>CM060442.1:168208108-168928228 GCA_030545235.1 Helianthus tuberosus
ATTATTATTAAACACATACTTCCACCACCACCTACTATCCCATCAGCTGGCATTTTCAGAAACGACGTTCTCTCTAGTCGTACTTCCAAGATATCCTTTCTCCCATATCCTTAATTCGGTTTCCTGCATCAATCAGCTCCTCACCATAATGGCGGAGTTCAGCCAAGTTCTTGGAGCTCATAGGCGGGTGTAGTGGAGGCTCCGGGTCAAATTGGGGGAAAAGGTATTAGGGTTATTCAGGAGATTTTGAAACTGCCAGTCGGTGGTCCACCATTTTTCCAGTTCTCCCAGAGGTCTGGAGTTAACAAGGGGATCTGGAATAGCCGGTTCCAGATTGACTGGAAGTTGGGTATCAGCTGGGTAATTGAAAAGAGTCTCATCGACAGGTCCGATGAGGTCGCTATCCGCCACTTGGCGGTCCAGTTCTTCCCAGGATGGTATTTCTTGAGCTTGCCCTGAACTCTCCCCAATCTCTATCCCTTTGCCTTTGTCTTTGGGATCCTCAGTCTTCATAACTTTTTGTGTTGTTGGCCTTTTCCTACGCACACGCCTCCAGCCTACAAGTCTTCTTCTTTTCTTCGGTTTAGGTTTTTCCTGAGGTTAGGCTTGGAATACCATTGGCTCTTCTAAGTTAGCCTGGTAGCCAGTAAAGGTACTGGTGGTATCCATATCTGAACTATGGATAGAAAAGTTTTGAAGTGCTTCGGATAGTTCATTCATGCTGTTAGCATCCATGAAGAAACACACAACATTGTAAGTTAAATTTTCACAGGCTAATATTTAGTACAACCATTCAAGTATCATTTTTTACACAGAAAAATGGCAAACATTGCGACTTATATATATATATATATATATATATATATATATATTCATTACAAATTACAACTGAAATTTAAAATATACTAGGGGTTGTGCATTTTAGTCTATCTTAGAATATTATGTTCAACATGCCTTTATATAAGGTTTATTCTATCTTTTCTTACTAAGTTGTTTATCTAATGGGCAAAGTTTCTGGCTTATGGATGATATAGGTGCTAGTACTGGGTCAGGGTGTTGGCAGTTTAGCATAACTAAAAGTTAACATTTACTGCTGTAGTGGCTAACATATAGAGATTTGCCCACTGTTCATCTAATTCATTTTCCCATGGTGGGTTATTGCCTTTTTCCTGAGTTTCCTTATTACTCGTCCCTCCTTTTGGTTGCGACTTCTTTATTTTCTCTTGATTTTTTCTAATAATCCAACTTCTTTTCTTAGTGGTAAGTGGTTTCTCAAACTGTGCCTTACGAACAAATATTCCTTCCTCAGTATCTGCTGAGTATATTGAGGAATTTGATTGAAATGAAGTTCCCTTATCTTTTGGTGAACTATCTAATTGACGATAGATGTCCGAAATTCTTTGCTTACCCATACTGTAACTAACAAGTAGTCAGTTAATAAAAACACATAATCACAGGATGGTAATCAGGAAAATTAAGTATTTCTAAATACTTAGTTGGCTTAAATCAGTGGCACTGATACCACCTTTTTCTGTCACGGCCCCCATCCCGGTTTTACCCGGTCCAGGAGTCGCGGGACAGAAACCCGTGGTATTTATTAATTGAGTTGACAGTGGAAGATTTAACAGGATCTTTTAAAACTTAAAATGCTCGCTTATTTTATTTAATAAGTCGGGATAAACCCAGTAATTTACAATAGAGGAACTTCACAAGGAAATTCCCTGATTTACAAAACATGTTTATTTGTTTAACTGAGCCACTACTTCAAGCTTCGTTAGTGCTCCGTAGCACTTTTCCTTGGTTCACAGTAGTCACCTGAAACATGTTTTAAAAATATTTTATCAGCGGGGAAATACTGGCGAGTCACTCAAATTTGATAAAACGACACGTAGTTATAAATTACAGCATAAGAGCGATTACAATGGCTTCTATCTTATTTTTATCTGGCACCGTGTCACCTCATGGTGACGATGGTCATACCACTATTGGGTCCTTTCACCCAAGTAGTGATGATTATCACTGTTAGGTTGATGAACCTAACCGTGAGAAATTTAGTAATGTGCACAATACCCCACTAGCCAGTGATTAAGATAACCACGACTTAATCCCTGTAAGTATAACCTTTGAAAATAACTTAGAGTATTGTAAAACATTATTGATAAAAAGAGAATGACTCACATTGCAGATTTAAACGGGCAGGGTTTAGCCTACCGATTAGCCTTGTAACCTAATTTAAATAACAATGCACACGAACTAGGTCAGTAACTAATACAGCATTTACGATAACTCGCGAGATTAAAATCCTCACAACGAATGACAAAGTGCAATACTTAAACATCCATCGAATTCACGACGAATGACGAAGTATAGCCCTAATGTGGGCAACACTTAAACATCCATTGGATTGATTTCAATCGATCGGACATTGAATCGTAGCAGCTATCGAGTTAATACCCTGTATCGTAGTAGCGTCTCCCTATGTGAAAATGTAAATTTGAGCAGTAGAACTTTGTTTTTTATCAAAACTTTCAACACATAATGAAAGCCCGATGCCCAGGCAATTTATATCAAAAATTTGAGTCTTACGCGGCCCGCGTAAGCCTTAACAGGCTCTTACGCGGCCCGCGAGAGCCACCTATGCGTAGACTAGGGCATCCGTGTCACACCTAGTGTAACACCTTGTAAAAATCATACCCAATAGAATAAAGACACGTGTCACGTAAGATAAACGTGTCAGGAACCCGGGTAAATTAGAAGATGTATGGTAGGATTTAAAGAGTGTCGACATGTTAATAAACACCTCTGAGCGACCTAATTATAAATCCCAATACCCTAATCAATATGATAAACATCTAATCTATTTAGAGCCGGTTATTCCTATAACGAATAAATTCAGTTAATAAAGATTTGGGTATCTAAATAATGTTACAACAAAGTTTATAGTTAAAATTCTTGTTCAAAAGAATTAAACTTTATTCAAGCGCATGACAAGACTCTCCATAAGATTCCAAAATGTGTAAGTGCATGGCAAAACCATGCAAAAGTCGGGTTACATGGTCCCTACACTGAATAGGAAGCAGGTGTTTCGGAAATTCCAAAGTTGCATGGTCAAAGCTTGAAAGTTTCCAAGTTTTTGTGTTCTGGTCATCGGATACGGACCGTATGGCCTTAGGCTTACGGTCCGCAAGCGCTGCAACTGGGCGATTTAATCCAGGGTCAGTTACGGACCGCAAAGACAAGATCTTACGGTCCGTAAGAGGTGCTTACGGTCCGCAAGGCTTATTGCTTACGGTCCGTAAGACAGTCGCTGGCAGCAGAAAATGGACAGATGCATGTTCAGCCTATTACACCGCCTTAATAGAGTGGTTTTCGAAATCAGGGACTTGGCAACTGGTTTTGGCATTATAGGGACACATGGGACCATCATAAAACATCAGTAGACTTGGGTGGCATCATCTCATGCAATCTAAGTTTGTATATATAGAGCATTGTTGCAACTCTTGAAACTTGTTCTCTTCCAGTTCACTCAAGGATTATTGCTGGAGCTTCTCTGATCAGCAACAAGCTTTCTTAGGATCCCTAATCATAATTAGGACTCTTGTAAGTGTCCTTAACCTTCTTTAATTCAGTTTAGCTTAGTTAATTGGCTTAAGGTCAAACCGTCGTAATTAAGGTTTGACTTCGTAATTAATCAAGATTTGTCCAGTCAAATCTCGAATTAAAAATACCTATGAGTTAGTAATTATGTGAGTAATAGACCCTTAAATGGACACCCTCTAATTCCCTTTCTAACTAGGTCAATTGTCGGGTCAAAGATAATACTAAAAAGTCAACAGAAAGTTAATTTTCAAATTAATGCATAATTAGCAATGTAGAAGCTATGCAACCTGTTTTTTCATTAATATAACTTGGTAATTAATGTAAGAACATGTCTAAACATGTTCAACCCAGCAATTTTCAGTTTAGGCTCGGTTCGGAACCGAAGGTCGCATAATTTGACTTCTGCTTTGACTTTTAGTTCTGACCCGTTTGACCATAGTTTAGAAATGCCTTAGAGCCTTATTAGGACCAGGTTTCATGTTAGTATAACCCTCTGTGTTTATAGAACTTGGTTCATTAGTTAACCGATTCATATGCATGTTTCCGTTAAGTGCTTAAATGTTGACTATTATGCCCATATGACCTTAAAACGTGATTTTTGAAAAGGTAAAAGAGTAGAAACTTTCATTACTAATTTATAAACATGTTCCTAAAGTTTCACATCAGTTTGAGGTCTAGATTAGGAGTTATGCTCATTAGCGTAAATGAAAAGCTTTTTATTAATTAAACGGAGTAATTAGCATATAGCCTATTTAAACCCAATTTTTAATACCAAACTTTTTACCTACTTATATAAAATAATATTTTGGGATTTTTGGAGATTTTTATTTATTTTTAGGCTGAGCATAACTTAGAGTTCTAAGCTTGAATCGGTAATTGCCGGTTTTGCCCTTTTGGCCTATAAGATGAGTTTTTCCAATTATTTGATAACAAACCTTTTCTACTTATCTAAAATGATAAATAAAATATTTTGAGCCTTCTGGAATAATAAAAATATCAGCTTTCCTTTAAAAACCCAGAAAAAGCTCAAAATCGCTTTTTAAGCGTTTTTAACGCATAGTATGTATTAAAACTATTCTAAACATATAAGGTTTGATACCTACTGATATTTTCAGTAAATCCTTATATATTAACAGTAAGTAAAAGTTTTAAACTCAGATTTCCAGTTTTGACCTTTTAGTCTAAGTGAAATTACCAAAATGCCCCTAAGGTACATAGTTTGGTTTTAAATGATAAATTTCACATATATGTAATACCTTACTGTTATAACTTATTAAATTAAGTATTTTTACTGATTACATCATACATGTAACTCAGAGTAATATTTAAACTCTTTTATAACCTTTAAAATGACCAAAATGCCCCTACGGGGCATAGTTTGAGTTTAAATTCGTTTTGGGCATGATAGAAGATATCTTACTGATGTCACAACATATTTAAAGTATATTAACTTAGTAAACCAATATATGACTCTTATGGTTACCCGTTACGCACTTTTCGCGTTCGGATCGGCTTATGTAACTAGTTTGCACATATTAGCCGAAGCGGGTCAAACCATATCATTTTTGTCTCAAAATCCAGAATGTGTTTATTTTACCCATATTAAACAAGTGTCCAAGCTTGTCGGGTCAAAACCACATTATAAACCGGTCTTCGCTTTATCATGCGTTTGAACCGTGTCTTCCTTTTGAAAACTAACCGGTCTAAGTCTCAGCTTAATTAAAGACCCGTTAGGATTCTAATAGGTTATTAAAAACCTTCGTTCCAGATTAGGAGCCCGGTAAAAGCTACATGCACTTGCTGTTTTTTATTTATACTTTGCTCAGGTAAATACTCTTAACTTATTTTCCCTATACGGGCTTGGGATACGGTATTATAATAATACCGCTTGGTCGGGTATGTAGTCATTTAAATCAGAATGTGATTAATGTATTTACATAACTCGTTTTATTCTGTATTATCTGGTGAATGGCCTTTGGGGGTTAAATGACCATGTCCCGGATATCCTTGGCATCATTCAAAGAAATGGCCACGACCTAAGCACGGGGTGTAGGCGTACACCTGACAGTTGCATTATGTAAAAACTGGTAATCCACTTAAAGGAATCAACCTTGTGGGCATTATACCTGTGGCGTGTCAGTTAATCTTGTCCGGCCCTACAAACCGGCCCTAATGGACGACAAATAAGTAAAAATGTATACAAGATTATTTTTAAATAATTGTCCCAAGTTATAAAAGATATTTTTGCCGAAGTGCATTCAAATCAATTTTTAAACTCTTTTCAAAATGAGTCAGTTAAGTTTTATTTACCAGTGTAAACTGACGTATTTTCCAAAAAGGCTAAGTGCAGGTACTATACGTAATAGGCTGGCTACTCCAGGCATCAATAATCAAGTCTCGCAAGCTCTAGATGTCAAAGTCTGATGAACAGTTTTCCTTTTTATTTGATCCGCATGTGGATCTGTTTCAACTATTTTCTGATACTTAATATTACAATTTGGTTCGGTTGAAATGAACCTATCTTTTGCTTCCGCTGTGCATTTATAATTGTGTTGTTTGACTATGATGATATCAACTACATCACGATACTCCCCACCGGGCCCACCGGTAATACGTGGAAATATCGGGGTGTGACACCTAGGTCTGCCACGTGGCCCTGAACGCTTATCCGGTAAATTTTGAGTTGACGCGGCCCGCGTAAGGGTCTACTTATGTTTACGCGGCCCGCATGAAAACCAAAAACCTTGTTTTCTTGGTTTTTCATGCACGTTAAGGTTTCAGGGGTCCGGGTCTTCACTTACGGGTCGTTTTGGGACATTTTTGAGGGTCCTTACATCCTCCCCACCTTATTTAGAATCTCGTCCTCGAGATTTACTGAAATAAGTGAGGATACTTTCGTTTCATCTCTGATTCCAGCTCTCAGGTGTATTCAGGTCCTCTTTTTGAATCCCACTTGACCTTAACCAGTACTAGTCTTTTGTGTTTGAGAAACTTGATCTTTGTGTCTTCTATTTGATGTGGTTTCTCCACGAACTTCAATTTCTGATTTACCTCTATGTCTAGGAGAGGTACTACCCATGATTCGTCAGATAAACACTTCTTGAGGTTGGATACATGAAATACGTCATGTACTCCAGCTAGCTCTCCTGGTAGTTGTAAGCGATAGGCGACTGACCCTATTCACTGAATTACTGGGAATGGTCCTACGTACCTTGGACTTAGCTTTCCTTTCTTACCGAACCGGACAACTCCTTTCCAAGGAGAAACTTTCAAGAGTACCTTGTCTCCAACTTGAAATTCTAGTGGCTTGCGTCGATTATCGGCATAAATCTTCTGGCGATCTCGAGCCGTTTTCAGTCTTTCCTTGATTTGAGTGATCTTGTCGGTGGTCTCTTGCACAATTTCAGGACCTGATAGTTGACTTTCTCCTATCTCCACCCAACAGACTGGAGTTCTGCATTTTCTTCCATACAGTGCTTCGAATGGGGCAACTTCAATACTTGAATGATAACTATTGTTATAGGAGAATTCAATTAAGGGTAGGTGGTCATCCCAGTTTCCACCAAAATCTATCACACATGCCTTGAGCATGTCCTCCAGGGTTTGGATTGTTCTTTCACTATGTCCGCCTGTTTGAGGATGGTATGCATTGCTTAAATTTAGTCGGGTTCCCATTGTTTCCTGGAAACTTCTCCAGAAGTGGGAAGTGAAACGACTATCTCTATCCGATACAATGGAGAGTGGGACTCCATGTAAGGATACTATCTCATCTACGTACAACTTTGCTAACCTTTCCATGCTAAAGGTTTCTTTCATGGGTAGGAAATGAGCTGATATGGTTAATCGATCCACAATTACCCAAATTGCGTCGTTTCCTTTTCTAGTTTTGGGTAACTTAGTAACACAATCAATTGTTATGAGCTCCCATTTCCAAACAGGCATTTCTAATTGTTGAAGTAAACCTGAGGGTTTCTGGTGTTCTGCCTTAACTTGTGAACAAGTAAGACACTTAGAAACATATCTAGCTATGTCCTTTTTCATTCCTATCCACCAGAAGTTATTCCTTAAATCTTGGTATATTTTATTGTTACCAGGATGCATGGTATACCTAGATTTATGGGCTTCCTCTAAAATCTTATTTCTTAATTCTCCTTGCTTAGGTAACCATATCCTTTTCTTGTGGAATCTCCAAATTCCATCACTTCCTTGCTCTAATTCTTTTATTCTTCCTTTCATTCCTTCAGCATCATCCTTGATTGCTGTTTCCTGAACATTTTTCAATTGTTCCATTAAATCTAATTATAGATTTAATCTGAGAGCACGAACTCGCTTTTGCTTTTCATGATACTTACGACTTAAGGCATCTGCAACTACATTTGCCTTTCCTTCATGATATTGAATATCACAGTCGTAGTCACTCAAGATTTCCATCCATCTTGTTTGCCTCATATTCAATTCTTTTTGCCCAAATATGTATCTTAAGCTCTTATGATCTGTATAGACAGTAAACTTACTTCCATACAAATAGTGTCTCCAAATCTTAAGGGCAAAAATTATGGCTCCTAATTCTAAGTCATGAGTCGTATAATTTTCTTCGTGCTTCTTTAGTTGTCTTGAGGCATACGCAATTACCTTTTTGCGTTGCATCAGCACACATCCTAATCCTAACTTAGAAGCATCACAATAAACTTCAAAATATTTCGTTCCTTCTGGTAAGGCAAGAATTGGGGCGTTTGTTAAGCTTTGCTTTAAAACTTTAAAAGCTTCTTCTTGCCTAGGTCCCCATTCAAACTTAACTGCTTTACAGGTTAGCTTAGTTAATGGCACAACTATCTTAGAAAAATCCTTAATATATCCGGCTAACCCTAGAAAACTTCTAATTTCCATAGCTGATTGTGGGACCTTCCATTTGGTGATCGCTTCTATTTTGGAAGGATCTACGTGAATACCTTCGTGATTCACCATGTGTCCTAAGAATTGTACTTCCTGCAACCAAAATTCACACTTCAAAAATTTGGCGTAAAGCTTCTCCTTTCTTAACAACGTTATGAGTATATGCAGGTGTTCACAATGCTCCTCCTGACTTTTGGAATAAATGAGTATATCGTCGATGAAGACAATTACAAATTTATCCAAGTATGGTTTACAGATCCTATTCATCATGTCCATAAATGCTGCTGGAGTATTTGTCAGCCCGAAGGGCATGACTGTAAACTCGTAGTGACCATACCTAGTTCTGAAAGCAGTTTTAGGTATGTCTTCTTCTTGTACATTCAACTGATGGTACCCTGAGCGTAAATTTATCTTAGAAAAATACCTAGCTCCTTGAAGTTGATTGAAAAGATCATCAATCCTAGGTAATGGGTATCGATTCTTAATTGTAACCTTGTTCAATTCCCTATAATCGATACACATTCGCATCGAACCATCTTTCTTCTTTACAAACAACACTGGAGCTCCCCACGGGGATGAGCTTGGTTGTATGAATCCTTTACTTAGTAATTCATCTAAATGCTTTTTCAATTCTAGCATTTCGGTGGGTGCTAACCGATAAGGTGCCTTAGCTATTGGTGTAGTTCCAGAAATTAGATGAATCCTAAATTCTACTTTCCTATTTGGTGGTAATCCAGGTAGTTCTTCTGGGAATACATCCGGGTAATCTGATACTACCGGAATTTCCGTAAGTTCCTTATCTTTAGTGTTAATGATAGCTGAGATCATATACACTATTTCTTGTTTTCTTGAATAACTAGCCAACTTCATTACCGAAATGAATTTCAGTGGCTTTCGTGGCTTATCTCCTGTAATCACCACTAATTCTCCTGTGGGTGTATGAATTTCTATAGAATTCTTATCACATAGGATTCGAGCATGGTTGGCTACTAACCAATCCATTCCTAACACCACATCGAATCCAACTAAATTCATAGGTAACAAGTTTGCAGAAAATTAATGACCTGAAAGTTCTATAATTTCTTTTTGCAAAACCGTATCTATGTTGACAGAATTTCCATCTGCCGTTTCTTCCGTAAAAACTTGCCTAAGTTTCGTTAAGGGTAGCTTAAGAGCTTGACAGAACGAAGTATTTATAAAACTTTGGTTTGCACCAGAGTCAAATAATACTTTCGCATAAACGTTGTGAACTAGGAACGTACCAGCTATTACGTCAGGAATTAGCTCTGCTTCCTGAGTAGTCAACTGGAAGGCTCTTGCGTTTCTCTTGGTAGTTCCTTCGGCAGGTTTGGCTTTGTTATCAGCTAGTTTGACCAATTTCGGGCAGTCTGGCCTAAAATGTCCAGCTTCTCCATAGTTGTAGCAGATGGTTGATTTCTTCCTCCTGCAATTTTCTTCTTGATGCCCTGGAATTTTGCAGAAATTGCAATACCCTTTACATCTGCCAAGATGTTTTTTTTACAGGTATTGCAAAATGGAATAGTGGAAGATTGCCCAGTTCCCTTTTTCTTGAAATTACTACTGTTACCCACACGGAATCCCTGGGTAATCTTTTGAGCCACTTCCTTTTTCCGATTTTCTTCTCTTGTGCATACCAGCCCATCAGTTAGGGTGTTAGCTAATTCCACAGCATCGTCAATAGTTCGAGGTCTCGCAGCTTTAACGATATCATGGATTTCGCCAATTAAACCCCAAATATAGCGGGAAATAAGCACCGGCTCTGGCGAAGCCAGGGTAGGTACAACTCTAGCATACACGAAGAATTTCGAAGTATACCCTCGACAGTCTACATCAACCATCCGGTGGTTCAAGAATTTATTCGCCATTTGTTCCTTTTCATATTCAGGACAAAATTTTCTCTCCACTAGTCGCTTAAATTCTTCCAAACTTATGGCATAGGCTACATTGCTTCCCTTGGCTTGAAGTACCGTATTCCACCATCCTAGCTCCCCTTCTTTAAAAAGATGCGACACGTACATGACCTTGTCTTCCTCGGCACATTTACTTATTTTAATCACCGCCTCGGTTTTCTCTATCCAACACAGTGCAGCAGTCACCCCTTCATTGCCTGCAAATTCAACCGATTTACAGGCAAGAAACTCCTTGTAAGTGCAATCAGGGGTTGGCAGTTTCTGGCTTATGGATGATATAGGTGCTAGTACTGGGTCAAGGTGTTGGCAGTTTAACTTAATTAAAAGTTAACATTTACTGCTGTAGTGGCTAACATATAGATATTTTCCCATTGTTCATCTAATTCATTTTCCCATGGTGGGTTATTGCCTATTTCCTGAGTTTCCTTATTACTCGTCCCTCCTTTTGGTTGTGACTTCTTTATTTTCTCTTGACTTTTTCTAATAATCCAACTTCTTTTCTTAGTGGTAAGTGGTTTCTCAAACTGTGCCTTACGAACAAATATTCCTTCCTCAGTATCTGCTGAGTATATTGAGGAATTTGATTGAAATGAAGTTCCCTTATCTTTTGGTGAACTGTATAATTGACGATAGATCCGAAATTCTTTGCTTACCCATACTGTAACTAACAAGTAGTCAGTTAATAAAAACAAATAATCACCGGATGGTAATCAGGAAAATTAAGTATTTCTAAATACTTAATTGGCTTAAATCAGTGGCTCTGATACCACCTTTTTCTGTCACGACCCCCATCCTGGTTTTACCCGCTCCAGGAGTCGCGGGACAGAAACCCGTGGTATTTATTAATTGAGTTGACATCGGAAGATTTAACAGGATCTTTTAAAACTTAAAATGCCCGATTATTTTATTTCATAAGTCGGGATAAACCCCGTAATTTACAATAGAGGAACTTCACAAGGAAATTCCCTGATTTACAAAACATGTTTATTTGTTTAACTGAGCCACTACTTCAAGCTTCGTTAGTGCTCCGTAGCACTTTTCCTTGGTTCACAGTAGTCACCTGAAACATGTTTTAAAAATATTTTATCAGCGGGGAAATACTGGCTAGTCACTCAAATTTGATAAAACGACACGTAGTTATAAATTACAGCATAAGAGCGATTACAATGGCTTCTGTCTTATTTTTATCTGGCGCCGTGTCACCTCATGGTGACGATGGTCATACAACTATTGGGTCCTTTCACCCAAGTAGTGATGATTATCACTGTTAGGTTGATGAACCTAACCGTGAGAAATTTAGTAATGTGCACAATACCCCACTAGCCAGTGATTAAGATAACCACGACTTAATCCCTGTAAGTATAACCTTTGAAAATAACTTAGAGTATTGTAAAACATTATTGATAAAAAGAGAATGACTCACATTGCAGATTTAAATGGGCAGGGTTTAGTCTACTGATTAGCCTTGTAACCTAATTTAAATAACAATGCACACAAACTAGGTCAGTAACTAATACAACATTTACGATAACTCACGAGATTAAAATCCTCACAACGAATGACAAAGTGCAATACTTAAACATCCATCGAATTCACGACGAATGACAAAGTATAGCCCTAATGTGGGCAGCACTTAAACATCCATTTGATTGATTTCAATCGATCGGATATTGAATCGTAGCAGCGATCGAGTTAATACCCTTTATCGTAGTAGTGTCTCCTTATGTGAAAATGTAAATTTGAGCAGTAGAACTTCGTTTTTGATCAAAACTTTCGACACAGAATGAAAGCCCGATGCCCAGGCAATTTATAGCAAAATTTTGAGTCTTACGCGGCCCGCGTAAGCCTTAACTGGCTCTTACGCGGCCCGCGAAAGCCACCTATGCGTAGACTAGGGCATCCGTGTCACACCTAGGTCTGCCACGTGGCCCTGAACGCTTATCCGGTAAATTTTGAGTTAACGCGGCCCGCGTAAGGGTCTACTTATGTTGACGCGGCCCGCGTGAAAAGCAAAAACCTTGTTTTCTTGGTTTTTCATGCACGTTAAGGTTTCAGGGGTCCGGGTCTTCACTTACGGGTCGTTTTGGGACATTTTTTAGGGTCCTTACAGATGGCAGTTGAGCCTGTTGGTAAGCAAGATGGGCTTGGTTAAATTGGGCTTGTGGATAAGGTGGGGGTTGTTGGTTGGGAGCCCAAGCCTGGGATGGATAAGGAGTAGGGGGTGGGGGCTGCCAAGTGTGGTAAGGGGCCGGTTGGTTTTGAGAACCGTAAGTGGGCTGATAGCCATGGAAGGAGGTTGCCCCCATTGAGATTGTGTTGATTGGCCACGTCCCCGGTAACCCCGTCCACGGCCACCACGGTAGCCTCAACCGCGTCCACCACGGTAGCCTCGGTCAAGGTAATAGGAACTTTGCGAGTAGGTGGGGTACCGGTTTTAATCAGTGGGTGCGGGTGGGTTAGGAGGCGGATTATGAGGTGGGTTATTGGAGTCGATGTTTGGGGTCGGCACAGGAGCAGTAACCAGGGCAGACTGATTTTGATTTTGACGAGCGGCTTGCCTTTGTTGCTCCTTCTGAAGGCTAGTACGAGCATCATCCCAAGATGGAGAGGTTTGGTTAATGATGGTTGCGGTGATGTCGTACTCGGATGGGAGGCCACGAACAAGTTGCATGACCAATCTCGGCTTGCTTACCGGGAAACCCACGTCACTGAGTTGTTCGGCAATTTCTTTGAGCTTTTGGCAATAATCTTCCAACGAAGAACACGCTGCAAGTGTTCGGTTGCGCATGCTACCCAAATGCTTCCTCTAGCCAACCACATAAACTCTTTCCCCGATCCTCTCGATGTATTTTCCTAGGCTACCCGCCTAATTTTCGGGGTTATCGTTGCCTCGATCCCATTACCGGTCGGATCCATATTTCCCGTCACGTCATTTTTTACGAGAATGATTTTCCCTTTAGAGGATATAAATATTCAGTAAATATTAGAACCGACATGTTAGGTTTGTGAAATCGTGCTCGAGTGTCGTAGCACATGAGCCCAGTGTTGCAAAAATCGGCCTAGGAGGCCGATTAATCGGCGCCTAGGCGCTAGGCGGCTACTTACTGACTAATTTTGAGCTAGTCGGTCAATTAATCGGAGTCGGTCAAAGTCGGTCCTAGGCGGTCAAAAATCGGATTAATCAGACTATATTAATCGGTCAAAATCGGTCCTAGGCGGTCAAAATTAGTCAAAATCGAACCATACTATCTGAAACTTGAAGTATTTATGTGAATTTTGAAGTATTATTTTTATATTATTGGGTATATATATATAATTTTGAAAAAATACATATAACAATCCCATTCCGATTAATCCCGATTAATCCCTAGGCGGTACCTCACCGCCCGACTAGCGCCTAGCGCCTTCTACAACATTGCATGAGCCTTTATTATTGAGAAAAATGCCTTCAAGTTTAAGCCATGCGGTATATGCCGTAGCATCAGTTTCGAGGATTCGATCCAAGTATTCGTCAAACAACGTAGCATAGATCCATTGTAGAATCAGGGCATCAATCTCATGCCAAGACGCATAGTTATCGGCATCTTCTGCCGGCGGCTTCGTACCGTCGATATGATCCAAAACTTTGTATGCTTTCGCATGTAACTTAAACAATTTCACCCACGAGGAATACGTTACCTTGGTGCCATCAAGAGTTTGAACCTTGTTCTGGATGTTTGTCACCGTATACGCTGGATGCAGTTGAATCTTGGAATCGGTGTTGTTCTCCTTGTTGGTCATTGTTGCTGTCGTAACAGGGAAAAAAAGAAAACTAATGTGACAGCTAGGGTTTGTAGAGCGGATGCTCTGATACCATAATAGTGAATATGGTTGCTGTAATATTTTCGTGTCTGCCTTCATTGATAACAGCCCTATATAAAGGGAGAAGATAATACAAGATAAAGGAAATCATACAAAATACAAAAATATCTCCTAACATGTCGGTTCTAATATTTACTGAATATTTATATCCTCTAATATTTCCTTGTAACAACAATATGGAATGAATCACCTCTAGCTAATTATAATCACTTTTAAAAAAGGTATTCACCTTTTACATTTGTTTGTGTAATGAAGATTGTAGTCAAGCTGACTTTTCTCTTGCTTTACTTTGTGATCTTGAGATTTGTTTGTGTGTTGATTTAAGTCTAACCAAGTTTAAACGAGCTTAAGCTCAAACTCGAGCTTAATAAATAAGCTTGTTTATATACAAGCCCAAGTCCGAGCTCTAATTATTGAGCTCTAGTAAGCTACTGAGCCTAAACGAGCCTATAAGCTATATACTTTTTGTATAACTAGCAGGGTGCCCGCGCGATGCGGCGGGGGTGACACTTTGCATTGCGACACTCGTTTCTGTTAGTTTTCTTATTCGTATAATATTTATGATAACATTTTTGTGGTGGATATATGTCATAAGTTTACACGTATGTAAAAGTTTTGTTTTTTTTATAAAAATTAATAATCAAAAGACAAAAAATATTTTTTTTTATAAAAATTAATAATCAAAAGACAAAAATAAAAGATAAGTTGTTATAATTGTAAAGTTTGTTTATTTTATTGGTTAAATTATAAAGTATAATTTTATTCTTTAAAGTTCATAACTTTTTCTAAATATCCACATAGTACCCATTCAATAAACTTTAAGTTTAGATTTTTTTGTTTTTATAAAAATAAAAAATAGTATTTGACTCGTAAGCACATTTTAGAGCTTTGACTTAAATTGTTAAATTTCGGTTTTTACAAATATAAAAAATTTAATTATAAAATTTCAATAACTGTTTTTATAAAAAAAATAGGATGATAAGAGTTTATATCTTTATTAACTTTATATCAGACTAAGTTCAAATTTTTAGTTCCTAACTAATCTTATCTATATAAGTCTACTTTTAACTAATAATCCCTAAAAATATGCAACACAGTCTACTACTATTTATCTAGTCAAGTTGGTAAATAATTCTTTTAGAACCGACTAATATTATCTATAACAATATAGTTGAACTAATAATTCCTAAAAATTTGCAACCCAGTTTAGAATTTATCTAGTAAAGATTGTAAATTTCTGGAGTATTTTATTTATATTACTTGTTATAAAAATGTTTATAAAATAATTATTTTTTTATTAACGTTATATCATAGTAAGTTCAATTTTTAGTTTAGCTTTAAAGTTTATTACTTTATTGCTTTTTAATTAACAAATGCAAACTATTAGATTAAATTCCATGAATAACTGCAATATTTTATAATTTCAGCTTGACTATATCTAACTGCAATATCTATTTATTGCAACTTTAGGATATTAACTTATATAAGTTCAGTTGACTTGTAAATTTATGATATTAACATTATTTTGAACTTTATTAATATGGTTAATAACTGCATTATATTAACACCAAAGATAAAGTTCAAATATAAAATAAACTTTATTCGTATGTCTAGGTAAAACATAACAACTGAAAATGAAAAAAATATCTATAAATACACTTGATAGATTTCATATTAGACTGCATGAAATCTGTTCCGCTTCTAAATTGATACTCGACGTATTTTTAATCGGGTTTTCTGGTTTGTGCTTGAATCGACGGTATCTTCTAATTCCTCTTCTTTGTCATTGTCCTCAGAATCGTCTAAATTAATAACCTCACTCCATTTCCATTAAGAGAGTCTCTTGGATCTCTTCCTTTGAGTCTCAAACTTTCGATCCCTATAAATGACAAAAACTGAATACAAAAGTTAAAAAAAGATTAAATAAACCTTAAAATTACATTTTCACTAAATTCACGTTGAAAATTAGACTTATATGGACTAAACATTGCACCATAAGAAATAATATCAATACTTTTATCACCATCATCCTGCAATAAAACACACATATAATAACATAACGAACATGTTAATATGAAAGATATACGCAAAAATAATACTTAAAAACCAGCAAAATCAATACCTTAGAAGCTTGTTCGACAAATGTGTTGTTTAAATTGGCATGTTCATCATGCAACTGAATCTGAAAAATCAAATAAGTTAACATTCACATAAAAGTAAATAAAAGAAAAAAAAAATATTCACTGCTGCGATATAAAAAACTGACCTTTCGCAACAATTGAATTCAGAACTGGATCCATTTTTTTAACTTTGTTTAGCAATAGATATAGGAGTGTCCTGCTATATTTATAGTAGTAACTATAGAAGTGCATTATGGTTTAATTTTAGATTTGCCACCCCTTTATTTAGGAATTTTGTTGTGGTTAGTTTTAAGTTTTTATAAGATATATCTAAGTATAGATATTAGGCAGTTTTAATAAAATAAAATGTGACACATAATATCTTCATTTTATGTTACGGTACTTTTAATTCCTTTTGTTTATGTTTTCAAAGATGGAGCCCATCTTTGTAGATTAGGTACATTAGATCACAAGTATTAATTACTCGTACATTAACGCATAATCGACTTGTACCTTTTAATCCGTGCGTCGATATTGAACAAGACAACTACCGAAACATCGACAAAAATGTGTAGGTCGTCATGCTATCTTTGGATTTTTTAAACAGTGTAGTTTATAAGATATGTTAAGAATACGTAAAAAAATTATAAGTTTGTTATGGAGGGGTGAATTGTAACTAATTATCTATAACTTTGTTAAAATCTTAGGGATTTAAGTGTAATAATTTTAGGGGCTAAAAAATAAATAATGTTTAAAAGACCAAACTACCCTCATTTTAGGGGTCTTTCTATAAATAAAGAGGGGGAAAAGTTCTTATTTTTTGGGTATCTTAAAATGCCCTTCTCTCATGCATTATAATATAGTATAGATATATTGAAATTTGCATTTATATAATAATCATCATATATAAATTATGATAATGGTAACTAAATAATGTATCTAAGTTAAAAACGTATATAAATTAATTAATAAAATAAAATAACAGCCAATCCAAGCTCGAGCTTGAAAAACTACTCACAAGCCAAGCTCTAATTTTTAGAAATAGAGCTAAAAAAGATATGAGCTCGAGCTGAAGCTCTCGTAAGTTAAATGGTGAGATCTGTAAAGGAAATGTAGTGGTTAAGGACTTGGTTGAGAAATCCATCATACCACCACTCATTAGCCTTTCACTAAGAGAGTTGTTCTTTACTTGGCATCTCACTTCCCTTTTATTACAATGATAAATAGGGAATGGATAATCACTAATTTTCACTTTCAAAGAAGTCTTCACCCTTTACATTGGTTTGTTCAGTGAATATATATAGTTAAGCTAACTTTCTCTTCTGTTGCTTTGTGATTTTTGACATTTTCATGTGAAAACATTTGCAAATAATCATTTAAAAGTTGGGGTAAGTTTGTAGAATAGTAACCAAGTTTCAAAAGTGTTCTAATTAGGTCACTCAAGTTTCAAAAGTGTTCCAATCAGGTCACTCAACATTCATTCTTCGTTAAAATTAAGGGTTTTTTCATCCATTTCATAGGTAACCGTGGTGATGTGGATTTTTGTTTCTTTTTTCTCTTTTATTTGATGCTAACATCGAGTGATGACGTGGATTGTAACTTGTTTTTTTAATTAATAATGTAATTAAATGGTTTTTATTTTTAATAAATATAATTTCATATATTAAAATAATTCGGCCCCAGCATCTTATGCTCCATTTTTTTCTTGACACGTGGAAAAAAAGACATGGCGCGATTTGAATGTTAAGTTATCTAATTATGACAAAAACGACACCAGTGACCTAATTAGAACACTTTTAAAATTTTGTTACTATTCTGTAAAATTTAACTGTAACACCCTTGTTAAAAGGACTGGATTTAATAATAGTTAACATAAATTTTATACCAACTTCAAAAGATATTCCATATTAATAACCGAAATATTCAAATTAACATTTACTAGGCAAGTTTAAAGAAACATCTACTAGTCATCTACCGACTAGTTCAAACGTTCAAAACATGATTAACCATTCATTTACAATAAAAACATTATCTAGTTAGGATTAAGTTAACGCGGAAGCTTCAAAATAAGTGTTTGGTTCTTGGTAGCAAGCTTGATTATCATCCGGATAGTCCCGACCATTACCTAGAGTCAAAACCATTAAGAATATTAGTTTTGACATTAAAATAAAATGTACAAACAAGTTCCAGCTTCAAATCAATAAAAGAAAATATAATTTCTAACTTTATTCCTTCCGCGTGTCGCGGCAGGAATCATCAAATCCGTCGCGACTCGCGACGGCTTCCGCGTGTCGCGGGGTTTCCAAGATATTCTTCCACGTGGCGCGGGGGAACACTTTTTCCAGCAGGTGCAGGTTAAAATCCTGCATTTCTGCCCAGCTCCGAAAATTCACAAAATTCTAACTTTAAACTATCATAACTTTTTACTCGTTAGTCCGTTTTAACCGATTCTTTTTCCTATGAGTCCGTAATAAAATTACGGACCCGACCATGTAAATTTCTCATTACGGAAATCGAGATACCAAAAATCGGTTCACAATTTCCTTATTTCAATTATCCAACCTATTAGTGTAAGTGCATTACACCTCTTTGTAATTCTTAAGATCTTTTAGACATAATTACCCAACTTCCCGGGCTTGTAAATACGGGACATTCGCATCATTCTATGGCTTTGCGTTCCATTAGAACTAAACACTTGTTTCTACGGAATTCAAGCATTCCGTTTCAAGCGACACTTTCATTGAGCTTCTATTGTTTGACCCGATTTCCCGGGTTCTTAGACTTAAATTAATATAACCAATTCAATGACGTGGTACAATCCACCACTTAACGAAATATGAGACTTTCAAGTCTCTATTCTCGTGATTCTTTTAAAAGCATCATTTTGACAAGTTTGGCTATTTAGTGAAAACTATCACTTTATTGACAAGCCAAACTAAATTCCAAGTCTTTAATTTGACCCGTTTGATGGTTAAGTGTACTTCGCCACTTTAACAACGCATCAAACGCATCTATTACACTACAACATCATTTACACCTCAAACCAAAACATTTACGCATAATTTAACGGGACTAAAGCCACGTACCTTCAAAGCACACCTTTTCCACGCGTATCCCCTCCGGTGTGTCCGCTTGACGTTCCGGATTCCTTGCCTATAGAGTTCAATTCATAACAAGTTTTAGAACTCTTTCATAAGCTTTAACGCATTATTTCTTAACATAGTCAAATCTGCGTTTTCATCCAACTTATAACATTTTAGCCCTCACTTAGGCGTTTTATCAAACACCTTGCGGGTCAAATTTCTACATGATCTAAACCAAGTTCACAACTTGAATTTACCACCCAAATTAACTTCAAATAGCCAATATACCCATATTTTAACATCAATGATTTTAGAGATTATCTCACAATTTCAGTTTACACTAGAACAAGAGTCTTAATCCTAGTGTTTATCAAGTTCTACTAGCTTATTAACCACCCACTATGGTGATTTTGACTCTTACCATTATCATGCAATATTTTGACAAGAAATCGTCTAGGGTTTGTCCCTAAACCTTATATCACTTCCAATTTCGTGTTTACAACACATAATCAAGCTCAACACTCGATTTCAATCACATGCAAGAATTTGGGTTGAACTCAAATAACCTAATTTGACATACCTTATGATCCTCTTGAAGAGGTGATCACGATTCCATGTTCAGATTTCGATTTTAGCTTGATTTAGGCCTTCAATTGAGAGTTTTAGTGGAAGTTAGGGTTTTTGAGAGTGGGGGTCGCCCTCTCCTGCCTTGATCGAACCAGGATCTCCAAAAATGGAGTGTTTGGATTTTTATTTTACTAAATATTAGTAATTTAAGTTTTAATTTTTAACAACCTAGGCCCCTCCACTCTTATATAGTTTATATCTTTGGCTTTTTAACTCATTAATGTGTTACTACAAGACTCCTAACTAACTGGGTTATTTATCCTAGTTAGCTTACTCTTGTTTATTATACACTTTATAATTCTAATATAAAGTTTTGTACTTTCGGGATGTTACAAGTCCACCCCCCTTAAAAGGGTTTCGTCCCCGAAACCGTAATACGTATCAAATAGTTTAGGGTAGAGCCGTTGCATCTCTTCTTCGGACTCCCATGTGGTATCTGCACCCTTCCTGTGCTCCCATTTAACCTTCACTTGGTTAATTACTTTGTTCCTCAAACTCTTCTCCTTACGATCTAAAATTGCAATTGGCCTCACTGCATAATTGAGGCTGTTATCCACCTCGATGTCATCATAGCGGATACGAGCGGTTTCATCTGCTAAGCATTTTCGGAGATGTGACACGTGGAATGTGCTATGAATTCCACTCAACTCCTCGTGTAGTTCAAGGCGATATGCTACCTTACCAACCCGTTCAGTGATTCTGAATGGCCCAATGAACCTCGGACTCAACTTTCCTCTTTTTCTGAACCGTATAATTCCTTTCCATGGCGATACTTTTAGCATTACTTTATCCCCGATTTGAAATTCAATTGGTCTGTTCCGTTTATCTGCATACGCTTTTTGTCGATCCTGAGCCGCCTTTAGGTTAGCTCGGACCAAGTCGGTCTTCTCATTCGTAGTCCGGATTATATCCGTAGGAGCTAGTCCTCGTGGACCCACTTTTCCCCAACATACCGGGGTTCGACACTTTCTTCCATATAGCATTTCGTAAGGAGCCATTTTAATGCTCGCGTGATAGCTGTTGTTATACGAGAATTCGACCAAGGGTAGATAGACATCCTAACTACCCCCGAAGTCGATAATGCAAGCCCGTAACATATCTTCCAACGTTTGTATCGTTCTCTCACTTTGCCCATCCGTTTGTGGATGGTAAGCAGTGCTAATGAACAATTTAGTTCCCATTTGCTCTTAGAATTCGCGCCAAAATTTCGAAGTAAACCGAGTATCTCTGTCTGATACAATGGATATCGGCACTCCATGACGTGCTATGATTTCATTGGTGTACACCTCCGACATCTTCTCGGATGTATAAGTCTCACGAATCGGAATGAAGTGAGCACTTTTTGTCAATCTATCCACGACTACCCATATAGCATCAAATTCGCGATTGGTTTTGGGAAATTTGGTTAACAAATCCATCGTGATTTGTTCCCATTTCCAAACTGGGATATCCAACGGTTGCAACTTACCGTATGGCTTTTGGTGCTCCGCTTTGACTTGTAAACAAGTCAAACACTTCTCCACATATTTCACAATATCTCTTTTCATTCCGGGCCACCAATAGTTTTGTTTTAAGTCATTATACATTTTGGTCTCCCCCGGATGAATTGAATAATGAGATTTATGGGCCTCGTCAAGTAGACGCACCTTGGCCCCACACGTATTTGGAACCCAAATTCTCCCAAATCGAGTTTTCAATCCTTGGTTATCATCCTCCAGGTCTTTTAGCTGCCCAACTATCCTTTCCCTCTTCACATTTTCTTCCTTGATTGCTTCAATTTGAGATTTCCGGATTTGTTCAAGCAAACCCGATGTCACAATTAGTTGCATCAATCATACTCGAATAGGCGTATAATCTGTCTTTCGGCTCAACGCGTCTGCCACTACATTAGCCTTCCCGGGGTGGTAATGTATTTCACAATGTTTCTAACCACCGCCTCTGCCTCATATTTAATTCCTTCTGATCGAAGAAATACTTTAAGCTTTTATGGTCGGTAAAGATAGTGCACTTCACCCCATACAAATAATGCCTCCATATTTTCAAGGAGAACACCACTGCTGCCAACTCGAGGTCATGGGTAGGATATCTCTTCTCATGAGTCTTTAGCTGCCTCGAGGCATAGGCTATAACCTTGCCCCGCTGCATCAAAACGCAGCCAAGTCCCGAATGTGATGCATCCGAGTAAACTACCATATCCTCCGTCCCGTCTGGTAATGACAATACCGGTGCATGGGTCAATTTTTCCTTGAACGTTTGGAACGCCCTTTCTTGATCCTCGCCCCAAATAAACTTTTCATCCTTACGGGTTAGTTTGGTCAACGGCATAGCAATTTTGGAGAAATCTTGTATGAATCTCCGATAATAACCCGCAAGCCCCAAGAAGCTTCTGATTTCCGAAGGATTCTTTGGTGGAGTCCATCTTGACACAGCTTCTATCTTTGACGGATCTACTAACACCCCGTTTGCACTAATGATGTGCCCAAGAAATTGCACCTCTCGTAACCAGAAGGCACATTTTGAGAATTTTGCATACAATTTCTCTTTCCTGAGCGTCTCCAACACTTCACGCAAATGACTTGCGTGTTCTGCTTCATTCTTGGAGTATATCAAGATGTCATCAATGAACACTATCACTGACTTGTCTAGCATGGGTTTGCAAACCCGGTTCATGAGATCCATGAAAGTCGCGGGTGCATTAGTTAACCCAAAGGACATCACGAGAAACTCGTAATGTCCGTACCGTGTACGGAAAGCCGTTTTCGGTACATCCTCCTCTTTGACTTTCAACTGATGATACCCCGATCTGAGGTCGATTTTTGAGAACCAACTTGCACCTTGTAATTGGTCAAATAGGTCATCAATTCTTGGAAGCGGATATCGATTCTTTACCGTGAGTTTGTTCAACTCCCGGTAATCAATGCACATACGCATGCTCCCGTCCTTCTTTCTCACGAATAATACCGGTGCGCCCCATGGAGACACACTTGGCCGAATAAATCCCTTGTCGAGTAATTCTTGGATTTGGGACATCAATTCTTGCAATTCTGATGGCGCTAACCGATACGTCGCCTTAGCCACAGGTTTCGCGCCCGGAATCAATTCAATTCCGAACTCTACCTCCCGTTTTGGCGGTATTCCCGGTAAATCTTTCGGAAATACATCAGCGTATTCGCGTACCACTGGTACGTCTTCAATCTTCGGCGTCTCTTTATCAAGTTCGTTTGCGTATATCATAAATGCCTTACATCCGTGCCTCATAAGGTTATGACCTTTTAGTATTGAGCACATAACGGGACTGCCCCCTTTTTCGCCATAGATGGTAACTTGCTTTCCACTTGGAGATGTCAATTTTATCTCCTTTCGGAAACATATCACTTCTGCATGATGTCGAGCTAACCAATCCATCCCGACCACTACTTGGAATTCTCCCATTGACATAGGGATCAAGTCTATTAAATATTCCTCATCATCAATGTTTATTTTGCAGTCTTGACATACATCACATACAAGGAAACTTTTGTTATCACCTATTTCTACCTCTAATGGCATAGGCAATTTTGTTAGTACAAAAGAAGGATGTCGAATAAATCCATGTGAAACAAAAGATTTATTCGCACCCGTATCAAATAGCACACGTGCAGGAATTGAGTTTATAGCAAATATACCTGAAACCACATCGGGTTCCACCTTTGCCTCAGCTGCCGTTAACTGGAAGGATCTTGCTTTTGCTCTTGGTGTCTCAGTACGTGTATCCTTGTCATCTTTCTTTCCGGTCAACTCCGGGCACTCAGATTTCTTGTGACCCGGCTGATAACATTTGTAACACACCGACACCTTCCCCGGACACAACGCAGCCGTGTGCCCTGTCTTTCCACAAATAGGACACGGCTTGTCCTTAAACCGACACTCGCCCTTGTGCCCTTTCCCACATATCTTGCAGTTTGATGACCCGCCTTTTCCTTCTTGTTTCTTTGAGGATTCGGTCGTGCGCGCCTTTTTCGTCGGGCTTGGATTGACTACTTGCGCCCTTCTTTCACCTCTTTCAATCTGTTTCTTCAACTCTATCTCCCGTTCCCGAGCAACGTTTATAATCTCGGTGAGAGTCTCATACTTCGAAGGTGTCATAAACTCCCTATACTCGGCGCTCAGCATATTATAATAATAATAATATATTTTCTGCTCTTCATTCATTATCAGATCATCACAAAACTTCATTTTATCCATGAATGTTCCCGTGATTTTATCGATAGATTCACCCTTGTGTCGAAGCTGCATAAATTCTTCCTTGATTTTGTTAATGACTGCCTTGGGACTATGATGTTTAAGAAACGGTGTCTTAAACTCGTCCCATGTCATAGCCTTTGCCGCTTCACTTCCGATCTCTTTCTTCTTGTTATCCCACCAATCTTTCCCCTGACCCCTTAACTGACCCGTGCCATAGGCCACGTAGTCATCCTCATCACAATGGGTCCTTTCAAACACTCCCTCCATATCACTTAGCCACCGTTGGCATATTATCGGGTCAACCTCCCCATTATAAATTGGCGGTTTACACGCCATGAACTCTTTATAAAAACCAGACTTTCGTCCTCCAGACTTCTCCTTTGCTGTCACACCCCGACCACGTAGAACATACCAAACGTGGCGGAAACATCGGGGAGTGTTGTAACAGAATTAATTGTCTCAAATCCATGGTAATTGAAGTTTTGTTTTATTGATTGAAAGTGTTACAATGTCTAAATAAACAAAGAAGTACAACATAATTAACTAGTCTTGCATCTTTTAATGTCACTAAGGCACAGGTCCGCCTAAGTATGTCTTGATAAGTCCTATGCTTCATCTCCTGAAAACACATGTGAAAATAGGTACGTCAGCATAAAAATGCCTGTGAGATACATAGGTTTTGTGAAAATAAGATTCATGACTTATGTTTGAGAAAAATGTTTAGTCATGAACCTTGTAATTTGCTTTGTCTTGTAAATCATTTGAAAAACGATAAGTTCAGATGATATGTATAAATAAATGTAAATAATGTATGGTTAAATGAATAACCATATAATGAGTTTGTAAAAGATAAGTTGTTTGTAAATCAATGTCTTGTGAAAAGTATGTTAGTTGTATAAAATGTTCTATGTCTCAAACTGAAATGATTCAAATAACGCTACAATATGTAATACCATACAAACACTTATATATAGGAAGTACCAGCGGCGTATCCACCATGTTTGTATCATATTACACACGCATCGTTACTTAATCACTTAATCAAACCAAACCAAACAATGTAAAATGTTTAACAATTGTAGAAATGTTTATGTATTGTAAGTAATGTAAAGTTAAACGAATAACCTTATAGTAGCATATCAAAAGTATACTTTGGATTTGTAAGTAACATATTAAACTATGTTTTGGTTTCATAAGTAACATATCAAAATATGCTTTAGATGTTTAACAAAATATATGTTGGTTTTGTACAATACCACACATGAGAGTATATAAAAATATACTTTAATAGTGTGATTTAAGAATTCATTCAGACCTGGTGCATCAAAATACACCTTTGAGACTATAGAAATACCACAAAGGCAATCCCTATTTGGTTGGAGCAACAAATTGGTTTCAGACATTCCATGACAACAGGAATGGGGTGTCAAATCCTATAGCGCTATATCATACTAACAATCGGTCTGGTGAACATAAAATAAGTACAATTCAACAGTTTATTTTATGTTCTTTGAGAAATTAATGTTTAAACCATAGATAGTCATTTAGTTTGTCAAATGATAAGTAATAACATGTATAATCAATTATACTTTGAAATCAAGAAAATATAAGCATGGGATGAAATCAACTGTACTAAGTATGCTCACAATGGACATACATAGCATAAAATGTAATGTAAAACGATGTACTAAGTACGCACACAATGGGCATACATAGCATGAAATGTAATGTAAAACAATGTACTAAGTACGCACACAATGGGCATACATAGCATGAAATGTAATGAAATCATGTACTATAATGTACTAACGAACATAGCAGTATATGATGTGAAAAACAGGAAAGCACGAAAGTAACAAGTAGGCACATGTGTTTCACCCCAAAACAGTTTGGAAAACAGTAAAAGAGGGGTCTATGTACTCACTTGAGATTGCTCAGAAGTCCTAGGATAACCACCAAGCAATGCTAGAGATCACGGAAATCAAACGGCACCTAATATAGGTAACTATGTTAAATAACCGGGCCTAAATCGGAAGACTGGGTAGTATTAGGGTTTGTAAACCAAACGAGTGTGGAGACTCGCGTGATATGGTTTAACAAAGCCTACATACTATTTGAAACTTAACCTAAGTATTATCGACCCATCGCGACCCATTAAGGTAACATACGTTACTTTAACGTGTCGTGCGCGTGAAACGCGTTCGGACCGCCTAACTAGCCCTATGACAAGTGTTATATGCCTAAACATATTACATAATCAGTTACGTGACAAAGGTTTAGGTTACATATGCTTAATTACCAATTATACATGAAAAGGGTATTCTGGTAATTTACCTAAGGCATATAAACTACCTATCATACAACTACTTAAACGATGTGACCATAGGGTATAACCTCGGAAGGTTATTCCCTACCTACTATGGTCACCTACTGTGTTTGGTCGGATCCTAATGATCGACCAAACTGGGTCGGGTTCGAAGGTATAGGCGATTTATTAGATCGCCTACCCTACGACCCTAGACAACGTGGTAGTCAGTGGGCATAGTCCCAAGGGACTATGACCAACGTGATTACACTCACGTTGCGAAGTTCAAACGAACTTCGCATTGACCATTACTGGTCAACGCTGAAAGTCAAACAAAGTTTGACTTTCTGACTCGAAAAGCAGTAAAATAAGGAAAAGAACGAAAGAATACTTACGAAGGGTCCCCGAATGCTAATCGTGATCGAATAGCTCAGGTATGAAGCGAAAACCTCAACTTAGAGCATTTGGATCAGATTTGGTGGGTTTTGAATGGAAGGGGGGTTGGGTATTTATAGTAAACGGTCCACCGTTAGGATCGTTTCTCGTAGTACGTGATCGAATCCAAGGCGTACACTCGTCACAAAGGTTATGGAGCCACATATGCCCCTAAACTTAGTGATTAAGCAAGTTGCAAACATGTGGTTGTGGTTAAATCTGCTGAAAACAGGCTGTTAATACACTGAACCTGGTCTGCAGACCCCATACGCATCGTATGGTATATATACCATACGCATCGTATGGTGCAGTTTGGCAGAATTACAGTTTTGGTCCCTGAACTGTATTTAGGCCATTTTTGACACGTTTAAGGCCCGTTAACCCCATTTCAAAGCTATAAAATGAAGTTAAAGTATAGGGAACTTAAAACATGCTCAAAAATATCTCGGATGTCGGTTCGTTTAGCCGTACGAACGCGATGTTCGCTTAATTACGACGGAATGCGCATAAGCGCGAAAAACGATCCAAATGACGCGACGAATGGATTTTTCTTATGGCGAACACTAAAATATAATGTAGTCATGCTCACATAAATTTTTGGATATCCAGATGCATCCAGAACGTAAGATATGCGCGAAAATGCAAACTTGTGCACTTTTTGACACTTTTAGTCCCTGAATGACCCAAAAGTTTATTTTAGCACACCGAACACCTCAAAGCTTATTTCTAAGCTATGTAAAGGATATTTATGGTATGTTTAACTTATGGTCATGTTCCGGAAGGTCTGTTACAGTTCAAATTGACATACTTTCGCAGTTTGTCAACTTTAGTCCCTGTAAGCGAATTAACTTGTTTTTGCCATACCAAAGCCTTCAAAACTTATTTCTAAGTTATGTAAAGGTTATTTAAGGTATGTTAAGCCTATGTCACTATTCCGGAGTGTTCGTTGCATTAAACTGGTTATATTTACGCATCAGTGCGCGTATAACCTTCCAGAAAGCGATTTAGAGCTTGAAATCGAACAAGAATTGATATGTGTAAATGATACACATATTTTTACAAATCCCAAGTATGAAATACAATATTTCATTTGTTTGGTCTTTGTTTGATGGTCGAAATGACACAGGTGTTACATTTGCTAAATTGGTATTATCTTCCAATTTCTTGATTCTTTCCTCCACCACTGATAATACCGTGTTTTGGATTTTGTTGATGAAACCCGACAAACTGTTTTCGATTGCCTTTCCTACCTCCTCAGCAATCACTTCTCTTGTTTGCTCGGTGACTCTTGGCACCGTATCATCATTACCTTTATCCGTCATCTTTAACTGAAATGATTACATCGAGCGTTAAACATTTCATCTATAACATGTGGTTTATTTACTTCGGTTTATTCAAGTTCGTGACTTGTTTTCACCGTTCTTATTTAATACACTTTCCGGGTTTGAGTGTGTTAACACACTCTTCCCATGCATATCTATTCATTATTCCCTTTTTTATACTTAATAACTCTACTAAGAACAATTAACTCTTACCGGATGCTTGATCAAGCTTGAACCGAACACGTTTTGCTAACAACCTTGAGCTCTGATTACCAACTTGTAACACCCTTGTTAAAAGGACTGGATTTAATAATAGTTAACATAAATTTTATACCAACTTCAAAAGATATTCCATATTAATAACCGAAATATTCAAATTAACATTTACTAGGCAAGTTTAAAGAAACATCTACTAGTCATCTACCGACTAGTTCAAACGTTCAAAACATGATTAACCATTCATTTACAATAAAAACATTATCTAGTTAGGATTAAGTTAACGCGGAAGCTTCAAAATAAGTGTTCGGTTCTTGGTAGCAAGCTTGATTATCATCCGGATAGTCCCCACCATTACCTAGAGTCAAAACCATTAAGAATATTAGTTTTGACATTAAAATAGAATGTACAAACAAGTTCCAGCTTCAAATCAATAAAAGAAAATATAATTTCTAACTTTAATCCTTCCGCGTGTCGCGGCAGGAATCATCAAATCTGTCGCGACTCGCGACGGCTTCCGCGTGTCGCGGGGTTTCCAAGATATTCTTCCGCGTGGCGCGGGGGAACACTTTTTCCAGCAGGTGCAGGTTAAAATCCTGCATTTCTGCCCAGCTCCGAAAATTCACAAAATTCTAACTTTAAACTATCATAACTTTTTACTCGTTAGTCCGTTTTAACCGATTCTTTTTCCTATGAGTCCGTAATAAAATTACGGACCCGACCATGTAAATTTCTCATTACGGAAATCGAGATACCGACAATCGGTTCACAATTTCCTTATTTCAATTATCCAACATATTAGTGTAAGTGCATTACACCTCTTTGTAATTCTTAAGATCTTTTAGACATAATTACCCAACTTCCCGGGCTTGTAAATACGGGACATTCGCATCATTCTATGGCTTTGCGTTCCATTAGAACTAAACACTTGTTTCTACGGAATTCAAGCATTCCGTTTCAAGCGACACTTTCATTGAGCTTCTATTGTTTGACCCGATTTCCCGGGTTCTTAGACTTAAATTAATATAACCAATTCAATGACGTGGTACAATCCACCACTTAACGAAATATGAGACTTTCAAGTCTCTATTCTCGTGATTCTTTTAAAAGCATCATTTTGACCCGTTTGGCTATTTAGTGAAAATTATCACTTTATTGACAAGCCAAACTAAATTCCAAGTCTTTAATTTGACTCGTTTGATGGTTAAGTGTACTTTGCCACTTTAACAACGCATCAAACGCATCTATTACACTACAACATCATTTACACCTCAAACCAAAACATTTACGCATAATTTAACTGGACTAAAGCCACGTACCTTCAAAGCACACCTTTTCCACGCGTATCCCCTCCGGTGTGTCCGCTTGACGTTCCGGATTCCTTACCTATAGAGTTCAATTCATAACAAGTTTTAGAACTCTTTCATAAGCTTTAACGCCTTATTTCTTAACATAGTCAAATCTGCGTTTTCATCCAACTTATAACATTTTAGCCCTCACTTAGGCGTTTTATCAAACACCTTGCGGGTCAAATTTCTACATGATCTAAACCAAGTTCACAACTTGAATTTACCACCCAAATTAACTTCAAATAGCCAATATACCCATATTTTAACATCAATGATTTTATAGATTATCTCACAATTTCAGTTTACACTAGAACAAGAGTCTTAATCCTAGTGTTTATCAAGTTCTACTAGCTTATTAACCACCCACTATGGTGATTTTGACTCCTACCATTATCATGCAATATTTTGACAAGAAATCGTCTAGGGTTTGTCCCTAAACCTTATATCACTTCCAATTTCGTGTTTACAACACATAATCAAGCTCAACACTCAATTTCAATCACATGCAAGAATTTGGGTTGAACTCAAATAACCTAATTTGACATACCTTATGATCCTCTTGAAGAGGTGATCACGATTCCATGTTCAGATTTCGATTTTAGCTTGATTTAGGCCTTCAATTGAGAGTTTTAGTGGAAGTTAGGGTTTTTAAGAGTGGGGGTCGCCCTCTCCTGCCTTGATCGAACCAGGATATCCAAAAATGGAGTGTTTGGATTTTTATTTTACTAAATATTAGTAATTTAAGTTTCAATTTTTAACAACCTAGGCCCGTCCACTCTTATTTAGTTTATATCTTTGGCTTTTTAACTCATTCATGTGTTACTACAAGACTCCTAACTAACTGGGTTATTTATCCTAGTTAACTTATTCTTGTTTATTATACACTTTATAATTCTAATATAAAGTTTTGTACTTTCGGGATGTTACATTAACGCTAAAAACTAAGAAGTAATAAGGCTAGAGGGTATGGTGATGGTCCTTCAAGGGAGGATGATCCGCCACGTCATAGTCCTCCCAAGGATGGTCCATCACACAAAACTAGAGGGTATGGAGGATGGTCCTAGATGATCCTACCCCACCACTTTTATGTTTTTTATTTTTTTAATCTTCTACTTTTTTTTAACATTTAACAAATAAACTAACAAAATGTTTTCATTAATATTAAAAAAACATTACATAAACTTAAAAAAAAACATACACTAAAAACAACAATTGTATTATTTTTTATTTTTAATTTAAAAGAAAAACCTAAACCAAAACCATTTGCAGCACACAGTATTAAAGTTTTTACTTTTCTAAACAAACATCAATTGTTGACTTGTTGCAACTAGCCTCCATCATCTTCTTCATTAACCCTAATTCTCTAAAACCATCCTCCTCCACTTCTTCGATTTAGCAAACACAACCTGCAACTTTGATTATCAAAAATTACAAATCCCTTCAACAATAAAATCTAAACAACACTAAATTCTTTCTGATGTAGCAGTAAACAATTCAGATCTAGAAGACTGAAGACAATATACCTTTCTCTCATCCTTCTGATTTTTATTTTTATTTTTAACGGTCACATTTGAAGGGGGGCCCACCAACTTTGGACCGTCGCCAACGTCAAGATGAAGCCGGTGAGGACGAGATAGGGGGGATGGTGTGTCGGCGTCGCCGGAGCTCGACGGGGTTGAGACGAACCCCATACCCTCTAGCCTAAGTTGAATCAAATAATATATATTTCGACGCTACTTAAACTCTTGCAAAAGAAAAGACGATATATCTCGAATTCGTATACAATAAAGTAATATACATCAAAAGAGATGAATTTGATAACGGTACATGTCCAGCCGTGGGATTTTTTTTTTTTTGAGAAGGTGAAACTGGAGAGTGATGTTTCTCTGTGTGAGAGAGAGAAGGAGCTTATTTTTTAACCTTTAAGTTTAAAAAGAGTAATTTAGTCATTTTATTAAAAGAGGGGAAATATTCAATTTCATTTTAGGTTTGGGTAAATATGCAATTGAAAGTAATTGTTAACGGGAAATATGCAATTATTCCTTATCAAATAGCACATAGGGGGTGTTCAGAATTCGTTTCGAATTCGAAAAATTCAAAATACGATTTAATTCGATTCAATTATCAAGAATGCTTTTCGATAATCAAGAATTTGATTCAATCAAAATGAATTTATACGAATTCGAAATTTTAATTGAATTCGAATTCAAGCAAAAAAATCAATTATTCAAAAATTCCAATTCGAGCAATTCGATATTCGATGAATACCCCAAATAGCACCTTAAAAGGTCTCCATACTGTTTTGGAGGCAGGGAGCAACTGACCCTTTGATGGTTGTCATGGCGCACTATGGAACCTCCATCGTGTCTGTCGCAACCCTCACCCCCTTATCTATCCCGGGAACGGGCGGCCGTGAACATCAGTGTCGGTGGTAACCTTTTGTTTATTAATTTGGCAGCGGAAATTTCATCAGGACCGTAGTTAGGAAATGTTTATCAGAGTAAAACCACCATATTTTATATTAATAACCACATGGGTAAAACCCAAGTTTCTTATTACAACATAGGGATAAACCCTATTTTATTGAATTTAAAACATCGTCTTTTAGGTAACTTTTATAGCCACATTTTTCCAAGTCGTCAGTGCTCTCAAGCTGGCCTTCTTCTAATTTGGCTTTAACATTTTGTTACCTGAAACGCGTTTTAAAAACATTTGTCAGTGGGAAATACTGGTGATTGAATCCCAGTTGAATCAAGAAGAGTTTTATCGATTAACACAATATTGAGAGCTATCACATTGTTTATTTCTACACAATTATTCATTCAGTATTGTCAATCCTGACTGGTGGGTCATATTACACATTGGCTAACTCGTTGTCCAATTGTAACGTGTTCCACATTTTGTATACAAAACCCCAACATACCGGCAGTAATTGAAGAACTACAAAGACTTAATCACTGCTTAATCATATTGTAAAGCATTTAAGGTTTTGTAAAACAGTTCACAAAAAGGTTTACAAAAAGAGGAAAAACTCACTTTGTTGTCTTAGACTTCTTTTCCATTCGGCAACAATGATTATCATCGAAAGGAGATTTATCATCAAGTTGCTCCGCATCAACAACAATCGTCACAAACTGTACATGCTAGGAAGGAGATCGTAGAGCCATCAAAGAGAGCTTGTTATGGTCTGATAGATCAAGATGATGAAAGGCTTCCAGAAGGCTTTAGTTGGGATAAGTATGATCCTAACAGAACTTCAGAAAAATGTAGCATTTGTGGCTCAAATTTATGAAGATTTAACTGCTGAAGAAGAAATGGTGTATGCTTATTACGAATCTCAGCAATTCAGTCCGAAAATGAAAGAAGAAGAACCAGTTTCAATAAAGACTTCAGAAAAGGCACCAATCTTTGATCACTCATCAGATGAAGAGAGTGATGATGATAGTGAAGAAATTCGAAAACTTGAATTTTATCAAAGAAAATTTTCATCTGATAGGGATAATTTGTCTTTTGCAGGTAAAACGGATGAGATCAAAGAAAAGGTCAAAGCTGAGGAAAGTGTTCAAGTGATAAAGAAGAAGGTTAAAGAAATTCCAGCGGTCAAAGTTGAGAAGGAAGCTGATGCAGAAAAGATGCTTGAGAAGTGTGAAAATTGTGATACTGTGAAAAGGCACAACAACAAGTTGATTCATAACATGAACAGACTGAAAGAATCTTATGATGTTTTAAACAAAGCTATGAATCAATATAACAAGTCAAGCAATGAACAAGCGATTGCTATGAAGACACTCAATGGAGCTTTCATGACGAAGCAGAAAATCATCAATAAGTACATTGAGAAATGTGTTGAACTTGAACTAAAATTGGAAACTCAGAGCATAGAAACTGAGAGGGTTAACAGATTGTTGAAAAGTTACTCATGTGCTTCTTATGTGATTGACAGGATTTATCCGACAGTCGAAGGCATGGAAGCGTTTGAAGAAAAGAAATCTGAAGAAAAGAATTCTGGTAAGAAACATAGTACCGACTATACCAAGTGTCCACCGCTGCTTGAAGAAGGATATTCTCCACGAAATCCTAATTCAGAAAGAGTAAAAAAGGCAACCAATTTAAAGTGGGAATCTGAACCTTCAGATGGATTGCCAGACAACATTGACGTTACTTTCACATCGTCTGACACTGATCATGAGTCTGAATTAATAAAGAAAGTGGTCGATCAGGTGTTAGAAAAAGATGAAAACGAGGAGTCATAGTCAAAGTCAAAGTCTGACACGTCAAGTCCAACAGTTGAACCGGTCAAAAGGGTTTACAATAAAGATTTTCTGATGTCATAAAACAATTTGAATGACGAAACATTCAAAGTGGCATATACTTTGAATGATTCCGAAAAATTATATTCTGATGAAGAATTTCCAATAAGAGGTGTTAAAACCGAAATGATTAACAAGGTTTTCAAATTAATAGAAATTAATATTTCTGACATAAAAGATGTAAATCTTACTGAAAAACCTAAAAAATACACCTCAAGAGTTCAACAAAGGTTAAATAAGAAAAAAGGTTACAGTTCTGGTTCGGGTTATCAAAAGAAACCAAACCATAACAGTAATTTCAAAAAGAGAGGTTTAGGTTTTATTCCACCCGAAAATCATAAAAATGAAAAATATGTTAAAGATTTTAAATCGAAAGTTATTTTTGTTTCAGGAGCAACATCATCAGAAGAAGAAAAGAGCTCATTCTGGAAACAATCGAACAAAGAATTCCTTGCTAAGAAGCAAGAGGGAATGAAGAATGAAGCTGCTTAGAAGAAGGAGACGAGAACCTATTATCAATGCAAAGTAGTTGGTCACATTGCCTTGAACTGTCCAAAGGTAACCAACACAAAACAGGGAGTCTCTGAAAAATTGAAAGAAAAGATGGTTGATAATGAACCACCAACTGAAAAATTCAAAATGTTTAAAAATTCTACATTTGAAGTTGGTGAGTGTTCAAAAAGATTTTACAAAAGAAAAGTGAATCTTAACAACCAACAATGGGTTGTTAAGAAATCAGATGTTAGTTCTGGCGATGAATCTGATTCGTCAAAGTCAGAGGAGCCACAAGTTGAGTTAAAAAGTGAAAATTCAGTTCCGCCACTAGATGATGAAAATTTTCCACCATTGCGGGCTGAAAATTTAAAATCAAAAGTTGGAAAAATTGAGATTTCAAATCAATTTTTTTCTGAAAAGAAAGAATTTGATGTTGAAAAAGCCTTTAACCCCAAAGTTCTAAATATTTTTGGAAAAATGGTTGACGGGAAGGTGAAAGGGGTAAAGGAATTCTATGAAAAAAAGAAGAAAGGAAAGAAACCGAGTGTTGATGACTCGGAAACTCCCAAGGACCGTCAGGCTTCGGAGAATCTCTTTAACTAAAAAACCTGACTTGCCGGAACTCCCAGGTTGGTAATTGGGGAGTAGGAATCGGCATCTTTCTTGAGAAATTCACATCTGTGATATTTCGATTTACAAGTGGTATTGTTGATAAGAACTTACAAGTGGTTAATCAAGGTCATTAAGTTGAACTTGATTTAACTTTCATACAAGTGATAGTTTTTACAAGTGGTTAAAAGAAAAGGAAAAAAGGGGTTTCATTCACAAGTGGTTAATCAAGGTCATTAAGTTGAACTTGATTTAACTTTCATTCACAAGTGGTTGAAGACAATGTGATGAATCAAACCCCAATCTTACAAGTGGTATCAACAAAACTAATTTTCTGGAAAAACCATTTGATTAAAACAAACTTAAGTGTTTTGAAATCATAATGGGAAAATAGTTTGTTGTCATGGGGAGTTCTGATTGTTTAAGCCAAGTGGATGGCGAATTGAAGCAATTCACATCGGTTTGTCAAATTTTCTTTAAATGGTTTTGAATTTTAGGGGGAGTAAGAAATTTCAGAAAATCCAAAAACATTATTAGAAAATTTGAAAAATCCAAAAACATCGAAAAATCAAAAATGAGTTTTGTTGTGAAAAAGAGGAAATGATAGTACATCAGTAGACAATCACAGCATGCTAAAGAATTGGAAAGTCAAAATGTGATAAACGATCTCACTAATGATATACCAGTAGGTTTTTACACATTCAGTAGATTGTTTTCGAGATAGGTAGCCCCTGAAATCTTGTTTGAAAGGCTTTCTATTTCTGACATACTAAGTCTTTGTACATGATGATATCTGGGGTATTATACCTAGACTTCTGATTTTGCGGGAGCAATAGCCTAGTCCTCGTATAATGCTCTGCATTGCTTTAATCATAAAGCCCACCCTCAACATAAAAAAATGATGAAACATTGAAAAATGCTAATCATGTGTTGTTGAAGAAAAGATTCTCTAAAGGGAACACACCTAAAGTTGAACCATCATCTCTCTGATTTTGCGGAAGCAATAGCCTGAGCTTTCATGGTCTCGCATTAACCCACTTACAGATATCATTAGTGTACTTTCACCTGTAAGACTGAATATAGGAGTCTGGATACGGGAGTATATTCTGAGGTGGGACCAATGTTGTAGAAGGCGCTAGGCGCTAGTCGGGCGGTGAGGTACCGCCTAGGGATTAATCGGGATTAATCAAAATGGGATTTTTATATGTATTTTTTCAAAATTATATATATATACCTAATAATATAAAAATAATACTTCAAAATTTACATAAATACTTCAAGTTTCATATAGTATGGTTCGATTTTGACCGCCTAGGACCGATTTTGACCGATTAATATAGTCCGATTAATCCGATTTTGCGGACAATTCATGAAATGGTCATTTTTAGCGATTTTGACAATCTAAGTGAATCGTTTAGAACTTAAAGTGTTTAAAGCTCAACGGTGCTAGTGATTTGTCATAAACTGATATGATCTTCTTACACAAACTCACAAAAATATTGTCTGTAAATATTTATTTACTGCTTTTCATTAGAGACAAAAACCCAAAAAGATTTTAAGTGTGTTTTAGCATAAATTTTTGAAAATTCAAAAAGATTTTATTTCTTCTTATTTTCGACAACTGATGTTGAAAAGTTGTTTTTCAAAATTCCAAGTGCTGAACATGATGAACAACAGGGTTGGGAGAGTTTGTTTTGAAAAGGGAAATGAGTTTGAAATAATTAAATGGTTTCAAATTAATGAAATGTCAAATTTAAATGTTTCGAATAAAAGTGGTTAAGCAGAGATAATTTGAGAAATGTTATATGATTTCTATAAGTGGTTTCTAAATTTGTTAAATCTTAAAAATTGTGAAATTTACTTTTGGGTAGAGATTTGTACAAATCCCCGATTTTAAGCCTGAGCAGAGGATAAGCCAGGTTACGATTCTAGAACGAGAGCTATGACAGACTGCAATCCCGGAACAACTTAAGGGGGAGTCTGTTAGCAAAGGGGAGTTTGAAGATTGTAAGATCAACATTCAAGGGGGAAGTTAGCTGTTGATGCTGATAAGCAAGAGAGAGAAGATTGAAAGATGCTTAAAAAACATTTTGAATAAGATCAAGAAGACTGATCAAGGCTGAAGACTCATCATACTAAAGACTCGTACTGAAGACTCGTCAACATCCAAGGGGGAGTTTGTTGGTGCATATGTCTGTTGACTTCGTCTTATGTCTTGAATCGAGTCTTGTAATAGAATAAATAGTCCAGAAAGCACGAAACTGCCAGAAAGCATGAGTTCGTGAGGACTGGCGAGTCCCTACGAAAATGTTTCATGAGGAGTGGCACTCCTATAAATAGAGGTCTTGAGTCTTTCATTTGTATCTTTGCAATTCCGGCAGCGAAGCTCTGCTGAAGTGTCTCCAGCCTGTAAAACCTTGTCAAATCAATACAAGTGATAGTTAAACTACTTCTTAGTGCAAATCAAACTGATTCAACATCAATACGTCTGTTTTCGCCTCTCGTATTGATCGAAAACTCTTCTGGTCGACTCGTTTAGGTCGAATCTCGATCCTACAGCCATTGGTGCTGTCCCTGGTATTAAATGGATTCTGAATTCAACTTCCCTATATGGAGGTTGTCCTGATAGCTCTTCTGGGAATATATCTGAAAACTGGGATACTACTAGAATATCCTTTAATTCTTTTTCTTTAGTGTTAGTGATTATGGAAATCAAATACACTAATAACCCTTTTCTTATGTAACTAGCTGTTTTCATCACAGAGATGAACTTTGTGGATTTAAGGGTTTTATTTCCTTTAATTGTGATCTTTTCACCCCTTGGTGAATTTACTTGAATTGACTTTTGATCACATAAAATACTGGCTTTATTGGCTATTAACCAATCCATTCCTAACACAACATCAAATCCTGCCAGATTCATGGGGTAAAGGTTTGCAATAAATTTCTGATTTAGAATTTCTGTTCTTGCTCCCTGCAAGATCTCATAAATCTTAATGGTTTCCCCATTTGCTGTCTCTACCAGACATTCTTGTGGAAGTTTAGTTAATGATTGATTAAGAATTTTTCAAAATAAAGTATTAATAAAACTTTGGTTCGCACCAGAGTCAAATAATACTTTAGCAAAAACACCATTAACTAAAAACGTACCGGTGATCACATCTGGGATCATCTTTGCTTCTTCTGCAGTTAGAACAAATGCTCTAGCATTTTTAGTATTCTTGGTGTTTGTAGCTGGAGCTAGCTTTGGACAATTAGGCTTGATGTGGCCTTGTTCTCCGCAGTTGTAGCATATCCTGTTGCTAATCTTTTTCCTGCAATCTTCCTCCTTGTGTCCCGATATTTTGCAGAAGTTACAGTATATGGAGCATCTTCCGGAATGCTTCCTTTTGCAATACTTACAGTAGGGTGCAGAGGTAGAACCTACATTTATCCCACGGTTAGAATTTCCAGAACGGAATTCTTGTGTAAGCTTCTGGGTTAGGTTCCTCCCTTGATCCTCTTCTCGTGTACGGACTAATTCATCTGTCAAGGTATTGGCTAGTTCTACAACTTCTTCTATGGTTTGGGGTCTAGCTGCCTTGACTACATGCCTTATCTCTCCAATTAATCCCCAAATGTAACGGGAGATTAATATTGGTTCAGGTGAAGCAAGGGTTGGCACTATTCTAGCATATTCAAAGAATAACTTAGTGTACCCCTTACTATCCACACCAGTCATTCTAAGATTTAAGAACTTGTTTGCTATCTGTTCTTTTTCATTAGGAGGGCAGAATTTCCTTTCTACCATGTTTTTAAACTCCTCTCATCCCATATTGTAAGTTCTATCACTTCCTCTAGTCTGAAGGATAGTGTTCCACCATTCTAGTGCTGAATTCTTAAACAGATTGGAAGCAAACATTATCTTATCCTCTTCCGCACATTTACTTATTCTTAAGACTGCCTCAGTCTTTTTTATCCAGCGTAGAACTGCAACGACCACTTCATTGCCCGAGAATTCTATTGGTTTACAAGGCCAGAATTCTTTGTAAGAACAACCGTAAGACACGGTTCTTCTTCTTTTGGGAATGGGCACTTGAAGTATAGGTCCATTATTGACGTTGTGTTCAGGTTCAGTTGGTCGCTTACTGCTATGCTTACTTTCATTATCAGCTTCACTAACCGTTTGAATAATATATGGCATTGCATCTATTATTCCTTGTGCCACTACGTGTTGGATGGCACTGTTATCCACTTGGTTTCCATTGTTGTTGTTCGGATTTTCGTTACCCGGGTTATTGTTACTGTGGTTATCGTTATTCAGATTTTCCTGATTCACTTCGTCGTTCATCTGAATTTTAAACATTTATCACGTATTAATATCACAAGATAATATCTTAATATGATCAATCACATGGCACGTATTTTGATCAAAAACGTCGAGCATTGCGCTTTACTCTTTCTTATCTATTATACATCTATTACAAACTAATACTGAAATTTGAAAATTACAATACTACTATGCATCGCTAACCACAAGGTGGTCTATACTACAACATATATTATTATTACACATATTGTTATTATTATTATAATTTTTTTTTTCATAAAAACATATTATATTATTATTATTATTACCAATTCCACCATCCCCTTCACTGGTCTGGATTCATCCAGTAATCCATATTGCGCTCGTCATATTTCCAGACGGTTCGCTCTCCTACCTGCCTCATCCTCTCACTCCTCTCTAAGATATCTTCTCCGAAAGTTCGGAGCTCATGCACATTTTCTGCATTCATTGGGGGTGCAGGTGCTGGTGCTGGTACTGGGTCTGGGTACTGGGGCATGGGATTCTCTTGAGGGTACGGATTCTCTAAGATCTCCCTAATGTATTCATCGTTGTCATAGTAGGGATCTAGAGGGTCCAGACCTGGATATGCTGCTAAGTTCGGCATGGTTTCGTCGGTTAGGTGATAGCGTGGCACATAATCTGATGTGTTCAAAATGCAACATATAAAATTCATCAACTGTGGCATAAAACTAACCCTTTTTTTAGTACTAATGTTGGAAAAAGTGTGCTTTTGTCTTCCTTTTGTATTTTCAGGATTAAATGAGCTCAAATTAACAAAAGAAGCAAAAAGACATCAAAATCTAACATAAATACAAGAAAAGAAACAAACGTGGCATGCCCGACCCCCATCAACAACAACTCCCAAAGCAAAAACAAGAAGAAAGCTGAGCATGGGGCTGCGCCCAGCTGAGCATGGGGCTGTGCCCAGCCCGACACGGGGCGTGCCCAGCTCGACACGGGGCGTGCCCAGCTCAGCACTGTGACAACTGCCACTTTCGGGTAATTTACTTACATTTAAAACAGTGATTTACATTATACAAGCATGTGTTTTGAATATTCTGACTGCATGATTACATGGTATACATCTTAGAAAACTCATGGAATATTCATTGGTTATTACACATGATTCATTTTTATTGGGTACATTTGTTATAGTGCAAACAATTCACCGAAACAACTAGAGTAGCGCCTAGTGAACTAGAGTGCTGACGAAAACTCCGGATCCGCAGAAAACATCAAAAATGACATCTTTAGGACTCGGATGAGAGTCCAACATCAATTATATATTAAACCCTATATGGGAATACAAGAGTTCGATCAATAATTTACCAATGCCCAGTAGCACTAAAAACTGTCCGAAACGCGCTAAAAATGACCATTTCATGAATTGTCCGCAAAATTCAGCAATTGTATTTTTAATACAAGATGCAAAAATTGATGTTTAGGCACCAATTTCATATAAAAATACTTATGGAATATCAATTACACACATAACGGAAATTTGCCCTACAACTTCCATAAGAGAACGTTTCGACTATTTATTAGTGAAACGAGCACTAAACAATTATCCGAACTACATTTTGGCACAAGTAGCGAACTAGTGATCATTATTTTTGGTCTTGTAACACTAGTTTATGGTCATTTCAAGTCGCGAAACATCTCGGAAAATTGTAAACCCTAAACACCTTAACACTTACATCTTTCTAATTAATTTTAAGTCTTAAAAATTTACTAACATTTTTCACCATGCAAGACCCCCCCCCCCACCTTGAGGCCGTGAACAAGGGGTCCCACACCCCTTGTTTATCTTGCATAATATCTAGATATTATTTACCTAATTACTAGTGGATGAATGGATGATTATTACAAGACTTCTTCACTAAGTTACTACACATTTTACACCATAACTTGCACACACTTAAGAAAAGCTCTCATCATCTTCATCATATTACCAAGAACACCATAGAAGAATCACTTCACTTCTTCATTTTTTCTTATTAACAACATGGAATTTCATGGAACTTAAGAAGATCTAAAGCATTTGCAAGCTAAATCAAGCCTTTTCATCCATCCAAGAGTCTTCTAACAACAAGATTTTCATCTTCTTTGGATCATAAGTTATTTTAGATCATCCCTAGCCTAGAGCTAGAAGTGAGCTTCTAACTTTATGTTTATTTTTCTTACTTATTTATGTTATGATTATTATTATAACTAGTAAAAACAAAATAATCATAAATAAAAGTAGAAAAATACAAAGAAGCAAAGATAAATTCATGATATATTTATGTTTGTTTATATTGTGATGTTAGACTTATTATATGCATGTTAGATCTTGTAATGATGTTTATGATACAAATAAAGTGTTAGAAGATGTTGAAAGTTATGATCTAAAAATTTATACATATTTATGTTAAAGGGTTTTAACATAAAGGATTAAAGGAATGATCATATCTAGTAATCTTGTGAAAGTATTTAGGGTTTATATTCAAAAACAAGACTTTCACAAGATTATAAAAATTAACATACAACTAAAGATTTTTATGAAAGTTGTTAAAACTAGAATTTAACTTGGTTTTTGAACTAGTTAACATATGAAAGGATCATGTTTAAAACCCTACATGATTTGCTTATCATCTTGATGATTTGATGTTATAAAAGTCTTATAATGTTTAGTTAAGATGATGAATAAATTGTTGATGATTTAATAAAGAAAAAGATATGTTTAATGAAACATGGTTAAGATAAAAATGCAAAGGTTATATGACCAATTTTTATAAAAACTTTATTTTATAAAATAACAACATTTTTGGGTAAATCTATACAAGATTTATAAAGGTTATTAAAGAAGGGTTTATAAAATAAAAGACAAGGAAAATATATATTTTTTTAGAAAATATATATTTGGTTACTTTAAACAATTTTTGTGTGATATATTACTTGGTGTATTAGTTATATATATCATTGTAGGAACTTGAATCTCATGTCAACTTTAAACTCAAAACACGTTATAACAAAAGTCCTACGAGACTTCACATAATAACGCCTTAAAACGAGTTACGGACGATTCTAATAATCGGACACCAAATATGGTCAAAATGAACGACGGACGACTACTTAAGCTAATTGCCAATCCGGGGAGTTACTACGACGTTAGACGATCTTTCGACACGAAATATAAATATACTATCGATAACAAATTTTCGGATGTTTAGAAACTTATAAAAACTAGTATGTTTTTATTACTAACATCTATACTTAGTTAATTTTTATAAAAAGGGTTTTTATAAAAATGAAAGGCTTACATGTATTAGTGGGCTATTTTTCTACAAATGGGCTTATTATACTTAATGGGCTATTTTTATAAACAAATGGGCTAGTTTAAGTAATGGGCTATTGTTTTATAAATGGGCTTATTTTTCATAATGGGCTTAACATAAATTAATGGGCTAAGCCCAAATACTAAACATATGGGCCAAAGCCCAACACTATTAAAGCCCAACACTATTAAAGCCCAACACTATTCAAGCCCAACACTATTAAAGCCCAACACTATTCAAGCCCAACACTATTCAAGCCCAACACTATTGAGGCCCAACACTATTGAGGCCCAACACTATTGAGGCCCAACACTATTTGAGGCCCAACACTATTGAGGCCCAACACTATTTAAGGCCCAGCACTATTTAAGCCCAATAACATGAAAACATGGGCTTGGCCCAATGATACTATCAATGGAAACACAACTATACAAGTGGTATATACAAGACACGAGATTCAGCGGACGGGATCCGACTATACAACTCATACATCGAATACACAGTTAACGAACATTTGAACAACTCATACATCGAATACACAGTTAACGAACAGTAAAGACATACAAGTCTTACATATACTCAAGACACAAGACTTGTACTCAAGTTCTTTTCAAAGACCGAAGTGTCTAACAAAAATAAGAACGTTTGTAGGTCGCCACGCTATTCAGGACGACCGCACGTGAGATCTTATTTTCATCTATTTTCAGGACGCTATACAGTGAGTTCATGTTCCCCTATTCATTTAAATGTTTTACAAACTTTACAACTATCGGGGAGGATACATGTTCAGAGTATGATAAAGTTAGGTAATGAAACACCATAGATCATGTGCGAATTAGGGCCATACTATAAGCACCATTAATCCAGTTTGGACCAAGGAACAAAGGCTTAGATCTAATGGGTTTTGGCGAGCCCCACTCTTGGTCATGGACCCCTACGGAAGAGTGCATTTGTGTCCCAGTCGATAGGAATCGGCATAAAATCGTCTAGGGTTGGTTTGCTTCCTATTTCGTCACACATATTAATGTCCTTGCAAAACATTAATGATCAACGATTTCATTGACGCTTTACATACTACAACTCACATTTTTCATACATCGTTTACAACTAAATTGCATGAATTCACCAACTTTTGTTGATGTTTTCCAAACTTAACATGTATTTCAGGGAATTAAAGGACCATGTCGGATTTCCCAGTCAAGATAACAAGTACAGGAACTCCATGCCATCTTTTGAAGGGTTTAACTATTATATTCCGCCTCTTTGCGGAAATATGATGGTTTAAACCTTTGTAGTTTATTTCAAGTTTATGTATGAAACAATAACGCTTTATTTTCATGTTAATGGTTTGTAACCGACACACTAAACTTATGATGTAATCTTTTGAAACACTATGTAATGGTAGTGGAGTATGTTTTATTCATATAGTTTGTTCATGTACATCGATATTTATGCAATGAAAACCAGACAGATCACACCTTGCGTTTCCGCTATGAGCGGGTGTGACAGCTTGGTATCAGAGCATCGATTGTAGTGAACCATGATTCTTTATTGAGTCTAAGTCTACAATCACTAGGGATCTCTCATGAAAACCATCTAAACACAAACACATGTTTTCATTTGCATAAACATTTTTCATGGTCCATTTTCAACAAGAATTCATCTAATACAAATCAAGCAAGGACATTAGTGTCTTAGTCATCTAAATGGTAGACATGCAACTTTAAGTTAATCCACACAACTCAAGTAGGATAACTTAAAATGAACCTTATGTGAAAAATACATTTCTTGTATATATGTAAAATAACAAATGCTCATACATGTCGAACAACTTATTTCTCAGGATATCATGTCTTCCTCTGAAGGAAGTAACATATACGACGACGTAGACCCGATGGAGCTATCCTCCGATGACGAGTATGTACCGGCAGTCCAGGTCATTACGTCCGACAGCGAGTCGGCATCTGACGATGATTTGGATGACTTTCAGCCGTTCGCAATTGGTGGTGACATTATGGACGCTTACATGTTAGGAGACATCATTGATGATGATGTGCTAGATGTGCCCCCTCTACTCAACGAGGTTGTTATCATGGGTCACCCGGAGGGTGAACATGTGATAGAGGTTATACCCTTGGATGTCCTTCCTCTTGCCATTATGCATTTCATAGACGACCTCGACGAGGAGGACGACGCTGTAGTTCCTGTGATTCCCGTGGAGCATTTGGATGACGAGTTGGGAGACGGGGATGTTCATGACTTGGTTATTTTGGAGGTCGCTGCACCGGTAGTCCCGGTTATTGTCATTTCTTCTGACTCCGATACTGATTCAGATGCTTATTCTTATGCATCTGTTACTTCATCCGCACTGCAGGCCATTGGCCTACAGCGCAATGCAGACATTGAGCTGGATGATGTCATACCTAATGAGCCAGTTGTCCCTACACATGATCATGTTGTTCCTATTCTACCACATGTAGATCATACTGACGAGGCAGGACCCTCAGGACACGCCCATGTACCACCCGGGGACATGGATCTATACTGACGAGGCAGGACCCTCAGGACACGCTCAAACCATCCCTTGGCACACCACCTCTCTCACACTTCATCCACCACCCACCACCATCACAACACCATCATCCACCACCATCATCCATTGTCCATCGTAGAGTGTGTGAGTCGTCTCGGGATCCAAGATTGATCGTAAGAGTTCTTGACAATCAAGGCCATGTTTGCCTAAGTCTCTTACATCAGTTGGTGAAGACAAAGTGTCTAGTATAATACTTTTTATTTCTAATCTTTTGCACTTTTTATTTGGTTTTGTATTAATGACTTTAATAACTAGTTACTTATGTTGAAGGTGATCTTTCCTTATCGTTTGTCCGTGGTGTCTTGGCATTATTTTACTGTCTATATAAAATAAAGGATTTTCACCATTCATATCTCCACGGTCTATATGGAGGTATGTTGGCTACCTGGTCGGGGGTTAAGGGAACGGTTTGGTAAAGGTCTTGCCATTGTTCAGCGTTTAGAGGTCCTGCAATGGACCTGGGTCAAATTTAGTAGGACCTCCTTCAATACTTCACGGTATTGGATGGCGGGGGTCCAAACTCTTTGATCCCCTCATAAGTTAACTACTATTAATACTATAACCCGGCTATTTAGGACTGTATCCCTGCTGACTCAGACTACTTAGCCGAGGGTAACGTCACCGCCAAAAGCGGGGCCTACCACAATACTGCATTAATAACTTAATTCATTATCTTCCAATAATCCACCCTTTTAGGATTGTATCACTGCTGACTCAAACTACTGGGGTGAGGGTAACGTCACCTTCAAAAGAGGGGCCTACTACAATAACTAAGATAATCTCTTAATTATGTGCAAAAGTGCGGAAATAATCAAAGGTTATACTAGATACGAGTCGGAACCAAGTGATTCATCTTGTCTATCTGTTTTTCTTTTATTTTTATTTTCAGCATTTTAGTTAGTTTTTAATTTTCTTAGTTTAAATCATTTTTCTAAACTTTTATTTTGGTTAGACGTTGAGGATAAACCGGTACTAAAAGCTCTTGTGTCCTTGGACGACCTCGGTATCTTACCAACGCTATACTACACTCAACGATGGGTGCACTTGCCCATATGTGTGTTTAGTGTTAGTGAAATATCGTGTTTTATAAATTTAAAACTTGGCTAAAATAAGTGTTAAAAAGGGCTTAAAATATACACCTAATATATATAACACTTCGCACGCATCATAATCCCTATGATCATCGAACCATGGATCATAATATGGATCTAAGGGATTAGGGGCTGGTATCCTAGGTATCTCCTCAGGGTTGAAATCATGCATTTCTATCTCCATCGGCTGAGTGGGGAACAAAGGTAAGGGTTGTGGGGCTACTAGTTGTTCCAGATTTGGGTCGGCAGCAGTTGTTGCTAGGATATGAAAATTGGCTAAGCTCCTATTAAGCATATCCTGTGTATGGGCATCTGACTCTCGCTTAGCGGCTGCTAGGACTCTTTGCTGTTGCAACTTTTGCATTCTTTTCCTACGCTCGAATGCTCCCTTACTGAACCATCCTCTCTTTTTCTGGGGAATGACTCTTCAGACTGAGCCTTAAAGACAAACATCCCTTCTTCCTGATCAGAAGAATACCCAGAGAGGGTAGGCTGGGAAGAAGTTCCTTCACTGCTAGGTGAATCAGACAACTGACGATACACGTCCGAGGGTCCTTGATCACTCATACTGTAAACTAACAAATAGTCAAATAACACATAACAATAAAATACAGATTTGCACATATTTTCATAATTTATTTCCTAACAAATTGGATAATATATTGATGTCAGCAGAACACTTCTGTGGCTTAATCAGTGGCTTAGCACTGAAACCACCTTTTATCGCAACCCCCGCCCCCTTATTTGTCCCTGGAACGGGCGGCCGCGAACATCAGTGTCAGTGGTATCATTTTGTTTATTAATTTGGCAGCGGAAATTTCATCAGGACCGTAGTTAGGAAATGTTTATCAGAGTAAAACCATCATATTTTATATTAATAACCACATGGGTAAAACCCAAGTTTCTTATTACAACATAGGGATAAACCCTATTCTATTGAATTTAAAACATCGTCTTTTAGGTAACTTTTATAGTCACATTTTTCCAAGTCGTCAGTGCTCTCAAGCTGGCTTTCTTCTAATTTGGCTTTCACATTTTGTTACCTGAAACGCGTTTTCAAAACATTTGTCAGTGGGAAATACTGGTGAGTGAATCCCAGTTGAATCAAGAAGAGTTTTATCAATTAACACAGTATTGAGAGCTATCACATTGTTTATTTCTACACAATTACTCATTCAGTATTGTCAATCCTGACTGGTGGGTCATATTACACATTGGCTAACTCGTTGTCCAATTGTAACGCGTTCCACATTTTGTATACAAAACCCCAACATACCGGCAGTAATTGAAGAACTACAAAGACTCAATCACTGCTTAATCATATTGTAAAGCATTTAAGGTTTTGTAAAACAGTTCACAAAAAGGTTTACAAAAAGAGGATAAACTCACTTTGCTGTCTTAGACTTCTTTTAGGGTTTCCTGGTGATTTATCTATAATTTACACAAATGTACATATGTTAGTATAATAACCCTTTATTTATATTAATGATACCCTCCTCGAGACGGCATTCCAAGAACTACGTCGGGCAGAACCACGACAGTCGTTACGGAACCCTAGATCAATCGGGCATCGTATCTAATACGTAACCGGGGTTATAATACTTACAACGGAGCAGAACTTCGTTAGTTAGGGGGATATTATACCCGAGTATAGCTTATACTATGTAATAATTCGAGAGAAAGAAAAGATTTTGAGCGACGAAAACTGAAATCCCAAGCTCCCACTTTATAGGGCTGATTTTTGAGTTTCTCGCGGCCAGCGTAGACCTAAGGGTCGTCTTACGCGGCCCGCGTAGTAGGGGGTCTATGGCGTAGCTGATCCGGGTCACGAGTATAGGTCCAACACGTGTCAACACCGGGTGTTGCCTCGTTTTAGGGTTGTCGCGCCCCGCGTAGACCCAGGTGTGGTCTTACGCGGCCCGCGAGCGACACAAAAATTTTGTTTTTTAATTATTTTTAATGACATTTCATATTTTGGGATCGGTTTTTACATACGGGGTGTATTTTAAGACATATAGGGGTATTTAGAAATATATTAGGGTGCCAGAAAAATTTCAGAAGGGTTGTTATAGTGTCCAAAGGATATAAGATTATATTTTCCAAGCGACAGAGTTAAGTCAGTATCGAAGGAATTTGATAAAATGGAAGTGAGATATCTCAAAAAAAAAATGTGAAGGTCGACGCTGGAGTCAACCGTGCATAGAACAAGCATCGTCCTTAATTCGTTGTCTTCATTCTCTTTCTAAAATTTTAAGTGTTGCAAAACTTGCTTAGACCACCCATAGTGGGGCGTGGGTTTTAAAAAAATTTCAAAAAAACGTTTGATAACGCCCCCCCCCCCCCATTACGCTAGGCGTTTTGGGGCGTTTTTTTGAAAAAAATCAATCCGGCGTTTTATTTAAAACGCTTGCAAATTGTTGACCAACCAATCAGAACTCCCCAACGGCTAGTTGTTTTTTTTTAAACCTTTTACCTATATATATATATATATAAACTCATTCATTTTCAACCAAAACTATCTCAAAAACTCTCTAAAAAACACAACCATTTTATAAAAAAACTCGATGGATTCTCCTAGTTCTTCATCCATGGTAAATTTTTACTACAACGAGTATTTTGCGGATGGCGATGGTTCCACCGATGAGGAAGTTGAGCAAGAGGCGGTTACGAGTGCTTGTCAACTAGCGGTGAGATATGTCAAGCATTGTCGTCGCCCCCAAGCAGAAAAAAATAAAAGAGGTTATATTGAACGAGACCGACGCGCGGCACACGATCGTTTGATGAAAGATTATTTTGATGAGGCGCTGACATTTTCGAACGAAATGTTTAGGCGTCGTTTCCGAATGAGTAAGCGATTGTTTCTACGCATAGTCGACGACTTGGAAGCCAACTACGATTATTTTAAACAAAAAGCGGATGCGAGAGGGGCACTTGGATTTACCGGTATCCAAAAGTGTACGTCAGCGTTACGAATCCTTGCTTATGGAAACACTACCGACATCAACGACGAGTATCTAAAAATGGCGGAGAAAACAACGCGAGACAGCTTGGAGCATTTTTGTCGCGGTACAATTCCTATACTTTACTTTTTTTTTAAAACGACGAGTATGTTTACAATTTTTTTTGAAGCTTATGTTTGTCTATGTTTTTTTATAAAGGTATAATTGATGTGTACGGTGCGCGTTATCTTAGAACGCCCACATGGGACGACCTTCAAAAGATCTACGAGGTACATAATGCTGAGCATGGTTTTCCTGGTATGATCGGGAGCATAGATTGCATGCATTGGCGTTGGGATAACTGCCCGACTGCATGGCGAGGCCAACACACACGGGGTGACCAAAAAGGACCCACTATTATTCTTCAGGCGGTTGCTTCACAAGACCTTTGGGTTTGGTCGGCTTACTTTGGCGTGGTCGGGTCATGCAATGATGTCAATGTTTTTGAACAATCTCCGTTGTTAGAGGAGTGGATTTCTGGCAAAGCTCCAAAAGCGTCGTTTTACGCAAATGGAAACTACTACCCTCATGGATATTATTTGAGCGACGGAATTTATCCTAGGTATTCGATTTTCGTGAAGACGTATAGTGATCCTATTAATGAAAAAAGAGCATACTTTAAAAAGGTTCAGGAGTCTTCACGAAAAGACATTGAGAGATGCTTTGGGGTTCTTAAACAACGCTGGCAATATTTGAGAAATCCTTGTCGTGCATGGAGCAAGCAAAAAATGAGAGATGCTATGTACGCTTGTATAATCATGCACAACATGATTTTGGAAGACGAAGGAAAGGCGATATGCCAGAATTATGTGCCAGAAGCCGTTCAAGAGGACCATCCACAGGCGTCAATGGAAGAAAGAGTGAATAATGCGCGAGAGTTGCGTTACGAACCGTACCATTCCCAGTTAATGGTTGATTTGGTACACCACGCATGGAAGGTTCGGTATGTACCACCTGAGGGAGAGGAAGAAACGGAGGACGAGGAAGACGAAGTTGGCGAGGGTGAAGAAAGCGAAGACGAAAACTAGTGTTTTTTTTTAATTTAATCGGATTTTAATTTTTTTATTTCTAGTATTGTATTTTTTTTAATTTAATGAAGTATTTAAAGTTTAAAAAAATTGTGAAATGATTGCATGGGCGTTATTGGAATAATGCCCCACTACATCACTTTATGCTATAATGCCCCATGCTGACTGGGATGACACGTGTCGAATAATGCCCCATGGTGGGGGCATTATTTTGATTTACCACTACAGATGGTTTTAGAATGTTACATAAGAAGAAAAAAAAGTCAAGGCCACTTCCTAGATTGATCAAACCATAATTTTTACTAAGTTTTTAATTTATGAACTTATTCTTGAAGAAGATGCTCTTCAAAAAGAAATTGCAGCACATTTATACAAAATAAGATTTATAAAGAGTTAATTACTGTTTTCGTCCCTGAGGTTTGTCAAAAATAACGGTTTCAGTCCATTAGTTTAAAAATTGCTATTTCAGTCCATTAGTTTCATTTTCGTAACCATTTCAGTCCACTAACTTAACTCCATCCATTTATTTTGTTAACTTTGAGTTAACTAACTAATTCAGGGACGGTTTGCGTCAGTTTTAGAAACACAGGGACTTAAGTGTAAACTCTAAAACATTAAAACAAAAAAATAGTAAATTCCAAAAAATCAAAAAAATTCCAAAAAACCAAACAAATTCCAAAAAATTCTAAAAAATCATAAAAATTCTAAAAAATCCAAAAAATCCGTTTCGGCGCGAACTGTTTCGACCCGAACCGTTACGAGCTGAACCGTCCGTACCGTTTCGACCCGAACCGTTTCGAGCTGAACCGTTTCGACGCGAACCGTTTCGACCCGTACCGTTTCGAGCCGAACCCTTTCGACCCGTACCGTTTCGAAGCCGAACCGTTTCGAGCTGAACCGTTTCGAACCGAACCGTTTCGACCCGTACCGTTTCGAAGCCGTACCGTTTCAAGCCGTACTGTTCGAAACGGTTCGGGTCGAAATGGTTCGGGTCGAAACGGTTCGCGCCGAAACGGATTTTTTGGATTTTTTAGAATTTTTATGATTTTTTAGAATTTTTAATATTTTTTAGAATTTTTTGGAATTTGTTTGGTTTTTTGGAATTTTTTTGTTTTTTGGAATTTACTATTTTTTTTGTTTTAATGTTTTAGAGTTTACACTTAAGTCCCTGTGTTTCTAAAACTGACGCAAACCGTCCCTGAATTAGTTAGTTAACTCAAAGTTAACAAAATAAATGGATGGAGTTAAGTTAGTGGACTGAAATGGTTACGAAAATGAAACTAATGGACTGAAATGGCAATTTTTAAACTAATGGACTGAAACCGTTACTTTTGACAAACCTCAGGGACGAAAACAGTAATTAACTCATTTATAAAAGTTATACGGGTTCTATAAAATTTTTTGAAGAGGATTTATTTCAACTTTATCAAGGTATGGATGTATTTAAGTATCTTTATTATACCGTTGTTGGAATTGAATATTTCGTATGGATTCAATCTTTGGAGTTGGAGTTGAATACCTCGTGTTGATTCAATCTAAAATTTTACAGTTTGATGGCCGATAAGGCCTTATGGTGTGGTTTGGCCATGAATGTCGCCTCCCCTCCAAATGGGGGTTTTTATTAGCTTTGTCACCTGCAAAATGGGGTCCACAAGAGCCTCCCCTTTAATACCCGCCATTACACTCACAAGATCCTTTTTGACGCCCACGGGGCGGTGTTCAGAGCGTTACTGACTGATGTGGAGGTGGGGCGTCACTCCACACCACCCAACCTAAGTGATAAGTGACATGAGTGTGGGTCTTGAGTTTTTACTCGAACCCCCAACAATTGTTTGTACCATGAACGATTGAAACATGACACGACCAACTAATCAACAATGGGTCCTTTTCACCAGAATTATTTGGTACCAAGTCTAAGTCAGTCTAATTGGCACATGGTCGATCCATGGCGTTTTGTTGATTTTTTTAGAATCTTGTTTTTATTTGAGTTTGTAGGAGAGTAAAATAAAATAAAATCTTAGGGCATGTTTGGGTAAGCTTTTAGAAACAACTTATTGACTTATTGGCTTCTCGGAAAAGTCAGGATTTTGTGACTTATTGACTTATTGGCTTTTTCCCCTCACATACACCCTCTTTGCCAAACATCATTTTAGAGCTTATGACTTTTCAAAAAGCCAATAAGTCAATAAGTTGTTTCAAAAAGCTTACCCAAACATGCCCTTAAAGCACAAAGTCGGTGCATATACACTGAAATTACAATTTTTCTCCTTTTGTCATAAATTACAGTTTTGCCCCTTTGTTTCAGTTTTGTTTTCCTCTTACGTTTAGGGTTTCTGCCTTTTCTTCAGACATCCACTAACATCAAAGAGAGAGAGAGAGAGAGAGAAGCATAGAGAGTGGGAGGAGATCGAAGATGAGATAGTAAAGGACGTCGACCACCCTGTTCTGGTAACCACACACGGCGCCATGGCGGTGCCGGCCATACTTTGGAGAGTGAGGAGTCTTCAAACTCCAGGTATTATTATTGATTTTGCTGGATTTGGGGGAAATTTGATCCAGTTGCATATGTTTGATTTCTGTTGACATAAACTTTGCTTAAATTAAGGAAATTAATATGTTGAATTTGAAGATGAGCACTTTCACAATGGTTCATGCCATTGATTTAGGTGAACATAGGTAGGTGTAGGTTTATTCACTCATGGTGTGTATAGGCGGTGAGGGTAATTTCGGCTAGAATTTCCAACGGTGTACCGCCGGAGCCATTGCAAAAGAGTTGAGCCTCGGTGGCGCATTTAGCGCTGCTCGAGTCGAATGACAACCAACACGGCCACTAACCACCACTGGTTGTTCCTTTCTTTTTGTATTAGTGATAAATTATGAAAGATAATTGTAAAATTCAAAGGGTAAAGAGGTAATACGAGAGAGCCTGGTGAGCGATGCAAATAATCCGGGTGATTGTCGAGAAGGATGGATTGTTGTTTCATGTGTGTTTCACCTAATAGATTGCTACATCAAGATGACATTTTATCTAAGTAGCACTGGAACGGGTACGGGATCGGGGTACGGGGACGAGGAACGGCAAAACTCAAAATTCCAAGATACGGGTACGGCAATAAAAAATATAAAAAAATAAAAATACATTAAACAAATTCCAAAAATACTACATCTTCCAAAGGTAATTAATTATCAATACTCAAATCATTTTCAAATTCCGGTTCATCTAGTAAGAGATCGGCAATCGATAGAGAATTAGAGATGATGAGACTTGAGAGTTTAGAGATTAGAGCTTGGTTTTAAAATGCGCGATGCGCTCCGATGCGTTTTGGTCCAAAAATCCGATGCGCGATGCGCAATGCGTAATGCGAGCGCATCACGTATGCGATGCGTTTCTTATTAAAAAAATACTAAAAACTAATTATGCATAACAATTTTTATTGTCAATACTTACATATAATAATATACTTCTAAAACATTTACTAAGTATACTTATACACAAAATACATATAAAAAACACCAATAAACGTTTATAAAAATCAAAGAAAATAAGGAAAAACAAAATAAAAATAATTCAGTAAAAAGACGAGATTGTGAAAAAACGAAAATAATCAGAAAAAAGTAGGCATGGCTTTACCTGCAACACAATATCATAATGGAAAAATACAAAAATTAGAAAAAGTATAGTTTTTTGTACTTTTTACTACTACAACACACAAGCTCCCACCTATATCTATTGATTTTTACAATCGGATCTCACACTCTCTTTTTTTCCTTCTTTATTCTTACCTACAAACCATAAACCTGCAACTCATTCCCTAACGATTCGAAGAAGCAAAGGTTGCAATGCAAAAATCCTACAAAGTTCATGTTGCGCGCAACAGAACGCATCATGCGATAGGTCGCATTATGCAATTTCACCGCATCAAGCTCGCATCAGGTAATCTCAGCGCATCGCTGCACCTGATGCGTTTTCAGCATCGCATCAAGCGCATCACGCATTATGCGCGCATTTTAAAACCAAGGATTAGAGAAGCCGAATATGATAGGTCTATTTATTTAATAGCCGGTTGTGGAATTTGAAAGGGTAAAAACCCTAAAAATAAATGGAAACGGGCTGGATACTTCTACCAGATACGTCCCCGAGATTGGAAACGTTTAGGAAACGTCCCCGACGAGTACCCATGGTGTTTCCATCCCCGACAAGTACCCGAGACGGGTACGGCCACATAAATGGAGTCCCCGTGCTACATAGCATTTTATTATAGGATTACTTGATTGTATATACTTCATATGGTAGATGCTATCATGAATCCACTTGAGTTAGTAGTAGAAGATTAAAAATGGATATTGCCGTATGCGTATAGTTGGGAGCAGCCGAACAATAATGGTTGTGTTTTTGAATTTAAAATATTAATTATCCAGACATTCATTTTACTGTTAGTTATTTAAATTTCTTTGTTGCAAAAAAAAATGTTTATGTTTTTCTCATTTTTTTTTAATCTTTTGTTGACCAGGTCTGCGTATGAAGAGAAACCCAATCATCATAACATAAGGTACCAAAAAGATTACTTTTTTCATGAAAATATGATGTAGGGTTTCATCAAGAACTTTCTTTTAATTTTTTTATTATTATATTTAGTTGGTTGGGTGTTTGGCTTAACTGCAGACATGGGGGTTTGGCTTAACTACAGACATGGGGATGTTGTTGACGTTGGGAAATAACTGGAGGTAAAATGTTCATTTTTTCATGACATTCAGTTATTCACTTATTAGTAAATAAATTAAACAAAGACCTATTATTGGTACTTTTGTTAACTGATTGTACCTGAGTTTGGATAGTTTTGTTGAGTTAACATGATTGTTGTCCTTGTATGTGTTTCAATATGTAAATACTTATGACGGACTTTTCGATTTGAATGCTCATTGTAAAATTAAAGAGACTTATGACGTACTTTTCGATTTCAAACAAAATTGAAACAGATGTAAAATTAAAGAGACGTATGGCGTACTTTTCAGTTTGAATGCTCATTGTTGATGAGATTTTACAATCATTCAAATTTTCTCTTACAGTTTGCTGGAAAGGAACCCAACAAGTCATACGAAATCAAGGCTTATGATTTGCATTTCTTAGGGTTGCAATCATTGTGTTTACATAGACGGCTTGGATTTCTTGTAAAGAGCCACAACTCATTGATAATGGGCTTTTCTAATCTGTTTGTTCTTGAGGGTATCGTAGACACCTTAAGGTCATTAGCTGAAGCCGGTCCTAGATCTTTATCATCTAAAGGATCTCTTACCATTTACAAACAGGTGAATCTTTTGGTTTGTATGTTAGTTTTAACATTCTTGGCTTTATTACACATCTACACAAATGTCTTAAATCCAACCCCATTACCGCATATATACATAATGATTTTAATATCAAAAAGATAATGAGTTATCATATACTAAGTTTGACCTGTCAGTTTTTTTTATTTGTAATTTTAAGTATGAGTCTAACTTCAAAACAAACAAAGACTTGGCAACTCGCATTCTTCATTTAGTCATTTTCTTTGAATTCATGTTATGGCTACAATGGTTTAATATCTAATAGTTTGACTTGGTGTTTGGCGGAACTGACGGACTGGTTTCATAGAGATTGAGACTGTAGAAAATCAAGAAAAACAATAAAGTAAAAGAATGCTGGGCAAGGTAGCTTTTTAGCAAGCCGAAACAAATCCATATGCATCTAATTAACTTCCAGGTGCACAAAATACTTTGCCACTTTACCAATTACTTTTCGTACAACATATTGACCAATTTATGTTAACTATATATGTAGTGGTAAATTTCGGCGTACAACAACAACATGACATGTTTGGCGATCAAGGGAAGCGTAAGCGACGTAACACATAGGAAGTTGACAAAGTCGATACTTTTTTTACTGAAACGTTATGTTATCCGTTCGATTTATGCGATATGCCCGCGCCGCAACGCGCGCGGGTCTATTTGCTAGTTCAACTTAAATGTCAACAATTTTGTGTAGTGCTGTAAGTGAACCGAACGAACACGAACAAGGCCTTGTTCGTGTTCGTTCATTAAGGAATGAGCCTGCCCTTGACCTGTTCACGAACGCTTACCGAATGAGGTTTCTTGTTCATGTTCGTTTATTAAGAAAATGAATGTGTTCGTGAACCGTTCACGAATACTTACCAAACGCGAATGAACTCAAACAAATGTTCATGAACATAAATGAATACAAACAACTTTTATGAGCATTTTTGAATACACAAAAACATATATTCATTCTAGAATGAAATGTGCATTCTTCATTACAAAGAATTTGAAGAATTCTTCATTACAAAAAATAAGAGTAAAATGCACGGATAGTCCCTGTGGTTTTGTAAAGTAACACCTATAGTCCCCAACTTTTGGAAATTACACCGGTGCTCCCTGTGGTTTGATAGTTTGTTACTCGAATAGTCCCTGGAGTGGATGTCCGTTAGTTTTCTCCGTTAAACCTATGTAAAATGACAAAATTACCCCTTACTTATTAAAACAAAGTTTAAAACATTAAAAAAATCCATTAATAGTGGGACCCACCAAAAAAAAGTCATCCGCTTTATTTGTTATCATCTCCGGCAAGTTCGTCGGATTCCGGTCAACCAAAACTCAATAATCCAATCCTTTTTAATCCATTCCTTTTCCAATAATACTTATCTCCATCGTTTCTCAACTGAATCTTCAAGATTTGTCTCGTAACTCACGCATTATGTTTATCCGGTAACCCAACTGACTCCGAAAATCCTATTACGACTCTGATCCGTTAACCGACTCGAAGCAGTATAAATACATACTCATAAAATCCTATTACGACTCTGATCCGTTACGACTCTGTTCCAAACTGGCACCACTTTAAATTCACATCAAATTATCCTCTGTTTCTCCGTTTTTGCTACTCGCCGGAGTTTATATTCCGGCCAAGCTTCAAGTTCGATCTATTCGAGCTCTGTAGGTACAAATATCTATATGCATTTTTCTCGTAGTTGTTTGCGGAACATATGCCTTCTGTTAACAGAGATAAAATCATCTTTAATTTTGTGGATTAACTAGATTTTTGACCCGTGTCGCGCGTTGCAGCGACATCATTGTGTTTGGCACGTCGTTACACGTGTTACGATGATGACTTAAACATGTGATATCCGCGCTTGATGTGACTTGTTTTTTACTTTGTCACACACGTTACGTTCGTCACATTAACGTGGTTAGGCATAGATAAAGAAGAGTATAATGTCTCGCACGTTGTGGTGAAGTCGTAAAAGTAATTTAAACAAAAGAATTTGAAATGTTGGAGAAGATGAGGTGTGAAGTTATTAAGTAGAAATTAACGTGTAATGCTTGCGCGTGACGTGACATTTATGTGGTTAGGCATAAATAAAGAAAAGTATAATGTCTCGCACATTGTGGTGTCAAGTCGTAAAAGTAATTTTAAACAAAAGAATTGAAATGTTGAAGAAGATGAGGTGTGAAGTTATTAAGTAAAAAAAAAAAATAGGACGAATCAAAGTTGTTAATTATCAAAAGTTAGGTGTTAAGGTGCCACTTACCAAAAAATGAGTGATGAATTAGAAAATCGATAAAGTTAAAGGACAAATAGAAAATCTCTAAAGTTTGTGGTGAATTTGAAATCTTTAAAGTTGGGGATGAATTAGAAATCTATAAAGTTTGGGGTGCATTGAAAAATCTTTAAAGTTAGGGGATGAATTAGAAAAATGCATGGTCAAAACCACCGACCATGCATTTTAAGATTATATACAATAGGGTAGGGTTTATTTGGGATGATTTTGGGGAAGATGATGGAACTTCAGTTACTTTTTTAACAATTCAGAACTATTTATTAATGGATTTGTTTTAATAAGCAAGGGGTAATTTTGTCATTTTACATAGATTTAACGGAGAAAACTAACGGACATCCACTCCAGGGACTATCCGAGTAACAAATTGTAAAACCACAGGGAGCACCAGTGTAATTTCCAAAAGTTGGGGACTATAGGTTTTATTTTACAAAACCACAAGGACTATCCGTGCATTTTACTCAAAAAATAAATACGCACTTAACATAGTCATCCGAACACACTTGATATGATTATTATAAATGTTTGTCAAGCTTTAACACAAACTAAAATTGAAATACTCAAAATAGGGATGTTAGGAGAGGCGTACAGTATACCTAGGGTTTCAAATTTTTATAAACTAAAACTAATAAAACAAAAATACAACCTATAAAAACCTTTAAATGAACATAGACGAGCGAACATAAATGAACACATTAGTAAACGTTTACGAACATACACGGACAAACACAACCTCTGTTCATGTTCGTTTGTTTAACTTAACAAACGAAATTTCTTATTCGTGTTCGCACATTTATTAAACGAACATCCTGCTGAACGGTTCACGAAATGTTCGCTGAACGTTCAGCTTGTTTACAACCCTAATTTTGTAAATCATCAAAATATGAAAATTATGCTAGAACATGTATAGACATAACAAATAAAATGAAGATCATATATTAAACAAGAACACATATACCAACAATGATTCAAAATATCAAAACCATATCCAGCCATAAAGTAATGTTAGGGTAAAAGAATGCAACTTTCTAGTTTACTAAAACACTTTTGGGTTTAAAAGTTGATATATACACTAAACTACATTGCTTAAAATAGAGTATGGACAAGACAAAATATGAAGATATGATCATTGACCAAGATAATGACACTCATGTTGTGGTTCCCACTTGATATATAAAAGCATAACCACCACAGAGTGTGATTCTTATAGGATAAGATGCCAAAGACATTCACATTATTGAAACAACTATTTAAATTGCCATATCAGACATTGGAGAATCTCAATCCAGCTCCTCAAACAGTGTAATTTGATATTAAAAAAAATCAAAATTGATCACATAAAGCACACAATCAGATCTATGAATACAAAATCAGAGAATCTCTAATGTAAAAACTCGTTTGATAATGCAAAACATAGTAGAAACTGATCATTTGACTACAAGATGATCAAATCAGGTGGAGACTGCTGTTTGTATTTCATAAATCCAAGAACACTCTGAAAACATTAAAATTTGGTGGCAACTACTGTTAGCTGATTGTTTAGAAAGGCTTTGTAAATATTCTACCTCGACAAACAAGCAATATCAGAGTTATTAAAGGCGTTGGGTGCACTCAAGGCACGTAGATCTCGCCTGGGGCCTAGGGGCAAAGCGTAAAACAAGCAAGGGCCTAATAAAAGAAAAGGGCACAGAATGAAAAAAAATTAAGCTTTTTATGTATTAGAAACTTAACACCAGTCTTAAAAAAAAAAAAAAAAACTAAAGCTATCATATAATATTTGATATTATCGGGCCTAATAAAAGAAAAGCGCAGAATGAAAAAAAAAATAAGCTTTTTATGTATTAGAAAATCAACACTAGTCTTCAAAAAAAAAACTAAAGCTATTATATAACATTTGATATTATCTATTTAGTACCAAAAGTTTAAAATATTAGTGCATTAGTTTAAAAAAAATAGGTTCCGTTCGATAAAAGTAGAAATTTAGTTGTAATCTTGCTAGAATTTGGCCGGAAACTCTCTAGAATATAGGAATCTTACCGGAATCTGCAACTAAACCATCACCTAGAGAATTAAAGCGCAATTTCCTTAACGTAAGGCGCAATGGCCTCGCCTAGAAAATGGGTCTAGACATAAAAGGCGATGACTTTTAACAACTATGAGCAATATATAACTAGAATTAAGAAAACTTGCAGTTTGTGTAAGGATTCTACAGCAAATTTGTGTAAGCAATATGCTCTAGATCACCTTTTACAATAGGTAACTTGAATTTTAATAATCCAAACAATGATCTACTAGCCGATTATAATCCATACCGACAGTTTAACCAGTGACCCTCCTAACTCGCATTCGTCGTCAAGGTCAATTTCACTTGCATAATAATAATTATAGATCAAGTGCAAATCGAGCATAAAACTACAACCATTATCATTGACTAACAGATCATACTAAATCATCAAAATACAGTTTCCCTTTCTCAAAAAAAAAAAAAAAAAAACCTAATTTCCAACTTTATCAAATTCAAGAAATCATCAAAGCAAAAAACACAGCGAAATCATTAAAGTTATATCAGTAATAACAAAGGATTTATCACCATACCCAAGCTCCACAACACCGAATATTACACATAAAGATATAAAAAACCAGAAAATAAGGAAATGATCATCTATTACTATCATAATCAACGATCTCATTAGCAGTAACAGACCTGGAGTGCTGCACAATCGAGCGTCCGATCGAGTTAATCCAATCCTCCTTCTCCTTCTCCGAATCAGCAATAAAATACATGGTATCAGATCGAGTAGACAACTCAAACGCAAACTGTTTATTAATAACATCTTCGGCTCCTTTTACGGTGAGGCATGTGGGCACTGGGATGACGCCACGTGGCCTGGATCCGCGAGTGACGATGGGTTCTTTGAACCAGAAGAGTTTGCCCTGTTTGAGGACGAACCAGCGGCGACGCCAGGTTTTGATGTACTCGCCTTGTTTGGTGAGCCAGCCGGTGCGCTCGGGGTTGGACCAGTACTCCACGCCGTCGTAGTCGTCGGGGTTGGGTGGTGTGTCGCCCATCACGGCTCGCCAGAGGCTCGCCATAGAGAGAGTGTCGAGGGTTGTGGGTGCGATGGAAACGGGGATGTGTTTATGTGTGACACTTTGATAGAAGAAAAGAGAGTTAATAATGTGTTTTAAGGTAAGGGTGGAGATACAATAGGACGTTTATTTGGCTAGGAAGTGATGTTGATCATCCATTTAGTTAATCAAGGGCTAAGATTAAATCAGGGAAAATTGAAAAGAAGAAAAGAGGCGTGTGAGTTTGTTCAAGGGCATTCTAGTCAATCCAAGACAATAGTTTCTCTCTCCTCCAATTCCCCCCCATTTTTTAAACGTTAATAACTCTTTCATACGACATTATTTTTTTTATAAAAATTGCACAAAAAAAACGAGCGTTTTTTTTTATCTTTAAAACGAGTATACTATTGCTATATTTAAAAAAAAAGTTTAAACCCAGTTGTGTAAAACGCAATAGAAAAACCACCAGTTACGTAAAACGCAATGAAAAAAAAACCTAAAAAATGACATTTTTCTAAAACACAATGCACCAAAAACACAAAGAAATGACTTATTTGTAAAATGCAATGACCAGAAAACACAAAGAAATGTCTTATTTCTAAAACGCAATAGACTGAAAACACATAAAAAAAAGTGTTTTACCTAAAACGCAATGCACAAAAAACACAAAGAAATGTCTTATTTGTAAAACGCAATGGCCAGAAAACACAAAGAAATGTTTTATTTGTAAAACGCAATGGCCAGAAAACACTTAAAAATGTCTCATTTCTAAAACGCAATGACCTAAAAAAACAAAAGAACGTGTTCTCTGTAAAACGCAATGGACTGAAAACACCTAAAAATGTGTTTTACCTAAAACGCAATGACTAAAAACACTTCAAAAATGTGTTTTACCTAAAACGCAATGACTAAAGATACTTAAAAATGTGTTTTTTCTAAAACGCAATAGCCAGAAAACACATAAAACTCTCTTATTTCTAAAACGCAATGGACACATAAAACTGTTTCTGAACTGTTTGTGAATTGTCTGTGAACTGTCTGAATTGTCTACGAATTAGTGTCTTCGAAATGAGCCAATTTCTGGAAAATTAATTTTTCTGATGCGTTTTTAGTACATCAATTTAATCGAAAAAAAATTTCTGGCAGCTCAACCCCAGCCAGGGGCTGCCGCCCCTGGGACCCTGCTACCGGGGGCTGCCGCCCCCGGACCCCCGCCAAGATCGTAAAACGCAATGACTAAATAAAAACCCAGATCGTGAAAATGAAATTAAAGAATTTCTTACATGGATCGAAGCCGGTTTCTTCATCAATTGACGAAATTTGAAATGATAGAAACACTTATCAGCGATTGAATCGAACAAATCGAGTGATTATCTTCAAAATCACCGGAAAAAACGAGATTTTGTATGAAATTAAACTGGATTTTCTTCAAAAAAACTGAAGAACACGTTGATCGGGGGTTTGAATCATTGATTGGTGATGAAAATCACACTATAATGTAGTGATTATTGAGATAGAAAGTGAAGAAATGGTTGAAGATGGTGGGTTTTGAAAATGGTGGGTTTTGAAGTTACTGGGTTTTGAAAAAGGAAGAAGAAAGGGTTGGATTGACTAAAATACCCTTTTTCTTTATTTTAAATGTTGCCACATGTCATCCTCTTATTGCTTCCTATCCTTCCTAGCGAAATTAATCTTCCTATTTGATCTTTTCCCTTTAAGGTAATGGGAATATCTAAAAGTGTAAACTGCAATTTTACCTCTTGGGGTTAGATGTGATTCACAATCTTACCTTCTATCATGAAATTTTTGTTGTCTTACCCCTCAATTATTGAAAAACACTGCAATATTACCCCTTGAAACGCGAAAAGACTTTTTTGCCCCTAATAATAATAAGAAAATAGAAGGAAATAACACGTTTACACCCTGTTTTATTATAGTGTTGTAACGCCCGTAATTACGTCTAGTAGAAATGTCATCCAAAAGACGCAAGAAACCCAACTTTTAACATGGACAAATCTTTCGCAATTTAAAAGGTAAAAACCCTATGTCATTAATTCATGATTTTTAACAAAATTTGGGCATGACCCGTCCATAAGACGAGTATATCCCTGTTTTAACCATCAACAAAACAAACAAGTCTACAACCCGTTCAACTAGACACGACTAAGAACCATACATCAAGTGTCAAAAAGTGTAACCACTAACAACATTATACAAAAACGAGCATTTGACCCAAAACATTAATACGTAATAGCGAAAGCGCTTGATAACCATAAAGTGTGCATATGCTCGCTCCAAATTGCCAAGTCGCCTAAATTGAGGATTTACCTACATTCAACATAATAAATAGATTAGTAATTCGCCACTAACAAATTCTAGATAATAAACCCATTCGTTTCATTCTCGGATTATCATCATTTAATCACTTTGCTAACTGTTAAACGGTTCATTACATGCTTACCTCAGATAGAGGCTAAGCATACTTTACTTAACATACCCGTTAGGAACGGATACTAGCATCATTACATCGCTTTCATTCGATTTGTTCATAATGAACAATCATAGTCATTACATTCTTACATCATACCTCGATCCGAGGAAAAACGGATCGAGTAGGCTTTCGTCCATTACATATATAACTTCCCATACCCGGTTCGACTAAAAGTATCGGTTATGATGTGTTAACTTTCGTATTTTAAGCATTCCTCAACATCCGTTTATGACGGATCTAACTTTACTTTCAACAATCGGACATCTTCAACATTCACGGTTCCAACATAACAATTCAATAGACTAGAGATTATTATACATATGACAACATAATAAAAACATAAGGTGTACACTAACGTACCTCGATCCCGCAAGCCTTCCGATTTCCTAGTATTAGAACCTTCTTCTTTCACGCCTATCATAACACATTCATTCATTTAGTACAACTAAACTTTCATTCATTCATCATCCAAATTATACACATTTTTCTCCTAGGCATTTCATCAAACACTTAGTGGTCATCAAATTTACACACATCAATTACAAGCATACAAATCATGAATTTCTACTAGTTCATCCTATAATTCATCAAAATCAATCCAAGTTCATACCTTTCTTTTATCCCACATCATTTTCTAAGATTCGGGCATTACAACATCACCATAATTTCCAAGATTTCGCATGACTAAATTCACTTAAATCATCCTATTCATATCACAAATTCATAAAGTGGGTTTTGCTAAAAATCTTTCAATTAACTAAAATCAAGCATGATTTCTACTCTAGGGAGTAACCCTAACATCTAATTAACACAAATCATACCCCAAACTCATGATTGGGTTGAAACCCTTTTTTCTCCAATTCACCAAATCAAGAAATTCGACTTACCACTTCACTAGGTATGCTTAGATGATCGAGAATTTAAGACATGCAGCCGATTAACATTGAATTCCCTTGCCAATTGATGAGTTTTGCAAGAACAAGGGTAAACCCTTGTTTCTCCTGCTCTTGTTCGATCCCAGAAACGCACCAGGGGGTGTGTTTTGGGTTTAAACCTTATTACCCCTTTTTAGTTACAATTTATCATATTAACCCCTCCTAAATTGAAAGGTATATAATTTAGGCATTTTCCCATGATTTCAATTATGTTTTATTACAATTCAACCCCTCTAATTCTTTTATTGTCATTTTACATTTTATTTGTTCCTTTTTAAATCTTTCCTTATTTCTAAACAATTTATCTTGAAATTTTTTGGGTGTTACAAGTCTACCCCCTTAAAGAGGTTTCGTCCCCAAAACCTTTCTCATTCCAACTAGACCAATTCTACCATTACTTTTTCATCTATTCATTCACGATGCTTACCACGACCTAGATACATTCGGGATCTTGGCAAAAAGTTTCCTTTATGCACACATATTTGTACGCATTGTCCCTCCGTTCTTAAATTAAGTAAGTTACTTTCATAATCGCATATAAGTCAGAATCTGATCCAGAGCTCTTATTAGTGTCGTTTTCACCTTATAATGCTAGTTCCTAGCATACATCATCACTAGCGGTCCGTTCATTGAAATTTATTTCAAGTGTATACTATTGGTCGTACAAGCCTATGTTTACGACTTGTTTCTATCTTTCTAACTCAGCATAACATATTCATACATTTGCTAACAAAAATAAATTGATTTATTTCATTCCACTTACGTATCATACACGATATAATTCATTACGTATCAATCATCAAAGCAAAAAACACATCGAAATCATTAAACTTATATCAGTAACAATAGACGATTTATCACCATACCCAAACTCCACAACACCGAATTTTACACATAAAGATATAAAAAAACAGCAAATAACGAAATGATCATCTATTACTATCATAATCAACGATCTCATTAGCAGTAACAGACCTGGAGTGCTGCACAATCGAGCGTCCGATCGAGTTAATCCAATCCTCCTTCTCCTTCTCCGAATCAGCAATAAAATACATGGTATCAGATCGAGCAGACAACTCAAACGCAAACTGTTTATTAATAACATCTTCGGCTCCTTTTACGGTGAGGCATGTGGTGTCACACCCCGAATTTCCACGTGTCACCGGTGGGGAGTATAGTGACGTAGTTGATATCATCCTAGTCAAACAACACCATATTTAAATGCACAGCGGAAGCAAAAGATAAATATATTACAAACCGATATAAAGTAATATCAAGTATTATAAACGGAATGTAAAGGATCCACAGGCGGATCATAAAAAAAATGAATCATTTGTTCAACAGACTTTAAGGCATCCAAGCTTGCGAGACTTATTGTGAACGCTAGAAGACAGCCAGCCTATTACGAGTAGTACCTGCACTTAACCTTTTGGAAAATACGTCAGTTTACACTGGTAAATACAATTTAACTGACTCATTTTGAAAATGGTTGAAAATTGATTTGAATGCTCAAGGCACAAAACATTTTTATAACTTGGGATAATTATTTAATATAATCTTGTGAACGAATTACATGTTACTTGTGCGTTCAGTAGCCCGGATCCTGTCCGGGTTAAAGATCAATAGACCCACCACATTATTGAGTTATACACTGACATGTGTACGCCTACACCTCGTGCTCAGGTCGTGGCCATCTCGTAAGATGATGCCAAGGATATCCGGGACATGGTCATTAACCCCCCAAAGGCTTTAAGTGAAGAAGACTGTTTAAACAAGCCGATCAAATTATTCAATTAACCATTCAAAGATGTAAGATTTGATGCTCGATCAAGCGGTATTCTATATACCGTAACCCAAGCCCGTATAGGGAAAATAAGTTAAAAGTATTTACCTGAGCTAAATATAAATTCAATCCCAGCCGTATTCCACCAAGCAAGTACAGATAGCTTTTACTGGGCTCCTAAATCTGGAACGAATGTTTTTAATAACCTATTAGATTCCTAACGGTCTTTAATTAAGCCTAAGCTTAGACCGGTTAACTTTAAGGTCGATACGGTTCAAACGCACGATTAAGCGAAGACCGGATAGAATGTGATTTAGACCCGACAAGTCTGAAGACTTGTATATTATGGGTATACTAAATACACTATGGATTTTGAGACAAAGTTGATAATGTTTGACCCGTTTCGGTCAATTTATGCAAACTAGTTACATAAACCGAACCGGACGCGAAAAAGGGCGTTACGGGTAACCATGAGATTCACATGCAAGTTCCCTGATTTAATATGCCTTAATTATGTTATAATATCAGTAAGATATTTTCTATTATGCCCAAAACGGATATAAACTCAAATTAAGCCTCATAAGGGCATTTTGGTCATTTAAAAGATTATTAAAATAGTTTATTTGTAATCTGAGCTATAGGTCTGATTTATACAGTAAATACACTTAATCTAACATGTTATAACAGTAGGTTGTGACCCATATGTGAAATTTATCATTTAAAACCAAACTATACACTCTAGGGGTATTTTGGTAATTTCACTTAGGCTTAAAAAGGTCAAAACCGGAAACCTGAGTTTAAAAACTTATACTTACTGTTATTATATAAAAATATACTAAAAACATCAGTAGGTATCAACCTTATATGTTTAATATGGTTATAGTACAAACTATGCGTTAAAAACGCTTAAAAAAAGGCGATTTAGAGCCGTTTCCGGGTTTTTAAAAGAAAGCTGATATTTTTATATTTCCAGAATGCTCAAAATATTTTATTTAACAAATAAAATCAGTAGAAAAAGGTTTGGGGTCAAAAGGATTTGTAAAACTCATTTTATGGCGTAAAAGGGCAAAATCGGTATTAACCGAATTAAACTTAGAGACCTATGTTATGCTCAACCAAAAATTAAATAAAAATCTTTAAAAATCCCAAAATATTATATTATAACAGTGGCTAAAAAGTTTGATATTAAAAAGTGGGTTTAAATAGGTTATTTGCTAATTACGCCATTTAATTAACATAAGGCTTTCAAATTACGATAATGAGCATAACTCTTAATCTAGACCTCAAACTGATATCAAATTTTAGGTGCAAGTTTATAAATCAGTAACAAATGTTTCTACTCTTTCACTTTTTCAAAAATCATGTTTTATAGTCAAAAGGGTATAATAGTCATATTTAAGCATAAATCGGGAACATGCATATGAATCGGATAGGTATTGAACCAAGTTGTACAATCTCAGAGAGTTATACATATATGGAACCTGGTCCAAAATAAGCTCTAAGGCAGATCTCAAACATGCATGAACGGATCAGAACTGATAGTCAAAGCAAAAGTCAAAATATGCGACTTTCGGGTCCGATCCGGGTTTAAACTGAAAATTGTCGAGTTGAACATGTTGAGACATGTTCTTACATTAATTACCATGTTATTTTAATGATCAAACAGGTTGCATGTACCCTACATTGCTAATTAAGCTTAAACTTGCAAATAATCATTCTGTTGACTTTTTAAAGTATGCTTTGACTCGACAATTAGCATAGTTAGAGTGGGAATCTGAAAATACCCTTTTAAGGGTTTGTTACCCACATAAATACCAACTTGTAAGTACTTTCAATTTGAGAAAAGACTGAGCAAATTTCGTTTAAACTCAAAGTCAAACTTAAATTACGATAGTTTGACTTTTGCTTAATTAACTAAGCTAGAACGAATTAGAAAGGATTAGGAGTACTTACAAGGGCCCTAAATAGGATTAGAGATCACTAGAAAGTCTGAGGTTGATCAGAGGAGCTCCAGAATTGAGAATGCAAGTGAAAAACAAATGAACTCCTCACCTATTTATACTTTTCGGGACCTCATGAGATCGCGACAAGTGTCGGGACATGTAATCAGATTTGGACAGGTGTAAAACCATTTTTGAAACCTGTGGGCTGCCCCTAGAGTCGATTTTGAGAGTTAGAAACCAGTATTGAACAACATCCAGCAAATAGCAGGCTGTTTTCCACGTTTGAGCAGGTCTCGCGGCCCGCGTAGGGGACCCCTGGGGTCTTCGCGGCCCGCCTGACAGTTCATAACAGCAACCAGCTTTCATATATTGGCAGAAATGGTCCCTGTGGGTCTTTAAGGTCATTTAAGGCACGTTTAAGGCCCGTTAACCTCAATTTAAAGCTCCATCATGAAGTTTAAACACAGGGGACATGAAACATGTTCAAAAACATGTCGGATGTCGGTTCGTTTGGCCGTACGGTCACGTTGTTTGTCTATTTACGACGAACCACGAACGGAAGCTAAAAACGAACCAAACGACGCGACGAAAGGAATTTTATCAAGGCGATCACTAAAATAAAATATTTTAGTGCTTAAATAAATTTTTGGGTGTCCGAAGATATTCATAATGTGAGATATGCGCGAAGATGCAAACTTGTGCACTTTTTGACACTTTTAGTCCCTGCATGACATAAAAGTTTATTTTTGCGCACCGAACACCTCTAAGCCCATATCTAAGCTATAAAAAGGATATTTAGGGCATGTTTAACTTAGGGTCATCTTCTGGAAGGTCCGTTATCCTACGAATCGACATACTTTTGCAGTTTGACGCAATTAGTCCTTTAATTGCGCATTGTAGCGCGAAATGCCATTTAATGTTATCCAAGCCTTCCATGGCCCATATTTATCCTTCCCAAGCATATACTTAAGTGTTAATACGCTCTTGTTCACTTAGATGGTCACCGAAAGGCGTAGATTCAAAAGTTGACGCTTTAGGCCCCTCTATTGCGCAAACTTGCACATCTCATCATTTATTAGCATTGAAGCCTCATCTAATCCATATTAGGAATTCTTGGAAGTATTATTAACACCACGATGCTTCGGGTTCACTAAAAGGTCATTCAGAGATATAATTAAACATATTGACACTTTTAGTCCCTCTAACTTGCAAAGTTGCGCGTAACTTTACTTATAGGCATAAAAACCTTAGATGGACATTATTTGGCATTCCCGAGAGTATAATTAAATATTATTAAGCTCCTGGTTTCTTAGAAGGTCACTCAGAGGTAAGAATTAACATGTTGACGCTTTTAACCCCTTCATTGCGCAAACTTTCAATTAATTACGCAAACGGCTACACTTATTCATCAAGTGGCACATTTGTGAATATAAACTTCATAAGAAACTTATGTTTAGGTATGTTATCACTTCCAATCCTTTCATAATCAAAGTTTTCGATTTTTCGAAAAAATTAGTCTCTCAATTTCAGTGTTTGACTTCATTAGGGTTTATTACACGTTTTAATACATCATTGGACGTGATTTTTACGTGGTGTTACATCCTCACCCCCTTAAAAGAAATCTCGACCTCGAGATTTGCTAAAATGCTGGAAGTACTTTTTGTCACATGACGGACTTAACTTCTTTAGCATATCTGGAGTCTCTCCAAGCTCCCAAAGTGACCTTTATATTTGGTACATGTATCCTTTTGGAGCTTCTTAACCTGTCTATCCTTAATCGATATAGGTTGCTCATCATATCATAACTCTTCATATCAATATATGATAATGCTTCTTGACTTATTGGTGAAACACATCCTCGAATCATTAGTGTATAATGCATTGCATGCTCTGCCAAGCTCCTTAAATAGGTTTTAGCTTATAAGCTATTTGATCTTTGATACATTCGATTCCTTCGAATGATTTTATATACTCAGAGCTTAACTAGTCTGGTAATTAACAAATTGGCACACCCTTCTAGAGTGATATCTTTGTTGAACCTTATTCCTTAACAAGGACTTAGGAGGGTTGCTATTTTCATAAATCTTTGATTTTCTGCCAATACTGGCAATCTTACAGATGATCATGGATTTGTATGATCCTATTCGTTGTTTCCAAAGCAAATTTTTAGATCCTGATGATTGGACGTACCAATCTTCTATTTAACAATAGGTATTCAACATTCCATCTAAGCAAGGTCTCCAAAAGAGCAGCCTTGATACTTATACATCAACTATTATAGAAAAGCTTATCTTAATTTGAAATGGTTATTCCAACCATCACTTAAAACTAATCTTAAGGGATAGTTAATCCTCACAGTTAGTCGAACAAATCGACGATCCTGGGCAGCTGATGGAAATTCTTAATTGTTGCCTAATTTGGGTTGCGGTATTCAATGCATAAGCAAAATGAACCGTCTTTCTTAATTAACAATACCGAATTCTTAGAATATAGGGTTAGGCTATATGAATTCTTTATTTTCAAAACTTATTTAATCGGGGTTTTGATTTCCCCCAATGATGATACTAGCCGTGTTGGGGATTTCATAAAAATACAACCCTAAATGGGATGTAAACTTTAACTCGGCTTGCCTTTCAGGAGGTGAACAGGGTAATTCTAGGAAAAGGTAATCAAGATACCAGGAGGTTATAGAGATTTTTCATATCTCAGATTCCAGTTTATCCATTATTGCTTGTGTCAAATAAATGACACATTTATGTTATAAGTCCACGAATTCCTTGATCGGGAACATTTACTTGGACAATTTCCATCATGGATATCTTCTTTGAATACCATTAGTTGACTTTAGTACCATATGACTATTAGAATATCCTTGCGGTTCCATGCATTAAACCTCCATACTGGTCAGGCATGGAAGCAATCTATGGAACTTATTAAGATACATCAATCCTCATATGGCGCTTTTATCATACTGTCTGGTTTTCCCAATCTATAGAGATCAAAGAGATATCAACTATATATGCTGACGCACTTCTTCTAGAGAGAGGATACTTCTAGAATTCCATAATTAGAGATTTCTAACAGGAACAGAAAAAAAATGGTTCTTATGATTTCGCCTGTAAGTTTTACCTTACACTTAATATCTAGGGTTCTTATGGGAAAATTTCTAAAAGTTTGCTAAGCTTATGGTCTTATGAGAGACTTAGCGGTATCTGAACCCAAACATGACTCTTAGCAATAAAATCACAATAAAGGATTTATCTAGTGTCATTATTAATGTGAACTGCCTCTAGTCATTCATCAGGAGGGCTAAACGCCTCCATTCTTAAACCTTTTAAACTTAGCTATAATATCTTTGACAATTTGTAGGGTAGTTTCGACCTTGACTGGTTATTTCTTAATCTATAAAACGTGAGTAGCTGAGGTGGATCCATAATGGATTCATAGTAAGCAGGCTTCGAAACCTTAATGTGCCCTCTTATTGCTGATGCTAAAACATAATATATATATATATATATATATATATATATATATATATAGTGCATTATGCTTAAATTCTAGGTTAACCGAATAAGAGCACCATTTCAACCAATGAACCAGGGTTTGCAACCTACTGCCGATAGTTTATAGCTTTTATGGGGGAGTCGGAAAAATTCTTATTCCATCTTTCCATTTCGCAAAGCGGATACCAGGTTTTTCTAATAAGGTCCTTAAAATTTGGACCATCCCATACTGTATAAGGGGATCTTTCTTGTGGACTCCATTAGTGTCCTCACTAATCAAGGGTATTACCACCGAATGATTGTGACGCACACCTTATCGTGTGCTTTCCAGCATAACCACTGATATACCTAATGGTTTCTACTTCTTTCTACAATTCCTTGCAATCAATGGCCCCTTTTTAACTATTGAAGTCTCTTGACTTCCAGGAGACGAAGTACTTTTTAAGTACATCATAAAAAGAATGGGCTCCTTGCCACATATGATTTTATTTGGGTTATTCTTCGCATATGGAATATGAATAAAGCTCTTCTCATGAGCAATGTCATGTGTTTTAGAGCGAGCAGCGTTTGGCTCTTCATGGCTTTTCTCATAGCCCTTCTCAGCAGTGATAATTATAGTTTTGGAGATTAACTCTGTTAACATTGAGGTTCACACTTGATGCACTATTAACATTTGTTGCATCTCTTAGCATCGCGACTGTTGTTTGTCTCTTCTGAGTTTTCCATGCTCAAATATTTTGGTATTAAATACCAATTTAACAATTAATTGAGTGCATTTCCCAGCTAGTCATCATCCTGACGACTTATCATACATCGATCATGGTATTATTAAACCATATGAATATTCCTAAGGAGTGTTATTTGATTGTACATGTGCTTATATTTAATCAAAATGGAAATTTCACAAACTAGGCACCTAGCTCGGTTGGCTAGGCGCGCGAAAGGGTGTGGCCTAGACCCAGGTTCGATTCCGGGGACGGCCGGTTCCACCATTTTTTTTCACTATATTGAGTCCTTATACTTTAACGGAAACTAGGACATCGGACGAATGATTCCTAATGGATATAAAACATCCATCTAATATTGCTGAAGTAGTCTCTGAGGTACTATCGACCAATTTTACTTTATGCTTAACGCTTAGAGTTTTAACAGGCAGATTTAATGATTTACAAAATCTATTGTCTACGAAAGACTTATCTGAACCTGAATTAAGTAATACTCTAGCATGAGCGTTATTGATAAAGAAAGTACCTGTTGTGACATTGTCATCCTGAATAGCCTCTTGAGCGTCCATTTGAGAGCTCCCAGCTTTGGTCTCCTTAGACTCCTCAGGCTTCTTGGTTTTATTTGGGCAATTTATCTTGATGTGCCCTATTACATTGCAACCATAGCAGGTTGCGTCCTTTATGCCTAGGCACTCCAAGGTCTTGTGCCTTTTCTTGTTACAAATCCCACAAGGCCTAGCTTGTGACTCCAGAGTGCATTTCCCTTTAGTTGCCTTCTTTGGGCAACGGGTATTTATGTGCCCTTTCTCGCCACAATCATAGCATGTGGCGTCCTTCAAGTCCTTGCACTCGTGGGTCTTGTGATCCATCTCCTCGCAGATGACACATCCCCCGGTCTACTCATAGAAACATTTTCCGAAGTGCTTCTTCTTGCAGGTTTTACATTTGGGTTTTGCCTCCTTTGGCTTGGACTGGTTATAGTTTGAACCGGTCTTACCCTTTTTACAACATTTATTTGGGGTATCATCGCACTTTCGCTTATGATCCTTCAACACACGGTCCACAGCGTTGTTTACGGCTATATCTATCATAGCCTGTAACTTGGTGCTTGTCAAGTTCAGTCTTGCATCATCATTCTGATCAACTATACGATTGTAAGCTTCAGATGGTTCAGCCATGGTGAAGCTTTGAAGGCTACAGACCATGTAGTAATAATTTGCTTGATTTGTAGAACTTGATGATTAAATAGCCATGGTGTAAATCAACTATATAGGCGAGTAGATAGTATTAAATTTATTTGATTATGTTTTGCCTAGGTTTTTAAATAAACCATCTTTGGCGTTTAAACGAAATAAAATCCTTTATGTTTATTAAACAGGGGACCTAAATCACGACTGTCAATGTCGTATCGACATTTTATATAGCACAAGGGCTTGTTCCCGAGGACTTTTGATGGCATAGAGGCCTTGTCACTAGGGAAATTTTTAAGCATAATCAATGATTCCTTTGGATCGGAAAAATTTCATAGTTCATTGTCTTGACAAGAAGTTATGAAATAAAACTATCTTTGTCGTAATTACATCTTTGCCCGTAGGTATATGTTTTAATGTATACATCATGTTCGACGTTTATTAGTCATGATTCCTCTTGATCATTTAGGCTAAATAAAGGGTTTGGAAAAATTTCTAATATAAGGATGACAAGTGTGATTTTATCGCAACACTGTTGTCAGGAGTGTTAACACATTTTCAGATGTTAACAAAGATCTGAATCTCTTTTTTAACAGGTTTTACCATCTTAGCTAGGTTTTCAATGACATTCAAGCTAGGTCAAACCTTTTAAGATTCTCTTTTAATATTTATACTGGCAGGAAAGGAATGATATTATTTTCATTCGGGATTTTTATTATAATTATCCTGAATTTAATTAAAATATAACTATAACACAAAAAGTCAAGTCACAAGGACAACTTTAAATTATAAACCATGATTTTGTAGAATCAAGGTATTTAGGCTTGAACGTGTTCATGCCTTTTCTTGACAGGGAGTGGTAGGCTACGACTGTCTTTAGTCTCAGAGGACGTTAATTATAGCCCGTAGGCATTATATCCCTAATGGATGTTTAAATCACAAAATAAGGAGAGATTTCGGGAGAATCCAGTATAAGGATGATTTATGTGACTTTATCGAACCACGTCTGCCAGAAGAGTTAATATGTTACAGATGTTAACAAGGATGTGAATCTCTTAAATATGTCCTACCATCTTGGCCTTGTCATATAGGCTAGGTTTACCTTTAAGATTCCTTTTTAGTAATTAACGCAGAACAATCCAATCTCGGGATGTTAATAAGGATCTGAACCTAAATTGAGGAACTGCCATCTTGGCCGGGTCTCAATAATGACACGAGGCTAGGTCTTGTCCTTTTTAGATTTTGCCATTTTATTATAATGGTAGATCTTATAAAAAAATGTTATGTTAATTATTTCACATATTATATCCATATATATTGAATAAATGAAATTTTGATAAAGCATTCCAATGATAAAATAAAAAAAAAATACAGAATTGCCCTAAAAGGGACTTTAAAAGAAATGATGTTGTCCTCAAAGGGACCAAAAGATAAATATGTCCTTATAAGGACTATTGAGGAAACGATCTTCAGTACAGGAGTTTCTTCTTCATTCAATTCCTGAATGCTTTCTCCTTGGTTGCACGTTTCATCCTGGTCGCGGTATGAAGCTCAGCATTTCAAGGCTCCAGACGTGGAGAATTCCTATTACGGCTTCTTCGCTTGGCGACGTATCCCATAAAAATTTGGAAGCAAAAATTCTAGATTAGGATTGAGAATATTCCTAAGTTAATTCTAGACTCAGAAGGTCAAGGAATGTGCTACTGTGTCATTGAGATTAAACACTAAGGGCTAGTGTTTAATTCACTCAATGTTGGCTCTGATACCAACCTATCACACCTCGAATTTCCACGTGTCACCGGTGGGGAGTATAGTGACGTAGTTGATATCATCCTAGTCAAACAACACCATATTTAAATGCACAGCGGAAGCAAAAGATAAATATATTACAAACCGATATAAAGTAATATCAAGTATTACAAACGGAATGTAAAGGATCCACAGGCGGATCATAAAAAAAATGAATCATTTGTTCAACAGACTTTAAGGCATCCAAGCTTGCGAGACTTATTGTGAACGCTAGAAGACAGCCAGCCTATTACGAGTAGTACCTGCACTTAACCTTTTGGAAAATACATCAGTTTACACTGGTAAATACAATTTAACTGACTCATTTTGAAAATGGTTGAAAATTGATTTGAATGCTCAAGGCACAAAACATTTTTATAACTTGGGATAATTATTTAATATAATCTTGTGAACGAATTACATGTTACTTGTGCGTTCAGTAGCCCGGATCCTGTCCGGGTTATAGATCAATAGACCCACCACATTATTGAGTTATACACTGACAGGTGTACGCCTACACCTCGTGCTCAGGTCGTGGCCATCTCGTAAGATGATGCCAAGGATATCCGGGACATGGTCATTAACCCCCCAAAGGCTTTAAGTGAACAAGACTGTTTAAACGAGCCGATCAAATTATTCAATTAACCATTCAAAGATGTAAGATTTGATGCTCGATCAAGCGGTATTCTATATACCGTAACCCAAGCCCGTATAGGGAAAATAAGTTAAAAGTATTTACCTGAGCTAAATATAAATTCAATCCCAGCCGTATTCCACCAAGAAAGTACAGATAGCTTTTACTGGGCTCCTAAATCTGGAACGAAGGTTTTTAATAACCTATTAGATTCCTAACGGTCTTTAATTAAGCCTAAGCTTAGACCGGTTAACTTTAAGGACGATACGGTTCAAACGCACGATTAAGCGAAGACCGGATAGAATGTGATTTAGACCCGACAAGTCTGAAGACTTTTATATTATGGGTATACTAAATACACTCTGGATTTTGAGACAAAGTTGATAATGTTTGACCCGTTTCGGTCAATTTATGCAAACTAGTTACACAAACCGAACCGGACGCGAAAAGGGCGTTACGGGTAACCATGAGAGTCACATGCAAGTTCCCTGATTTAATATTCCTTAATTATGTTATAATATGAGTAAGATATTTTCTATTATGCCCAAAACGGATATAAACTCAAATTAAGCCTCATAAGGGCATTTTGGTCATTTAAAAGATTATTAAAAGAGTTTATTTGTAATCTGAGCTATAGGTCTGATTTATATAGTAAATACACTTGATCTAACATGTTATAACAGTAGGTTATGACCCATATGTGAAATTTATCATTTAAAACCAAACTATACACTCTAGGGGTATTTTGGTAATTTCACTTAGGCTTAAAAAGGTCAAAACTGGAAACCTGAGTTTAAAAACTTATACTTACTGTTATTATATAAAAATATACTAAAAACATCAGTAGGTATCAACCTTATATGTTTAATATGGTTATAGTACATACTATGCGTTAAAAACGCTTAAAAAAGGCGATTTAGAGCCGTTTCCGGGTTTTTAAAAGAAAGCTGATATTTTTATATTTCCAGAATGCTCAAAATATTTTATTTAACAAATAAAATCAGTAGAAAAAGGTTTGGGGTCAAAAGGATTTGTAAAACTCATTTTATGGCGTAAAAGGGCAAAATCGGTGTTAACCGAATTAAACTTAGAGACCTATGTTATGCTCAACCAAAAATTAAATAAAAATATTTAAAAATCCCAAAATATTATATTATAACAGTGGGTAAAAATTTTGATATTAAAAAGTGGGTTTAAATAGGTTATTTGCTAATTACGCCATTTAATTAACATAAGGCTTTCAAATTACGATAATGAGCATAACTCTTAATCTAGACCTCAAACTGATATCAAATTTTAGGTGCAAGTTTATAAATCAGTAACAAATGTTTCTACTCTTTCACTTTTTCAAAAATCACGTTTTATAGTCAAAAGGGTATAATAGTCATATTTAAGCATAAATCGGGAACATGCATATGAATCGGATAGGTATTGAACCAAGTTGTACAATCTCAGAGAGTTATACATATATGGAACCTGGTCCAAAATAAGCTCTAAGGCAGATCTCAAACATGCATGAACGGATCAGAACTGATAGTCAAAGCAAAAGTCAAAATATGCGACTTTCGGGTCCGATCCGGGTTTAAACTGAAAATTGTCGAGTTGAACATGTTGAGACATGTTCTTACATTAATTACCATGTTATTTTAATGATCAAATAGGTTGCATGTACCCTACATTGCTAATTAAGCTTAAACTTGCAAATAATCATTATGTTGACTTTTTAAAGTATGCTTTGACTCGACAATTAGCATAGTTAGAGTGGGAATCTGAAAATACCCTTTTAAGGGTTTGTTACCCACATAAATACCAACTTGTAAGTACTTTCAATTTGAGAAAAGACTGAGCAAATTTTGTTTAAACTCAAAGTCAAACTTAAATTACGATAGTTTGACTTTTGCTTAATTAACTAAGCTAGAACGAATTAGAAAGGATTAGGAGTACTTACAAAGGCCCTAAATAGGATTAGAGATCACTAGAAAGTCTGAGGTTGATCAGAGGAGCTCCAGAATTGAGAATGCAAGTGAAAAACAAATGAACTCCTCACCTATTTATACTTTTCGGGACCTCCCGAGATCGCGACAAGTGTCGGGACATGTAATCAGATTTGGACAGGTGTAAAACCATTTTTGAAACCTGTGGGCTGCCCCTATAGTCGATTTTGAGAGTTAGAAACCAGTATTGAACAACATCCAGCAAATAGCAGGCTGTTTTCAGCTGTTTTCCACATTTGAGCAGGTCTCGCGGCCCGCGTAGGGGACCCCTGGGGTCTTCGCGGCCCGCCTGACAGTTCATAACAGCAACCAGCTTTCATATATTGGCAGAAATGGTCCCTGTGGGTCTTTAAGGTCATTTAAGGCACGTTTAAGGCCCGTTAACCTCAATTTAAGGCTCCATCATGAAGTTTAAACACAGGGGACATGAAACATGTTCAAAAACATGCCGGATGTCGGTTCGTTTGGCCGTACGGTCACGTTGTTTGTCTATTTACGACGAACCACGAACGGACGCTAAAAACGAACCAAACGACGCGACGAAAGGAATTTTATCAAGGCGATCACTAAAATAAAATATTTTAGTGCTTACATAAATTTTTGGGTGTCCGAAGATATTCAGAATGTGAGATATGCGCAAAGATGCAAACTTGTGCACTTTTTGACACTTTTAGTCCCTGCATGACATAAAAGTTTATTTTTGCGCACCGAACACCTCTAAGCCCATATCTAAGCTATAAAAAGGATATTTAGGGCATGTTTAACTTAGGGTCATCTTCCGGAAGGTTCGTTATCCTACGAATCGACATACTTTTGCAGTTTGACGCAATTAGTCCTTTAATTGCGCATTGTAGCGCGAAATGCCGTTTAATGTTATCCAAGCCTTCCATGGCACATATTTATCCTTCCCAAGAATATACTTAAGTATTAATATGCTCTCGTTCGCTTAGATGGTCACCGAAAGGCGTAGATTCAAAAGTTGACGCTTTAGGCCCCTCTATTGCGCAAACTTGCACATCCCATCATTTATTAGCATTGAAGCCTCATCTAATCCATATTAGGCATTCTTGGAAGTATTATTAACACAACGATGCTTCGGGTTCACTAAAAGGTCATTCAGAGATATAATTAAACATATTGACACTTTTAGTCCCTCTAACTTGCAAAGTTGCGCGTAACTTTACTTATAGGCATAAAAACCTTAGATGGCCATTATTTGGCATTCCCGAGAGTATAATTAAATATTATTAAGCTCCTGGTTTGTTAGAAGGTCACTCAGAGGTAAGAATTAACATGTTGACGCTTTTAACCCCTTTATTGCGCAAACTTTCAATTAATTACGCAAACGGCTACACTTATTCATCAAGTTGCACATTTGTGAATATAAACATCATAAGAAACTTATGTTTAGGTATGTTATCACTTCCAGTCCTTTCATAAGGATTTTTCGAAAAAATTAGTCTCTTAATTTCAGTGTTTGACTTCATTAGGGTTTATTACACGTGTCAATACATCATTGGACGTGATTGTTACGAGGTGTTACATGTGGGCACTGGGATGACGCAACGTGGCCTGGATCCGCGAGTGACGATGGGTTCTTTGAACCAGAAGAGTTTGCCCTGTTTGAGGACGAACCAGTGGCGACACCAGGTTTTGATGTACTCTCCTTGTTTGGTGAGCCAGCCGGTGCGCTTGGGGTTGGACCAGTACTCCACGCCGTCGTAGTCGTCGGGGTTGGGTGGTGTGTCGCCCATCACGGCTGTAACACCTCGAAAATTCACGTCCTATAATGTGTTGGCACGTGTCATAGAGTTTGAACATGTGAAAGAATGTTATAAAAGGACTAAAGTTGACAAACATGGAAAGTATGTGATTATACGGGTTCTAAATGTCAACAGTGAATAAATATACTTCATAATAACCCTACATGATGTTTATAACATCAAACGAATAAATCATGGATCATACGAAGCAAAAAGTGAGAGATTACAAACTACAAGGGCTAAATGTGTCAACATGTTTAATTTATACCTCTGAGGGACCTTTTGACAAACCCGAAGCTTTGTAAATGTAAATTATGCTCACTAGAATGCACGATATAAATTTCATAAAGTTTCGTTATCGTATGAGAAAGTTATGATCAAATTCGTGTGCGAGGGGTTAAAGTGCAAACATTGAAAGTTAAGACTTTTCGGGTTAACCGGAAGTGTTCAGGGACTTGGAAAAGTGGGTATAAGTCCTAAAGTCTATATGGGTATAGTATAAGGGGTCAAAATGCAAGTTAAAAGCCTGATTGCCCTTTCAGATAAACCAAAGGTCAAGTTGTAAAACAAAAGAAATGAAAAATCTGATTTATGAGGGCCAGGCGGCCCGCTTCAGCATTAGTTGAAACTAATGCGGGCCGCATCAGGCGCCCAGATGCAGAAAAGCGTGACAACAGCCTGCAAACGCGGAAAACCAATCCTTTTTCGACATTAATGCATTGTGGGCGACCCCTAAATTATCCTAGGCACTAGTAACAAGTGTTGATCAGTTGTGGGCACTAGTAGAAAGATGTGTCAACCAATTGTGGTGCAAATCTCACTATATAAAGCCACTTTGTGCAATGTTGTTCATCACACTTCCATCTGATCATTTGGAGCATTTCTGGAGCTAAGGAACTCTCTCAAGTGATCATATTTCGTGCATAGGACTATTGTAAGTTTACTAATCCTTCTGTAATCAAGTTTAGCTTAGTATATTAGCTAAAAGTCAAACCGTCGTAATTACGGTTTGACTTCAAGATTAGTCAATAATGGCTCAGTCAATTCTCGAATCAAAAGTAGATATAAGATGGTATTAATGTGGGTAATAAAACCTCAAAAGGGTTTCCCCTGATCATCACTCTAACCAGGTATAAAGTCGGGTCAAACCTTTACTTAAAAAGTCAACAGGAAGTCTAAAATGCCATTTATGCATAATTAACATTGTAGATCATATACAACCTGTTGGATCATTGTTATAACCTAGTAATAAGTGTAAGAACATGTCTAAACATGTTCAACCCGACAATTTCCTGTTTAGACCCGGTTCGGAACCGAAAGTCACATAGTTTGACTTTCACTTTGACTTTCAGTTCTGACCCGTTTAGGCATATTTTAGAAATGCCTCAGAGCTTTAATTGGACTAGGTTACATGTTAGAATAACCCTCTGTGATTATACACCTTGGTTCATTAGTTATCCAATTAATATGCATGTTTCCGTTAATTGCTCATATGATTGACCGTTATGCCCTTATTACCTTAGAACGTGATTTATGAAAATGTAAAAGTGTAGAAACCTTAAATACTGATATATAAACTTGTATGCAAAGTTTGACATCAGTTTGACTTGTAGATTAAGAGTTATGCTCAATATCGCAAATTTAAAGCTTTATGTTAATAAAACGGCGTAATTAGCGTATAGCCTAGTTAAGCCTACTTTTTGGTATCAAACTTAATGCCCACTGATGTAATATATTATTTTGGGATTTTTAAAGATTTTTAATTAATTTTAGGCTGAGCATAACTCATAGTCGTAGGTTTAATCCGGTAATTGTCGGTTTTGCCCTTACGGGCCATAAAATGAGTTTTACATATCTAAACGACTCCAAACCTTTTGCTACTGATCACATATGATAAATAAATTATTTTAAACCTTCTGGAAATATAAAAATATCAGATTTAAGTATCGAACCCGGAAATGGCCTTTAATCGCCTTATTTAGCGTTTTTAACGCATAGTATGTATTAAAATTATATTGGACATACCCGGGTTGATACCTACTGATATTTTAGGCAAATTAGAATGTTTTAACAGTAAGCAAAGGTTGATAAAATCAGACTTCAGTTTTGAGCTTTTCGGCTTATGTGAAATTATCAAAATACCCCTACGGGGCATAGTTTGGTTAAAAATGATAAATTTCACATACATGCTTTAACCTACTAATATAACTTAGAAAATTGAGTATATTTGCTGATTACATCAGACCCGTAACTCAGAATGTTACTAAAACTCTTTTATACCCTTTTAAATGACCAAACTACCCCTACGGGGCCTAGTTTGTGTTTAAACACGTTTCAGGCATAATGAAAGACATCTTACTGATGTCACAACATATTTGAAGCATATTAACTTAGGAAACCTGTATATGGCTCTTACGGATACCCGTTACGCTTATTTCGCATTCGGTTAGGTTTATGTAACAAGTTTACATAAATTAGCCGAAACGGGTCAAACCTTATCGATTTTATCTCAAAATCCAGAATGTGAATAATAAACCCATATTAAACAAGTCTTCAAACTTGTCGGGTTTGAATCACATTCTATCCGGTCTTCGCTTAATCGTGCGTACGAACCGTATCTTGAAACTAGCCGGTCTAAGCTTAAGCTTAATAAAAGGCCCGTTAGAATTCTAATAGGTTATTATAAACCTTCGTTCCAGATTAGGAGGACCAGTAAAATCTACGTGCATTTTGCTTGTTGTGATTAATACTTACTCAGGTAAATACTTTTAACTTATTTTCCCTATACGGGCTTGGGTTACGGTATATAGCATACCGCTTGATCGGGCATCAAATCTCCACATTAAGTGGGTAGTTGAATAATTTGATCGGCTCGTTTAAACAGTCTTGTTTACTTTACAGCCTTTGGGGGGTTAATGACCATGTCCCGGATATCCTTGGCATCATCTTACGAGATGGCCACGACCTGAGCACGGGGTGTAGGCGTACACCTGTCAGTGTATAACTCAATTATGTGGTGTGTCTATTGATCTTTAACCCGGACAAGATCCGGGCTACTGAACGCATAAGTAGCATGTAATTCGTTCAAAAGATTATAATATTAAATAATTCTCCCAAGTTAAACAAAATGTTTATGCCATGTGCATCCAAACCAATTTTAAATCATTTTCCAAAATGAGTCAGTTGATTGTATTTACCAGTGTAAACTGACGTATTTTCCCAAAAAGACTGAATGCAGGTACTAAACGAAATTGGCTGGATTGTCTCCTAAGCATCAATAAAAAGTCTCGCAAGCTTAGAATGCCTGAAGTCTGTTGAACCATTAATATTATTTTGTTTCGATCCTACTGTGGATAAACTCCCGGATATTGTTACATTGATAAACAATATTAAATTCGGTTGTATCATATTTTAAATTTGCTTCCGCTGTGCATAATAATATTATGTTGTTTGACTATTACGTTGCCAACCACGTCACGATACTCCCCCACCGGGCCCACCGGTGACACGTGGAAATCGGGGTGTGACAGGTTGGTATCAGAGCCAACTCTGAGTGAATTAAACACTAGCCTTTTGTGTTTAATCTCAGTACACAATAGCACATTCTAAACTTTCGAGTCTAGACATATAACATAGGACAAATTATATTTTTGTTCATTTTTGTCTTATGCTTTATTTTTATATCTTGTTATTGTTATCTTATGCTTTATTGACAGGATATGAAAATGCCGCCAAGATTCTTTAGGAGACGAGGACGAGGCAAGGGGCCAGTCACCGCCCCCAATGACCATGAAGTTGGACCTTCGCAACGGCGAGCTCCATCCACCACCGAGAGTGACAACCCTCGGGAGAACCGGAGAAACCTGTTCGAGCTGGCCAGACGGTAGGTTTCGCATAGTTCAACACCTCCTGTTCTTAACCCTTATGAACCCAATAACCCTCAACCGTCCTACATACCACTTCAGAGATCCCTGTCTCATCATTCATATGGTGACCCCACACCCATCTTTCGAGGCCAATTTAATCCGGCCAATTACTTACCAGAACCCGTGGGTTTCAACCCACTAGGGCCAGACGATCACTTCTCTGGCGACCACGCTGACGACATGGACGAGGATACGGACCCCGTCATGCCTGCAAGTGGCACTCCAAACCATCCAATCGAGATCTCCGACGGATCATCTTTTCACGGATCACCCTATGGTGGTCCAGACAGTTTCCAAGCCCTGTTTAATCAGCACGAGTGGTACTATACACCTTCTCACCACTCGTCGCCTCATGAGCAGCAGCAGTCTCAGCAGCAGCAGCCACAGCAGCAACATCATCAAGATTCCTCTGAGGATCACCGGTTTGTGGCAGTTACGCCACCACCTCCACCGCCACCAGTTCAGCCGGCACCTCCTCAACCGCCAAGGCGTAGGAGAACCGGTGCCCGCATGTCGGTACGACCAGGGGACTTCCATTTAAGTTCCCCACGTCAGTCAAGTGCCATCCACTACCCGCCACATCAGGAGGACCCACAAATGGGTGGACCTTCCAACCCCGCGATGCCACAGTCGCCGCCAATGGGTTTTGACAACCCAATCCCAGCTTATACAGGTTCCATGGCTTATAACCCGTTCGAGCCGCCAGTCCACAACAACTACGGGTATGCAGAGGCCGACACCTACTTGGTGGCAGCTAACTACAATGCCCTGCACCCAGAAGGACCATACGGAGCTCCATGGGGAGTTGGGTACCCAACACAAGGGTACCAGATACCACCTAGGCCTATCATACGGACTCAATCGCAGCCGCCTAGGTTCTCTCCACCAGAGCATGAGGAACTCCTTCAGAGGCTGGATCAGGTGGAACGGGAAGTGCACAGGGACCGTAGGGAGAGACAGACTTTCTTCCAAGGATTAGTAGGATTGATCAAAGGGAAGAACAAGAAGGATCATTGAATCCTTCCATTTTCTGTAAAAGCCCCTACGTGGGTGTATTTGGTTGTTAAGCCCCTATGTGGGTATGTGTGTTGGTATGTTTGCTTTGAGCCCCTGCGTGGGCCTATCTTTCCATAAACCCCTATGAGGGTATATTGTTTGTGTAAGTCCCTGCGTGGACAATTATGTTATTAAGCCCCTGCGTAGGCATGTGAGTTATTAAGCCCCTGCGTGGGTAAGTACTTGTTTGACCCCTGCGAGGGTAAGTTTGTTATTTGAAAAGACCCGTTTAGGGCAGTGTATAATATTTTGAATAAATCAATGGAATGTTTGTTTTATAAATTTCATGTTTGCCATTTTGCGCATAAATAATTTATAAATGAAATAAATAAATTAAAATTATTCCTTTTAAATTAATTTGCCTATGTAATTATTTAATTAAGAATCTTAAAGTGTGAAACCTAGCCTCGTGTCAAATATAAGACCAGGCCAAGATGGTAAGACCTGTTTAAAAGATTCAAATCCCTGTTAACATCTTAAAACATGTTAACACTCCTGGCAGAAGTGATTCGTTAAAATCACATGTCATTCTTATATGTATAAGGATTTTTTTGAAGATTCCAAGCCCAATTATATGATCTCTGAATCATGGGTTAAGATCATCAATTAAGATAATCATATTTTACCATACGTGGAAATATGATGCCTACGGGCCCAGCTCACTTCCATATGAGCCAAAAGACAGTGGTAGCTATGACTCCCTGTCTGATAAGGGTAATGAACTAGGTTCAAACCTTAAAAGTCTTGATTCTCTGAAATCATAGCTTATAATTTAAATTGTCCATGTGACTAAGCCTTATGTGCTAATATATATTGTTATTGTTTATAATTAGGATACATTTTAATTGAAATCCTAAATTAATACGATTAATAAGTTAACCGAATATGGTCTCTGTTTACCATGGTTAACGAGTTACCCTAAGGGGTAATTCCATAATAAACTCCCAAATAAAATATTGTCCTTGTTTTCTGCAACAGTTCAATTCAAATGGCTGACTCAAATGAAATAAATAGCCATCCAGTGGAGCAAAATGAGAACGCCCAGATTACGTTAACGGGTGCTGAATTAAAAACGATCATAGACGGCGCTGTTACACAGGCTTTGGAAAGGCAGTATGAAGAATATAGTGGTACTCGAAGTAGGACCCACTCTGCATCACATTCAAAGCCCAAGACACATTCTGAGGCTCATAGCAAGCCTCCTCCCAAAAAGAATGGACCCAAGAAAGATGGTGATGACCGTCAGTCCACCAACCATCAAAGTTTCCCATCTCAGCGATTAATACTGCATCAAGAACCCCGTAACAAGGATTGCTCCTATAAGTACTTCGTGTCTTGCAAGCCCAGGGATTTTACTGGGGAAAAAGGAACCGTCGACTGTATGACTTGGCTGGATGAGATGGACACGGTGGTAGATATCAGCGGGTGCGCTGAAAGGGATGTAGTTAAGTTTGTGTCACAGTCCTTCAAGGGTGAAGCATTGGCATGGTGGAGATCTCTGATTGAGGCCACCGGAAAAATCCCATTGTATAATATGTCGTGGGATCAATTTGTCGCCCTAATCAAGGAAAATTACTGCCCTCAACATGAGGTGGAAAAGATAGAATCTGACTTTCTATCGTTGGTGATGATGAACCTCGACTGTCAAGCTTACCTGACAAGCTTCAATACGCTGTCCCGGTTGGTTCCTTATCTGGTAACCCCGGAGCCTAAAAGAATCGCTCGTTTTATAGGTGGTCTAGCCCCGGAAATCAAGGCAAGCGTAAAAGCTTCTCAGCCAGCTACCTTCAGATCAGTAGCTGACATTTCCTTATCCCTCACTCTGGATGCGGTTAGGCAGAGATCGCTGAGGAATAAGGAGGCTGAGAAGAGGAAGCGTGAAGATGATGGTTCACGAAAGTCGAACAAGAAGCACCGTGGGAGCGGTGACAACAAGAAAGGGTCGGAGTCGAGGAAGGATGGGCATAATTCTGGTGAAAAGCCCAAGTGTAAAATTTGCAAGAAGCAGCACTATGGAAAGTGCAGACTGGAGTCGAACTCTCAGACTCAGTCAAAACCCTTTGCTTGTGGAATTTGCAAGTCCACGGATCACAAAACCCTGGATTGCAAGAAGATAAAAGACGCAACGTGCTACCGTTGCAATGAAAAGGGGCACATCAAGACCAACTGCCCAAAGTACAACAAGAAGCCTGAAGAGGCTAAGAAGACTAACGCCAGAGTCTTCAGAATGGACGCGAAAGAGGCTGTGCAAGACGATAATGTCATAACAGGTACTTTCCTTGTAAATGATGTCTTTGCAAGAGTACTTTTTGATTCAGGCGCAGATAAGTCTTTCGTAGATAACAAGTTTTGTGAATTGTTGAAATTACCTGTCAAAACCTTAAGCGTAAACTATGAGGTAGAGTTAGCAGATGGTACCATAGAAACCGTCTCTACTGTGTTAGATGGATGTGTGATATCCATTAAGAACCATTCTTTTTCTCTATCTCTACTTCCCTTTAAGTTGGCTGGTTTTGACATAGTTCTGGGTATGGACTGGTTATCTCATAACCAGGCCCAAATTATCTGTAAGCAGAAACAGGTGGTAATAAAGACTCCATCTGGTGAATCACTTACCATTCGGGGAGATACCCAGTATGGGCTGCCTGAGCAGGTAACTATGCTCAAAGCTTCTAAGTGTTTGAAGAAGGGATGTGTCATCTACATGGCGCAAGTTATCATTGATGATCCTAAACCGAAGATAGAAGACATCCCTGTCATTTCTGAATACCCAGAAGTGTTTCCTGAAGATCTACCTGGTCTACCACCAGATAGACAAGTGGAATTCAGGATCGATATCATCCCCGGAGCGGCACAAGTTGCCAGAGCACCATACAGATTGGCACCCACAGAAATGAAGGAGTTGCGGACGCAGCTAGATGAATTGATGGCTAAAGGTTTCATTAGACCTAGTTCATCTCCTTGGGGAGCGCCAATCTTGTTTGTCAAGAAGAAGGATGGGTCGATGCGCCTGTGCATCGACTATCGCGAGCTTAATAAAGTCACGATCAAGAATAGGTATCCTTTGCCCAGAATCGACGATTTGTTCGATCAGCTTCAAGGGGCAAGTTACTTCTCGAAGATTGATTTGAGGTTAGGCTACCATCAATTGAAGGTCAAAGATGAAGACGTGCACAAGACTGCATTTAGGACTCGTTACGGTCACTACGAGTTCCTAGTGATGCCTTTTGGGCTCACCAATGCACCAGCCGCGTTCATGGACCTCATGAATCGCGTCTGCAAGCCTTACTTAGATAAATTCGTCATCGTCTTCATTGACGACATTCTCATTTATTCTAAGAACCAAGCTGACCATGAGACACACCTTCGATGTATTCTCAAACTCCTGCATCAGGAGAAGCTCTATGCCAAATTCTCCAAATGTGAATTTTGGCTTCGAGAGGTCCAATTTCTTGGACATGTGGTCAGTGAGCGTGGTATCCAGGTGGATCCCGCTAACGTTGAAGCTGTTATGAATTGGCAAGAGCCAAAGACGCCTATGGAGATTCATAGCTTCCTGGGATTGGCAGGATATTATAGGCGTTTCATAGAAAATTTTTCAAGGATTGCTGCACCCCTAACCTCCTTAACTAAGAAGAAGGTTAAGTTTGTTTGGGGCCCTAAGCAGCAAGAATCCTTTGATATTCTGAAGCAAAAGTTGAGCAACGCCCCAGTACTGACATTGCCAGATGGAATAGAAGAATTTGTAGTTTATTGTGATGCTTCGCACACTGGCATGGGGTGTGTGCTTATGCAGAAAGGTAAGGTGATTGCCTACGCTTCACGACAATTGAAAGTGCATGAAAAGAATTACACCACCCATGACTTGGAGCTGGGTGCCGTTGTATTCGCACTGAAGCTTTGGAGGCACTACCTTTATGGTGTCAAGTGTGTGATTTATTCTGATCACAAGAGCCTCCAACATCTGTTTAATCAGAAGGAATTAAACATGAGGCAACGCCGCTGGATGGAGACTTTAAATGATTATGATTGTGAAATCAAGTATCATCCCGGCAAGGCGAATGTAGTCGCCGATGCCTTGAGTCGGAAGGAAAGGGTTAAACCCATCCGAATCAATGCCAAGCGCATGGAGATAAAGAATAATTTAATTGAGAGGTTGTTAGCTGCACAGAAGGAAGTTGTGTTGGAAGCTAACTATCCTAATGAAAAGTTAGGAGTAATTGAGGAGCAGTTAACTCTTAGCAAGGACGGAATTTTACGATTAAATGGATGAATATGGGTTCCAATTTATGGAGGTCTTCGAGATGTTATCCTCCAGGAAGCCCATAGTTCCAAATATTCCGTTCATCCTGGAGCCGATAAGATGTACCAGGATTTAAAGGCAAATTATTGGTGGATAGGCTTGAAGAAGTCTGTGGCCACCCATGTAGCTAAATGCTTGACATGTGCTCAAGTCAAAGCCGAGCATCAAAAACCATCAGGTTTGCTACAACAGCCTGAACTTCCTACGTGGAAGTGGGAAATGGTGACGATGGATTTCATCACCAAGTTGCCCAAGACAAGGAAAGGCAATGATACAATATGGGTTATAGTTGACAGACTGACTAAGTCAGCTCACTTCTTACCCATCAAGGAGACGTATAGCTCTGATATGTTAGCCCAGTTATACGTTGATAAGATTGTAGCCTTACATGGCATACCTGTAGCTATTATCTCTGATAGAGATACTAGGTACACGTCGCATTTTTGGAAGAGTTTCCAACAATCTTTGGGCACACGTTTGAACTTTAGTACGGCTTACCATCCTCAGACAGACGGTCAGAGTGAGCGTACTATTCAAACGTTGGAAGACATGCTACGTGCATGTGCAATCGATTTGGGTGGTAGTTGGGATAAGAACCTACCATTAATCGAATTCTCCTACAACAATAGCTACCACACCAGCATCAAGGCTGCGCCTTTTGAGGCATTATACGGTAGAAAGTGTAGATCGCCTATTTGTTGGGTGGAAGTTGGAGATGTCCAGTTATCAGGACCAGAGATCGTGTTCGAAACAACGGACAAGATTGTCCAGATTCGAGACCGTCTCAAAGCTGCCCGAGATAGGCAGAAGAGTTACGCTGATCCTAAGCGTAAAGACTTTCACTTCGAAGTAGGTGACAAAGTCCTACTTAAAGTGTCACCCTGGAAAGGAGTGATGCGGTTTGGTAAGAAAGGCAAGCTAAGCCCGAGATACATAGGACATTTCTAGGTTATCGAACGTGTCGGGTCAGTTGCCTATAAGTTAAACTTACCAGAAGAGCTCAGTGGAATTCACAATGTGTTCCACATCTGCAATCTGAAAAAGTGTTTCGCTGACGAATCGCTGGTTATACCACATACAGATGTGCATATAGACGAGAGCTTAAGATTTGTTGAAAAACCTTTGTCGATTGAGGATCGACGGGTTAAGAAGCTTCGAAGGAAGCATGTACCTATTGTAAAGGTCAAATGGGATGCCCGTAGAGGTCCCGAATACACATGGGAGGTTGAATCCACGATGAAAGAAAAGTATCCTTACTTATTTCAGTAAATCTCGGGTCGAGATTTATTTTAAGGGGTGAGGATGTAACACCTCGAAAATTCACGTCCTATAATGTGTTGACACGTGTCATAGAGTTTGAACGTGTGAATGAATGTTATAAAAGGACTAAAGTTGACAAACATGGAAAGTATGTGATTATACGGGTTCTAAATGTCAACAGTGAATAAATATACTTCATAATAACCCTACATGATGTTTATAACATCAAACGAATAAATCATGGATCATACGAAGCAAAAAGTGAGAGATTACAAACTACAGGGGCTAAATGTGTCAACATGTTTAATTTATACCTCTGAGGGACCTTTTGACAAACCCGAAGCTTTGTAAATGTAAATTATGCTCACTAGAATGCACGATATAAATTTCATAAAGTTTCGTTATCGTATGAGAAAGTTATGATCAAATTCGTGTGCGAGGGGTTAAAGTGCAAACATTGAAAGTTAAGACTTTTCGGGTTAACCGGAAGTGTTCAGGGACTTGGCAAAGTGGGTATAAGTCCTAAAGTCTATATGGGTATAGTATAAGGGGTCAAAATGCAAGTTAAAAGCCTGATTGCCCTTTCAGATAAACCAAAGGTCAAGTTGTAAAACAAAAGAAATGAAAAATCTGATTTATGAGGGCCAGGCGGCCCGCTTCAGCATTAGTTAAAACTAATGCGGGCCGCATCAGGCGCCCAGATGCAGAAAAGCATGACAACAGCCTGCAAACGTGCAAAACCGATCCTTTTTCGACATTAATGCATTGTGGGCGACCCCTAAATTATCCTAGGCACTAGTAACAAGTGTTGATCAGTTGTGGGCACAAGTAGAAACATGTGTCAACCAATTGTGGTGCAAATCTCACTATATAAAGCCACTTTGTGCAATGTTGTTCATCACACTTCCATCTGATCATTTGGAGCATTTCTGGAGCTAAGGAACTCTCTCAAGTGATCATATTTCGTGCATAGGACTATTGTAAGTTTACTAATCCTTCTGTAATCAAGTTTAGCTTAGTATATTAGCTAAAAGTCAAACCGTCGTAATTACGGTTTGACTTCAAGATTAGTCAATAATGGCTCAGTCAATTCTCGAATCAAAAGTAGATATAAGATGGTATTAATGTGGGTAATAAAACCTCAAAAGGGTTTCCCCTGATCAACACTCTAACCAGGTCAAAAGTCGGGTCAAACCTTTACTTAAAAAGTCAACAGGAAGTCTAAAATGCCATTTATGCATAATTAACATTGTAGATCATATACAACCTGTTGGATCATTGTTATAACCTAGTAATAAGTGTAAGAACATGTCTAAACATGTTCAACCCGACAATTTCCTGTTTAGACCCGGTTCGGAACCGAAAGTCACATAGTTTGACTTTCACTTTGACTTTCAGTTCTGACCCGTTTAGGCATATTTTAGAAATGCCTCAGAGCTTTAATTAGACTAGGTTACATGTTAGAATATCCCTCTGTGATCATACACCTTGGTTCATTAGTTATCCAATTAATATGCATGTTTCCGTTAATTGCTCATATGATTGACCGTTATGCCCTTATTACCTTAGAACGTGATTTATGAAAATGTAAAAGTGTAGAAACCTTAAATACTGATATATATACTTGTATGAAAAGTTTGACATCAGTTTGACTTGTAGATTAAGAGTTATGCTCAATTTCGCAAATTTAAAGCTTTATGTTAATAAAACGGCGTAATTAGCGTATAGCCTAGTTAAGCATACTTTTTGGTATCAAACTTAATACTCAGTGATGTAATATATTATTTTAGGATTTTTAAAGATTTTTATTTAATTTTAGGCTGAGCATAACTCATAGTCGTAGGTTTAATCCGGTAATTGTCGGTTTTGCCCTTACGGGCCATAAAATGAGTTTTACATATCTAAATGACTCCAAACCTTTTGCTACTGATCACATATGACAAATAAATTATTTTAAACCTTCTGGAAATATAAAAATATCAGATTTAAGTATCGAACCCGGAAATGGCCTTTAATCGCCTTATTTAGCGTTTTTAACGCATAGTATGTATTAAAATTATATTGGACATACCCGGGTTGATACCTACTGATATTTTAGGCAAATTAGAATGTTTTAACAGTAAGCAAAGGTTGATAAACTCAGACTTCAGTTTTGAGCTTTTCGGCTTATGTGAAATTATCAAAATACCCCTACGGGGCATAGTTTGGTTAAAAATGATAAATTTCACATACATGCTTTAACCTACTGATATAACTTAGAAAATTGAGTATATTTGCTGATTACATCAGACCCGTAACTCAGAATATTACTAAAACTCTTTTATACCCTTTTAAATGACCAAACTACCCCTACGGGGCCTAGTTTGTGTTTAAACACGTTTCAGGCATAATGAAAGACATCTTACTGATGTCACAACATATTTGAAGAATATTAACTTAGGAAACCTGTATATGGCTCTTACGGATACCCGTTACGCTTATTTCGCATTCGGTTAGGTTTATGTAACAAGTTTACATAAATTAGCCGAAACGGGTCAAACCTTATCGATTTTATCTCAAAATCCAGAATGTGAATAATAAACCCATATTAAACAAGTCTTCAAACTTGTCGGGTCTGAATCACATTCTATCCGGTCTTCGCTTAATCGTGCGTACGAACCGTATCTTGAAACTAGCCGGTCTAAGCTTAAGCTTAATAAAAGGCCCGTTAGAATTCTAATAGGTTATTATAAACCTTCGTTCCAGATTAGGAGGACCAGTAAAAGCTACGTGCATTTTGCTTGTTGTGATTAATACTTACTCAGGTAAATACTTTTAACTTATTTTCCCTATACGGGCTTGGGTTACGGTATATAGCATACCGCTTGATCGGGCATCAAATCTCCACATTAAGTGGGTAGTTGAATAATTTGATCGGCTCGTTTAAACAGTCTTGTTTACTTTACAGCCTTTGGGGGGTTAATGACCATGTCCCGGATATCCTTGGCATCATCTTACGAGATGGCCACGACCTGAGCACGGGGTGTAGGCGTACACCTGTCAGTGTATAACTCAATTATGTGGTGTGTCTATTGATCTTTAACCCGGACAAGATCCGGGCTACTGAACGCATAAGTAGCATGTAATTCGTTCACAAGATTATAATATTAAATAATTCTCCCAAGTTAAACAAAATGTTTATGCCATGTGCATCCAAACCAATTTTAAATCATTTTCCAAAATGAGTCAGTTGATTGTATTTACCAGTGTAAACTGACGTATTTTCACAAAAAGACTGAATGCAGGTACTAAACGAAATTGGCTGGATTGTCTCCTAAGCATCAATAAAAAGTCTCGCAAGCTTAGGATGCCTGAAGTCTGTTGAACCATTAATATTATTTTGTTTCGATCCTACTGTGGATAAACTCCCGGATATTGTTACATTGATAAACAATATTAAATTCGGTTGTATCATATTTTAAATTTGCTTCCGCTGTGCATAATAATATTGTGTTGTTTGACTATTACGTTGCCAACCACGTCACGATACTCCCCCACCGGGCCCACCGGTGACACGTGGAAATCGGGGTGTGACAACGGCTCGCCAGAGGCTCGCCATAGAGAGATTGTCGAGGGTTGTGTTGTGGGTGCGATGGAAACGGAGATGTGTTTATGTGTGACACATTGATGGAAAAAAAGGGAGTTGATAATCTATACTATATAATAAAAGAAACCAATGAAAGGACACATGTCATTCACTGAAAGCATCTATTTTTTATAGATAATTATTATCAATTAAAAGATAATTATAAAATTAAATTTAATAAAAATTTAAACAATTTTTATAGGAGATAATCTAAGATTTTAAAATATTTATCAGATTTCAAAATTATTTATCCTGAAATTAATAAAAGATGTACGCTAAATATAAATTAATATAATGTTAATGATTTATTTATTTTATTAAACTAAAATAGTTAAGGGTATAACCTATTTCAAAAATGTTTATAAGGGGTAAACAAAAATATTAATCAATATTTATTGGTTCTATACTTTTATTTTTGTTTTCAACTCTCAACTCAAATATGGTAATCACTATGTTTACGTGACATTTATAAGAACCATCACCGCAATCACCCCATCCATCGTGTATCGAGTATATCCGTTAGTTTTTTTAAGATATAAATTTATATTAGATTCATTCAACCCGTGTGATAAACGAGGTTTTTTAAAGATATAACACTTTTATTTTTACTATACAAAATTACATTTATGCAACTCGTTTAATACATGAGGTTTTTAAAAATATAACTTTTTTTTATTATGTAGTATATACAATTAGATTTATTCAATCCATATAATACATAGAGTTTATAAAGATATAACTTTTTATTTTTTGGTAAATAAAATTACATGTGTTAGGTCCCGGATTGATCCGTATCGATTGCGAACCGACTCGTACGACGTGCGGAATCCGTGTACGAGCAAGACCGAAACACACGAGATGTACTCAAACTGTGATTCTTTAAAAGATCTGAAAGATACAAGTACCTCGAATCACCTTTTTGCCTTTCTCTCTCTACTTTCTCTCTCTAGAACTCTAGCTCTCCAAGTCACAAATGGCAAAAGTTCCTAAATGAAACCCTAAGGTCTCTATTTATAGGCCAAGGGACATAATGAGATATCTCATTATTTACACAAATGCCACCTTGCCTTTTACTAAAATATAACACTATAAGCACTAAAATTAATCTATTTCTGCTACGGTCTTGAGATGACGGAGGCGATAGACATACTGCACTAACAGACTCCCCCTTGGATATTGCCGTAGTCAATCTCAAACATTCAGACTCGTAACTTCTTTTCTTTCTCTTTCTTTAGCTCGAACAGAATCCCCGTGGATCTGTTTTCAGCTTCAGCTCCCCTTTCGGTAAACTCTTCAGGCTCCCCCTTTCGTCAAGCTTCCGTGCTTTGGGATTGACACCTGGCTTTCTGGTTACAAGCTCTTTTGGGAAAGGATCCTGGCTCCTATGCACGCTTCCCCTTGCGTTAAGCTCGTCTTCAGACTCCCCCTTAGACTCGGCTATCGGGATCGTAGTCTGGTACAATATCTGCAATTCTCAAACATTTATAAGTAACAACGTTTTGAACTTCCAGGATTGAAAACCTGGCTCTCTCAACTTTTGCTAAAATATTTTACAATGAAATCATTTTCGGTTGTCCAGGTATCGTAACCTGGCTCTATTAAACTTTCTAAATCAAGATCCTGGGACTAAGATATAATAATATGAGATATCTCCAGGATTACTTGATATTCTCCCCCTATCAATAATCTTCAAAGATTTGGCAGTTTCAACGAACCGGATCGGAAACTGGCTCTTTTACAGATTTTAACAGTATAAGCATCCAAATCCCTCACAGTTTATCATCCAAGTCCAACTTAATGACCTTGGAGATATCACAAACTGTTTTTGATTTTTGATTTTAAAACATCAAGTTTCAAATTAATGAACTTGTTTTATTTTTAGAAACACAATCAGCATACTTAGATTTTGAAACTCAGTTCTCAGACATCGGTTGTCGAAAACAAAGCAGAATCAAAAATCTTTTTGTATTTTCTGAAATATAAAGCAGTAAAGAAATATGTACAAACATATTTACAGACAATATTTTTGTTTGAGTTTGCGTTAGAGGATCATATCAGTTTTTGACAAGTCACAAGTACCGTTGAGCTTAGTTACACATTAAGAATTAAACAATTCACCTAGATTGTCGATATACTGATCCACTTAAATTTTCACACAAACTTCAACTGATTCAGGATACGAATTAGATGAATTAAGAACTTAAACTCATTCATGTGTCCCACCTCTTGAATATACTCCCGTATCCAGATCCCAATATTCAGTCTTATAGGCAATTATAACACAAATGATATCTGTAAGGGGTTAATAAATTATGAAGAATCATGAGAGCTCAGGTCAGAACTACCGTTCAGCAGAGAGATCATGACTCAACTTGTGGGTGTGTCCCCTTTAGAGGATCTTTTTTTACAACAACATTGTTAAGCAATTTTATTGTCTTATCATTGATGCTGAGGGTGATGCTGTGTTTCAAGCATTGCGGAAAGTATTGTTCGGGGACTAGGTCAGAACTTCCATTCAGCAGAAGTCCCGGAATAATACCCTAGATATCACTGAGTATAAAAACCTAGTATGTGACAACTCGAATTTCCGACATTCTTTATTCGCATTTATTGCACGTTGACTTTGACTGTTTAGTTGTTTGACTCGTCTGACTCGTGACTGTAGGCTTGTGTTATATTAAACTATTGTGTTGCATGATTATGTGCTTGATTGGATAACATGGAACTTGTCGAGAAACATGAGCTGTTTAAGATTTGTAGAACCCGACGAAACACAAGTGTGTTCCGCCATAACCAATCTCGACGAAACAGGATTGTTTCGCCAACAACCCACTCGACGAAACAGGCCAGTTTCGCCGAAGCCCAGTTAAGGCCCAATACGGTACGTTACGTGGCCATATTTATCGAACATTTTGTTTCACCCGTCACACACTTTTAGCAATCAGAAAACCCTAGACACCATCTCCTACTACTCGACGGCAACAGGAAGGTGCCCCACTCGATCATCTACTTGGAGATCCCTTCGCTTGATCTAATCGGTATTATACGGTTATTCGGTTAATCTATTTATATTTTGTGTTGACGACTTAGATTGTTCATACATAAACTATTACTGATTATTGTGATTGGCATATTGGTGATACATGAAAATTATATGTGAATAATGATTACTTCATCATGATGACACCCATTTGGTTTATAATTGCATATGGTTTGTCAGAAAGCATGTGATCTTTATTTGGTTTTCAATTGTTATTCTTGTTTAGCATGATGATGATGATGAGCATGTGGTTGTGAACTGTTGTGTATGTTGGCAAAGATGATCTGAAAGATGATCTGAATGATGTAAATGAATTGTTATTGTATAGATAGTGCAGCGAAATTAATATCTTGCATGTGATCACCTCCCCATAATCGATTAGTTTGTCTTGATTAGCATATGATTTGTCAGTGGACATGTGGTATTTATCGGTCCAATAAAACAAGATTTGCAGTCACTTTATAAGATTGGTCAAATAACATCATGAAATCAGTATACACTTGTTGGCCATGGTTGCTTATTTTATTGATGATTTTATGTATAGATCTCGTAAGTCTAGATCACTGATCACACTAATTGATAATTGTTGAGCATGTTAATTGAGTATTGTGTGATTTGGAGATTTCCGATTTGTATATTGATGACGGCTGTTAGAATGACTAGGGTTCCTGTATTATTCGTAACTGATATAACTGATGTCCGACGTAACTGAACTGTTTGACGAAACAGAACTCTCGGCGAAACAGAATGTGTTTCGCCAAGGATAGTCGACGAATTAGAAGTTCTGTTTCGCCAAAGGAGATCACGACGAAACATAATGTGTTTCGCCAAATAGGTAGTCTGCACAGTAACTTGAGTTAATTCTGTTAAGTGTTAACTGGAATATTTAACTGCTGTTAAGTGTAACCATCTTGTATATGATTGTGAATACGTGCTACATGTTTATACGTGAACAACTTGAACACAAACTGATTATGTATACGTGCGTACTCTAGGACGTGACTGATTTACTTTGAGCACATACTTAGCATACCGAGCAAACCTCAGGTGAGTTCATTGCATTTCTCTAAGCATGCGTCCCGGTGGTTTTGGGACATCATTACCAATGCTTGGTTAGGGGCATTGGGGATGGGCACACTCCCAGGTTATATTGGGCACACTCCCAGGTTATATTGGGCACACTCCCACGGTATATATTGGACACACTTCCAATATATAAGACTCTCTTACGATAATAACAATCTTAAAGCGAAACAACAAATTGACCTAATAGTTATCTGGTAACTACACACGTTAACAAAACCTTGAACTCACCAGCGTCGTCTGACACACTTGTCTGCATGCTTGCAGGTTTATAGGGTTATATCTTGTGGAACTTGCTGTCTGGAAGGCTGGAGTGGTCATGGGTCGAGAAACAAAGAATCTCCATACAAGCTTAATGGTTTATGTACACATGGTTTACGAAACACTTAACAAATGAATTATGCTTCCGCTGTATACAATGAATGACATATAACATTTGTAACACTTTATGTTAATGAATGAAAGTTTATTTAAATACATTTATGAGTTCAATGTGATTGGTGGCTTGGATCCTGGTACGACACACGCCTCGCGGGGGTTTCCGCATGTGGTATTTTGGGGGTGTGACATAGTATATCAGAATACGAGACCTTTCAAACAAGATTTCAGGGGTTACCTATATATCCAAGTAGTGTTCCCCACGAAATAAGCAAGTTTGAATTTATGTTTGTATCCCGAAAAAGTTTACTAAATGTATAAAAACCTATCGGCATATCATCAGTGAGATTGTTTAACGCTATTTAATCATTACATTTCTTTAGCATACTGTAACTGTCTACTGATGTACTATCATTTCCTCTATTTACACAAAAACTCATTTTTGAATTTTATCATGTTTTTGACTTTTTCTAATGTTTTTGGATTTTCTGACAATATTACTCCCCCTAAAATGCAAAACCATTTAAAGAAAATTTGACAAACCGATGTAGATAGCTTTGTCTCGCCATCCATTTTCTGCTTTTCATTCTCTGATTTGCAGAAAATATAACGTACCCCCATGATTTACAACCCATTGATTTTCGACAGTTTGAAAACCGTTTTTCAATCTTGTGAAAGTAATCATGTTTGTTCAGCCGTGAGGGTTTCGGCGTATTCAATCAACACATATTTTTGTATTTTTTGAATATTTTTGACAAAAACAAAACATAATTTTGGTTTTTCAAAATTTTCAATTTTTAGGGTTTTGAACATATTGTTTATTTATGTACAGAAAACAAATAAACTCCCTGTTTCAACCAACACAGGGTTCAGCAGCCTCTTCTTTTTGTGCTAGGCTGCTCCTATTTCTATTCTCACAGTCTTCAGTTTTCTTGAGCACCTGCACATTTACACTTACTCAATCACTTAAAAAATTTAGACCAGGTCTGCTTGACCTTAGGCATTTCAACACAATAAACTTCATTCAATGCCGGAAAGTCTTTGTCGTCTTTCACAAAGACCTTATCAACTTTGACTTCAACTTTTTCATTTTTTACAAAAGTCATCGGTTTCTTAATACTCCATGTCTGGCCTTTCGGAGTACTTCTTTTGTAAAAATGAGACTCTTTTTGAACATTTTGTTTTTGAACAACTTTTGGTTTCCAAAATTCTTGGGGTTTTGTCATATCAACTGATTTTTGCCAACTTTGTGTTGTTCTAAATCTGGGTGTGTGAGAATTCCAGGTCTGTCTAGAATCGAACTTGTTCGGATTTGATTTCCAATTTTGATTTGAAGCAAACTTGTTTGTGTTATACCTCCAAGTTTGTTTTGAGTCAAATCTGGTTGACCTTTGTCTCACATTCTCAGATTTTTGTTTCTTAGCATCAATCTTCTTTTTGTCAACATCCACAGGTTTTAGATTAGGACACTTGCGTGCAAGATGTCCTTTTTGATCACATTTGAAACATGTTCTCATGGACACATCTTTGACTTGTGGTTGTTGCTTTTTCTTTTTAGCAAAGAACTCATCATTAGACTGTCTCAACTTGAGCTCTTTTTCTTTTTCTAAACTGTTTCCTTGAACAAAACTCATTTTTGCCTGAAAATTTGGCGTTTCATTTCTTTTCCAACTTTGTTTCTTCTTATAACCCAACCCAGCCTTCATGTTTTTCTTTTTGTAACCAGGTTTGTTATAAAAAATTTTGTGACCTTTTCCAGCAAACTTTGGAATCTCAGACTTCTCAATCTCAACCATTTTGAAAACTTTATCAACCTTTTCTGATATCACATTCTGAATCGGGAAAACAACATCTAAGAATAATTTGTCCGATCCAATCATGGTATAAACCAATCCTTTTGAATCTTCATTCAATTTTTTCTCGGATTTTGAGTTTTTCAGATATCCATCATGAAAATTTCCTTCATTTTCATCATGTGATTCAGATTTACCTGTATCAACCGACTCTTCTTTCAACACACTTTCAACGACCTTACCTACCACCTCTGAATCACTAGAATCATCAGATTTGGAATAGGTTACGTCAATGTTATCTGGCAATTGATCTACCATGTTGAAAGCTTTTTCGACCTTTTCATCATCATAAAACACAAACTTTTTCGGTGGTGGAACTTTATGAAACTCTGAGCCAATGCCTTTCTTGTTTTGCTCAGACTCACCATCCTCCGGTTTTATGTTGAAAATACGTTCAAGCACATATGATGACGCATGATAGCTTTTTAATTTGTTATTATCCTGTTCTAAATCAGCAATCTGACGCTTTAGCTTAGCAACATCCTCAATGTAAGAATTAACAACTTGTTGCTTTATTTCATACATTCGTTTATACTCATTAGTTGTTTCAGAACAGTGTTTCAATCTTGATTGAACAAGTTTCATTTCACTTTTTACCTTTTCATATGATTCTTTTGTAATGTGATAAGCCAATTTTATTGAATCATATTCCTTTTTCATTTCTTGAAAAGCATTTTCTTTCTTATCACATTCTCCTGTCTTTTTCGAAACATTTTCTTTCAAAACGTCATTTTCTTTTTCTAGATTTTTACATTTTTGAGAAAGTTTTTCATCATTTTCTTTTAAAACCTTTTCATTTTCTAACATTTCTTTGCATTTTTCTTTGAAAACATTTTTGATTTTAGTGAATTCAAGATCTCTTGTTCTGAATTTATCATCTTTTTCAGTACAAGCACTGCACGTTTCCATGCATTTCTTGCACTGTTCATCAATTTTAATTACAGTTTTAGAATCAGAATTTACCTCAATGATTAGCACTTCGGTGTTTGCAGCAACTCTTGTCTGCTTCTGATCAACAGCTTCAATCTCAACACCAACATCTCCAGCAACCTTCAAATTCTCATCCTTCACTTCATCTAATCTTTCAATCTTCTTTTCAATTTCTCCAACCTGTTGTTCTTCAGTAACAGCTTCTTTCACAACTTCCACATTCACCACCACTTCTTCTTTCACTTCTTCAACAATCTTCACATCTTCTTCTTTAACTGCTTCTGCTTTAACCTCTTCAGCAGCTTTCTTCAGATTGTTTACCATCTCTTCAACATTCTTCTTCATCCTTTCTTCATTCATCTTCCTCAGTTTTATCGTCATAGCATCCCTGATGATTTTATCCAGCCTTTTCACATATGTTTTGTCTTTTGCAACATTGGAATAATATTCGCCGGATCGAGGAATTACTAGAAGAACATCATCGTGAACTATGTCACTTCTGGGAACGACTGGTTCACCTTGTTTGTTGACAAAGCATTCTTGCTGTTTATCCCATCTTTTGTTTGCAACAGCATTCTCATATTCTTCCTGCATTTTCTCCATTCTGCACCCTACAATGAATCTTTCTCTTGGAGTTTTTTCTTTCAAAATCTCTTCTCGAGTTTTCTCTTTGACCTCAGCAGCAACATTTTCTTCTTTGTTTTCTTCATAAATTTCAGCAACAAGAACATGATGCTGGGCCTTTGATGTTTTTCTCCCATGAGCTGTTACAGGACGATCTTCATCTGGTAGAATCTGACTCCAATCATATCCTTCATCATCGTGGATTACAACATAAGCTCTGGACTTCTCTCTGGGTTTATCTTCGATCATCTTTGGCTCTTCTCTGCTACGGTGGTAAATTGCCTTTCGGTAATAATCGTCATTGAACGGATGTTCATTTCCACCAACCGCAGAGTTAGTGCACTCTCTCTTGAAATGACCTTTTTGCTTACATTTGAAGCAGGTCACTTTGGACTTATCAAATCCAAGCTTTGTAGATGCACCACCGAGAGATTGCTTCCCAGTAATTTCCATATATCTTTGAGCTCTGCGAATGCAACTTGCCAAACACCAACGTATGTCAATGAGTTCCATCTCTTCCGGATCAATCTGGTCGTAGTCTTCTTTGGTTAACTCAGAGTTACCAATCTTGCCTGCAACTAGACCTTCATACGATTCCAAAACAGATGCAAGGAAGCTCATTTGTTGTTTAGCTGCATTGATGCTCATTGCAGGAGAATTCTTCAATTTAAGAGCAATGTTGCACAAAATCTCCTCAGTTTCATCAGAACTTGATTTTGAAGATGAATGATATCCAGAATGGTAACTTGAAGAAGTTGTTTGTGGTTCTTTCATCTTTTCACCACTGAATGCTGTCTTTGGAGAACTGCCGACTTTCTCCGAAGGTACATTGCCTTTGTAGTATAGACCAACATTCTGATGATGAGATGAACCACTCATCTTGTTTTGCTTTTGTAGCTCCAGATCATGACTCTCAATCTTTTCTAACAATGCATCAAGAGAAATCGTATCATATAAAGCATCATTTTTCAAGATAAAAACAAACGTTTGCCACTGATCAGCTCGTGGTAACGCTTCAATTACTTTATCAACAATTTCTTCTCTCGTTTTAAGAATTTTAAATCTTTCAAGTTCAATTTTTAAATGGCAAAACCTCTCAATCATTTGCCTTACTGTCTCTCCTTTTAAACAGTTAAACAGATCGAATTCCTTTTTTTAATAACACAATTTTGTTTTTCTGAATTTGTTTACCCCCCCCCCCCCTTAGCTTTCGTTTTCAAAGCTTTCCACACAGACTTTGATGACCCATCATGTATTAATAAAGAAAAAATGTCATCTCGAACTGCTTGCTGGATCAAAGCAATCATCTTCTGTTCGTATGAAAATTTCTTTTTGTCTTCCTCTGAATAATCTTTTATCAGAATTTCTTCTCCTTTGTCATTTGTTGGGTTAGCATATCCGAACTTCAAACAAAACCAACTCTCATGTGCATATGCCTTTGTCCAATTGACAAACCTCTCCTTCCACCAAACATAATCCTCAATGTTATTCAGCTTCGGAGGTTTTGAATAGGTTCCATAAAAATTGTCATTGTTAATGTTGTCTTTGATGGTTTTCGTTATCGCTTTGGGTGTATCGTTTGAACCTTCCACTGTATCCGAGGTAAACGCGTTATAGAACGTATTGAAAAATTCTTCAGCCATGATGTGATCTTCTCGATTAACAGCACCTTTTAATCACCTGAAACACGATCAAACAAACATAATGAGTTTAAACAATATCAAACAAATGAATCGGACGGGTATTCGATCGAATAAGTCAACACAAGTCAACAGTGAAAATAATCGTGTGACAACGTTGTCCGTTCGGATGAGACTGAATTCGTTCGGGTGAGATAATATTCGGATGAAGATCCGTTCGGACGGAGATCCGGATGGTGATACGTACGGGTGAGGATCCGTATGACTAAGGTGATCCGTGCGGGTGAAGTTGACTACTTTGACCTCAATTAATGAACTACACACTCACTTGCAACCTGACAATTTCCTTCACGTGATAATCTGATATCAATTAAAGTGGCTGACAATTTTTATCACAATCACATGTAAATCATCCGATTAATTTCAAGTCCCTATAAGCGGTGCTGACAATCACTCAAATGTTCACATGCAAATGTTGACTAAGTTGCTTGATCGGGTGATGATGAGACACGTATTGTTATCCGCACGGGTGGGGATCCGGGAGATGTTGTACGCACGGGTGGGGATCCGGAGATGTTATCCGCACGGGTGGGGATGTTATCCGCGCGGACAAGTTATCCGTGCGTGTGGCAAGTCAACAAGTCAACACGGATGGCTGAAAGTAATCCGTGCGTATGATGCTATCCGTGCGTATGGGAAATGATGCTATCCGTGCGTATGGAAAATGATGCTATCCGTGCGTATGGCTTGTACGTGCGTATGGCTTGTACGTGCGTATGGCTTGTACGTGCGTATGGCACAACTCCTATTCGACCAACAAAGAATATCACATGCACTTTAATAACTTCACATGTTCACCGAATGCAGATTGATCACGTGATTTGCTGATAAACAATCAATAGCCGACAAACACTATCACTATCACATGCAATTACTGAATTCAATTTAATATCATGTACGACTGACAACTATCACATGAAATGCAATTTATCAAAACAAAAGCCACGTGCAATACTGAAATCACATGCAAGAGTTAATCAAATAAAGAATCACATGAACTGCTGACAAGTTTGACTAACAAACTTGAATATGTTGACTAAAATGACTAGATCAGACAAGATGTTGTGACACGTATAGCTATCCGTGCGTGTGACAGGGTCAACAAAAAGTCAATACGTATTATGTTATCCGTGCGTGCGACTTATGCGTACGGATAGGTCAACAAATCAGTCAACGCGGATGGTCATCCGCACGGATTGCCATCCGCGCGGAGAACAACAAACGTAACAGCAGCAACTTTTATCATTTTTCGATCAAAAAATCTCAAATTTCTCACAAATTACTTAGAGTTATGATTTGAAACCTTGAAGGCTTGTAAATCATGCATATTCGCTCAACATATCCGAAAATTATCAATTTTTAACCGTAAAATCCTTGTTAATTTTGCAATTTTCTGTTTAAAACGTGAAGAAGTGAAAAAGATGAAGAAATAGTTCGAATCTAATGCAATTTGGATCTGAAATTGATGAAATCCTGTGCGAAATCGTGTGAATGATCTGAGCAATCGAACTCCTGCTCTGATACCACTTGTTAGGTCCCGGATTGATCCGTATCGATTGCGAACCGACTCGTACGACGTGCGGAATCCGTGTACGAGCAAGACCGAAACACACGAGATGTACTCAAACTATGATTCTTTAAAAGATCTGAAAGATACAAGTACCTCGAATCACCTTTTTGCCTTTCTCTCTCTACTTTCTCTCTCTAGAACTCTAGCTCTCCAAGTCACAAATGGCAAAAGTTCCTAAATGAAACCCTAAGGTCTCTATTTATAGGCCAAGGGACATAATGAGATATCTCATTATTTACACAAATGCCACCTTGCCTTTTACTAAAATATAACACTATAAGCACTAAAATTAATCTATTTCTGCTACGGTCTTGAGATGACGGAGGCGATAGACATACTGCACTAACAACATGTGCTCAACCCGTATAACACATGAGTTTCTTAAAAATGTAACTTTTTTTATTATTTAATATATAAAATTAAATTTACTCAACTCGTACAATACACGGAGTTCTTAAAAATACACCATTTTTTATTATTTATATATAAAATTACATTTATTCAACCAATGTAATAAACGGGATTTTTAAATATATATTGTTTTATTATTTTGTATATAAAATTACGTTTATTCAACCTGTGTAATAAACGAGATTTTTAAAGATATATATATTTTTATATTATTTTGTATATAAAATTACATTTATTCAACCCGTGTAATACACGGGGTTCTAACCTAGTGTGTTTTAAGGTAAAATGGGAATATCTAAAATATTGGGGACTCATAATGGGCTCGGTTAATTGGGTTAGGGCTGGCATAACGGGTTAACCCGATCTGTTAAGACACGAACACGATAAGACACGAACCAGAAATACATAAACACGAACACGATACGAAATCTTATCGTGTCAGATTTTCGAAACACGAACACGAACCTGTTAACAAGCAGGTTACACGAAACGACATGTTAAGACACGAAAAAATTACCAACATATCATACGACCTCTTTAAGACACGAACATGACCTGTTTACGACACGAACACAACATGTTAAGACACGAACACGACCTGTTTAAGACACGAACACGACCTGTTTAAGACATGAACACGACCTGTTTAAGACACGAACACGACCGAAGTTCTTGGTTGAGAATCATGTTAGATACGGGTCCTTTAAAACAAAGAGGGGTACTAGAATCCAACGAGGCAGGGGATTAAAGAATAGTTCAGGGAATCCAGAACTTGATGCTAAATTTAGGGGTGTTCAGGATTTGTTTCGAATTCAAAAAATTCGAAATTCGTTTAAATTCGATTCGATTATCAAGAATTCGTTTCGATTATAAGAATTCGAATTCGATTCAATTCGAGTCAAGTAAATCGAATACGAATCGAATACGAATTTATAATTTCAAATTCGATTCGATTCGAAATTCAAATAAAAATTATACATTTTTATATATAATACATATATAACTTTTATTAAGCCATACTATAAATTATTCTCAAACTTTTTTCCAAGTATTAAAATTACCCATTACCAAACCTACTACATGACCCATAAGTAAAACCTAAGTAACAAATCTATTAATAGATTTCTAACCATAAAAATATTAACTTGTAATGTGGAGTGATTATTCCCGACTTCTCGTTTTGAATTTTAGACTTGTGGTACTTTATTTGAAACTTATTAATGTGATATCGTGCTTTATGCCTACTTTAAAATTTAAGGTTAATGGATTTAAACACCCCCAACTATGGCCATTTGGCCGATGGCACTCTCAACTTTCACTTTGGCTCAGACCACTCCCAACTTAACACATCGATTGTCATGGCACCCCTTCGTTAAATATTCACTAACTGGGTTAGTTTTGTTGTCCTACGTGGCTAATTTTAGACGATGTGGCATTTTTTTAGATGATGTGGTGTTTTTAATCAGTATATATTCACCCCTCTTTCTCACTTAACACCAGTACCATCCACCCTACCACCGTAACCCTACGCAGCCATTCACCCATTGCGACCACCTACCCTACGCAGCCATTCACCCACTGCGACCACCTACCCCAAACCACCAAAACCGCTTAATCTGGATCTAGAAGCCTGTCTGTGCGAGATGATATCGAAAACAAACGACGATGGGTTTTGATTTTGGGGGAAAACGGGGTTATGATGATAATCAGGTGATGTTGAGGAGGGGAACAGTGGTGCCGTCACAGGGGGTGGTGTGATGTTGAGGATGGGAACAGTGTGGCCGTTGAAATCGCCGGTGAAATCCGCCGTTGATAAGCATTTTCTCACTCGATCGGTTGCGGTTAGGAAACAGAGCACTTGCAGTGTGAAATCGTTGTTGAAGATGACGTGTTGTTATGTGCTGATGTGATGATGTTGAGCCCATGATTCAATCAATCCCCCACTTGCAGTGTGAAATCGTTGTTGATTCAATCAGGATCCAAATCATAAAGGTGTGTAGCAAAGTTTGTAGAGTGTTCGATATACAATATAGTATAGATATATCATATATGTGTGTATACAGCTATTTTGATGGTGAAAGATGAAAATGAGAAGGCGATGATGATAATGATTTGTGTACGGATTCATATCCGAGCATCGTAATCAGTCATGGGGTCAACATCGACCCGTATCTTGGCGGGGCAACCCGGATGGTATGTGAGAGCAACAACAAGGGTTTTTCGTTTGCTCTTACGGTGCAACCGTTGTTGCAGCCATGGCGGTGATCGTTCCTCTTATCTGATCTTCATGTTACAGATCTGAGCCACCTTCTCTTTGCTTAAATCATCGATAATTTCTCTTTGCTTAAATCATCTAGGGTTTCATATGGTTTTTTTGTTTGGGGGTATTAGGTGTTTTAAAGATGATGAATCAGGTTTGCATTACACGTCAGCTAATGTATGACACGTATGAATGCCACATCAGATTAAATTGCCACATAGGCTAATTTTAGTAACCTGGTTAGTGAATATTTAACGAAGGGGTGCCATGACAATCGATGTGTTAAGTTGGGAGTGGTCTGAGCCAAAGTGAAAGTTGAGAGTGCCATCGGCCAAATGGCCATAGTTGGGGGTGTTTAAATCCATTAACCATGGTTTTGAACAATTCAAATTATGATGGAATCAAGGTTTAGGTGCTCAATTGAAGAAGATGAAGATAGAGTTTTGATGGAATGGTTTTTTTCACTTAATAGTTTATAAGGGAGTGGGTCAATTGACATAAATGCCCCTCATGTGAGGGGCACATGATAGTTTTTAACCAAAAAAATGGATAGGGTTAGTGATAGAGGTCAAAAGGGTTAGAAAAAAAAGACGAAGGCTCAAATGTCAAAAGATTCATTTTTAAAGTGAAAGGATTAAAATTTTCAAACCATAGGAGCCAAAATTGTAATTTCCTCTAAATTTATTCTCTTACCTTTCAAACTGTCATAAATAAATTTTCAAAACTAACCCAAATAAAAATTCAAAATCCTCTTATCGATCAAATCAACAGTTTTTTACTACAAAAAATATTGAAATACTCAAATATCCACACTCTTAATTTCCTTTTTTTTTCAGTATTGTACTTCATGTTTAGAGGGTTTTTTTAAAAAAAAATTAATCTTTACTTGTAACTCAAAACGTTTTATCTTTTGCGATTTAACCATATTATTTCTTTTTACTTTTAACCCAAAGCTTTTAATCTTTTGTAATTTAACCTTAACAATTTTCTACTTTCAGCTTTAGTCACCCATACTTTTCATCCTTTGCAAGTTTTTTCGTTTTACGTTTTGTTCTAATTTTTGTGAATTAACACGCCGCAACGTGCGTGTTGGGTTTAATATTTTTTCGTTTGTTTTTCCCGTTTGGTAGATCTGTCGCAACGCACGGGTCCTAAATCGACTTGTTTATTCTTTTGTATGTTTTACACTTCGGTCTAATTTCTTCGCATTAATACGCCACAACGGACATGTGTGGTTCAATGATTTTACGTCTGCTTTATGTTTGATGTTATTTTTTCTTATTATTTTATTTTTACGACTTTTTCAAGTGTTAGTGATCACTGGCATTGGTGCTACATTAACCTCTTGATTAACGAACCATTAATACCCGTTCCTGTGAATATTCCTTATGTGTTACATTATTTATGCTAACTTTTATCAACTATTGCGAGGTGTGGGGGGTTTGGTTGACATGTGGCGGAGGTGGAATTCACATGGTGTGGCTTGGTTGGGCGTGGTTTCTTTTGGGTGTGGGGTGGCATGGCTTTTTTTGGTCAAATATGCCCAGCTAGTCCCAGCCATCCACGTCATCCCCCCGGCCCCACACCAGGCTTCATAGCCACGCCAGTGGGTAACGCCGCAACCCATGCTGGCCCGGTGTGGTTGAACCGGCGTTGCTTGGCTTTCCTCGAAACTTGCTCGAAAAACTCGTGGCTCGCAGCTCGCTCGAAAAAAGTTCGAAGAAAGCTCGGCTCAAAATTGGCTCGGTTGTAAACAAGCCAGCTCGACTCGGCTCGGTTTTTAAACGAGCCGAGCTCGAGCTCAGCTTGGCTTGGCTCGTGAGCTGGCTCGATAAGGTTTGCATGCTTCATTTTTTTGTCCAACGTCGCTTAGAAAACAAAAACTAAGGGAGTATCTTCCCTATAAAAGAAGGTAAAACAATGCAAAAAGTGAATTAACTATTTATACTAGCATATTTAGCGATATGGTTAAATTAAATGACAATTATGGCCCTTAGTCTATGAAGAAATTCATTTTTAAGGGCTTTTTAAGTAGTAAATTTTGCGGTTCTTTGTTAGTTCGAGCTAGATCGAGCCGAGTTAGCTCGAATTCTAATCGAGTCGAGCTCGAGCCTCAAATCTCAGCTCGATTTGAAATTCGAGTTCGAGCCAAGCCAACTCGAATCGAGTTCGAACCGAGCTCGAGCTGGGTCTAGCTCGGCTCAACGCGGCTCGTTTACAGCCCTAGGCTGAACCGGCGTTGCTTGGCTTCCCTCGCCCCACACCCCCACAAAGACAATTTAATGTGGGAGTGTGTTGTGTAAATATATATCAAGGAAAATTATTATTCAGAGGTTTGTATTTTAAATATCCAATTTTTACTTATTGCCAATTGTACGCCTATTATCTAGGGTAAAAAGTAGAGTCGGTGTTCAATTACAAAAAAGAATATTGGAATTTAATAATCTCAACTATTCGTCGTTGGCCGCCAACAGTTTCAACTTAAAAAATAATAACTGGCAGTCCTAACTATTAACATATTGGCCACCAATGGACCCTGACCAACAGAACCCTAACGGTCGTTAGTCTCCGTCACCAGAAAAACGTTTTTGGCCGGAAAACTCAAGATTTTTGTCACAAACATCTTTGTAACCTTATTACGGATCTTTAGGAACATTTTTCTAGTAAAAGCCGCAATATTAAAGTCGCTGGAAAACTCTTTTTTTTTGCCGGAAAACTTCCTTTTGGCCGGAAAACTCAACTTTTTGGCTGGAAGACTCAACATTTTCATCCCAAACCTCTTTGTAACCTTAGATCGGACATTTAGAAACCTTTTTCTGGGCAAAACGGTTTTTTCGGCGACTGGAGACGGCGTTAGGGTTCTGTTAGTCAGGGTCCATTGGTGGCCAATATGTCAATAGTTGGGACTGCCAGTGGTTATTTTTGAAGTTGGGACTGTTGGCTGCAAACGAGACGAATAGTTAAGATTATTAAAATTCAATATTCCTTACAAATATTTGATTTGGATAACAATGTTATAAATAAAACAACAAATGTTGTATAAAAGGATTATGAAGTCTTTGTATATTTCGTGAATTCTAATATATATTTACTTATTTAGTTTCTTTGTTATTTACCTTAATATATTATGTAATTTCAATTGCTTATAGTTTTAAGCTTTATATAAATTTTATTGATTACAACCGTGTGTCAACGTGGTGAGTCTTACGTGAGTCTTCACGTTGGCCCACCACGGACATCCCTCTTTTCTCTCTCTCCTCCTACTCTCACATACCTCTCCCCACCTTCCTAAAACCGTGGGGTATGGTGGGGCTTGGGTTGGGGGCATGAGTTGACACGTGGAGTTTGAGCCCCTCCACCGGTGAGTGACGTGTCTGTGGGGTATGGTGGGGCTTGGGTTGGGGCATGGCTTGGCAGTTTATAAAAAAAAAAGCGAATAGGACATGGCCAACAAAGCGAATAGGAGCCCGCCACATAGGATTGCTAGCCCGCCCCACGCCCGGCTTCAAACTCCCGCCCCTTGGGCAACGCCCCAACCCAAGCCCCCGGAGTGATGGCTTGGGCGTTTTCAGCCAACCCACGCCACAACCCAAGCCCCATATCCATAGTCTAAGGGGGCGTCCACTCATCCCTCTCACTTACGTTCATATCATCCTTATTATTTTTCTTATTTAAAACTAAAATTATTATTGTTATCTTGTTATTAACTAATAGAAAAAAATAAGGTTGAACGAAACTGACAAAAATTATATAAAAAAGTTTTTCACAGAAACACATCATGTGTTCCTGGATTGGGCGATTCTGCAAGAAACAACCCCTAAAAATGTTCATGAGTAGGGTACGTCTAAGGTTGGCTAAACGTAACCCAACCCTAAATTTTCATCGTACCCCCTAAAAAATGTCAAATCAAGATATTTTTTTTAAGTATGAAAGTAATGAATATTAGTGATCTGACAACTTGAGGGGTACGAAAAGTAAAAAAAAGGGTGGGGTTTGTTTAGGGCAAATGTTTCTTTTGTAAAAACCAATGATTTTGATACATGTCAATTGCATATGGTAATGATTTCTTAAACTATGAATCTTGTAGATATGGAAAGTGAATTTGGAACGGAATCTGTGATCTATATGTCTTCATTTGCTGCAACAATCTTCGTTGGTGTTCTTGTAACGATCGGGGTGTTGCTGTTGATTGTGCTAATCACATTGGTGGTCATGTTACAATCATGTGAAAGCCGGAATTCTGGGGCTGTTGAAATGTTAAGATCTGTCGATCAGTTTGATCTTAATCTTTATGATTATTGCAAAACGGTTTTTCTACACGCAGAACTTAATATCAATAGCTATGAATCGTATTCGTTGCCTGAAGTTTGTAAAAATGTGGCTGTCAAGTATATTAAACATGGTCATTACACAAGAGATTTGAGTGTCGTTGTGTCACTTGTTGAAAATTACTTCAAGGACGTTACGCCTGTTGTTGGTGGTCGGGATGTGGTGTTAATGGACATAGACGACGTATACGTTCATCGGTAGTTACATAATCTTTAGACACTTTTCATTTTGGAAGATCCAAATACATATATGCATTGGCTTAATATGTTTTCGATGGTGTAGGTTCCATGATTATGATCATCATGATGGTCTTCAAGAGGCCAAACTTATGAAACATGCGGTGTTTGTGCAAATATACACAAAACTACGGTCTGCAGGATGGTCGTTGGTTTTAGTGTCTAGGAAGCATGAGAAACGACGTGGTGTGGTCACTGACATGCTTATAGCGGCTCGATGTGGAGGTTGGTCTGAATTAATCATGAGGTATTGTTAACAGGGTAAAATAGTCATTTGCCACTTAAAGCACATATCATTGAAGGTTTGATAATTATGTTTTATGACTAAAAGATTGTTGTGATGTGGTGCAGATCAGATGAGGAAATGAAAATGGATATCCACGAGTATCTCTACAAGCAAAAGGCGATTATGCAAGCGGAAGGATACCATATTGCGGCGGTGATCAGCAGCCGTATGGATGTTTTAGTCGGCCCGCTTAATAGTACACAGATCTTCAAGCTTCCGAATCCATTCATCACACTAGAAGTGGAAAGCTAATGTATATTGATGTACAAAAACCGGTTGATTCTTGCACCATTGTATATAAATTTGTAGCATATGATCAAAAAGGAGAATTTATTTAGAGCCAATTTGGGTAGTAGAAACTTGTTACTGCAGCATACTTGTTTTAAGCTGATGAAAATGCAGCTTCTTGGCATTTTTTGTATTAAAATTAGGTATATATTGGTTGGTTTTGATTATATTTTATCTACCAAGTAACTTTTCAACTTAATGCTTCTAGCTACACCGATTTACTCTTTTCAGTGATTTCCCTCAACATATGTTATGCAGAATAATATGAAGTTGATTAGTTGAACTTAGCGACATGTGACCGAATGGACAGTACTAAGAAGGATGATATCATCAGAACAATATTACATATAACAATATGATTAGGTGTGTTTAAAAATCTCGCGGCTTGCTCAAAGCTCGGTTGTAAACGAGCCGAGCTCGAGCTAGGTCTGGCTAGTGAGCTGTGGTTTGTTGAAAATAATCATTACAGTCCATCAGTTTAAAAAAATTGCTAAAACAATCATGTACTTTCGCTTTTGTAACAATTATAGTCCACTCTTACTTACGTCATCCAGTCGCTTTTGTAACAATTATAATCCACCCTTACTAACGTTATCCAGTTATTCTATTAGTTTATTTGAAATGACCATAACGCCCATGTTATTAAAACTAAAATAAATAAAGAGTTACTTTTTTCGTCCCTGTGGTTTGTTGAAAATAACCATTACAGTCCATTAGTTTAAAAATTGTCAAAATAGTACCAGTATCCTTCACTTTACTTTTCACTCTCCCCTTTCTTCAGATCCTGCCAAAAAATCACCTGCTCCTGCTCCACAGCTCTGTTCCAACGACTCAGTTTCACCACCGCTCCACTCTGTCATAACCAGATCTCCTCGTCACCTCCACTGGCGTCAGATCTGTCTCCGTCAACCGGTTACACCAATTTCGAAATCGCCGGCCACCTACCTTTACCCCATCACAACTGAAATCGTCGGCCACCTAATTTCCCCCATCACAATCGAGTAATTGACGCCAGTGGGAAAACTTGAGGCCTGCTCAAAATACTTGAGGGGAGGAGATGAAGTTTGGAGGTGCCTTGTGTAATGGTCGGAATTGGTAGAATTCATCGGTAGAAAAGAAGTTGGCCGATGATTTGTTTGAAGAGAATGGCCATGGGGTTTGGGGATAGGGGTGGATTGAAGATGGAAGCTGTGAAAGTACTAGCACTGTTTTGGCAATTTTTAAATTAATGGACTGTAATAGTTATTTTCAACAAACCACAGGGACGAAAAAACGTAACTAACTCTTTATTTATTTACATTGTAGTTTTAATAACAGGAGCATTATGGTCATTTCAAATAAATTAACAGAATAATTGGATGCGTTAGTGATGGTGGACTGTAACTGTTACAAAAGCAAAAGTACATGGGTTGTTTTAGTGATTTTTAAACTAGTGGACTATAATGGTTATTTTCAACAAACCATAGGAACAAAAACATAATTAACTCTTTATTATATATAGATTAATTTAAAATTTTTAAATGTAAATAAAATTATGTTGGTGGGGGTTGAAGTATTCACATTTTAAGTTTAGAGTTAAATGTCATTTTAGTCCCTGTGGTTTGGGCCATTTTGCCAGTTTAGTCCAAAGGTTTCATTTTTAACCTGTGGGTCCAAAAAGGTTTCACAGTTGCCATTTTAGTCCACTGGGTTAACTTCATCCATTTTTTCTGTTAACCAGAAGGCCATTTCGGTCATTTTGTATGTAATTCTGTTAACTAAAAGGGCAATTCAGCCATATAAAATGACCGAAATGGCCTTCTGGTTAACAGAAAAAATGGATGAAGTTAACCCAGTGGACTAAACTGGCAACTGTGAAACCTTTTTGGACCCACAGGTTAAAAATGAAACCTTTGGACTAAACTGGCAAAATGGCCCAAACCACAGGGACTAAAATGACATTTAACTCTTAAGTTTAATTAATCAACAACATCTATATCTATATCTATATCTATATCTATATCTATACTATATAATAAAAGAAACCAATGAAGAGACACTTGTCATTATTTTAGACCATCCTTAATTGTAGATAATTATTATTTAAATTATTAAATATAAATTAAATTAATATAAATCTTATCAACTCTAAATTATTGGTATAAACTTAATATTTAATGAAAAAAAAAAACTAACGAAAAATAATGAATAAACTAAATCTAATATTCGTTTACACATTCAAAGGATATAATTTAATCAGACAAAAAAAAAATTTAAGTGATGTTCACTTATTAATTATTAAAATAATAAAACATAATATAAGTAAACGAAAATTTGAAGGTGAAAGCATTAATTGACCCACATATAGTATATTAGTTTTAGATTATATTAATTTTAGATTATTCGGAGTGGGAGGGCATGAAGAGGGGTAATAACCGTCATGTGGCTGTCACATAGTAAGGGAGCGTGGTAAAAAAAAAAAAACAGGGTGGCGTTGGCGTGAAAGTGACGTTTTTATTTAAAAAAACATCAATTAATTAAAACTAACTCAAACAACACTCACCAATCAAAATCCGCCACCTCATACTGCACAATCCCTCCACCCCGGTGAAAATCTTCCGCCCCCTTCCCCCCGCCGCTCCTTACACCATCCACGGGCCGGTGTGCCTGGCGTGGAGAGGCTTCCACACCACTTTTCCATGCCTATTCCGTATGATCTTACAAGCTCAAGTATGGTTAATTTAAGAATCCTAAGTTTATACAAATAATTATAGTATAACAAAAATAAGGCTAATGTTATCATAGAAAGCATCCTAAAAATGAGAAGGGAACAAAGTCACAATGATATAAATATAGAAAACACATCATGTTAAATAAAAAGACGCGTGGATCTAAACAAAAATTCTAATATCTACAAGTTAAAAAACCAAAAAGCAAAAATTCAAAATCTCATATCGTAGAATTACGGTTCCAATGTCGCTCGAATGAGGTCAGTCGGAGTCCGTTTGATACTCTTCCCACAACTTCTTATTTTTAGGAGACTATATATTTGATTCTAACCCAACAAAATAAATTTTTACTAATATAAACTTTATTTTGTTTTATTTATATAAACTTTATTCTGAAAAGTATATTAGTTTTAAAGTTTCTTTAACGTTAATTAATATTGTTTCACTTAACAGTAGATAAACATATATATTATTTATTGTTAATGTTATTATTGTTAAGTATGAGAAATTATATTAAACAACTTATTAATCAAACCAAAAATTTAAAATAGTATTAATCTAATTTAAAAAATAATAAAAAAATCCATTTTGATTTAGAAAGATTTTTTTAACAATAGATAAACCCATATAATACACATGGTTTTAAAGTTTTTTTATTATTTGCTATATAAAATTAGATTTATTCAACCCATACAATACACAAAGTTTGCTATATAAAATTAGATTTATTCAACCCATACAATACACAAATAATACATATAGATATAGATATATGTGTATTTTTTTGTTTTTTATGTTATCAATATTTATTGAAAAAAAATTAAAAATAATAATAAAAACTTAACTAGTGTCACACCCCGACTTTCCACGTATCACCGGTGGGCCCGGTGGGGAGTATCGTGACGTGGTTGGCAACATAATAGTCAAACAACACAATATTTAAAATGCACAGCGGAAGCAAATGAAAGATATAATTCAACTTTAATAATTTTGTAATATCAAATATCACAATAGTCGAAAGTTTATCCACAGGTGGATCAATATAAATGGAAACAGTAGTTCAACAGACTTTAGGCATCTTAAGCTTGCGAGACTCTTTTGATGCTAAGGAGAAATCCAGCCTATTACGACTAGTACCTGCATTTAATCTTTTTGGGAAAATACGTCAGTTTACACTGGTAAATACATTCAACCGACTCATTTTGAAAATGATTAAAAATTGATTTAAATGCACGTGGCACAAACATTTTATAACTTGGCATAATTATTTAAATATATAAATTTGTAAAAGAATTACATGTTCATTATGCGTTCAGTAGCCCGGGTCGTGCCGGGTTAAAGATCAATAGACACACCACATAAATTATTTATGCACTGACGAGTGTACGCCTACACTTCGCGCTTAAGTCGTGGCCATTTCGTAAAATGATGCCAAGGATATCTGGGACATGGTCATTAACCTCCCAAAGGCTTTAAGCAAACAAAACAATTTAAACGGGCCGATCAAATATCAATTAACCACCAAACGATGGAAGATTTAATGCCCGACCAAGCGGTATTTTATATAGCGTACCCCAAGCCCGTATAGGGAAAATAAGTTAAAAGTATTTACCTGAGCAAAGTAATAATCACAATAAGAAATTGCAAGTAGCTTTTACTGGTCCTCCTATTCTGGAACGAAGGTTTATAATAACCTATTAGAATCCTAACGGGTCTTTAATTAAGCTTAAGCTTAGACCAGATAGTTTTAAAGATACGGTTCGTACGCACGATTAAGCGAAGACCGGAATAGAATGTGATTTAGACCCGACAAGTTTGAAGACTTGCTTAATATGGGTGTTTCATACACATTCTGGATTTTGAGATAAAACCGATAAGGTTTGACCCGTTTCGGCTAATTTATGCAAACTAGTTACATAAACCGAACCGAACGCGTAATAAGCGTAACGGGTATTCATGAGAGCCATATACAGGTTTCCTAAGTTAATATGCCTCAAATATGTTGTGATATCAGTAAGATATCTTTTATTATGCCCGAAACGAATTTAAACACAAACTATGCCCCGTAGGGGTAGTGTGGTCATTTAAGAGGTTATAAAAGAGTTTAAGTATTAACCTGAGTTACAGGTCTGATATAATCAGCAAAAATACTTAGTTTACTAAGTTATAACAGTATGGTATTGCATATATGTGAAATTTATCAATTTTAACCAAACTATGCTCCGTAGGGGCATTTTGGTAATTTCACATAAGCCGAAAAGCTCAAAACTGAAGTCTGAGTTAAACAACTTTTGCTTACTATTAAAATATTATAATTTACCTCAAATATCAGTAGGTATCAACCCTTGTATGCTTAAAATAGTTTTAGTACATATTATGCGTTAAAAACGCTTAAAAAGGCGATTAGAAGCCGTTTCCGGGTTCTATATAGAAAAATGATATTTTTATTATTACATAAGGTTTAAAATAATTTATTTATCATATGAAATCAGTAGCAAAAGGTTTGGAGTCAAATAGATATGTAAAACTCATTTTATAGCTCGAAAGGGCAAAACCGACAATTACCGGATTAAGCCTATGACTATAAGTTATGCTCAACCTAAAATTAATTAAAAATGTTCAAAAATCCCAAAATAATATATTACATCAGTGGGTAATAAATTTGATATCAAAAAGTAGGTTTAAATAGGCTATACGCTAATTATGTCGTTTAATCGCTAAAGAAGCTTTCTAATTGCGCTAATGAGCATAACTCTCAATCTACACCTCAAACTGATGTCAAATTTTGGGTGCAAGTTTATAATTCAGTAACTAAGGTTTCTACCCTTTTACATTTTCAAAAATCACGTTTTATGGTGAAAAGGGCATAATGGTCAACATATAGGCAATTGACGGAATTATGCATATTAATTGGTTAACTAATGAACCATGGTGTATAATCATAGAGGGTTATACTAGCATGTAACCTGGTCAAAAGAAAGCTCTAAGGCATTTCTAAAACATGCTTAAAAGGGTCAGAACTGAAAGTCAAAGCAAAAGTCAAATTATGCGACTTTCGGTTCCGAACCGTGTCTCTACTGAAAATTGCCGGGTTGAACATGTTTAGACATGTTCTTACATTCATTACCAAGTTATATTAATGATCAAACAGGTTGTATGGGTTCTACATTGCTAATTATGCATAAATTGGAAATTAAGCATTCTGTTGACTTTTTAATAACAAGTTTGACCCGACATTTGACCTAGTTAGAGTGGGAATCAGAGGGTGCCCTTTTAAGGGTTTATTGCCCACATAATTATTATAACTACTTTCAATTAGACTAATCACTGGACCATTAGTGATTAATCGTGAAGTCAACCGTTAATTACGACGGTTTGACTTTTAAGCTAAAACTAAGCAAAAACTTAACTAAGAAAGGTTAAGCATACTTACTGAAGTCCTATGCACGATTAGTGATCACTTGAGTCAGCTTTGGAGCTCCAGAAATGATCAGAAATGCTGAAGGAAAGTGTGATCAAAATGGTTGTACAAGAGGCCTTTATATAGTGTTCAAAATCTCATAGATTGTTGACACCCAAGCCTATCAATGATCCCAGATGATCCACATATGTCCCTAAGAGTCTAGGGGTTGCTTAGGGGTCGCCCATGAAGTGAAACAACTGATTAAAGTCGGTTATAGCGCATACACAGGCTGCTGTCTGATGTTTTTGTATCTGGGCGTCTAACGCGGCCCGCGTAAGATGTTGTTAAGGGTTACGCGGCCCGCGGTGGCCTTGTATTCAGATTTAAACATTTTCAAGTTGTTGCATATTGTCCCTTGGCCTTTCGAAAGGTCAACCAACTTTATTTCTTGCAATTTGACCCCTTCACATTTACTTACAAGGGATTCAAGGCTTATACCCACTTTATTTAGTCCTTGATCACTTTGTTATTCCCTGAAAAGTCATAACTTTCAACGTTGACACTTTAACCCCTTGTATACGAATTTGATCATAACTTTCTCATATGATAACGAAACTTTATGAAATTTTTATCGTGCATTCTAGTGAGCATAATTAATCGTTACAAAGCTTCGGGTTTGCTAAAAGGTCACTCAGAGGTATAACTTAAACATGTTGACACATTTAACCCCTGTAGTTTGTAATCTCTCACTTTCATTCACAATTAGCTTTGTATGATCCATGATTTATTCGTTTGAAGGTATGAGCATCATGTAGGGTTATTGTAAAGTATATTTATTCACTGTTGACATTTAGAACTCGTATATTCACATACTTTCCATGATTGTCAACTTTAATCCTTCTATAATATTCTTTCACACGTTCAAACCTATGACACGTGTCAACACATTACAGAACGTGAATTTTCGAGGTGTTACATCCTCACCCCCTTAAAAGAAATCTCGACCTCGATATTTACTGAAATAAATAAGGGTACTTTTCTTTCATTGTGGACTCAACCTCCTACGTGTATTCGGGACCTCTACGGGCATCCCATTTTACCTTTACAATAGGCACATGCTTCCTTCGAAGCTTCTTAACCTGTCGATCCTCGATCGACAATGGTTTTTCCACAAATTTCAAGCTCTCATCTATATGCACATCCGTATGTGGTATGACTAGCGATTCGTCAGCTAGGCATTTCTTCAGATTGCAGACGTGGAATACGTTATGAATACCACTGAGCTCTTCAGGTAAGTTTAACTTGTAAGCCACTGACCCAACACATTCGATAATCTCGAATGGTCCTATATATCTCGGGCTTAACTTACCTTTCTTACCAAAACGCATCACCCCCTTCCAGGGTGATACTTTAAGTAAGACTTTATCACCTACTTCGAATTTCATAGGTTTATGCTTTGGATCTGCGTAACTCTTCTGCCTATCCCTGGCAGCTTTCAGACGGTCACGAATCGGGACAATCTTGTCCGTTGTTTCAAAGACTATTTCCGGACCTGACAGTTGGACATCTCCAACTTCTGCCCAACAAACGGGCGTTCTACACTTTCTACCGTATAAAGCCTCGAAAGGCGCAGCCTTGATGCTGGTATGGTAGCTATTGTTATAGGAGAACTCGATTAGTGGTAGGTGGTTATCCCAACCACCACCTAATTCGATCACGCATGCTCGAAGCATGTCTTCCAAAGTTTGGATAGTACGCTCACTCTGGCCGTCCGTCTGAGGATGGTAAGTCGTACTAAAATTTAAACGTGTGCCCAAAGATTGTTGGAAACTTTTCCAAAAATGGGACGTGTATCTAGTATCTCTGTCAGAGATAATAGACACATGTATGCCATGTAAAGCTACAATCTTATCCACGTACAATTGGGCTAACATGTCAGAGCTATAAGTCTCCTTAATGGGTAGGAAATGTGCTGACTTAGTCAGTCTGTCTACGATCACCCAAATGGTATCGTTTCCTTTCCTTGTCTTAGGTAATTTGGTGATAAAATCCATAGTTACCATTTCCCATTTCCAAGTGGGAAGTTCAGGCTGTTGTAGCAAACCTGACGGCTTTTGATGTTCTGCTTTGACTTGCGCACACGTCAAGCATTTAGCTACATAGGTAGCTACAGACTTCTTCAAGCCTATCCACCAATAGTTTGCCCTTAGATCCTGGTACATCTTATCAGCTCCAGGATGAACGGAATATTTAGAACTATGGGCTTCCTGAAGAATAACATCCCGAAGTCCTCCATAAATTGGAACCCATATTCGTCCATTTAATCTCAGAATTCCATCCTTGCCAAGAGATAACTGCTCCTCAGTTACCCCTAGCTTTTCATTAGGGTAGTTAGCTTCCAACACGGCTTCCTTCTGTGCAGCTAACAACCTTTCGTTCAAACTGTTCTTTATCTCAATGCTCTTGGCATTGATTCGGATGGGTTTGACCCTTTCCTTTCTGCTCAAGGCACCGGCAACCACATTTGCCTTGCCTGGATGGTATCGGATTTCACAATCATAATCATTCAACGTCTCCATCCATCGGCGCTGCCTCATGTTTAAATCCTTCTGATTAAACAGATGTTGAAGGCTCTTGTGATCATAATAGATCACACACTTGATACCATACAAATAATGCCTCCACAGTTTTAGTGCAAATACAACGACACCCAACTCTAAGTCGTGGGTGGTGTAATTCTTTTCATGCACCTTTAACTGTCTCGAAGCATAGGCAATAACCTTGCCTTTCTGCATAAGCACACACCCCATGCCAGTGTGTGATGCATCGCAGTAAACAACGAATTCTTCGGTACCTTCAGGCAATGTCAGTACAGGAGCGTTGCTCAACTTTTGCTTCAGGATATCAAAGGATTCTTGCTGCTTAGGACCCCACTCGAACTTTATCTTCTTACGAGTCAATGAAGTTAGGGGTGCAGCAATCCTTGAAAAATTTTCAATGAAACGCCTATAATATCCTGCCAAGCCTAGAAAGCTACGAATCTCTGTAGGCGTCTTTGGCTCTTGCCAGTTCATAACAGCTTCCACCTTAGCGGGATCCACTTGGATACCACGCTCACTAACCACATGTCCAAGGAATTGGACTTCTCGAAGCCAAAATTCACACTTAGAGAATTTGGCATAGAGCTTCTCATGATGTAGGAGTTTAAGAATACAGCGAAGGTGTTTCTCATGGTCAACTTGGTTCTTCGAATAAATAAGAATGTCGTCGATGAAAACGATGACGAATTTATCTAAGTATGGCTTGCAAATGCGATTCATGAGATCCATGAACGCGGCAGGTGCATTAGTGAGCCCAAAAGGTATCACTAGGAACTCGTAATGACCATAACGAGTCCTAAATGCAGTTTTGTGTACGTCTTCATCTCTAACCTTCAGTTGGTGGTAGCCTGACCTCAAGTCAATCTTCGAGAAATAACTTGCCCCTTGCAATTGATCGAACAAATCGTCGATCCTGGGCAAAGGATACCTATTCTTTATTGTGACCTTATTAAGTTCACGGTAATCGATGCACAGACGCATCGATCCATCCTTCTTTTTGACAAACAAGACAGGTGCTCCCCAAGGAGACGAACTAGGTTTAATGAAACCTTTAGCTAGCAATTCGTCTAGTTGCGTTCTCAATTCCTTCATTTCTGTTGGTGCCAACCTATAAGGTGCTCTAGCAACAGGTGCTGCTCTAGGGATGATGTCAATTCTGAATTCCACTTGCCTATCTGGTGGTAAACCAGGTAGTTCTTCAGGAAAAACTTCAGGGTATTCAGAAATGACGGGGATGTCTTCCATCCTAGGTTTCGGCTCATCGATAGTCACCTGTGCCATGTAGATGACACAACCCCTCTTTAAACACTTAGAGGCCTTGAGCATAGTCACTTGCTCAGGCAATCCATACCGGGTATCTCCCTGAATGGTAAGTGATTCGCCAGACGGAGTCTTGATCACCACTTGCTTCTTATTGCAGACAATCTGGGCCTGGTTATGAGATAACCAGTCCATGCCTAACACGATGTCGAAACCGCCTAACTTCAAAGGAAGTAGGGACAAAGGAAAAGAGTGGTTCTTAATGGATATGAAACATCCATCTAATATGGTTGAGGCGGTTCCTAAGGTTCCATCTGCTAACTCCACCTCATATTTCACACTTAAGGTTTTAACAGGTAAATTCAGCAATTTGCAAAACTTATTGTCTACAAATGATTTATCAGCGCTTGAATCAAAAAGTACTCTTGCATAGATATCATTTTTGAGAAATGTACCTGTGATCACGTTATCGTCTTGCACAGCCTCCTTCGCATCCATCCTAAAGACCCTAGCATTGGTCTTCTTGGCCTCTTCAGGCTTCTTGGCGTATTTAGGGCAGTTGGTTTTAATGTGCCCTTTCTCATTGCAACTGTAGCACGTTGCATCCTTCAGCTTTTTGCAATCCAAGGTCTTGTGTTCCTTGGACTTGCATATCCCACAAGCAAAAGTTCTTGACTGAGTCTGCGAGTTCGATTCGAGTCTGCACTTCCCGAAGTGTTGTTTCTTGCAGACTTTGCATTTGGGCTTATCCCCAGACTGATGCCCATCCTTCTTTGACTCAGACCCCTTCTTGTTGTCACCGTTTCCTCGGTGCTTCTTGTTTGACCTCCGTGAATTGCCATCTTCACGTTTCCTTTTCTCAGCATCCTTGTTCCTCAGCGATCTTTGTCTGATCGTGTCCAGTGTGAGGGACAAAGATATGTTAGCTACAGATCTGAAGGTAGCTGGCCGAGAGGCCTTCACGCTTGCCTTTATCTCGGGGGCTAAACCCCCAATGAAACGAGCTATTCGTTTGGGTTCCGGGGTCACCAGATATGGAACCAACCTCGACATAGTATTAAAGCTCGTGAGGTAAGCTTGGCAATCTAGATTGGTCATTACCAACGAAAGAAAATCTGACTCAATCTTTTCGACCTCGTGCTGAGGACAGTAGTTTTCCCTGATGAGGGCAACAAATTGTTCCCATGACATGTTGTACAGTGGGATCTTCCCAGTGGCTTGAATCAACGATCTCCACCAGGCTAAGGCCTCACCTTTAAACGATTGAGACACAAATTTGATTATATCCCTCTCAGCGCACCCGCTGATATCCACTACTGTGTCCATCTCATCTAACCACGTCATGCAGTCAATGGCTCCTTTTTCCCCAGTGAAATCCCTGGGCTTGCATGAAACAAAGTATTTGTAGGAGCAACCCTTGTCACGGGGTCCTTGATTCAGCATGATCTTTTGAGACGGAGCACTGTTGTGGTTTGAGGAGTGTCGATCATCATTTTTCTTGGGTTCTTCCTTCTTGGAGGGAGGCTTGTTGTGAGCCTCAGAATGAGTCCTCGGCTTTGAATGCGGCGCAGATAGGTCCTACTTCGAGTCCCACTGTATTCTTCATACTGCCGCTCCAAGGCCTTTGTAACAGCGTCGTCTACTAACGCTTTCAGTTCAGCACCCGTTATATTAATTCGGGCGTTATCATTATTCTCCACTGGGTGACTATTAATTTCATCCGAGTCAGCCATTTTAATTGAACTGTTACATAAAACAAGGACAATAGTTTACTTGGGAGTTTATTATGGAATTGTCTTTTAAGGTAATTCATTAACCATGGTAAACATAGACCATATTTGGTTAATTTATTAATCATATTCATTTAGGATTTTTATTACAATTTATCCTAATTATAAAACAATAACAGTTTTATTAGTAGCACAAAAGGCCTAGTCACAAGGACATTTTTAAATTATAAGTCATGATTTCAGAGAATCAAGGTATGAAGGTTTGAACATAGTTCTTTACCTTTTTCAGACAGGGTCATAGACTATTACTGTCTTTTGTCTCATATGAAAATGAGCAGGGCCCGTAGGCACTATATTGCCAATGTATGGTCAAAATATGATCATCTTAATTGATGTTTTAAACCCATGATTCAGAGATCATTAAGTTGGGTTAGGAATCTTTCGAAGAATCCTTATAATAGAATGACGTGTGTGATTTTTAACGAATCACGCCTGCCAGGAGCGTTAACATGTTTTCAGATGTTAACTGGGATCTGAATCTTTTAAACAGGTCTTACCATCTTGGCCAGGTCCTTACCATGACACTCAGGCTAGGTTTCACTCTTAAGATTCTTATTCAATATTAAATAGGCAGGTTATTATTAAAAGGAATGAGTTGATTTATTTATTTCATATATAATATTTATGCATATAATAGCAAGATGAAATTTATGAATTTATCATTCCAATAATCATACAAAGTACACACTGCCTAAACGGGTCTTTTTAACAAACAAGTTACCCACGCAGGGGTCAAGCAACATACTAGTCCACGCAGGGACTTAACAAACATCATACCCTCGTAGGGGTTAACAGAAAGATAGACCCACGCAGGGGTCAAAACAAACAAACATACCCACACAGGGGCTAATACAGCAAGACAGGCCCACACAGGGGCTCAAATGATACAAGGAAATTTCAACAAACAATGGAAGGATTCAATGGTCCTTCTTGCTCTTCCCTTTTATTAAACTTGTCAATCCTTGGAAGAAACTTTTTCGCTCCCTACGATCTCTGTGAAAGTCTCGCTCGACCTGGTCCAATCTCTGAAGAATTTCTTCCCGCTCGGGTGGGGAAAACCGTGGCGGCTGCGATTGTGTCCGAATTATAGGTCTAGCAGGTATTTGGTACCCATGAGTTGGGTACCCTACTCCCCAAGGAGCTCCATAAGGTCCTTCAGGGTTAAAGGCGTTGTAATTGGCCACTACCAAGTACGGGTCGGCTTCTGCGTAATTATAGTTGGTGTGAGTCGGCGGCTCAAACGGGTTGTATGCCATTGAACCAGTGTAGGCAGGAATCGGGTGATCAAAACCCATCGGTGGTGGTTGCGGTGCAACGGGGTTTGAAGGTCCACCCATTTGTGGATCTTCTTGAAGTGGCGGGTAATGACTGCCACTTGAGTGTCGAGGAGAGCTGAAGTGAAAATCTCCTCCACGCGCGGACATTCGCGCGCCTGTCCTCCTATGCCTCGGCGGTTCTGGAGGTGCCTGATTAACTGGCGGTGGTGGAGGCGGTGGCGTGACTGCCACAAATCGTGAGTCCCCAGAGGGATCCTGCTGCTCCTGCTGCTGGTGAGGCGACGAATGATGCGAGGGTGTAAAATACCACTCGAACTGGTTAAATCGTGCCTGGTAACTGTCCGGACCATGGTAGGGTGATCCATGAAAAGACGAACCATCTGAGACCTCAATAGGATGGTTGGGAGTTCCGGTTGCGGGCTCGACTGGATCGGTGTCCTCGTCCATGTCCTCTGCATGATCGCCGGAGAAATGATCCTCTGGCCCCAATGGGTTAAAACCCACTGGTTCTTGTATGTAGTTTGCCGGGTTAAACCGGCCCCTAAAAACAGGTGTAGGGTCACCAAAGGAATGGTGCGATAGGGATCGTTGTAGAGGTATGTAAGAAGGTTGAGGGTTATCGGGCACATTTTCCGAATGTGGCCCATAAGAGTTATGATCGGGAGGCGTCGAACTGTGTGAAACAGATCGTCTCGCAGGTTCAAAAAGGTTCCTCCAGTTTTCTCTAGGGTCAGCACTCGCAGTGGTGGAAGGAGCTCGCATGTGCGAAGGTCCGGCCTCGTGGTCATTGGGGGCGGTGATTGGCCCCTTGCCTTGTCCTCTTCTTCGAAAGAATCTTGGCGGCTTAATTAGTCCTGTCAATATAACATAAGATAACAACAAGAGTATATAAAATAAAAGACAAGTTAAAATAAATTGAAACAATTTGGATTGTTCCTATGTTCTTTGTCTAGACTCGAAAATTTGGAATGTGCAATTGTGTAACTGAGAAGGGAATGTATAACAAAAATAAGGCTAATGTTATCATAGAAAGCATCCTAAAAATGAGAAGGGAACAAAGTCACAATGATATAAATATAGAAAACACACCATGTTAAATAAAAAGACACGTGGATCTAAACAAAAATTCTAATATCTACAAGTTAAAAAACCAAAAAGCAAAAATTCAAAATCTCATATCGTAGAATTACGGTTCCAATGTCGCTCGAATGAGGTCAGTCGGAGTCCGTTTGATACTCTTCCCACAACTTCTTATTTTTAGGAGACTATATATTTGATTCTAACCCAACAAAATAAATTTTTACTAATATAAACTTTATTTTGTTTTATTTATATAAACTTTATTCTGAAAAGTATATTAGTTTTAAAGTTTCTTTAACGTTAATTAATATTGTTTCACTTAACAGTAGATAAACATATATATTATTTATTGTTAATGTTATTATTGTTAACTATGAGAAATTATATTAAACAACTTATTAATCAAACCAAAAATTTAAAATAGTATTAATCTAATTTAAAAATAATAAAAAAATCCATTTTGATTTAGAAAGATTTTTTTAACAATAGATAAACCCGTATAATACACATGGTTTTTAATTTTTTTTTTATTATTTGCTATATAAAATTAGATTTATTCAACCCATACAATACACAAAGTTTGCTATATAAAATTAGAATATGAACAGTCGTCGGAGTAAGTCGTTTTGTCAGTTCCCAACGCTACCGGAGCCACTTTCAAACACCATTCGGTATATTTTCATTAACGCTGTGTTTATGTCAAGTTAATTTGAATATGAAACAGTTTTGAATCGTAATTGGCCTTGTTGACTTTCTGGTTTGACTTCATTTGGGGAAGATGAAGTTAATTTTTATTTTTATTTTATTTTTAAAAACAGTTTATTCAATTAATTTATAATAATTCGGTTATTTGGAATTAATTAATGAAATTTTTATGTTAAATACTTTAGACAGTAAACTTAATAAAAATAAATTTATTACCAATATTTCATTCTGTTTTGATATTGTTATAATTAAATCAGTTTAAACACTTAGTTATTTAATTAAATTTAATCAGTTAAAAATATATATTTGCGCAATATTTGTCCGAAATTATTTTTAATATATCATGCATATATTGTTGGGTTTATAAAAATTTAGAAACCTTATTTTATCATTTGCATGTCATTTTTATATAATAAACTTATTAAATCAGTTATTTAAATAATAATCCTTTTAATTCTAGATTATTTATATAAAATTTATTTAAGGCCATAATATTTATTTTAAATCTGTAATATTGCAGGTTAATATTTAAAAAAAATGTTATTTTTAATTTTTCTGATTTAAACTAATTATTTAGATAATTATTAGATAATTATCATGTTTATTCATTTTGAAACTATATATAATTGTTTATTTCAGAAATATATATGTTGCCATGATAATTATTTTAAATCTGATATTCTTATGTTCAATAATTAAAAATGTTATTTTTAATTATCTTGTCTTAAATTAATTATTTAGATAATTAATTTGTATAATTATCATGTTATTCTGAAAATATATATATATTTTTAGAACACTGAAATTAATTTATGATTCTTATAAATTAATTTAACATTTGGACTATATTGTTGTAACTCTCATTTTATATAAATTGTTCACTTGAAATTTAATTATATATAAATATATATATACAAACTTTGAGTTAAATATATATATTTATTTGTTTTAAATATACGAATAATATCTTACCCATTATTTGTATAACTTAGAAATTTTCACCAAACCTGTTCCATAGTTTAAAAGGGTTGATCAAGTTACCAAGTTTTCCCCAAACAGATTAGTCAAACCGTACAACGCAACAAACCTTGTCACCCGTTAATACAAAATTACAGTTTTGCCCTTTTGATTGATGCTATGTCCAAAATTGTTTATGCATGTTCAATTACAAATAGAGTGACGTGGAAAGATCCTGTGTTCCCGCTAAAACTCTACACGTATACTTGTCTAGGAATTATTCAAGGTGAGTTCATAGTTCCCATTTTCTGTTTTACAATATTTTCGGGATGAAACATATGAAATAATGTGATACAAACTCATTTGCATTTTTGTGGCTATCTTGATCATTTTCTTGCAATTGTTTGATTACTTGATGCTTAAACATTACATTCATTAATTCCGTACAAGCCGAACGGTAATATTATAGCGCTATAGGTGTGACGCCCCATCCGACTTCAGGGTCTATTGTTGTTGTTGTTGTTCATGTTATTCATTGCGGAAGTCTGGGTGATCAATGTCGTGTTCAGTCTACAAAGGTTTGAATGTTCACCAAGCGGGACTTGTTTCATTCAATTGTTTGAAACATATCAAATGCCACATTGTTAAACGTTTTGTTTCATTATCACATTATTTGTTTACTACCAAACTAACCAAAACCTATGAACTCACTCAACCGTTTGTTGACCCAAATTGTTTTTAACATATGTTTCAGGTGTAGACGTTGAAGCTAGCTTTTGCAAGGATCACATAGGATTGCAGGACAAGTGCCTTAGCTTAAAATAAAAACAAAGACCTTTGTGAACAATGTGTTGTATTTGTTTGTACCAGTTTGGATATGAATGCAATCCTATCAATCATCTTAATCATACTTCAAATTTAATTTAATTACCATGTACTTATATGCATTCTATCAAGTTTCATGATGCCCTTGACGTTTCCGCCTCCGTGTCACCTTACTTAACAAGGCTTGCTATGATTCTCATGCATCGAACCTCGTAATTAAGTGTGCACCCAAAATTACGCGTTTCGTCACATTTTTTTACGGTTTGACTAATCTGTTTGAGGAAAACTTGGTAACTTGATCAACCCTTTTAAACTATGGAGCAGGTTTGGTGAAAATTTCTAAGTTATACAAATAATGGGTAAGATATTATTCGTATATTTAAAACAAATAAATATATATATTTAACTCAAAGTTTGTATATATATATTTATATATAATTAAATTTCAAGTGAACAATTTATATAAAATGAGAGTTACAACAATATAGTCCAAATGTTAAATTAATTTATAAGAATCATAAATTAATTTCAGTGTTCTAAAAATATATATATATATATATATATATTTTCAGAATAACATGATAATTATACAAATTAATTATCTAAATAATTAATTTAAGACAAGATAATTAAAAATAACATTTTTAATTATTGAACATAAGAATATCAGATTTAAAATAATTATCATGACAACATATGTATTTCTGAAATAAACAATTATATATAGTTTCAAAATGAATAAACATGATAATTATCTAAATAATTAGTTTAAATCAGAAAAATTAAAAATAACAATTTTTTTAAATATTAACCTGCAATATTACAGATTTAAAATAAATATTATGGCCTTAAATAAATTTTATATAAATAATCTGGAATTAAAAGGATTATTATTTAAATAACTGATTTAATAAGTTTATTATATAAAAATGACATGCAAATGATAAAATAAGGTTTCTAAATTTTTATAAACCCAACAATATATGCATGATATATTAAAAATAATTTCGGACAATTATTGCGCAAATATATATTTTTAACTGATTAAATTTAATTAAATAACTAAGTGTTTAAACTGATTTAATTATAACAATATCAAAACAGAATGAAATATTGGTAATAAATTTATTTTTATTAAGTTTACTCTCTAAAGTATTTAACATAAAAATTTCATTAATTAATTCCAAATAACCGAATTATTATAAATTAGTTGAATAAACTGTTTTTAAAAATAAAATAAAAATAAAAATTAACTTCATCTTCCCCAAATGAAGTCAAACCAGAAAGTCAACAAGGCCAATTACGATTCAAAACCGTTTCATATTCAAATTAACTTGACATAAACACAGTGTTAATGAAAATATACCGAATGGTGTTTGAAAGTGGCTCCGGTAACGTCGGGAACTGACAAAACGACTAACTCCGACGACTGTTTTTCCGGCGATGACACAGAGACGAACAGAGGGTAATTCAAAGTGTTTTGAGAGTTTTGAAAGGGTGAGAGGTGTTTGTAGTTGATCAGGGACACTTATACATCTATCAATTTTGACACAAATCGACAGATTATAGTGGTTTAGTCCACTTTTGAATTTTTTAAAAGTTTCCGGTTTTAGGAAACATAAATGCATGTCCTCGATCAATTGAGAGTTTGGACGAATTCAAGTTGTCGTAGAGGATCACCAGGCACGCTTATCGATCTCAGTACGTTTGTTTGTGATTTGGAGTTAATCCGGCGATATGTTCGCGGTTTCCGGTTTAAAACAAAAGTTACCCTTTGGTCCCTGAGGTTCTGAGTAATGTATAAATGGTCCCTGTAACAGTTAACCTATATAGCTAACTAGGTTACCCTTTTTGAATAAAAACCTTTACATAAAACTAACTGAGTTAGACTTTGGGGTTAAAAACAGTTTAAAGAATAACAGAAATAGTCCCTGAACTTCAAGTTTAAGGAAATGACCCTAAGGCCCTTGTACTTTATATTCAAAAATATGTGTATTTAGTTTATTAAAATATATGTTTCAAAAATGACATGTTAAACCCTATACTTTTAAAAGTTTTAATAATCTTATATTTTATTTATAAAACAAGTTTCAAAAATGCATTATCACATTATTTGTTTGCTACCAAACTAACCAAAACCTATGAACTCACTCAACCGTTTGTTGACCCAAATTGTTTTTAACATATGTTTCAGGTGTTGATGTTGAAGCTAGCTTTTGCAAGGATCACATAGGATTGCAGGACAAGTGCCTTAGCTTAAAATAAAAACAAAGACCTTTGTGAACAATGTGTTGTATTTGTTTGTACCAGTTTGGATATGAATGCAATCCTATCAATCAACTTAATCATACTTCAACTTTAATTTAAGAGTAAATTACAAGTTTTGTCCTTTATGTTTGTCCCAAATTTCAGGCGCTGTCCTTTACCTTTAAAATTGACGAGTTTTGTCCTTAACGTTTCAAAATCCTGCACGTTATGTCCTTTAGGCCAAACCCAGTTAGAATTTTTGGTTAAGTATGGTCATGTGCCTTGCACATGAGGGTAGTCTTGTCATTTCATTATCCAGGGGCTATTGTGCAAATAACATATGTCTAAGGATTGATGTGTACAAAAATTAAAAACATTAAAATAAAACAATTTATCATCCCTGTTACCCTTCTCTCTGCAACATCATCGTCTTCCCCAATTATCACCCAAATCAACCTAAACCCTAATTTCAGAAACTCTTTTTCTCAATTGAATGTCCCCTTAAATTCCCCACGATCTTCCAATGATTTCTCCCTAAAACCCTCTTCAATTTAAACCCAAATCACTCACGGAAACTCAGTGGACTTCGTGGTTGAGTTCGATGTTTGTGGTGGTTAATATCGAAAATACTCTATACTAGCGGCATTCAGCAGCAACATATGGACCCGGTCGGTGGTGTAGCTGATTACAGTTGCAACGGTTTCCCGGTCAAGATGTTGACCACTTTTTGGCACTTCAGTTGCAACATCAACAACAGCAACAACGATTGGATGTTGGCGAAAACAGAGGGTGAACCAACACCATCCAGATTCAACTCCACCACCACATTGGTTTCATTGGTAACCCTCTTCACCGACCCAATCCGATCTCTAATTGAAAATTCACAAAATCAATCAAGTCAAACAACAGAAAACACAAATTAGGGGGTTCATACCAGTGTCCATGATAGTAGAATCAAGGGCCTTCATGGTAGAAGAGGCGCTGCTGCAGATTATTGATTTCTGCATGTTTCGATGACTGATTGAAACCAGTGGGTGGTGCGTGGTTGGAAGAAGAACATGGGGCTAGGGTTTAGTAGGTGGGAAACGATGTTATTTGCACAATCGAAAGAAAATATTTACATGTTCGTGCGGAGGCGCATCAGTTGCAGCTCCAACAAGCTCCACTTCAGATAGATCATGCAATCCAAAGTCGAATGGTGGAGGGTTAGGGTTTGGAGTCGAATACGAGGTGATGTTGGGGATAATTGCTGACATTTGTGGATCCAGATCAAAACTCTAAGGTTTTAGATTGTAGAAGATGAAAAGGGTTTTTTTTTTACTTTGATGAACTTCAATCTGTTGTTAGAGAGAGGAGAGAGAGAGAGAGTTTATATCAGATGTTATAGTTTTTTACTTTTAAGTTTGTACAAAATGGCCCCTGAATAGAAGTTCTTTACAAAATAACCCCTGTATAGTTGAAATGACAAGAATACCCTCATGTGCATTGCACATGACCAGATTTAACCAAAAAATCTAACTGGGTTTGGTCTAAAGGACATAACTTGCAAGATTTGCAAACATTAAGGACAAAACTCATCAATTTTAAAGACAAAGGACAGCGCCTGCAATTTGGGACATACATAAAGGACAAAACTTGTAATTCACTCTTAATTTAATTACCATGTGCTCATATGCATTCTATCAAGTTTCGTGATGCCCTTGACGTTTCCGCCTCCGTGTCAGGGTGTCACACTTTCAATGTTTGAAATATTAGAAATATAAAAATAATACATATAGATATAGATATATGTGTATTTTTTTGTTTTTTATGTTATCAATATTTATTGAAAAAAAATTAAAAATAATAATAAAAACTTAACTAGTGTCACACCCCGACTTTCCACGTATCACCGGTGGGCCCGGTGGGGAGTATCGTGACGTGGTTGGCAACATAATAGTCAAACAACATAATATTTAAAATGCACAGCGGAAGCAAATGAAAGATATAATTCAACTTTAATAATTTTGTAATATCAAATATCACAATAGTCGAAAGTTTATCCACAGGTGGATCAATATAAATGGAAACAGTAGTTCAACAGACTTTAGGCATCTTAAGCTTGCGAGACTCTTTTGATGCTAAGGAGAAATCCAGCCTATTACGACTAGTACCTGCATTTAATCTTTTTGGGAAAATACGTCAGTTTACACTGGTAAATACATTCAACCGACTCATTTTGAAAATGATTAAAAATTGATTTAAATGCACGTGGCACAAACATTTTATAACTTGGGATAATTATTTAAATATATAAACTTGTAAAAGAATTACATGTTCCTTATGCGTTCAGTAGCCCGGGTCGTGCCGGGTTAAAGATCAATAGACACACCACATAAATTATTTATGCACTGACGAGTGTACGCCTACACTCCGCGCTTAAGTCGTGGCCATTTCGTAAAATGATGCCAAGGATATCCGGGACATGGTCATTAACCTCCCAAAGGCTTTAAGCAAACAAAACAATTTAAACGGGCCGATCAAATATCAATTAACCACCAAACGATGGAAGATTTAATGCCCGACCAAGCGGTATTTTATATACCGTACCCCAAGCCCGTATAGGGAAAATAAGTTAAAAGTATTTACCTGAGCAAAGTAATAATCACAATAAGCAATTGCAAGTAGCTTTTACTGATCCTCCTATACTGGAACGAAGGTTTATAATAACCTATTAGAATCCTAACGGGTCTTTAATTAAGCTTAAGCTTAGACCGGTTAGTTTTAAAGATACGGTTTGTACGCACGATTAAGCGAAGACCGGGATAGAATGTGATTTAGACCCGACATGTTTGAAGACTTGCTTAATATGGGTGTTTCATACACATTCTGGTTTTTGAGATAAAACCGATAAGGTTTGACCCGTTTCGGCTAATTTATGCAAACTAGTTACATAAACTGAACCGAACGCGTAATAAGCGTAACGGGTATTCATGAGAGCCATATACAGGTTTCCTAAGTTAATATGCCTCAAATATGTTGTGACATCAGTAAGATATCTTTTATTATGCCCGAAACGAATTTAAACACAAACTATGCCCCGTAGGGGTAGTGTGGTCATTTAAGAGGTTATAAAAGAGTTTAAGTATTAACCTGAGTTACATGTCTGATATAATCAGCAAAAATACTTAGTTTACTAAGTTATAACAGTATGGTATTGCATATATGTGAAATTTATCAATTTTAACCAAACTATGCTCCGTAGGGGCATTTTGGTAATTTCACATAAGCCGAAAAGCTCAAAACTGAAGTCTGAGTTAAACAACTTTTTCTTACTGTTAAAATATTATAATTTACCTCAAATATCAGTAGGTATCAACCCTTGTATGCTTAAAATAGTTTTAGTACATACTATGCGTTAAAAACGCTTAAAAAGGCGATTAGAAGCCGTTTCCGGGTTCTATATAGAAAACTGATATTTTTATTATTCCAGAAGGTTTAAAATAATTTATTTATCATATGAAATCAGTAGCAAAAAGGTTTGGAGTCAAATAGATATGTAAAACTCATTTTATAGCCCGAAAGGGCAAAACCGACAATTACCGGATTAAGCCTATGACTATAAGTTATGATCAACCTAAAATTAATTAAAAATCTTCAAAATCCCAAAGTAATATATTACATCAGTGGGTAATAAATTTGATATCAAAAAGTAGGTTTAAATAGGCTATACGCTAATTATGCCGTTTAATCGCTAAAGAAGCTTTCTAATTACGCTAATGAGCATAACTCTCAATATACACCTCAAACTGATGTCAAATTTCAGGTGAAAGTTTATAATTCAGTAACTAAGGTTTCTACACTTTTACATTTTCAAAAATCACGTTTTATGGTGAAAAGGGCATAATGGTCAACATATAGGCAATTAACGGAATTATGCATATTAATTGGTTAACTAATGAACCATGGTGTATAATCACAGAGGGTTATACTAGCATGTAACCTGGTCCAAATAAAGCTCTAAGGCATTTCTAAAACATTCTTAAAAGGGTTAGAACTGAAAGTCAAAGCAAAAGTCAAATTATGCGACTTTCGGTTCCGAACAGGGTCTCTACTGAAAATTGCCGGGTTGAACATGTTTAGACATGTTCTTACATTCATTACCAAGTTATATTAATGATCAAACAGGTTGTATGGGTTCTACATTGCTAATTATGCATAAATTGGAAATTAAGCATTCTGTTGACTTTTTAATAACAAGTTTAACCCGACATTTGACCTAGTTAGAGTGGGAATCAGAGGGTGCCCTTTTAAGGGTTTATTGCCCACATAATTACCAACTTATAACTACTTTCAATTCGACTAATCACTGGACCATTAGTGATTAATCGTGAAGTCAACCGTTAATTATGATGGTTTGACTTTTAAGCTAAAACTAAGCAAAAACTTAACTAAGAAAGGTTAAGCATATTTACTGAAGTCCTATGCACGATTAGTGATCACTTGAGTCTGCTTTGGAGCTCCAGAAATGATCAGAAATGCTGAAGGAAGGTGTGGTCAAAATGGTTGTACAAGAGGCCTTTATATAGTGTTCAAAATCTCATAGATTGTTGACACCCAAGCCTATCAATGATCCCAGATGATCCACATATGTCCCTAAGAGTCTAGGGGTTTCTTAGGGGTCGCACATGAAGTGAAACAACTGATTAAAGTCGGTTATAGCGCATACACAGGCTGTTGTCTGATGTTTCTGTATCTGGGCGTCTAACGCGGCCCGCGTAAGATGTTGTTAAGGGTTACGCGGCCCGCGTGGGCCTTGTATTCAGATTTAAACATTTTCAAGTTGTTGCATATTGTCCCTTGGCCTTTCGAAAGGTCAACCAACTTTATTTCTTGCAATTTGACCCCCTTCACATTTACTTACAAGGGCTTCAAGGCTTATACCCACTTTATTTAGTCCTTGATCACTTTGTTATTCCCCGAAAAGTCATAACTTTCAATGTTGACACTTTAACCCCTTGTATACGAATTTGATCATAACTTTCTCATATGATAACGAAACTTTATGAAATTTTTATCGTGCATTCTAGTGAGCATAATTAATCGTTACAAAGCATCGGGTTTGCTAAAAGGTCACTCAGAGGTATAACTTAAACATGATGACACATTTAACCCCTGTAGTTGGTAATCTCTCACTTTCGTTCACAATTAGCTTCGTATGATCCATGATTTATTCGTTTGAAGGTATGAGCATCATGTAGGGTTATTGTAAAGTATGTTTATTCACTGTTGACATTTAGAACTCGTATATTCACATACTTTCCATGATTGTCAACTTTAATCCTTCTATAATATTCTTTCACACGTTCAAACCTATGAAACGTGTCAACACATTACAGGACGTGAATTTTCGAGGTGTTACAACTAGTCAGCTCGATTTAGCTCAAGTTGGCTTGAACATTTTACTAGCCAAGCTGAAGCTCGACTTTTCAGCTCAATTCGACAAAATAAACGAGCCTAATCGAAGTGGCTCGTTTAAGTTCGAGTTCGAGCTCAATCCAACTCGGCTCGATTACGATACTAAATATGGTATTAGCATAGTAATAGTAATAGTAATAGTAATAGTAATAGCAATTGTAATAGTAATAGCAATTGTTGACACGACCCGAACCTCCGACACGAAAACAACAGGTTTGGGTACGACCCATTTAAAAAAAAGGGTCGGGTTCGAGTTGACCTGTATAAAAACAGGTTGACCTATTAACCCGTTTAACTATTTGAATAAAAAATCTTTTATATTTTTGTTTTTTCGGTTTCTATTTTAAATGGTTAGTTATAATAATGTTAATTTTGAAACATTATATTATTTATTTATCACACTCATACTCATCATTAAACATGTTATCGATAACCCCCTTAAAACCAAACAACTCGTTTATAAATCGTCAACTTATATCACTTATTTAAAAATATGGGTTAAATGGGTCGGGTTCGGGTTGACCCGAATTAATATGGGTCGGGTTAGGGTTGAAATATTTGACCTGAATAATAATATGGGTCAAGTTTGGGTTGAACATTTCAACTCACCAACCCGTCAACCCGTAACCCATCAACACACCAACCCATCAACCCAACACGATTGCCACCCCTATCTATTTATAGGGTGAGGATCAAATATGAAGTTTATTTTGGCTAGGAAGTAATAGATTAGGACATGTGCCAAAATTTAAAATAAAGAGAAAGGGTATTTTAGTCAATCTTATTATTTTCTTCTTCCTTCTTCTTCCCAGTAACATCAAAACCCACCATCTTCAACCATTTCTTCACTTTCTATCTCAATAATCACTACATTATAGTGCGATTTTCGTCACCAATCAATGATCAAACACCCGATCAATGTGTTCTTCAGCTTTTTTGAAGAAAACTCAGTTTAATTTCATACAAAATCTCGTTTTTTTCAGGTGATTTTGAAGATAATCACTCGATCCGTTCAATTCGATATCTGATAAGTGTTTCAATCATTCAAATTTCGTCAATCGTTGAAGAAACCGACTTCGATCCATGTAAGAAATTCTTTAATTTCATTTTTATTATATGGGTTTTTGATTTAGTCATTGCGTTTTACGATATTGGCGGGGGTCCGAGGGCAGCGCCCTTGGTAGCAGGGCCCCAGGGGCGGCAGCCCCTGGCGGGGTCCAAGGGGAAGAAAAGTTAATTTTCTGTAAATTGCCTCTGGAAAACTGCATTCGTAAACTGCATTGGTTCAGACAATTCACAGCATATACAAAACTATTGTCCTGGTTTAATGCGTTTTAGAGAGAACACTTTCTTTGGTGTTTTTAGGCCATTGCGTTTTAGAACTAAGACATTTTTATGTGTTTTCTGGCCATTGCGTTTTAGAAAAACACATTTTCGAAGTGTTTTTAGTCATTGCGTTTTAGGTAAAACACATTTTTAGGTGTTTTCAGTCCATTGCGTTTTAGAGAGAACACTTTCTTTTGTTTTTTTAGGCAATTGCGTTTTAGAAAGGAGACATTTTTAAGTGTTTCTGGCCATTGCGTTTTATAAATAAGACATTTCTTTGTGTTTTTTGTGCATTGCGTTTTAGGTAAAACACATTTTTATGTGTTTTCAATCCATTGCGTTTTAGAAAACAGACATTTTAAGTGTGTTCTGGCCATTGCGTTTTTTAAATAAGACATTTGTTTGTGTTTTTGGTGCATTGCGTTTTAGGTAAAAACACATTTTTATGTGTTTTCAGTCCATTGCGTTTTAGAAAGTACACTTTCTTTTGTGTTTTTAGGCTATTGCGTTTTAGAAATAAGACATTTCTTTGTGTTTTCTGGCCATTGCGTTTTACAAGTAAAACATTTCTTTGTGTTTTTGGTGCATTGCGTTTTAGAAAAATGTCATTTTTAGGTTTTTTTTTTATTGCGTTTTACGCAACTGGGTTTTAATTTTTTTTTTCGAAAATATAGCAATAGTATACTCGTTTTAAAGATAAAAAAACGCTCGTTTTTTGGTGCAATTTTTATAAAAAAATAATGTCGCATGAAAGAGATATTAACGTTTAAAAATGGTGGGAATTGGAGGAGAGGGAAACTATTGCCTTGGATTGACTAGAATACTTCTAAACAAACCCACGCGCCTCTTTTCTTCCTTTCAATTTCTCTCATTTAATCTTAACCCTTGATTAACTAAATGAATGATCAAAATTACTTCCTAGCCTTTTTAGCTAAATAAACTTTCTATTATATCCTAACCCTCTATTTCTAATTTAGGGTGGAGGGTATAGTCAAACAACTTTGGGTGTTTGAGTGAAATTATACCCAATAGTATTTTGCCATGTCAACTCCCCATCCTACTCCCCATTTTATACTCAATCAGACCACCCGTAGTGGGGCGTGGTTTTTTAAAAAATTGCAAAAAAAGCCCCAAAACGCCCCCCTACTACACTAGGCGTTATAAGGCGTTTTTTTTTTTTTGAAATTTTGCATGCTAGCGTTTTAAATATAACGCTGAGAATTGTTTGACTTTTTTGCTTTTGGCCAATGGGGAGTGGTCAAAGGTTTGACTAACCAATGAGAATTGTTTGCTTTTTTTGTTTAATGATTGGGAGGGGCATTATTCCCACTACACCACTTTTGCAATAACGCCCCATGCTGACTGGGATGATACGTGTCGGATAATGCCCAATGGTGGGGGCATTATTTTTCTTAACCACTACGGGTGGTCTCACTAGGTATAGTCAAACACCCCTCAATTAAAAAAAAATCATTGGTCCATCCTATCTCTCTCCTCTCCTCTCAATTCATCGGTAAGTCACCGCATAAGTCAAACAGGTGGGGGTGGTCACTGATCGGTGACCCCCACTCACAGCACATGTCATCGATCCTTATACCCCCACCCTTACATTCTATACTATCTTAAATTACAACAAAAGCCCATGAAGAGTTTAGTGGCCACACGAGCAAAAACAAAAGTTCATAAACTGACAAAAGCCCATGAAAAGTTTAATGGATTGTTATTACAAGTGGATTATGGATTGTGTGAACGTAAATTTTATGATCCCTATTTATCTTTTGTCGGTTGAACAATTACTAACTGGACACCTATGCATTTATATCACTTCATAAATCATTTCAACTATCATATTAAGACACCTCTCAACGACTCATATTTTAACACGTTTCAAATATATTAGCCACCGTTGAATTTAAAGCTGAATAGAAAGTACCTTGCCTGTATTTTGACGTAAATTTTGTTCGGCAACAAGTCAGATCAAGTATAATACGCTTTCATTCTACATTATAAATTTGAGTTACTTTACGTTTGACGCCACTAAGTATTGATGAAAAGGCAAGGGTAGTGTAGTGATTGGGTGAAACCCCACTAAACGAACCAACCCGAGGTCGATTCCGTTTCTTTTCTACGGTTTAAATTCGATTTACTCTACTTTTTAATCCAACCGCAATGCCTATATAGATTACACTAAGTTAGATTGGATACGTCAACACACGCGTTTTTCATATGGTTAACGCATCGCATAACGTAGGACTAATTCGCTCGATGTTTCAATGTGCTACAAGTAAAATTTCAATCCTTGATGTGATTATGTCTTTTGATTACACGTGTCAGTTTTCCGTTTATACGTGTTTAATGCTTTTTTTAGTACATTTCCTATGTATGAATCGGTCACATATAGATACGTTATGATTGTACATTAGAAATTTGATTGTTTTAGGTAATCTTGATCTAATAGCAGGATGCTATTGAGTTAACTTGGATATGTCAAAACGTACGCTTTCATATGGTGAACGCGTCACATAACGTTTGAACTAATCCATTCGAGGTTTAAAATGTACCCGCGCCGCAACGCGCGTGGGTCTAATTACTAGTTTCTCTAAATCCAACAACATTTAATTTCAAATACTAATCCTAATCACGTTCCCCGAATCCCTAAACGCCGTCGTTTCGATTCCAATTTCTCGCGGGACTACATCCACTTCCCGCCAAAATCACATGCGTCTTCTACCCCTCTCCTTCACCCACTACACACTCCTCTCTCTCTCTCTCTGTAAAAAAAATGTTGGAAGTGAAGTCGGTGCAGCAGTGTACCATGTTGAAGAAAGTAATAGAATCCATAACGGATCTAGTGTACAACGTCGATGCAAACTTCGAGTGTTCGTCCACCGGAATCTCACTACAGGCCATCGACCCAATCCACGAGGCCATGGTCTCGCTTCTTCTCAGATCAGACGGCTTCGAGCACTACCGTTGTGATCCTAACATGTCTTTAGGAATCAACCTCCGTAGCTTGGCTGATATGCTAATGTGCGCTGGCGATGACGACATCCTTACCGTCAAGGCTCACGACGGCCAAAATTGTGTTAGTTTTATGTTTGAAAACCTCGGTAAAGTTTTCTTTTTCTTTTTTATTTACCTGCGTTAGTATGGAATTATGGTTTTATGGATTGATGAAGATCTAGGGTTTTTGTTTGCATGTAGACTTAATTGTAAACAAAATGAAGAACATGAACGGGGCATGTTCGTGTTCGTTCGTTTTTAGAACGAACGATAGGGATCTCCCTTCCCAGTTCACGACCCGACAACGATCCCTGGCGGTAAATACCCTTGTCAACTTGATTGGATTGAAGAGCCTGGAGTACCCAGGATTCAAACCCGTGACCTCCACGCAATGGGAGGCCTCAAGAGACACTAAATGGGTGTCGGTGGCCACTGAGCCAAGACCCAGTAAAACAGTAAAACCAAAAAAGTTTTCTTGTTCGTTCGTTTAAAAATGAAGTGTTCCCTGTTAACGTAGTACACGTGAACATCAATTTGTTGTGTCCTTGGGGGGGGGATGGGGCGCCCCGTTATGGGTGATCGACCACGCGTTGTATATCGTGGAACACCGCCGCCGCCTGTGATGATCACGCGTGCATCATAAAACGCGTTGTACGTTTCACGCGTGAAGAAGTCGATGGAAATTGTTGGGTTGTGAGGGAAATTGTTGGGTGTGGTATCACTAGTGATGGAATAATGCTTGATGACATGGCGAAACTTGATTGGAAGTTGTGAGTGATGAGTGATGGGCGCCCCTAGCCCGCTTGTAAAATCAATATAAGTTGACTAAATTGTAATCACCCAAAACTTTTAAATGAATATATAATCGAAATAAGTAAACCAACAAACATAAATAAATGTAAATGAACTAAAGTAAACAAACTTTCATGAACATAAATGAACAAAGGAGACATGTGTTCATGTTTGTTCATTTACTATGTGAATGAAGTTTCTACCAAACAGTTCATGAACGGTTCATTGAACTTCCTAAAGCACAAACGTTCGATTAGTATTCTTCTATTTTCGCCTCTAGTTTGTGTTTTGCTATTTGAAGAATTTGATTTAGCGTTCATTTTGCCATATTTTAACAGTGATTCGGTTGTTTTTTTTTTTTTTGTTTCAACTTGGTATCTTGGGGTTAAATTAAGACATATGTATGTTGGTTGTTTGAAATACCTATAATGTTCAGATCAAGACAAGATTACTAATTTTGAGATGAAGCTGATGGATGTTGATTACGAGCCTCTTGAAATAAAAGAATGCAAATATGACGCTGTTGTTCGAATGCCATCATCTGAGTTTGTAAGAATCTGCAAAGATCTTAACACCATGGGAGACATTGGTATAGTATACATTTCATGATTTTCATCCGCATTACTTCTCAAAACTGAATTCTAAATGCTTGTTTTGTAATTAAATTTCCTATTGTAGTTGTGATATCTGTTACAGAAGACGGGTTGCAGTTCTTAACCAAAGGGGACACTGGTACTGCAAATATTGTGTGCAGACAAAACCCTTTTGCTGACAAGGTATGTAGACTATATATATGAATAGAACATGTTCAATATATGTGGGAACTGGTCTGGTTCAATTGTTGTGTAAACTTTTGCAGCAAGAAGCGACTATAATTGAAATGGTGAAACCGGTTTCAGAGAAATATACATTGAGGTTTCTGAAAACTTTTACAAAGGCGGCCCCATTGGCTAGCCAAGTGACACTGAGCTTGGCTTCTGATTGGCCAATGATGGTCGAATACAAGATTGCGGAAATGGGTCACCTGAGGTTCTATTTGGCTCCAAAGGTGAATAAAGATAATGGTCAAAATGTTGATCTAGTGGAACTGAAGTCGGTGCAGGGGAGCATGCTGAGGAAAGCAATAAAAACCATAGCGAATCTGGTGAACGATGTCGACGCAAAATTTGAGTGTTCGTCGACTGGAGTCTCACTTCAGGCCATGGATCCAATCCACCAGGCGATAGTGTCACTTCTTCTCAGATCCGATGGTTTTGAGCACTACCGCTGCGATCGTAACATGTCCTTGGGAATGAACCTCGGTGTCATGGCTAAAATGCTAAAATGCGCCGGGGATAACGACATCATCACGATCAAGGCTGCTGACGGTGACGATTGTGTTAATCTTATGTTTGAAAACTTTGGTAAAGATTCCTTTCTCTCATATCTACTTGCACTAGTAGGCTTATAAACGAAATGAACGGGCATGTTCATGTTCGTTTGGTTTATATAGAACCAAGAACGAACACGGACAAGTAAACCGACAAAGGTTTCTTTTTCGTTTACGAAATTGGATTTGTTCATGTCCGTTTATGTTCGTTACTTGAAAGTATAAGCGAAAGGTTAACGATCGTAAATGAACACAAATGGTCGTTACGTGAAGGAACTTAACGGAACAAAGATAAACGAACATAATTGAATGAACGCCAGCTAAAAGTAAACGTGAACATCAATTTGTTGTTCCTATAAAATCAATAAAACTAGACTAAGTTCTATTGGATGATATTTAAATTTCATAAAACTAGACTAATTGTAATCACCTAAAAATTTTAATGAATATATATTCCAACTTAAATGAACAAACGTAACTAACGAACATAAATGAATGAGACATGTGTTCATGCCTTTTCATTTATTAAATAAACGAACTTACTAAAAGCATAAGAATCGATTAGTATTCTTAGATTGTTGCCTCTAGTTTGTGTTTTGCTATTTGAAGAATTTGATTTAGCGTTCATTTTGCCATATTTTAACGTGCTTTGGTTGTTTTCTTTTGTTTCTAGTTGGTAGTTTGATATTTTATGGGACTAAATCAGGATTTATATATTGGTTGTTTGAAATACTTAAAATGTTCAGATCAAGACAAGATTACTAATTTTGAGATGAAGCTGATGGACGTTTATTACAAGCCTCTTCAAATACCAGAATTCAGTTATGACGCCACTGTTCGAATGCCATCATCCGAGTTTGCAAGAATCTGCAATGATTTTAGCACAGTCGGAGACACTGGTATTCATTTCATGATTTTCATCCACATTACTTTTCAAAGTTGAATCCTAAATGCTAATTGTGTAATCAAATTCCTTGTTGTAGTTGTGATATCTTTTACAAAAGAAGGGATAGAGTTCTCAACCAAAGGGGACACTGGTGCTGCAAATATTGTGTGCACACAAAACACTTTTGGTGACAAGGTATGTATGTATGCAGAGTAATTATATGAGCAAACATTCTGAATCTATGTGGAACTGGTTGGGTTCAATTGGTGTGTTCACTTTTGCAGCCAGAAGAAGCGACTATAATCGAAACGTGGAATCCAGTTTCAGCGAAATTTGAACTGAGTTACCTCAACTCTTTCACAGAGGCAACCCCACTAGCTAGCCAAGTGACATTGAGCTTGTGTTCTACAGGACTACTTGAGGTCGAATACAAGATTGTAGAAATGGGTTATCTGAAGTTCGGTCTGGTTGCAAAGGGTGAAGAAGTTAAAAAGATGAATGGCGAGCCAGTGAAAACTATGTCCAATGGGAAAACCAAACGGGAACTTAACAAAGAAGATATGCAGGCCAAAAAACGACATAGAGCCAAGGTAGAAAAGATCAAGGAGGAGAAGTTGCGCCTCAAGAAAGAGGAACAAGAATATAAAATCATTCTCTTGAAAGAGGAGGTGCGCATGATGCAGCAAAAACAAATGGATAAAGATATGAAGTTCTTTTCAATGCCGCATGATAATTTGGCTGGAGCGGCGTTGGATGCGGTGCTGGCACGAAAGTGTGAAATTGCACAACGTTGGGGATGGGAATGAAGTGTTTTTTTTTATTTTATTATCTTGTAATTGTTTTTAATTAATGAAATGTTATTTTATTTACAAGTTTTTAAATTTTGTAAATATATTTAAATTAACTTATTAAACAAATGGTTTAGGAATCATAATGATCAACTGCAAAGGTTTAGAGATGGTTAGGGGTGGAAAAAAGAGAGCTAAGGGGTGAGTCTCTGCTCTATACGAGCTTACAATGAGCCGATCTCAAGTGGTTCAAATAATACCACTTGAATCATAGCTTTTGTTTTGACAAAAATTAATAATTACTTAGTAAAAAGGTAAAAATATTTTCCACAAGGGATGCTGCAGTACACAAGAACCAAGTCTTGAATAAATAATCTATAAGTTTAAATAACATGTTTCTTGAAGGGATCAGTACTACAATCTTTTACTGAGCCGTAAACACATGTGACTGAAACTTTCATAATGCCACACGGTTAAAGCTTCGCGGTCTCTGATCTGAGATTTTGAGCTGAATGATATCAAAATGAATATAGAGGACAAGACAGGGAAGAAGATGACAGCATCAGCAGTAATGATATAAACCCAAATCTAGACCAAACAGATCATCTAAGCTTCTAGTTAAGGTTATAACGGTAATTTGTTGCTACGCTTCTTGGCTTCGCTATAAAGAATAACCCCGATCACTGTAAGTGTGTATCCAGCCATCCCGGTTACAGAAACAGGATTTCTAAAGATCAGTATTGAAACAACCACTGCTACCGCCCCCTTTGCGTTTCCTAGCACCTGAAAACCGACCATTAATCCATTCAAACAATATCATTGATGCAAACCACCTTATGACCTTTTTCTAATGTTCGTTGTTGACCCGGTTTTGTTTTTAGTTAAGGTACAAGTCTCTAGATTTATGCAGTTCGTTTTTGACGGATGGAACTTGAAATCGGACGTTTAACTTTTATTATTTTTTAATTTTTTTATTTATGGAATGTGCTATGTAAATGTATTATAATATTCATAAACATCTTTTTATCATTTCAAAACTATTAATAAAAATTCAGTTTAAACCGCCAAACCAACGGGTCCCACTGACCCACCGGACCCAGCAAGTTTGGTTTATCATTTTCCAAAACCATAGTTAGTGACTCAGGTCAAAATTTTCTTCAAAACCGACCAAACTTGACACTAAACACCCCTAACTTTAAATTTTAACTTAACATGTATGTAAATGTGATTCTAAATTAAGCTCACTAAAGTTAGGAAAACAAAATAAAATTATATCATGTTTTCTAGAAAAAAGAAGGCCTGATAATAAGCATGATAAAAGGAAGCACAAAAGTAAAATGATAAGTAAGCACTTAGAAAGTAAACAATAGGTGTGTACCTGAAGAGTAAGAGCACTGGTGTGTTTGGTGACCAAAAAGTTGGTTAAGTTAACAAAATAGGCAAGTGCAGAGTTGAAAAGCAACAACCAAACAATTCCAAAATCTTGTCTAGCAAGTGCTATTGTTATGCCAACAACATTCTCTTCCATGTATAGTGTTGTAGGAAGCAAAAGAACAACAGCAATTGGAGCCATGTACAAAAGCAGATTCATGGAGTTCAGCTTCTCCCTTCAGGTAATAATATTCACAATCAAAATCTATAAAGTTTGCTACCTTAAATCATTATTAAAAAACTGAAATGAATAGCTGCTTACCCTTCAGAAGAAAGCAGTATCCCTTGAACAACTGTTTTTAAAGCTCGAGCAGCGGTAGCACCGACACACATTATAAATCCGAACAGATGAAAACTAGGCTCCCCCTATGAACAAATCAATATCAAATGTGAGTAACCATGAAAGATTTTAAAAGAACTGAATAACTGTATTGGTCTATGATATAATCTCAAAAATCAGATCTCTTTCATATATACGAATAATAAACACAACAAACGTCCCCAATAAAACCTCGCTCATAGCAAAAAGCTGCTAGTAGGGTCTGGGGAGGGTGGATCCTGTCCCATGAGGTTGCGTCTACAGGAATACTTGGCTCCAAAATATACCTTTTTCCCTTTTGACATATAAAGTGTAGTAAGCAGGATAAAGCAGATTTTTGTTTTAAAAAGCATGAAGCGCACCGAGGCGACAGGGTCTTAAACTGAGGCGTAAAGTGCAAAAGCGCACTGCTTTTCGTACGTGAGGCACAATTTACTATATAAATTTGAATATTGTTCTCATAGGTTTCTAATATCATTTACCCAAATTTTGGACACTGATAATCTCTATATGTGGCTTAATATCTAAATAACTTACATGTACAACCTAAAAATCCTATTTTACAACATCCTAAAGCACAAACCCGGCCCTTGTAACGGCTTAACAATGCGCCTTGTGCTAAATTTACATCACAAAAGCATGCCTCACCTGCACCTTTATTACATCACTCACACAAAAGCCCTAGGATCTACGCCTGGCTTTTTAAAACCAAGAAACAGGTAACATAAATTGGGCTAAAGGAATCAAAACAACAAGACAAAAAGTACTAATAATAACCGAATCAAAACTAACCAACTAATAATAAAAATAATCCACCAATAATTATCCTAATAACTAAACTCCGTATAATGCTTAACCATTCTGAGCTAAATGTCATTTAGACATCTGCTCACGAAACAAAGAGTCTGAACTAGTAAGAGGTCTGAAACAAACAGTCCCTAAGTTAAACATAAAGGATAAATCAAATAATAATAAATTCGCAAAAAACAGCATACCCCACTAGCAATGATAACACCAGTAACAACAGGGACAAGAGTAACATAAGTAACCCAAGCCTCCTTCTTCCTAGTCATCAAATAGGCGAACACCGCAGTAAAAAACGGCGTAGTAGCACCAACCGCCTGATTAAACGAGACAGGCAAGTACCTAAGGGAGATATTCCCACTCACAACAGACCCACAAAAAATAAAACTCAAACCACATATTTTAACAAACTGAACAGGAGACCGGATGGTCTGCATGGGCACCAGCTTAAGCCACGCAATTGCAATGTAACTAAACAAGGCACATGCTGTCATGTGACACATGGTGAGAAATATCGGGTACTTGAACCCGTAATTACTCAGCAAATACTTGTTCAGCAACAGAACACCTATGTTTGACGTGTACCATGATGTCACCAGCCCCACTGTGAAAACTCGGGCGCTCTTTGTTGCTGCTGACATTTATGAATTGGATCAAACCTGCATATATGATTAATGCTAATGCATTGGATGATCGGGCAACCGGTGATTGGTGACCGGCGGTCAGTCTGGCTACTTATACAGGGAAAAGAGGCAAATTATTATGTATGAGTCCAAGGGGAACTTATATTTATAGTGTACTAACGTGTAAATATTAATTTATTATATATTTTTGAGTTAAATGTCATTTTAGTCCCCGGGGTTTTGGGTCATTTTGCCAGTTTAGTCCAAATGTTTCATTTTTCACCTCTGGGTTCAAAAAGGTTTCACCGTTGCCATTTTAGTCCACTGGGTTAACTTTATCCATTTTTTTAGTTAACGAGAAGGCCAATTCGGTCATTTTATATGACCAAATTGCCCTTCTAGTTAATAAAATATATCTACTATAATAAAAGAAACAACATTTGGACACGTGTCATTCATTGAATGTATCCTCAAATCTATATTTATCTTATATTAACTAAATAAAAAATAAATTAATATTAAATCTTATCATACTTTAATAAAATATTATCCTCAAAATTGTTAATTTAATATATTTTTAAAACAAATACTTCTCTCTCATACTTATCTTATATTAAATATATATACAAATAATAAACTAATATTAAATGTTATCCTAATTTTTTAAAAATATAACTTTTTTATTATTTGGTATACAAAATTATATTTATTCAACTCGTGTAAAATGCAGAGTTTTGAAAAATATAATTTTTTTATTATTTAATATACAAAGTTACATTTATATAACCCGTGTAATACACAAAAATTTTAAATATATAACTTTTTATCATTTGCTATGTAAGATTAGATTTATTCAACACGTGTAATACACAAGGTTTTTAAGAATATAATTCTTTTATTATTTGTTAGATTTTTCAACCCGACTATACACAGGTTTTTTAAAGATACGACGTTTTTAGTATTTAATATACAAAATTACATTTATTTAATATGTGTAATACACATGGTTTTTAAATATATAACTCTTTTTCAGATCTATTCAACACGTGTAACATACGGGGTTTTTAAGGATGTAATTTTTTTTTATTTGGTAGATTTATTCAACCCGATTATACATGAGTTTTTTTAAAAGATACAACGTTTTTAGCATTTAATACACAAAGTAACATTTATTTAACCTGTGTTATACACATGGTTTTTAAAGACAACTTTTTTTATTATTTGATATATAAAATTACATTTATTTAACCCGTACAATGTACGGGGTTCATAAAAATATATTTTTTTATTATTTAATATGCAAAATTACATTTATTCAACCTGTGTAATACACGGGGTTCTAACCTAGTTACATATAAAATGACCGAATTGGCCTCCTGGTTAACAGAAAAAATGGATGAAGTTAACCCAGTGGACTAAAATGGCAACGGTGAAACCTTTTTGGAGCCAGATATGAAAAATGAAACATTTAGACTAATCTACCAAAATGACTCAAACTACATGGACTAAAATGACATTATTTTTATAAAGCGAGTTTATATGAAAAGTACTTTAGAAGTTAAAAGAATGCATTTAGTCCCTCATGTTGTATCCTTTTGCTTTGATGGCACAATGATAAAAGTAAGATTAGTTTTTGCTTTATTGAGATGTTTATACTCGTTAAAGTACTGATAGTTGGTCTTTGAGGGATCTTTCTTTATTATTCATGTCATTAATGAAGTTCATAACATGCCGTTAATGATATGATTAGCGGGTACAATGCTTTTCGAGAATCATATTGCAGATAAAAAGGTGAAGCGAAACGCCCTTACATGTGAATGCTAATAACAATTAATATGATTTAGAAACGAAGATAGCATTACAAAGACGAGTGAAAAAAAAACATAGAATTCCTATGTTTGGTATGTAAAATTATTAAAGAACTCGAATATAAATTTAAGGGGTAATTTCATATATACTTTTACAAAATATTATATATACCTTTGCCAAATTATAAATACCACATATACGCTTACAAAGTAGTTGAAATATCATATATACCCAATTCAATAAAAACAATTTAATAAATAACGATTGTACCCTTATTTTTTTAAACTTTGAAATCTCCGTTAACTTCAAATATTATATTTACTCATTTCTAGCTTAATTTGATTAGCTTAAATATTATATATGAAGAATACAATGGTTTATGAAAAAAAAAGATTAAAAAATAGAAAAGAAATGGGTAAAAACAAATTTAAGTTTAAAATGTGTTATATATAAATATGAAGTTAAAAGATGGGCATATATGATAATTTGAAGTTAAAAAATAAGGTAAATAAATTGATTATTTATTAGATTGTTTATAATAAATTAGGTATATTTAATATTTTAACTATTTTGTATGGGTATATATATAATATTTTTAGTTTTGGTTGGATATATATGAAATTTATTTTAAGCTTGTAAGGGTGGGTATATATGAAACTAATCCTAAATTTAAGGTGTTTTTAATCACTACCATAAACCACTCTCACCATCTAACATCGTAATGGATTTCATATCTATGTTAGGGTGTGCATTTTTATCTTTTAGAGTCGCTGCAACAATATTAGTGGAGAGAAAAACTAAAAAAGATCCATGCCCAAGTAATTAACGGCAATGGCAATGCCATGACATTCGATCGACTGTTGCATGATCTACACATACATTTGCCCACGATCGATGTGCATATGAGGAAGCAAAAAAGATAACTAAGGCATCAAACCGAGAAGGGAATGAAATGGAGGGTTAGGGTCAAATGACTTCTCTTTTTCTTTGCATCGTCAAGATGAGATAAGTAGAAGAAGCCATGGCGGTTTGTGTTGATAAATATTATGTGGATACGGCTCGGATCGGTTCTACTCGGCTACGAAGTGAAGGCCGTAGTCAAGACAACCTCCTGTCTTGACTCGGTATGCGATTTACTTTGTAACGTTTGTGTAGATGCAACTGCGTGTGTGCAGTTTGCATTTAGTATAGCTTGTTTGTTTGTTGTATTGGCCCAACATCGAAGTCAAGACCCAAGCCCAACATACATGTGATGAAGTCCCTGAAGCCCAACATGAAGACAGAAGCCCATGTACATGTGGGACGAAATCAGAAGGTCCAACCTGTTGGACGAAATCCCTTTTGGGGAAAACACTTTTGGCGAAATCCCCATAGGTGATGAAATCACCTGATTTCGTCGAGACCTGGGATTTCGTCGATGGGATTTCGTCCAGAACTTGATTTCGTCGAGCATCTTACTATATATACACCACAAACAGACAGAAACAACGAAATGAAGTCTGAATAGATTTCTTTGAGCGAACACACTGTAAAACACACACACTGACAGTTTATGAGAGCATCTTGTAAACATTGCATTGTAAACGTTTTCTAGATTAATACATTGGAGTGTTAATCGGTGAATCTTGTGTTTTACGTGTTCGTAACTTGGTTTAACTTACCCGTTTGGATTCCGCACTCACGGGTTTGTCGGAAAACAAAGAATAGAGGTTACTCGATCCTCCGGGTGGACCTACAATTGGTATCAGAGCATTGGCTCGATTCCTTGTTAAAATCAAGTAGATTTTCATGTGTTTCCAGATTTGTTCTTGATTTTTGAAACAAAAAGTTTATATTTTCAGAAAAATCAGGTTTAAATCTTTGAAAATCTTGTGTTTTTGCTGATTGTGTTTATAAAAATCTTGTTATGTTTCATTTATACATGGTAAGAAAGGATTTTTATTGATCATTTACGCAAAAATTGTATTCGGAAAATTTTCCGGTGGCTGGAAAACTCATTAGTTTGATCAGATCTTCATAAAGTTTCTTTGTGGCCTTCAAACTGTTCTTGAATAATATCCATGTTTGATCTGATTTGTGATTGAATTATTGTTGATATTGTTTGTTTATTATTTGTTTGAATTAGTTGCCTTGCAAATGATGAAACGTTGAAAAATTGGATGTGTAAGAGATAAGGTGTTTGACAATTTGGGCTTATTGTTGTCAGAAGATAAGGATAAGGTTTGAGAAATATCAACTTGTCTGTACCACTTGTCAACGAAATCAAGTCTGTTTTCATTCTGGGCGAAATCACATCATTCTTGGACGAAATCACCTTTGTTTTCGTCAAACATCACAGCTCCTGGAAGAAATCAGCCCCTGATTTCGTCATCAACACATCAGCGACGAAAACAGCCTCTGATTTCGTCATAAAAGGCACATCAGCGACGAAATCACCCTTTCAGCGACGAAATCACTTTTACCGACGAAATCACCTTTTCGCGACGAAATCACCTTTTAGCGATGAAATCACCTTTCGCGACGAAATCACCTTTCAGCGACGAAATCACCTTTCGCGACGAAATCACCCTTTAAGCAACGAAATCACCATTTCGACGAAATCAAACATATCAGCGACGAAAACCCCTATTTTCATCACATATCTTTTCATTTTATTAACAGAAGCTTTTTAAAACATTCTAAACTATTTGATTTGAGTGTTTTGAGCAGGTATTCGTCATTATACATTCAAAATGAATCCGGCTTGGTCTGGTACTCCGTCAAATGCAGAGAGCAAATATAGAAGCACGGGATTATCGCCATCATGGGCCGAATCTCCCACACCACCTCGAATTACAGCAGAACAATTGGCATCGGTTACTAACCAAAATCAAAGTGAACCGAAAATGGCTAGAAATATGTATGGTGATCTAGTACCAGTTGCTTAGTTACCAGCAATCTGTGTTCCAACCACAGACTTGTATGGATATCCATTACCACCAGTTGCTTCACAGCGCCCTCGTTCTACTGTAGCACCATCATCTCTTGATCCAAGGAACTATAGTCAAACAAAAACGTCGTTTTATGCTAAAATTGTCAATGGTGAATCATCGCGAAACGATGACAGTTCTGAACATGACAGTAGTTCAGTTGAAGACGTTTCAACTTCAGTTGAAGATGTTACAACTTCAAGTTCAAGTTCAAGCGAGGATGGATCTGAATGTAAATCATCAAAGGAGGTTGTTGATTCTGATGCAGATAGGTCAACATCTGAGAGTGATTCCAGTCAGGTACGTGTCGATGAATCAAAATCTGATAGTTGTGAAAGGTGTGATATGTGTGTTGGATTAAATGTTAAATTGTCTGATTTGCAAAGCAAATATGACGATTTGAAAAGCAAATATGATGTGACATTTATACACAATCAACATTTGATCGTGGATCTTTCAAAATGCACAGAGGCCAACATGTTTCGTGAAAATTATGAAATGGAATTTAAAAAGATTATCGAAACATTAAAAGCAGATAAGACCGAGCTAACGAAAATGGTTTCAAGAAAACAAACTAAAATAAACCTTTACATCAGTAGGCTCGAGTTAATGCAAAAAGAATTGGCCTGTGCTAAGTGTGAAAGTGAGGCGATCCAACTTAAGCTAAACAGTTATTCAAACTCTAGGTATGTGCTGGATCACATCATTGACATACAGAAAAAGAAAAATGATGTCACATGCATAGGTTATAAGAAATGTCCACCACCTATTAAACACGATTATTCTTCGATGCCTGATGAGGAAAATAAACCTCATTTTGAGCCCTCAGTTTCATTGAACCTTGAGGAATTCACATTTGGGCTAGGTTACAAAAAGGAAGTATCCTCAGATTCGGATGAATCAGCAGATGCGAAAGCGTCAACAGCTGAACGAAATCAGGATCCTCCAGTCATTGTTGAGGATGCTGATTCGTCAGATGATGAATCCGAGGATACAAACTCTGAACAGTCAGAAACGGTAACAAAAGAGGAAAACATACCTCTCGAAAATCACATTCTTTGTGATCCACCTGCAAAATCGTTTGTGACTGCTACCAAGTCTGTTGAATCCTCATTTGGAAGTTGTGAAAGCGTGAACTTGCATTACACGTTGATTGGATCTGATAAAATATACTCAGACTATGATTTTCCAATCAAGAATGTCAATCAATCTTTGATTGATAAAGTTTTCGAAGATTCTACCAGTAAGTTTTTGGGAAAGTCGAGCCCAGGAGTTGTAGTAACTCAGTGTGCTCCTATCCCAAAATCCGAAGTTAGAAAGAAATAGGGGAATCAAAAATTGCAATCACAACACAATCAACGAAAGCAAGGTCACGTTCACCAAGGAAAGAGAAAAGGCAAACAAAGCCAAAACAAGAAGACGATTCAGAAGGTGAACTTCGTGAAATCCAGAGGGACTGATAAAATTGAAACTTTCGAAAACAAATCCAACACGGATTTTGTTAAACAAGTTAAAATTTTGAAAAGAAACAGTCAAAATAATTACACACAACACACAAACGGTTGTGATGTAGGACCAAGTACCTCAAGATCACGAAGTTCATCGTCAAGTCCTTACAGTTATGATACTCCGAGGTTTGTTGAGCGGAGATCATGTTTTGAATGCTGTGAGTATGGGCACATTGTCAGAAACTGTCCATATCTCACGAAAGGGAAAGGCAAAGGTTGATGCCCCCCGTGGTAACAAATACCATAAAAGATTTGTTTCACCAAAACAGGACCCTCGTCTTGTTAAACAACAAGAAGTGAAACAGATAAAGAAACAACGGAAAAATGTTGAAAAGCTTTTAAAACCGGAGGTTGCCAAACAAAATCTGTTGAATCAAATGTTAAACATGAAAGACAAAAACAGATTTGGAAACCAAAATCGAAAATTGTTTCAGGGTGAGCTAGATCAATTCCGAATCATCGGGAAATGGATGTTACAATTCTCGATGATGACGGACGACCCAAGTCTGTGAAGGCTTGGGTCCCCCTCTCCAACTAATCTCTGAATGAGTGTGCAGGATGTTCCAGGAGGAACTATTGATAGTCTTAGGATTGTTGATAGTGGAGCGTCCATGCACAAGATCAGCGACATAAGGCTCCGAAATATTGTTACATCTAGGAGAATATTGTTGCCATTGATGGAGAGGAAAAAGGAACGAAGTTGAAAAATTCGACAAGATGAAAAATGTGCCAAAATTTAGTTGTTATGGTTTTTGATCGGGTCAACAGGAAAGATTCTAATGAAAAGTACGCGCCTGCAGCACGTCTGAAGTTTTTTTTTAAGATTCATGGATTTTTCTTCCACAAGAAGTTCAAAGTCCACAAGATGAACATGTAGGGTACTTTTCTCTACGGTGTGATTGATGAAAATGTGTTTGTTGATCAAACCAACCGGGTGTGCGGATGCCTTGGCGTGGATTAAACAACCGCACACTACTTTTCAAAGAGAAAGTCAAAGACCTTCGCTGGTGCAATATGGAAGACCAGCCAGACCCAGAGGTTTATGATCTTGTTGCTGTGAATTGAAGTAGCTGATAAATTGACTTTGAAGTCCACACCGGGTGGATATCCAGTTTAGGAGAGTGCTCAGATTCCTTGCAATGCACGAAGCAGTTGCAGGATACGGTTCTGAATTTCTAATCTCTCCTATACTTGTCGATATTTAAGCTGCTTTATGAATTATTATCCTCTCGTACAGCACTCTTTCACCTGACACGTTGAACTTGAATATCACCTCACACGTGATTGTTTCATTATGAAACTCGTCAATGTTGTCATGGTCCACACCGATTACCGACATGCTAACTGATTTTTCCAAAATTCGATAAATCAATTCTGATTAAAATTAATTTTGGTAAACGGCATTAAGGTCAAGCAAGAGTAATCCGCATCGGAAAATCGTTTTTGTAAATATATTTGTGTTTTTAAAATTATTGTAAGTTTGTTGATTTTAGGGGGAGTAATTCCAAAATTTGAAAAATTCAAAAACATCGAAAAATTTCAAAACCCAAAAACAATAGAAAAACAAAAATGAGTTTCCTGGCGAGCAAAAGAGAAAATGATAGTACATCAGTGGTATGTTGAAACCTCTTTAAATTGAAATGCAAAATGATAAACGATAAGCAGCTCTATATAAGATGTATCGGTAGGCTCACAATCATTTTAAAGTGTGCAGGGTGATATAAACTTAAATCGACTGAAGACCAGGTGGGAACCACTCATTGGCATATGGTCTTAGTACCGAAATTTCGTTTGAGAGATTGCCGAGGTTCTGAGATATGTGGTCTTTATGCTGTTTATCATCTGGGTATCATGGTTGTTTCTTTTACCGAAACAAACGGAGACGAAGTCTAGATCTTCCATGATATCATACATACTTTTACATACTGCATACGACCTCAATAAGTGATTAACAATCACATGTCCACAAAATAAGTGATAATATATCACATTTATCTGGGAGTCAAGTTCGTCTCTCTGCTGTACGAAAGTACTGACCTGTTCACGGACTTGCTCTTGTGCCCTTCATGCATCTGAAAATCAAGTTCCTCATCAATAAGTGATTCTATCACATAGGGCTTGTTTTCAAACAAAATAAGTGAGTTTCTCACATTTTCATATACGGCAAAACAGATGATAAATGGTATACTCACCAGTAAGATGAATCCTCGTGCATACCTTGATATGGGAATGTGTCGTGATGTGGATGAACACCGGTCGGTAAGTATAAATCATACCTTAACGTATCCCCTCGCCATGATTACATCTGATATGTTGAGCTTATGTGGATAACAATACCGATAATTGTTATAGGATGCTTATCTAAATGTTAACTAATTGAACAATAAGAGCGTTTTGGCATGACCGTACACTGATATGATTCTCTTACCCTCGAAACTCGCAAAAAGAATGTTTGTATATATTTACTTTTCTTAGTTTCTGCAACTCTGTATATATTTATTTACTGCTTTCAGTCTTTAAGTTTGAAATATTCAAAATGCCAAAAAGATTTTAGGTGTGTTTTAATATAAACTTTATAAAAGTCAAAAAGATTTTATTTCTGCTTTAGTTTTGATTAACCGATGTTGGAACTCAAGTCTTCGTTGCCTGAAATCTGATTGAAAACCAAAACGACTGAATCTTCATAAACGGTCAGAGTTTGCAAGTTTTGAAAGTTAATAATCAAAATTGAAAAATCTGTTAACTTTTCAAACTAATTGTCGGACGGTAGTTGAAAACATGGTCACATGTGTGTCATTTGTTTAAATGTTAACTATATTCCAAGCATTTGTTCTCATTACGTGTTTAGTTTTCTTGCATGTGCAGATGCTAAAGGCGAGGAGAACATGTTCGATGACAAGCTTTGGAATGAAGACACGACGTGAAGGCACTCAAATGATAAAGATGATCGAGTTGCCGCTGATCAATCATCAACACCACAAGGATCTCAAGTATTGAAGATCAAAAGATTCACAAGCATAATCAAAGGGGGGGTGTATTGATATACTTCCTAAATGAAAGCGGGAGTTTGTTAATACACTTTCTACGTGCAACACGTGAAGCCTTTGAAGATCCTTTCCGAGAGAATGAACCATCAAGAGATGGAGAACGAGATTACGAACCTCGCGAGCAGCATCCAAGGGGGAGTTTGTTGATACATATTATGTGGATACGGCTCGGATCGGTTCGACTCGGCTACGAAGTGAAGGCCGTAGTCAAGACAACTTCCTGTCTTGACTCGGTATGCGATTTACTTTGTAACGTTTGTGTAGATGCAACTGCGTGTGTGCAGTTTGCATTTAGTATAGCTTGTTTGTTTGTTTGTTGTATTGGCCCAACATCGAAGTCAAGGCCAAAGCCCAACATACATGTGATGAAGTCCCTGAAGCCCAACATGAAGACAGAAGCCCATGTACATGTGGGACGAAATCAGAAGGTCCAACCTGTTGGACGAAATCCCTTTTGGGGAAAACACTTTTGGCGAAATCCCCATAGGTGATGAAATCACCTGATTTCGTCGAGACCTGGGATTTCGTCGATGGGATTTCGTCCAGAACTTGATTTCGTCGAGCATCTTACTATATATACACCACAAACAGACAGAAACAACGAAATGAAGTCTGAATAGATTTCTTTGAGCGAACACACTGTAAAACACACACACTGACAGTTTATGAGAGCATCTTGTAAACATTGCATTGTAAACGTTTTCTAGATTAATACATTGGAGTGTTAATCGGTGAATCTTGTGTTTTACGTGTTCGTAACTTGGTTTAACTTACCCGTTTGGATTCCGCACTCACGGGTTTGTCGGAAAACAAAGAATAGAGGTTACTCGATCCTCCGGGTGGACCTACAGTTTGATGGTGCAATCAAAGCATGGTGGTGGTTGTGGTGAAATACTGAAATGTCACATTGAGTCCTAGATTCTCTAGTTATGGGGATCCTGGCTTCGTTTATTCTCCTACAATAGTGCAATCAAAGAAGTGGTCTAAAACCCAAAGGGAAAATACTTTGAAACCGAAGATAAACGGGTAACAAGTTACGCAACTGGTCCATTTTTGGTAGTGAACAATGTTGAGCGAGGGTGAATGATGATGAGTTGGCAATAGTATTAAAGGAGATGCCGAGATGAATTTTTTCCCATTGGTTGAACTCAGGGGCGGATCTAAGCCACTTTTGTGTGTTCCCAGAAACCCATTCGGTTTTTGAAAAAAATTAGTGAGAACCTTGTATGATTTGGAAAAAAATGTGAGAATTAGTGACAATCTACCAAAAGGAAGCCAGTGAAAAAAGTTTTTAAATCCGCCAGTTGTTGAATTCCTTATGAATGCTCTTTAGGTGACCAAAACACAACCTTTAGTACCTTATGAATGCTCTTTAGGTGACCAAAACACAACCTTTAGTAACCAAAACACAACATTTAGACTTACTTCAATTGACAACATACAAATATTGGTTGCTTTTTGATGTGAAATTGGACACATTGATAATGAAATATAACATGAGGCGCACTAGTGTAACAATAAATACCTTTATTCATCAATGTTTGCACATTTATAGTAAAGTTAGTTTGCCTGTTCCATCAAGTTTGTACTATGCTCATATTCACCGTTGTTTTCTAATCCCCTACTGTTGCAGTTTCTGGTAAAACTTTTATGGTATAACAAAATTGTAACATATAAAAAAGTATGCAAAAAACAGTACATAAAAGAATAAATTTTGAAATCAAAGAAAAAATCAGGCTAAAACTTCTTTTATAACACCAAGTATTTACTACATACGTAACATATAAAAAAGTATGCAAAAAACAGTACATAAAAGAATAAATTTTGAAATCAAAGAAAAAATCAGGCTAAAACTTCTTTTATAACACCAAGTATTTACTACATACATTTAACTAGTTTGTTTAATATGCAGCATGTCAATTAAACATGTTAGAATAAATACGTTAAATTCTTATCTAAAACTTCTATCTTTCGTTTATCTTAACTGCAATGGATTAGGTTCAAGAGTGAACACTAGTGTAGCTTGCGAACTAATCCTGGCCATACACGTGTGTAGATCAATGGTCAGGATTCGATGTTTAAATACACTAGTGTATTTTACGATTTGATGATGAGATCCTGGCCATACACATGTGTAGATCAATGGCCAGTATTTGTTCACTCAGTTCGCAAATACACCAGTGTTCACTCTAGAACCCCACCCTAACTGCAATATCTTTTCAACTATGCATCTTCAAACTTTTTTCTTAAGGAAAAGAGAAAAAAAAAAGAAAACCCTTTCAAATAAAAATATATGAACTATTGTCCTGTAAGAACTAACCATGATATAACCATTCCGGTTGAGTATTTTTATAGTCTTTATTTGAGCCTGTTAGTCATGGGTTGGCTAGTTGAACCAGTGAACCAAATTGGTTGTTGATGAATTAGACTTTCAAACTCTTTTTATTCGTTTTCTTTGCAAAATTTTATAAACTTATTCCATTTACTACTTCAAGCATCATATTCAGTTAACAATACAAATTCACATTAACAGATAAAGTAGTCTTATATTTTGTTTCAAATTACTACAATATGTATTTATATTTTTAAATTTTTTATTATATTATCCGGTTTCAAAAACCGAGCCCACAAATCACAAATGAACCGCTAAAGCAACCAGTTTAATAAGTGGCCAAATTTCAAAAGTGTAGGTTGTATGTCAAATAATTTTATCGTGCGTATCATACTTTACAATTTGTGCTTGCAAAACTTGTTTCATAATTTAACTTGTTAAACAATCTATACTTTTTTAGGATTGGTACTTTTTTTCAAGGAATTAATTAATTAAAATAAAGTTATACTTTAAATCAGTTACAATTAATTGATATTCATGTGAGTCACTTGTAAATATTTAAAAAGATTTATCAATCAATTTGTACTCAAATCTTCATGCAGAAGAGGATAGTTCCATCACAGGGACCCCTTTACTTTCATTAGCACATGCATCATGCATGTGGGAACATAGTTGTATCCCACATTTTGCTAATAATCAAATTATTGTTGGTACACTTTATGTGGACGCGACTCGGTTCGTTTCGACTTGGTTCGGTTCAACACGGTTAGGTCCGGCTCAAGCCCGACGTCACGACATTCCTCCGTCGTGCGCCTCAGAGTTCGACACGCGAAGCACGGAGCGCCGTAAGCCCATTCCCGTTTACACATCACCCTGACATCATCATTGTGATGTCATGATGATGTCACAACCGTTGTCCTATGTTGAATTGAATGAAAGCTGTCAACAGAAAAGCTTTGACCAAACATACATACTTCTGGGCTTCAACTTTCACTTGGTCCGTAACTTGAAGTTGGACTTGGACTATGGGGCTGTTTGGCTAAGCTTATTTTAGTGACTTATTTACTTATTTACTTTTTGAAAAGTTAAAAGGTGTTTGGGTTATCTTATTATGTGAGAGGAATACGTAAATAAATAAATAAGTCAAAAAAATAAGCTTAGCCAAACAGCCCCAATGTGTTGGGCTGCTACATCTTGGACGAAGACCAGCCACATCAAAGTGACGAAATCACTTTGATTTCGTCAAGATATTATGGCGAAAACACACATGTGTGACGAAATCACATGTGATTTCGTTGAAGTCCTGTGATTTCGTTGAGACCTTTGGTGTTCGTCGATGGGTTTTCGTCTGGGACTGGATTTCGTCATGTATGTTACTATATAAGCCCAAACAACAGACATAACACTTAGACAAGTCTGAATAGATTTGAGAGCGAACACATTGTAACACACACACTGAGAGTTTACAGAGACCATTTGTAAACACCGTATTGTAACCGTTTTCTAGCATTAATACATTGAGTGTTAATCGTTGAATATTGTGTCTTACGTGTTCGTAACTTGGTTTAACTTACCCGTTGGATTCCGCACTTTCGGGTTTGTCGGAAAACAGGGAACATAGGTTACTCGATCCTCCGGGTGGACCTACAATTGGTATCACAGCATTGGCTCGATTCCTTGTTTAAACCAAGTCGATTTTCTTGTGTTTTGATAGATTTTAAAAGGATTTTTCAGTTTGCATTCTTGTTTAAAAATCATATTTCTGGAAAAGCTTTTCATCAAAACCTTGAAAATCTTTGAGTTTTGCTATAGTTTTAGTGAAACCCCTGTTTTATTGCATGTGTGCATGTTTAGAGTTTGGTTTTTATTGAAAGTTTAAGCAAAATAGTGTTCGGAAAATTTATCCGGTGATATTTTGGCCGGAATCATCATATTGTTCATCTGACCTTCATAGTGTTCTTCAAATATTCATATTGTTCTTGATATATTAACTGTGTTTGATCTTTGTTGAAGTTAAATTATTGTTGTTGGTTATTAAAATATGATTGTTTGACAAAGATGACCACAAGCATGATGGGTTGGTGATTTTTGAAAATTGTGTACCCACTTTGGCAGAGAAAGATAAGGCTAAGCGGGGCACCCTCGGTGACTCCCTTCGGGGACCAAAGTTGCCGAGCGGGGGAGTGCTGCCATCCAAGAGGGGAGCCAAATCGGGGGGCCAAATCGGGGAGGAGGCACCGAAGAAGGGAAGGAGAGAGAAGGTGGGCCACCTTTTTTTTCAACCAATGAAAACTTTTTTTTTTTAATAAAAAAACAATTCCCCTAAGAGGGGAGTGCCGCCATCAAATTGGGGTGCGAGAGGAGTTTAAGATGGGAGTTGACGTGGCATAACCTGATTGGGTGTGCGTAAGAGAGGGGACTCCCCTAAGAGGGGAGTGCCCCTCTCACCCTAATGTGTAATTTGAAAAGTGTGTCATGTGTGTGTCAGTAGAGGATAAGATTTCTCTTTAAAAAAAAAAAAAAAAAAACTTACCTACTTTGTCTTGTCTATATCCCACTTTCAGCAAAACAATTTCAACGAAATCCCCCTAGATTTCGTCACCATCCAGCATCTTCTAAATTAATCAGTTTTCGTCATTAAACATGATTTCGTCGTCACCATCCACACACAACAGACTTCGTCACACGTCAAACATACATCTTTGATTAAAAAAAAAAAAAAATTCGTCAATTACATAGAGTTTCATCATTTTTAATTGGGCCGACACCATTTTAATTCATTTTCATGTCATTGGACCAATCAAATGAAGTAGACCGACATTAACCAGATATATTCACGTGACATTTTTTTTTAATTAAAAAGGTTCAAAATTCTCACAATTAAAAACATTAGTATACCTCGTTAGGTGGTAAATGGAGTTGAAAGTCAACACTTACTTTTGAATTCATGGTTTTGTTGATGTCAGGTGCATTAAAAGTTTGTCTAAGTTTGTTTAGTCAACCTCAATTAGTTTAAATTTCACATCCGTGAATTTAGATATTAAAGTTCACATGGGCCGGGTCATATAAGTTCAATTGTAGTTGGCCGGCACAACACGATCACTACATTGCCAAGGATTTTACATGATTTGCAAAGTGGGGGTCGGGTATTCGCGGAGTTGATTTGAATCGTGCTTCTAAATATCACGGTTTCATTTAAACAGGGTTTCGTCGAAATTTGTTAAACTTTTAACAGAAGTGTTGCAAAACTAATTTAACTGTCTGTTTTCAAATGTGTGATCAGGAACTCTATTCAATACATCAATTATGAGTTGGACTGAAATGTACCTGCCTGGTTTTGCTCCTTCAGCTCCACCTCCGGTTTTCGATCCAAGTGCCTATCTTCCACCACCTAAACCGACACAACCCCCTGGTCCTCCCACAGATCCTTATGGAAGACCTTTTGATCCAAATGCCTATATTCCAAAACCATCACAAGCCCAACCTCAACCTTTCAGTTTGATACCATCGATTACTTACACTCCACTTCAACCTCACTTTGCTACACCTCAAGCTCAACCTCAACAAGGCAACGAAAATCCTTTCATAAATCAAACAAGTACATCCACGTCCAACTCAAATAAAGCCGATGACTCCTGGTCTGTACAATTTGGAAGTGGAGATCAAGGAGGAACTGAGTTTTATGCTGAAATTGTCAAGAATGTCAGCGATGGTGAATCTTCAGGAAAAGATGACAGTTCAGGATATAGTGGCACTGATGAAGATAGCTCAGGTGTGAGTAATTACAGTTCAGAATCGGACGTCAAGGAGGGGATGGATTCTGAAAATGATAGTTTGTCGAATGATGCCAAGGAGATGAAATGTCAAAATTCTGACTTGATCAAGAAAGCTGATGCTACATCAAAAGAAATGGAGAAGATTCTCACTGAAGATGGATATTTCTCTTCTCAGACTGCCTTTATGGCTAATGTCACAGCTTCTACAAGTCAGGTAAAATCTGAAACTCCTAGCAAATGTAGTGATTGTGCTGATATGAAACATAAATGTGCTGAATTGAAACGTGAATCTGAAACGGTTCATAGTCACAATCAGAATTTAGTGATTGAGCTGTCTAAGTGCAAAGAGGGAAACATGGCTTTAGCTCGAAATGAAAAGGATTTTAAATCTGTAATTGAAACTTTAAAGAAAAGTGTTTCCGAATTAACAAAAACTGTTTTCAACAAACAAATTGGTATTAATAACTACATTAATATCATTGAGGAAACCAAAAAAGAGCTAGCCGTTGCCAAATGCGAGCATGATGCGATCAAGCTCAAATTGGATAGTTATTCTAACTCCCGATATGTGCTTGATCACATCATAGATGTTCAAAAGCTGAAAGGGAACGTGAAAGGCGTTGGGTATAAGTCGTGTCCACCCCCTTTGAGACACAACTATACCAGAATGCCCGATGAAGAAGATATGCCTCGTTTTGAACCCAGTATGCCTCTTGATTATGAGGAAGTTACTACTGGCCTAGGGTTCAAATCGGACAGTTCTTCAATTACATCATCTGAGCAAACAGAAACTTCAACATCTACGAAACAAAGTCCTCCAATCATTGAGGACTATGAGTTGTCTGATGATGAACCAGAATCAGATATGCGTGATCAGGATAAATCACTTGACAAGATGAAAGGAGTAGAAATTCCAATTGAGAATCATATTCTTTGTGATCCTCCTACTCCTGCTGTTCAACCAGTTGTCAAACAAGTGATAGATCCTGTCAAGAATGACAAGAAATCTGTGTCTACCGTTAAGAGTAATAACGTGTTGTACACTTTAGTTGGTGATGATAAAATTTATTCAAACACAACTTTTCCAATTAAAAATGTCAATCAATCTTTGATTGATAAAGTGTTTGAAGATACTACCAGTAAGTTTTTGGAAAAGGGGATCCCGAGAGTTTCAGTAACTCAGTGTGATCCGATTCCAAAAGCTGAAGTTAGAAGAAAATTTGGAAATCAAAAATCACCAACGAAGCAACAACCTATTGTTGACTGTCGTAAGGGTCAATCAAAAACCTAAATAAACTACGTAGATAGCGTAAGTAGGGTATCGTATCCACGGGGAATTTGTGGTTAGCGTTAAAGAATTTAATTAAAACTAAATTATCTAAATTGGGGGTTTGGTTGTAGATTTAAAAGAAAACACAATTTGTCACGAAAAGTGTTATCAATATTAAGAAAAAGTAACCTCCACCCGGAATCCCGAATACCCGTTTTAATATAAAAATCCGTTTTCTGATTCAAAACACCACATAGACATGGCCTCGGAATTAATGAATTTGATTAGTTAATAGGGATAGTTTTTAAGATTCACTATGCAACCTAATAACCCGTTTGTTTGTATCAACTACCCACCAATTTACTAACCCGCTAACAACACAAGGAAGTTGCCAATACGCTTAATAAACGACAAGTAATTCAAACACAAGAAACGTTTACCAATAATCCAACACAAGTGGTCAAGCTGTACCAGTTTACAAGAATCAGAAAAAACATAAAATTATATCAAACCGTGTAAACGTTCATCCGGGCAGAAGTCACCGAAAGATTTAGCCGCTCATGCTTGTTTTCCCATTAAGATAAATGCTGAATTCGTCCTTTATGTTGTGCGACGGCTGAAAAACCCAAAAGTTGCGTCTGATGTTCTTTTATATTCCCACAAGTGCACCGACTTCCGTTGTTTCTTTTCCTACGATCACTAGCCCACATGCAAAGAGTTGGCCCATCTGATTTATCTTTATTTCCATTGTGATTGCCCAATCCACATGACAATTACTAATTAGTAATTCATCAATTTGAAACTTAACCTCACGAACTATAAGTCCACCATCAAATCTCCTGCAATTATTCCAAACCAATAAATTACCACTAAATTAATTGATTACTCATTTGTTCAATTTATAATTCATCGTGCATGTTCCAAATTAACTTCATTTAATTCAATTAGAATAAACTAAAAGTAATTAAATTAATTAATTTTTAGTTTAACCAATTAATTTATCATAAATGTATCATTTAAGCTCATGTAACATAAATAATAGAACACACTAAAGTCGCATGTTATTTAATAATATCGATGCATTTATATACTAATTAATACTAAGTAATATGTATCTAAAATGCACCGATCAAATCCCCACACTTATCTTTTTTTTCGTCCCGAAAAAATTATTTGCAATGGAATCACAATCAGAAACATCGGCATCTAATATATTCGATTATTTTATTAACAAGCCAAACCACACGTTAACCTGGATTGCAAGTATTCGATCCACTTAAACCCAACCGCCAACTTCCGAGCCCTTATTCATGATTCATTTAAGTTCAAGTAATTTTTAGTTATCTATGGATCTCACACTCAAAAGACTACAACGCCACCTAATCCCGTTTCAAGCTTATGAGGTTGAAAGATTTATAATCTACCGTCTTATATAAAAAACTCTTATATTATTCCGATTAAACTTTATGATGGATAGATGGATGATATTGTGAGCTTTACATGCTTTTGCATACGTTCAGTTTAGCGGACATACGCCACACGAGTCACCATCCCCATGGTTAATGCCATAAACTTCACATTTTTTATAACTCCACCTAGAGGGTATGTACCGCATGAGTCGCTATCCCCGCGGCAATACCATAGGCTTCGTTTTTTTTACATGTGCTCAAATGAATGGATGGAATTTTTTTTTTCGGGCGCCACACTGTTTCGGATTTGTTTTCACAAAAAGAAACATGTGTGCCAATTTAATCGGAAAAACTTATAAGTTTTTTATTTATGACGTACCCCTTATACTTTCCACAGTTTCAGTTTTACCATAGCTCCTAAGGCGGGAACCCACAAGACTCCTATTTTAAGTTATTTTATATCCATCCTAAGGAACCCTTCAACTGGCTGGGCCTACCCACATATCCTAAGTTAGACGCATGATTGACCGTTTATTCTCTCATATATATAGTATTCAAATGCCAACGATCTAATTATACCTATCATTTTCCATTTATTGCAAAAACTTTCTCGAGACATTTTCTATTTTTTAATTTTTTTTTAATTTTTAGTTTTACGACACGACTGACACTAACACACTAAACGTTAGTTTCCCCTCTCCACACTTAATTCCTTCATTGTCCTCAATGGAGCGAGAAACTATTTATATACTAAAAACACAAAACAAAATACAGAAATAAATGGAACAGACTCCCCTGATTTGACGCGGTTGAATCCCTATGAGCCTTGTTCCACCACAACCGTATAGCATTTCATTCGCGGCTGCTTCAACACGGGACACTTGACTTGAAATTATTCGAATCACCTTCGTCCAAATAGAGATTGAGTATGGACAAAAGTGATCGTCACCTCCTCAGACTTCCCCACACTTGGGTAAACGCATCCGTGAAGATAATTAAAACCTGCAAGAACACACACGCAACACAAAACAAAACAAAAATACAATACTCTACATCCTCGGGCTGCCTCCCGAGAGCGCTAAGTTTTAGATCTTCAGCCAGATCGTACCTGATATGCGCTACGGTGGTTTCAATGCACATTTACCCCTTGTATTTCCAATGAATTCCCGGAATTTTACATGCCATCTCCATAAGCTTGTCAGTATAATTGGCATGTTTATAAAGCACCTGCGGGTTTGGCTGGTCCACTTCACTAGATATACACCGATGTCTTGTAGCTTCGCCCTTTTCATCTTCTTCCTCGAACCCTCTTCCCCACACTTGTTAATTGGAATGATTGATATGGGAAGAGGTTCGGTACACACATTCATCTCATCAGACTGCTCTGCCTCATCATCCTCACACACCATCTGATCCACCAGTGACTCTTCATCAGATAAAGGATTCATTGGTGTGGTATTATCCTCCACAACCTCCTCCTCCATGTGAGAATAATCTCTAATATCATCAGGTAATGGTGAAAGACGCTCTTCTAATTCTATCTTCATCTTTAACTTTTGACACTTGGAAACTAGAAAGCTGATTCGATCTTCATCAGAAAGGTTGGGTGCTAATAAATACTGCTCGAGTTTGGACAAAGTCGCTTCCAACATAGCAAGCTTTTTCTCCTCCTCGGTCTGATAAGCATAAACACCCTCGGGCTCAGAATATTCCTCAGGATGATACTGTCGGTATCCCTGATACGGTCTTGAGATGCACGCATCCTTCATTTTTTTATTCCAATACTTCGGATTTTCCAAATACACCGCGCACACATCATCATAATCATAAGTATGATTACGACCGCAACAGAAACATTGTCCATCCGTCTTTGGCTCATAATAAGCATCCTCGTCCCGATCCCATCCATCAGAGTAATAACCATCCTTCACCGTTGTATCAGAATTATAGAAATATGGTGAATGGAAAGGATTCTCATAGCAAGGCATCGGTGGTTCTTCCAATTTCGCTTTTTCCCGTCTAAATCGGGCCTCATGGCAACCGATACACGGGTGAAGTGGTTCCCCGCACAACTTGCATGTAGAAGAGCCACAAAATATTGTAAGATCTGTCATCCTGCACAACACAACTCAACTATCCACGTAAATCACGAACAAACAGATAAAACAAAAAAATATTTTTGGGTTTTTTTTTTAGATTTTTTTTTAGAAAGCAAGAACAACTAACTAACTAACACTAAGCGCACTAATTCCCCGGCAACGGCGCCATTTTGTTGACTGTCGTAAGGGTCAATCAAAAACCTAAATAAACTACGTAGATAGCGTAAGTAGGGTATCGTATCCACGGGGAATTTGTGGTTAGCGTTAAAGAATTTAATTAAAACTAAATTATCTAAATTGGGGGTTTGGTTGTAGATTTAAAAGAAAACACAATTTGTCACGAAAAGTGTTATCAATATTAAGAAAAAGTAACCTCCACCCGGAATCCCGAATACCCGTTTTAATATAAAAATCCGTTTTCTGATTCAAAACACCACATAGACATGGCCTCGGAATTAATGAATTTGATTAGTTAATAGGGATAGTTTTTAAGATTCACTATGCAACCTAATAACCCGTTTGTTTGTATCAACTACCCACCAATTTACTAACCCGCTAACAACACAAGGAAGTTGCCAATACGCTTAATAAACGACAAGTAATTCAAACACAAGAAACGTTTACCAATAATCCAACACAAGTGGTCAAGCTGTACCAGTTTACAAGAATCAGAAAAAACATAAAATTATATCAAACCGTGTAAACGTTCATCCGGGCAGAAGTCACCGAAAGATTTAGCCGCTCATGCTTGTTTTCCCATTAAGATAAATGCTGAATTCGTCCTTTATGTTGTGCGACGGCTGAAAAACCCAAAAGTTGCGTCTGATGTTCTTTTATATTCCCACAAGTGCACCGACTTCCGTTGTTTCTTTTCCTACGATCACTAGCCCACATGCAAAGAGTTGGCCCATCTGATTTATCTTTATTTCCATTGTGATTGCCCAATCCACATGACAATTACTAATTAGTAATTCATCAATTTGAAACTTAACCTCACGAACTATAAGTCCACCATCAAATCTCCTGCAATTATTCCAAACCAATAAATTACCACTAAATTAATTGATTACTCATTTGTTCAATTTATAATTCATCGTGCATGTTCCAAATTAACTTCATTTAATTCAATTAGAATAAACTAAAAGTAATTAAATTAATTAATTTTTAGTTTAACCAATTAATTTATCATAAATGTATCATTTAAGCTCATGTAACATAAATAATAGAACACACTAAAGTCGCATGTTATTTAATAATATCGATGCATTTATATACTAATTAATACTAAGTAATATGTATCTAAAATGCACCGATCACCTATCGCTTTTAAGGGTAAACAGCAACAGCAGCGAGCTCAAAATTCTAAAGGTTCACAACCAAAGGTTGAGACCAAAAGAGCTCGTTTCAAGAAGAAAAACAATGATGTTAAATTTGTAGCATCCAAGGGTACTGATAAAATTGAGACTTTTGAAAACAAATCAAACACCGATTTTGTCCAACAAGTCAAGATTTTAAAATGTAACATTCAAAACAATTACACCCAACACACAAATGGGTGTGATAAAGGAACAAGTACCTCTGGGTCTACAGGTTCAACACGTGAAAGTCGAACCGGTTCTCCTAAGTTTGTTGAAAGGAGAACTTGTTTCAAATGTGGGAAGGTTGGGCACATCATTAAAGACTACAAAAACTCGCCCAAACCAAATTTTGTTGAAAGAGCCCCCTCTGAACAAGGTCACTCACAACGTCGTCCTGTTTCTCCAAAACATGATAAACGCACTGTTAAAGAACAAGAAACAAAACAACGACGTCAAAACGTCAAAGAAGTTGAAAAGGAGTTAAAACCGGAGGTTGTCAAAACAAAGTCTGTTAAGTTAGAGATTAAAAATGAAAAACAAAAACAGATTTGGAAACCAAAATCGGTAACTGTTTCAGGGAAAGCTCAATCCATTCCGAATCATCAGGAAATCGAAGTCACAATCCTCGATGATGAAGGACGACCCAAGTCTGTTAAGGCTTGGGTCCCCCTCTCCAACTAATCTCTGAGTGAGTGTGCAGGATGTTCCAGGAGGAACTATCGATAGTCATCGGATTGTTGATAGTGGAGTGTCCATGCACAAGATCGGCGACAAAGAAATTGTTGCCTTTGATGGAGAGAAAAAGAAAATAAGACATAATTGTCTGTCAAAAGAAATTGAAAGCTTCGACAAAATGCAAATCATTCCAAAAGTGTGATTGTTCAAGGCTTTAATCGGGTCCCCAGGGTAGATTCAATCAAAATGTACGCACCTGTAGCACGTCTGATGTTCAAAATCAACAAGATGAACATGCAGTGTATATTTCTTCGCGGTATGATTGAAGAAAATGTGTTTGTTGAACAAACCAACCGGGTGTGTGGATGCCTTGGCGTGGATTGCTCAACCGCACACTACTTCTGAAAGAGAAAGACAAAGACCTTCGCTGGTGCAATGTGGAAGACCAGCCGGACCCAAAGGTTTATGATCTTGTAGCTGTGAAGAGATTTTTCAGTAGCTACAGAATCGACTTTGAAATACACACCTGGTGGATATCCAGTTTGGGAGAGCACTCAGATTTCTTGCAATGCACGAAGCAGTTGCAGGATACGGTTTTAAATTTCTAATCTCTCCTATACTTGTCGATATTTAAGCTGCGTTATGAATAATTATCATCTCGTACAACACTCTTTGACCTGACACGTTGAACTCGAATATCACCTCACACGTGATAGTTTTTAATATGAAACTCGTCAATGTTGTCATGGTCCGCACCGATTACCAACGTGCCAACTCATTTTTCCAAAATCTGATAAATCATTTCTGATTAAACTTATTTTTGGTAAACGACATTGAGGTAAAACATGAATTAACCGACATCGGGAAATCGTTTTTGTAAATATCTTTGTGTCTTTTAAATTTATCTTAGTTTGTTGATTTTAGGGGGAGTAAATCGAAATTTGAAAATTCAAAAACATCGAAAAATTTCAAAACTAAAAAACAATAGAAAAACAAAAATGAGTTTCCTGGCGAGAAAAAGAGAAAATGATAGTAAATCAGTGGTCTGTCGAAACCTCTTCGAACTGAAATGCAAAATGAAAATTGATAAGCAGCTCTATATAAGATGTATCGGTAGGCTCACAATCATTTTAAAGTGTGCAGGGTGATATAAATCTTAAATCGACTGAAGACCAGGTGGGAACCGCACATTGGCATATGGTATTAGTACCGAAATTTCGTTTAAGAGATTGCCGAGGTTCTGAGATATTCGGTCTTTATGCTGTCTTATCATCTGGGTATCATGGTTGTATCTTTTACCGAAATATAACGGAGACGAAGTCTAGATCTTCCATGAGACTATACATACGTGTACATATTGCATTCGACCTCAATAAGTGATCAACAATCATAGGTCCAAACAAACAAGTGATAATATATCACATTTATCCGGGAGTTAAGTTCGTCTCTTTGCTGTACGAAAGTACTGACCTGTTCACGGACTTGCTCCTGTGCCCTTCATGCATATGAAAATCAAGTTCCTCATCAATAAGTGATTCTATCACATAAGGCTTGTTTTCAAATCAAAATAAGTGAGTTTCTCACATCTTTTATACGGTCAAACAGATGATAATCGGTATAGTCATCGGTAAGATGAACTCTCGTGCATACCTTGATACGGGAATTGATCGGAGTGTCGCGCTCCGGTCAAAGATAAGATTTATAAGCCCTAATTACCCTTAACAAATAGTTAGTGGTAGCAAGGGGTCGAACCACGAAGAGTATGTGGTTTGTGTGTGGATTCGAATGAATTAGAACAAATGTCACGATTTATGAAGCTTACTAGAATATCTTTGTATTTTTGTTTAATTGAGAGATGTGAGTTTAGACTACGTGAATTGATTAAATTGATTAACAACTAATGATTAACGATTACGAGAAAATTAATTATGAGAACAATAATAAGAAAAAGGAATCACACCCAGTTTCGGTAATTGCTAACTTAGGATTTCTACAAGTTTTAGATTCAACTCAAATGCATTCGATTAACGGATTTAGTGTACCGTGACTTAGGTGCTAATAGCTATCAACGTCTCGAAGAACGGACAAGAATACACTTTCTAATCAACACAAGTAAATCCTAACCACGACAATGCACAATTACATATCACCATTTCGCAAAGTCATAACTTTTAACATCGTTCGACAATTTACGAATTCGCAACAAATGTAACACTATTGTCAAAAGTTTCAAAAATCAAGCACAAATTGTCACTAAGTTGAAACAAGAACAATTCGAAACCCTAGAATTAACAACTACCTACACCGGGGTGAAATCGAGATGATTAGCCGCTCATGGTTGAAGAAGCTTGATCACCGGATGATTGGAACACGGATGAAGTCATCTTGAAGCTTGATGGATGAAGGAATGATGGATGATTAGGGTTTGTGGATGATGATGGTGAGTGTGAATGAAGGATGAAGAATTAGGGTTTTGATGGTGGAATTGAATGATGGATGATGATCTTCACAATTCGGGTTGTAGATGTTCTAGTGATTCCACCAGATGGAATCGTAGGTGTTAGATGGATGGTAATGGCTCCAAGAACAAGGTTTGAACTCCAAAATAGTTGTAACTTCCGAAATCAATGCAAGAGAGCCAATAAAAATCGAGCTTAACCCCCAAATCAACAAAATCCGCATTTCAGAAATCCCCAACCCGTCGCCGACGGGCTCCCAAAAACATCATTATGGCCGACGGCCTATTTGTCTGGTTACGGGTGATTCTGGCACACGGGGTTATCTGGAGCCCGTCCGGGACGGGCTATACCCCGTCGCCGACGGCCTCTTGAACACCAATTCTCCATTTTTCACTCCTCGCACTCCCGATTGATCCGTAACGCATCTCGGTGCTCCGGTTTTTGACCCGGTGAACCGTAAACCTCCCGAAAAGCTCCTTAAACTTCGTTAAACCTGCATAAACACAATTCTTATTAAAAGTAGGCCATTCAAGATTGAAACTTATGTAAAAACATAAAGTTACGCAATAACGAACATCGGTTTTCAACCACGTATCACATCCCCACACTTGTCTTTTGCTTGCCCTCAAGCAAATCTGTTTTTCACTTTCACGTGGGTCGAACAACGAATACACATCCCATTCCCGAGACAGAGGTTAAGGTCTACTGTCATACAAAAGTTCACATTCTTTACAATTTCCACATATTTACCGGTAAAGTGAATAATCACATATAATAATGGTTATCCAAGATTAACCCGCCCGTAAAACTAACAAGTCATGCATATCCCTCACAATGTTCTCTCCACTTGGTTTATAATTCGGCTAATGTATATAATGTATTAGCACTTCAATCAATTAATCGCTCAAAACCGGTTAGAACACGTACCCGCATAGGCTTGCAACTCAATCATTCTCCACCACCGATCACGAATACTAAGCACAAGTCAAAAGGTCTTTGAAGGGTTGTAACGGGGCTAGGCTAAGGGTAGGGAATAGGATATTTTAAAGTGGCTAAGGTGATGAAAATTCGATCTTTATTACAACGCAACTATTCTAAACTCAAGTAAACTATAAACATCAATTATGAGGCAACCACTTTCGCCTTTATTCAACAACTACTAGCACATCTTTTTGTGTTTTTTTTTCTCAATGCTTTTTCATTCTTTTTCGCAACATTTTCTGTTTTTTTTTTTTTTTTTTTTTTACAAATGAATCATAACTATACAAACTTAAGCTTCTATAATCGAATTTTCATCACACGGGTTTAAAAGAAAAAGGCTTAAGGGTTATGGGCTATAGGGTGGTCAAACGAAAGGTTTTAGGTTCAAAATGGGCGACTATGGGACTTGTTTGGGTAAGGATAGATAAATGGTTTTAAGAGAAAAGGTTTACCTAATGCCTTAATCATTCTCGTGCTTGTATTCCGTCTATGGTCTCAAACGTATCAAAAGTTGCAAGTTCTACAATACGCGACTAATGGTCCACTCAAACAAAGAAACATGTAAATGTAAATCCATGATATAAAAGTGGCTCAAAACCTCACGTATCTAAAAAGGTATGGTATGTGACATGCATAAAAGACTAGTTTCTTAGGCGGATTCTTCCCAAATAACCACCCGCTAAATACCCGTCATGCTATTAATTTGAACTTGACCATGACAAAAGACCAAATGGGTTGTGACATCCCTCGTTGACTTAGTTACTTGTGCTTTAAGACCGCTTTTAAAACAAGACATTTTTGAAAAGTTTTTGAAATTTTCCCCTATCCCCACACTTGAGGTAAACATTGTCCTCAATGTGTAGTATTTAAATGAACGGGTCAAAATCGAAAATTCTTACTACTCCCCCATCCCCACACTTGAAGTAAACATTGTCCTCAATGTGCAAGAACTAGAGTTTTAAAACGCACAAGGGATGTGACACGACTAACCTTCCCAACATTTCACCCCGGAAAATACAATACAAAATACAATCCACTTATTCCTAACTAAGAATCAAAGTAAAAGGAAACACATGCACCTGATTTTTGTCGCTTGATACTCATATCTTCGTCGCCTCTTCATAAAAACGGTTGTCCCGCGAACATGTTGTACCTACAAATTCTAATCCTTGTGTAGAAGCATGCTTCTCACAACCATCAAAATTTGTTAGTTACCTAGTTCTACCCTTTTTATGAAAATGTTACCAAACCATGTGTTACTTCACTTTGATTTATGTGGAAAATAATTTACAACAACAACAAACCTAACTCACTTTCGTAGGAATCACGGTTGCATTTAGCTTATGCAACAAGCCCTTTTAAACCCCCCAATAGCTTGGGAGGACTAGATGTCTCGTGAGGGTTATATAGGGAACACACCCACAACGTTCATTTAACTAGGCGAAAATAAATAACATGAAATAAAAATAACGGAAACAAAATAATATACAACAACAACAACAACAAAAACATACCTCGCCTCTACCGCTGATATCTCTCGTTGGGATCAACTGGCGGGTTTGGCTGGTATTGATAACCAGTGAGGGCCTCAAACATCTCCCTATAGTCATCGAGTGGGTTTGACTCTCCTTGTGGCGGTGGTTGGTAAGGAATCGGAATGAAACTAGAACCGACTGCCTTGGGCCAATGAGGGGTGGGATCGGATGGGCCTAGTGGATGAGGAAGATTGGGATAATCGGTCCACCCCGAGTGTTCGGCGTACGGGAGACCGGCTTGAAGGTCTCTTTGATGGCGCTCTTGATCGTGGAGTATCTTGGTGTTGTTAATCGCCATTTGGTTAGAGACAGCCAAAGCTCTCCATTGGCGTTGTTCTAATTCCCTTTGTGTGTTTTGGCGCCTAGCCTCCTCTTCTTCCCATGCCCGTCTTCGGGCTGCCTCATCCTCTTGCATCTTCGCCAACTGTTCCATGTGTGACCTCTGCATTGCTTGGAACAGTTGTTGCTCTTCCACAAACTTATTCATTCTCTCCCAATGGGCTGCTTGAACTGCCCAAAACTCCTGCATTTGGGTTCCATGTGCCTCCTCCCAGGCTTCCCTCCTTCGGTTATACTCTCGACCTTCACCTATGAATGCAGAGACATTGTCATATATCTCTTGCTGTCCCCGATCAAAATTTTTGTAGGAGGGCACCCGTCTAATGTTCACAAAGCCCGCCACATCTGCATTAATTTCTCTATGCGGCCTCATGTATCTTTGTCTTGGTCTTTGTGGACCGGAGGGTTCAACTTCCTCCTCTTCATCACCCATCTCTTCATATTCTCTTGATTTCGGTTGTGCCCCTGAAGTAAGAAACTCATACTTATGACCCATCCTGTCAGTCACAACATACTTGTTCCCCGAGAGTTTAACTTCTATATTCCAGTTCTTCTTCATGGAGGCCTTGTTAATTTCCTCCAACGGTTTAGTTACCCATAGTGATTCCGGAGGTAGGCAATTTTGTTGAACAATCATGGCACTAATGAGGCGTGCGTATGGAATAAAACGCCTCTTGGGCGACTCCCGAGTAGCCCACGTATTCATCATCACTATGTGTCTCCATGACAATGTAGGAGTCCCGTATAGCAAAGAGTGCACCACCCTACAGTCACCGGCTCTAACACCTCCACGATCACCAAACCTCACCAAAATGTTCTCAACATTAATCCCTTGGAGAATCTTTCCCTCAATCGTCATTTGATTTCTCTTTGCCTCTCCCCCATCACTGTATGGTAAAATAGCCGCGGTCATCTGCTCCGGATCACCATCATTCATATGATTATCCAAAAATTGTTGCATAGTTGGATAGTCATATGCTTGCACCCCCAAAGAATCAAAGCGTGCAATGCAGTTGATTGTTTCGAAAGACATCGCCATTACCCCCCGGCTTGTTTTACCAACCAATTTCCACTCAGCAGGAGGACTATCTTTATTCATAAACCTCAACGTCGACAGCCACTCACACACTTCCGCCAAATATATCCGCGAAGTGTTATCTTCGCACCAATCAAGCACCCTTTCCCAACCTTGGCGTTCAAACATTTGTGCTATTCTGATTTGTTTGAACTCTTCAACATTCACCACTCTTTCACATAAACTCCTTTCCGGAACTGAGGTACTCACTTTGTTGACCATTTTCCATTTCCAGAGCTTGGCCTCTAACTTCCTATCTTGATAACCCGATAAAGGTTTTCTCTTCTCCTCATCCCAAACTTCGGCGCTTTTGCTATCCCTGAACTTTGACCACGCCCAATCGTGTCTGTACAGTCTTGCATCACCCTCTTCGATGGAGCTTAATTGCTCCCACTTCCTCGGTATTAAACCGAAAGAAGAACCGACTCCTGATGATGAAGCTTGCCCTGTAGTCTTTTGTCTTTTACCACCAGCCATAACTACAATCACAAACAAGCAAAACATCAATATAAACCCAAACCTTTACTAAACTCTTAAACTTTGAACATGAGGTGTGATGTTGAAGTTTTTATTAACAAGTGAATGTAAAATCTCCTTTTTAAACTTCCGAAGTAGCTCATTTTATCATATACTTATCAATTTTACTTGTTAACTTGTAATTTCTTATAAGTTCAACAAAATTCAACATCACCTTCATGTTCAATCATGTTCATAACAAGTGTAATCACATCACTATGGTTATAACATGCTCAAATTCCATCCAAAACAACTAATCTTACTCAAAATCATGCTAGAATAACATACATTGTCTAAACAACCTACTCTTAAACTAACAAGTTTAAAATTTCGGAAGAAAAACAACTATCATATGATAATCATGCATAAAGTCAAGGAAAATCCATACCTTTAGTGTTGTAAATAAGAAGAACTAAGAAAAAGATGTAAAGCAAGCAACTTGATGAACACCCTTTCAAAAACCCGAAATTACACGCCCAGAAATCTTGCAAACTAGCAAGAATTGATGAAAACCGTGTTGGGGGTTTTGTTCCTCTCGAAAAATCACGCAAGATGGACTCAAAAATCAGGTGATTTGGTGGAGAATTGAGAAAGTTATGAGAGATGGAAGATTTAGGGTTCTTGAGGATTGTTGTGGAGGAGATGAAGTGAAAAGGTGAGTTATGAGAGAGAGAACAGGGATTTAGGTGGATTGTATGATGTGAGGTTGAGATGGGTCGACTTTAGTTGACCAAAACTGAGTTTGGTTATGTTTTATAAGGTTTTTAAGAAGGTTTGGTTCGGTTTTACAGCCTAGAGACGAACCTGGTGCGGAGACAAAACGAGAACCCGTTGCCGACGGGCAAGGGAAAACATGTGTGGGGGCGACGGCTTAAGTGTCTGGTTACGGGGATTTGGTGCCTACGGGACTACCGAGAGCCCGTCCCGGACGGGTATATGCCCGTCGCCGACGGGTAGCCCATTTTCAAATTTTATTTTATTTATTTATTTTTTTGAAAATATAAAGGATTTTTATGAACATTCTTTAAAGGAACTATGTACATTAAAAAAAATCCTAAAAAATATTAAAAAAAACTTTTTGTGATTTTTTTATAAGTTAAATTTTAAAACGCGGAAACCGTTAACGGCCCTACCACCCCCCGAAAAGTCGTGTATTGTCCCTAATACACACAAATAAGTCTTAAAACATACCTTTTTGTCTTCAAAACCTATTCGTGATATCCGAACTTCACACAATCAAGAGGATTAGTACGAGACAAAAACGATTAAACACAAGAACACACAAACAATTAAATAGATGGTACATAACTTTACAAAATTTGTTACCGGTCCTTTTCATTCGACCTCATAAACCGGTGTGCTTACCACAAAGCTCACCAATTCCTTGTTTTCGTCCACTTTTCCGTTACCGTCGAGGAACGGTTTTAGTCGGTGACCATTAACCGTTTGCCGTATCCCATCCTTCGGGTCCTCGATTGTAACATCACCCAATTGTCCGACCCGGGTGATCACATAGGGTCCCATCCATTTGCTCCGGAGCTTTCCGGGAAAGAACTTGAGCTTCGAATTGTAAAGCCACACCTTTTGGCCAACCTCGAACTCTTTCTTTCTCAACTTAGCATCATGCGCTTTCTTCATCCCATCCTTGTACTTAGACGCGCATTCATATGCCATTTCCCTTAGCTCCTCCAACTCACATAGCTTGAGTTTCCTTTCCTTACCTGCATCATCATATGGAACATTAACTTCCTTAATAGCCCATAATGATTTGTGCACAAGTTCAACCGGTAAATGACAATTTTTACCGTAAACCAACCGGTAAGGTGTAGTGCCTATGGGTGTCTTATGTGCCGTACGGTAGGCCCATAAAGCATCGTTCAACTTAATTGACCAATCCTTACGGTCCGCCCGCACATTCTTTTGCAAAATCTCTGTGATTTGCCTATTTGACATCTCTACTTGCCCGCTTGTTTGCGGGTGATAGGGGGTAGCAATTCTATGGTCAACACCAAACCGTTTCAAAAGTTTCCCAAACCGAAAATTTTTAAAATGAGACCCTCCATCACTTATGATGACACGAGGAATCCCAAACCTTGAAAAAATATTGGTTTGAACAAAATTGCAAACCACGGAATGGTCGTTTGTCTTGGTGGCTATTGCTTCGACCCATTTTGACACATAGTCAACGACCACCAAAATGTACAAATTGCCATAAGAGTTGGGGAATGGGCCCATGAAATCAATACCCCACACATCGAAAATGTCGACTACAAGGATTGGTTGCATGGGCATCTCATCCCTTTTTGAAATACCCCCTAGCTTTTGGCACTCTACACAATTCTTAGAAAACTCATTTGCATCTTTAAAAATCGTGGGCCAATAAAGACCACTATTCAACACTTTATGACCCGTTTTGTGGCCACTAAAATGACCACCACACGCAAACAAATGTAGATGATGCAACACGCTTGGAATTTCTTCGTCATCTATGCATCTTCTAATCACTTGATCCGCACACTCTTTCCACAAATGCGGTTCCTCCAACCGGTAATACTTGATTTGAGACATGAAGTGTTGCCTCTTCCGTCTATCCTAATGTGCCGGTAAGTCACCTGTAACAAGATAATTCACAATGTTAGCATACCAAGGTAACTTATCTAATTTCATAATATGCTCATCAGGGAAGGACTCATTGATCTCTAATGCTTTAGGATCCTCATCAACCATCAACCGGGACAAATGGTCCGCTACCACATTCTCGGTACCCTTTTTGTCCCGTATCTCCAAATCAAACTCTTGGAGCAACAACACCCATCAGATCAATCTCGGTTTTGCATCTTTCTTCTCCATGAGGTACCTAACTACAGTGTGATCAGAATAAATAATCACTTTACTACCCCATATATATGACCAAAATTTATCCAATGCATATACCACCGCAAGTAGCTCTTTTTCGGTAGTGGTGTAATTCAATTGTGCATCCGAAAGAGTCTTACTCGCGTAGTATATGGCCACGGGCTTCTTATCAACCCGTTGTCCCAACACGGCCCCCACCGCATAATCACTCGCATCGCACATAATTTCAAAAGGGAAAGACCAATTTGGCGATTGCAAGATTGGGGCCTCAACTAATTTTTCTTTTAACATGTTAAAAGCATTTTGACAATTTTCATTAAAATCAAACGGTTGATCTTTTAACAACAAGTTACACAAAGGCTTTGTTATGTCACTAAAACCCTTAATAAACCGTCGATAAAAACCCGCATGACCTAGAAATGACCTAACACCTTTAACACTCGTGGGATATGGCAAAGTAGATATAACTTGCACCTTTGCACGATCAACCTCTATCCCACGACTCGACACCACGTGTCCCAACACAATTCCCTCTTGAACCATAAAATGGCTCTTTTCCCAACTTAGGACCAAACTAGTTTCAACACACCTTTTTAGTACTCTATCCAATTGGTCCAAACAAGCCTCAAATGATGACCCAAAAATTGAGAAATCATCCATGAAGATTTCCAAAGACTTCCCCACCATATCTGAAAAGATACTCATCATACACCTTTGAAAGGTGGCGGGGGCGTTACATAATCCAAATGGCATTCGCCTAAATGCGAAGGTGCCGTAAGGACAAGTAAATGTGGTCTTTGATTGATCTTCCAGATGGATGACAATTTGGTTATAACCGGAATAGCCATCTAAGAAGCAATAAAATTGTTGCCCCGACAATTTCTCAACTATTTGATCAATGAACGGTAAGGGAAAATGATCTTTGGAAGTTGCGGTATTCAACTTCCTATAATCAATACAAATTTGCCACCCGGTTACCGGCCGAGTGGCTACCTCTTCACCTGCGTCATTTTTGACGACTTGTATACCCACTTTCTAGGGAACCGTCTGTGTTGGGCTCACCCATTGGCTATCCGAGATCGGGTAAATGATACCCGCATCGAGCCATTTCAGCACTTCCTTTTTCACTACCTCCCGCATGTTCGGATTTAATCTCCGTTGGGCATCTCGAACGGGAGTTACATTCTCTTCCGTGATGATTTTGTGCATCACCACCGAGGGACTAATACCCTTCAAATCAGCAATGGTCCATCCAATCGCCGCCCGATTAGTGACCAAAACACCCATCAATTTATCCTCTTGCTCCACGGTTAAGTTTGATGCAATGATAACCGGGAGTGTATTGCCTTCACCAACATAAGCATACTTGAGATGCTTTGGCAATGCCTTCAACTCAACCTCCGGAGGCTCTACTAAAGACGGCTTCAATTTAGTGTCAATGCTCTCCGGTAAACTTTCAACTTGGTGCGTCCATGTCGGTTTTCCTTCTCGAACCGTGAGCACCTCCAAACTCTTCACTTCCTCGTCGATGCTTCTTTCCACCTCTACCTGTGACCTGTCAAACATATAACAATCCTCCATTGTGCTTTCCCCATTCACGACTGTGTCGCAAAGAGGTATACACGTGTCGAAAATGTCTGTCATATAGCATTCATCATCAACTGGAGGGTTCATAAGTCAGGAAAAAACATGCAACCTCAACCTTCGGTTTCCAAATGTCATGTCAACCATTCCTGTTCTGCAATCAATTTGAGCATTTGCAGTTGCTAAGAACGGTTGACCCAAAATCACCGTGGGTTGTTTGGTTGGGTCCTTGGCCACGTAATCAAGTACTAGAAAGTCCACCGGATAGTAAAAATCCTCGATTTTCACTATCACATCCGAAACAACTCCACGGGGTAGTTTGGGTGTCAAATCGGCTAACACCACGGTGGTGTTTGACGATTGAAGTGGACCACACTCGTATTGGTCATACAAACTACCCGGTAGAATGCTCACGCTAGCACCAAGATCTAGAAGTGCTCTGTTGATTTTAAAATCGCCTACTTGAATTGAAATGATAGGCGCACCCGGATCTTGGAGCTTAGGTGGAAGTGCACCCGAAAGAATCGAACTCACGTTTTCGGTTAAATCTATTTTTTTTGGAAATTTGTGAGTACGTTTTTGGGTACACAAATCTTTCAAGTACTTAGCATACGACGGTACTTGTTTGATTGCATCCAAAAGAGGTAAATTTATTTTTACTTGTTTAAAAATTTCCAACAACTCTTCTTGTTGTGGACCTCTTTTGTTTACAATTTTCTTTATGGGTCCCTTCAATGCTTCGGGATAAGGGGCGGTATTAGCCTCCACACCCTTTTCCTTAGCCTTGGGAACGGGTATGGTCACAACGGGAGTGTTATTATTCTTTTTCAAGTCATTCTTATTTTGACCTGTTTGACCATCCTCATTCTCATCTTCACTAGCATCCTCCACCACCCCTTCAACAAACTGGGGTGATGGTGTTTTGACACCATTATCAACAACTCGACCACTACGTAAAGTAATTTTATTAATTGGTACCTCACGTGTGTTCCTTGAGTTTGACCCTTGATGCTTAGGGTTCACCGCGGTGTCAGTTGGGAGCTTTCCCGTGCTTCCTCTCATTTGAGCCATTTCCTCCGCGAGTTGGCCCACTTGCTTTGCCAATGCCTCATGTGGTTTATCCCGAATCTCGTTTGTCTTCTTTATCTCCTTTATATCATGGTGAGATTCTTTTATATTGTTTTGAGATTCTTTTTGCATATTCAACAAAGCATCCATTTTAGCACTCAAATCATCGCCACCGGTTTGATTGTTCGACCCGCTTCCATTACCGCCTTGATTGTTGTAATTCCTTTGGTACCCACCTTGGTAATTATTGTCCCTACCTTGGTACCCTTGGTTGTAATTTCGTTGATAACCTCCTTGGTTACCACCGTGACGGTTTTGATATGATGGCCCGTTTTGACCTCCTTGGTTACCCGATTGAAAATTTGGGTTCATTTGATTTGAAGCATTACCATATCGGAAGTTAGGGTGATTTCTCAAACCCGGATGATAAGTGTTGGAGTTCATATCATATTGCTTCCTGTCTCCATACACTTGGTTGACTTCCTCTGTGTAGTCACTCGGCCCCATTGGACATTGTTCCGCTCTATGTCTAATATCACCACAATCTTCACATACCTTGAATTGAACCGCATTTACTTCCTTTTTCTTCATTCGAGCCATTTCCCGCTCTAAGGTGGAAATCCGATCTTTAGAGTCAAGATCGGGAAGTGACCGTGAAATGGGATGCTTCTTAGCTAGATCGGCCGATTCTTTCTCTTTCGAACGTTTACTCATCCGTTCCAAGAATTCCCAATCATCATCTTCATGATTGCTTAGAAGGGTCCCATTGCTCGTTGATTCAAGTCGGTTCCATATGTTGTCATCTAAACCCCGTACAAAGCACTTAACCAACTCCCACTTCTCGATTTGATGATGTGGGCATCTTCGCATCATTTCTTTAAATCTTGTAAAGGCTTCATGCAACGGCTCGCCCGATAATTAGCGAAAAGACCTAATTTCATCACGAGCATCATCGGTCTTCGCCATAGAATAGTATTCATCTAGAAAAGCTTGTTGCATTTCTCCCCATGTGCGGATGCTATTGGCTGGGAGTGTAAGGAACCATTGCTTCGCTTTGTCTTTCAATGAGAATTGGAACAAGCGAAGTTTAACCTCCTCTAGTGCAAAGTTGTGCCCCCCGATAGTGCTGCAAATGGAAGAAAACTCTGTCAAATGTGTGTACGGTTCGTCGTTAGACCTTCCATTAAAATGAGGAAGTATGTTGATGTAATGTGGTTTACAATCAAACATCCTCCTCTCACAAACGATTGGTGAGTCGTTCTCGGTGACAACCGGCCTAAAACGATCATTCACTCCCCGTGGAGGTCGTTGACGACGATGGGGACTGTTAACTTCTTGATCAATCACTCTTCGGTTGTCCCTTCTATCATTTCTTCTTTCATCCCTTCTTTCATCCCTTCCTTGATTCCTACCTTGGTTACCACCTCCCACGAAACGAGGAATCCGATTAGGGTTACCATTGTTGTTATTGTTGTTGTTGTACAACCCATCATCTCGGTTCCGTTGGTTGTTGTTTTGTGGTTGACGGTTGTTTCCGTAACCGTCACTTCTTCTATTCCCATAACCGTAGTCATCATCCCCCACATAATTGGCATTTTGATAGCCAAACTCCTCATCATCATAGCCTCTTGCATTGTAAACATTGCCTTGATTAACATACCCCCAATCTTCGTCATCGTTAGCCCTATCATCATAGTATCCCCTGTCATCCGAATTTTCCGTATGAACACTCACATGTTCCGGCGATTGATAACCGGGAACACTATATGGTTCATCATCGGGGATTGCATTCCTCAAGTCATCGATGTTGAAGAATGGGTCTTCATTTGCGGGATTGCCGCGATCACGATTTCCCCGACGGTCAGAATTGACATTCCGGTCATCTAGGTTGATGGGTAAAGAGGTTTGTCGATGAAAGTTTTGTTGTTGGGGTGTTATTTGATTGTGGTTGGGATTTTGGTTTTGGAAAGGTGGTGTGGGTGGTCCGGTATTGTTGTTATTACCACCCGGTCGCTCTGGAGGTATAGGTTGCATATTTGGAGCGGGATTGAAATTGCTTCGGTATTGAAATTGGTTCGGATTTTGATTTTGGTTGAAGTTTTGGTTAGAGTTTTGGTTCGCCATTGAATCGGTTTCAATGGATGGTGTATGTTGTGGTGTGTTGGTGGTTTGATTAGAAGCAAGTGTTGCTTCTAACCGGCTTGCTATATTTCTCCTTGCGACTCTTTCGATTTCCGGTTCGTAGACTAAAGGTGAAGTCCTCTCGGAGTTCCGCGTATGCATACACTACCTGTAACCTGCACAAGTAACACACCCGCATAACAAGGAAAAAGACAAAATGCAAAAAGAAACTAAACAATTTAAACAGATAATCACGAAATTCAAACAATAATCCAAACACAAAGCGCACGCACTCCCCGGCAACGGCGCCAAAATTTGATCGGAGTGTCGCGCTCCGGTCAAAGATAAGATTTATAAGCCCTAATTACCCTTAACAAATAGTTAGTGGTAGCAAGGGGTCGAACCACGAAGAGTATGTGGTTTGTGTGTGGATTCGAATGAATTAGAACAAATGTCACGATTTATGAAGCTTACTAGAATATCTTTGTATTTTTGTTTAATTGAGAGATGTGAGTTTAGACTAAGTGAATTGATTAAATTGATTAACAACTAATGATTAACGATTACGAGAAAATTAATTACGAGAACAATAATAAGAAAAAGGAATCACACCCGGTTTCGGTAATTGCTAACTTAGGATTTCTACAAGTTTAGATTCAACTCAAATGCATTCGATTAACGGATTTAGTGTACCGTGACTTAGGTACTAATAGCTATCAACGTCCCGAAGAACGGACAAGAATACACTTTCTAATCAACACAAGTAAATCATAACCACGACAATGCACAATTACATATCACCATTTCGCAAAGTCATAACTTTTAACATCGTTCGACAATTTAAGATTCGCAACAAATGTAACACTATTGTCAAAAGTTTCAAAAATCAAACACAAATTGTCACTAAGTTGAAACAAGAACAATTCGAAACCCTAGAATTAACAACTACCTACACCGGGGTGAAATCGAGATGATTAGCCGCTCATGGTTGAAGAAGCTTGATCACCGGATGATTGGAACACGGATGAAGTCATCTTGAAGCTTGATGGATGAAGGAATGATGGATGATTAGGGTTTGTGGATGGTGATGGTGAGTGTGAATGAAGGATGAAGAATTAGGGTTTTGATGGTGGAATTGAATGATGGATGATGATCTTCACAATTCAGGTTGTAGATGTTCTAGTGATTCCACCAGATGGAATCGTAGGTGTTAGATGGATGGTAATGGCTCCAAGAACAAGGTTTGAACTCCAAAATAGTTGTAACTTCCGAAATCAATGCAAGAGAGCCAATAAAAATCGAGCTTAACCCCCAAATCAACAAAATCCGCGTTTCAGAAATCCCCAACCCGTCACCGACAGGCCTGACCCCGTCGCCGACGGGCTCCCAAAAACATCACTATGGCCGACGGCCTATTTGTTTGGTTACGGGTGATTTTGGCACACGGGGTTATCTGGAGCCCGTCCGGGACGGGCTATACCCCGTCGCCGACGGCCTCTTGAACACCAATTCTCCATTTTTCACTCCTCGCACTCCCGATTGATCCGTAACGCGTCTCGGTGCTCCGGTTTTTTACCCGGTGACCCGTAAACCTCCCGAAAAGCTCCTTAAACTTCGTTAAACCTGCATAAACACAAATCTTATTAAAAGTAGGCCATTCAAGATTGAAACTTATGTAAAAACATAAAGTTACGCAATAACGAACATCGGTTTTCAACCACGTATCAGGAATGTGTCGTGTGTGGATGAACACCGGTCAGTAAGTATAAATCATACCTTAACGTATCCCCTCGCCATGATTACATCTGATAAGTTGAGCTTAAGTGGACAACAATACCGATAATTGTTATAGGATGCTTATCTAATTGTTAACTATAAGAACAAAAGAGCGTTTTGACATGACCGTACACTGATATGATTCTCTTACCCTCGAAACTCGCAAAAAGAATGTCTGTAAATATTTGTTTATTGTTTTTAGTTTCTGGATCTTTGTATATATTTATTTATTGCTTTCCGTCTTTACATTTGAAAAATGAAAAATTTCAAAAAGATTTTAGGTGTGTTTTAATCTAAACTTTATAAAAGCCAAAAAGATTTTGCTTCTAGTTTATTTTTGATTGACCGATGTTGGAACTCGAGTCTATCCTACCCAAAATCCTGATTGTAAGCCGGAAAACAATTGCACCTTCATAAACTGTCGAAGTTAACAAGTTTTGAAAGTTAAGGGATTAAAATTGATCATTTTCTAAACTTTCAATCTGTTGTCAATCGGTGTTTGATTGAGATTTGATCTCATATGTGTTGTTTGTTTAATTTGTCTATATTCCAAACGGTTGTTCTCATTACGTGTTTAGCTTTCTTGTATGTGCAGATGCGACATCAGAATCAGCTAAAGGCGAAGAGAACGTGTCAGATGACAAGCCGTAAAGTGAAGACACGACGTTGATGCAATCAGAAGATCAAGATGATCGGGTTGCAGTTGACCACTTTTCAACACCACAAGGATCTAAAGTATTGAAGTTCAAAAGATTCACGAGCATCATTCAAGGGGGAGTTTGTTGATACACTCCCTGATTATGTCACGTGAAGACTTTGAAGATCCTCCGACACAAAAGACATGGAAGACGAACCATCACGAGTAGCGTCCAAGGGGGAGTTTGTTGGTACACTTTATGTGGACGCGACTCGGTTCGTTTCGACTTGGTTCGGTTCAACACGGTTAGGTCCGGCTCAAGCCCGACGTCACGACATTCCTCCGTCGTGCGCCCCAGAGTTCGACACGCGAAGCACGGAGCGCCGCAAGCCCATTCCCGTATACACATCACCATGACGATCATGATGATGTCACAACCTTTGTCCTATGTTGAATTGAATGAAAGTTGTCAACAGAAAAGCTTTGACCGAACATACATACTTCTGGGCTTCAATTTTCGCTTGGGCCGTAACTTGAAGTTGGACTTTGACTATGTGTTGGGCTGCTACATCTTGGACGAAGACCAGCCACATCAAAGTGACGAAATCACTTTGATTTCGTCAAGATATTATGGCGAAAACACACATGTTGGCGAAATCACATGTGTGACGAATTCACATGTGATTTCGTGGAAGTCCTGTGATTTCGTTGAGACCTTTGGTGTTCGTCGATGGGTTTTCGTCTGGGACTGGATTTCGTCATGTATGTTACTATATAAGCCCAAACAACAGACATAACACTTAGACAAGTCTAAATAGATTTGAGAGCGAACACATTGTAATACACACTGAGAGTTTACAGAGACCATTTGTAAACACCGTATTGTAACCGTTTTCTAGCATTAATACATTGAGTGTTAATCGTTGAATATTGTGTCTTACGTGTTCGTAACTTGGTTTAACTTACCCGTTGGATTCCGCACTTTCGGGTTTGTTGGAAACAGGGAACAGAGGTTACTCGATCCTCCGGGTGGACCTACAATTATTAATATTATTGTAAACACGATTAGTGCACTTAACCCTTCAGGGGCGGATCTAGAATACCCGAGGGGTTGCCCGCGCTACCCCTCAAATTTCTTGACAAATTACATTTTTAGTATATTTTTTTTTTTTGGTTTTATGTATTAGCTACCCTACCCCTGAACAAAAAAATTAACATGAGCTACCCGTCTTTTTCTTCTAAATTCGTCACTCTATCCCTACACATTTAGCAATTTTATAAGTGTTGATTGCCTTTTGATTGAGTAAAGTGTGAAAAACGTAGAAATGTGATAATGAAGAACCTTTCTTAAAAGTGGAAGCAAGGGGAATTTAGGGATTCGTGCATTTTAGTCATAAACAACAAATGGATGTATATAGTCATTAACATAGAAGAAACCAATTACATAAAAAAACTAGTATATAATTACATATTATAGTATTTTCACACTCATGTTTTTATAAATTCTTTTATAACAATACTCGATATCAGTTGAGTATTTCATTATTTGGTTTTAAAATTTTTTCAACTCATGAATTGTAGCGGAAGACTTATTTTTAAAAAGTTTACGATATAAAACAATGGTAAAGTTATTATACAAAGGTCTCTAAAAATAAGAAGTGTATAAAGATACACTAAATCGTAAAATATAACACAATGTCGAAAACCAAAACACAATATTGAAGAGAAAAAACACAATGAGTCACAAAAAAAACATAATGACGCAAATATAAAAAAACACAATGATAAATAAAAAGGCACGATGATATATCATCAGTTTATGTACGTTTTGACGTAACTTCTTTCGCAAATAAGTCGGGCCATATATCATATGTTTCCGTGCTTATTTTTAAGTAAATCGTCAGTTTATCTACGTTTTGACGTAACTTTTGTTCATAAACGATTCAGGTGTTTAATCACAAATCCAAGTTACTTTACATTTGGACCCGCCGTATCACGTGGGAAAATTTACTAGTTATTAAGAATAATAAGTGAGTACATAATGTTTTAATGTTATGGTCCCGAAAACCAGTGCACAAACCTCTTTTCAAAACAACAGTTTCAAACAATGCTTTTTATTGCACATGGTTTGGTTCAAAAACTTACATAGTTGTGTGCTTGTAATTGCAACACACAATGCTTTTCCGACCATTTTCCGACAACTTTTTTTTTTCTTCTTTTATTCTTTTTTTTTGTAGGAACTTAGTCGGAAAGTTTTCGACCATTTTCCGACCAAATTTTTTTTTTGTCGGTAAATTGTAGGAAAATAGTCGGTAAAACCAGATTAGTTTTTTAGTCGGAACTTAGTCGGAAATTTTCCGACCATTTTCCGACCAATTTTTTTCTCTTTTTTTTTTTGGTCGGTAAATTGTAGGAAAATAGTCGGTAAAACCAGATTATTTTTTTAGTTGGTATTTTGTCGGAAAATGGTCGGAATTTTCCGACGAAATTGGTTTTGTCGGAAATTTTGGTAGGAAAACCCCCTATTTTCTAGTAGTGTATGTTTAAAAAAACACAGATAGTCAGTCATCTGGTTGGTTAAAGGCAATTCTCCAAGTGTCAAGCATTGTAAAAGCTACTGTCGACGGACTTACGATGGCCCTAGTCATCGCATTTCCACCATAAAATAAGGGGATGTCTCGTAAAAACTTTCATCGTACCATAAATCTATGTGCGGTTGGACACAATTGTGTACGAAAAAGGTGCCTAGTCGTGTGCCCTGCATCAAACAACCAAAATCCTGGTTTTCCACTTTAAACTTGGAAGCCAATTTGTGTACATGTAAATCCGAGTATTCTTAACTAAACACATAGGCAACTAAAATTTATTCACGCACATTATATAACATAAACAGAATTTAAGTTTGATAGTTTTCTTTACAAAAAAACATTAGCTGGTAGATTCCAAGTATTTTATGTAAATATATAAAAATTCACATCCCCGTACATAGTTTAGTTGCCTTGCAAGTATTTATGGACCTATTCTACCTATGCACCAATATGTAATTCCAACCACATTAGAAAAACTAAGCTCCAAACGTAGAACTTCGCCTGTAAATTTATAACCCACTCTTGTTTTGTTTTGATATTTATCAACATTCTATGTGAAATAGATTGAAAGCATGTTAACATAATTTGAATGTTATTATCACTTTTATAAAATAAAGCTTTTAAAAATGATATACTACAATATCGAGTATCAACCTGTCCATGCCAAACGTTACATTTTTTTAAAAAAGTAAAAAATAACGAATATAAAACCAAACTATTATGTTTGGTTACAATTAATTTAAGACGGTTTGGTTTTAGCTTAAACCGCAAGGCAAGTTCCCAGTTTATGTTTTAACAAATTTTAGTAATTAGGTCTGGTCAGTTGTCTACTAGTTTGATAGCTTAAATTTTATTAAGTTGATACATTGGGTTTGCAGTTGTGGCTTAGGGTACAAGGGGCACTCACCTAATAGGTGAGTCCCCTCTCTTACACACCACCAATCATATAGTACCACGTCAACTCCCCTAACACCACATTTTGATGGCGGCACTCCCCTAATAGGTGACTTGGGTTTTTTTTATTTTTTTATTTTTATTTTTATTTATGCATGTTTATAAATTAAAAAAATATTAATAAAAATAAAAATTAAATAAAAGACATTTCATTAAATTAAAAAAAAAAACAACCTAGAAAAATAAAAATTACATTCAAACTAGAAAAATAAAAATTACATTCAAACTAGAAAATAAAAATTACATTAAAACTAGAAAATAATAATTTTAGAACTCGATTGGCCACCCGTACTTCTTAGCGATGTCGCGTTTTCGGGCGAGGATGAACGGCAACATACTTGGCGGAGCATCGTCGTGCGGCTTGATGAATATTTCCATATCTCGATCGTAATTGTAGTTTTTCATCGTCTCGCGTTGTTCCGCTATGAGCTCGAGAGCCTGCGCCTCTCTTTTCCTCCTCAATTCAACCGCCTCCAAATCAATCGCGTTTTTCTTTTCTTTCATGGCGGTGTACTCTTTGAATTGTGCCGCCAACTCGGCCGAGCTTCCCTCGGACGATGTCGCTTGACGCTTGTCTCGCCGTTGTGCTCTTTGTGGCGAGGGGTCTTCGTTCATATCGGGTATGGAAGGGTCCACCTCAACGGGCTTTCTTTTATGTCCCGAACCTTCCCCTTCCTCACCCAACAATGGGACTTGGGCCCATTTGTCGTGTTTTCGAAGGACCTCCCACGCCTCGATATGTTGAAAACCGTTCGGATATCTCTCTTTAAATTCTGTTAAAGCGACTTTCATCATGTCGAGATCCTTGACTCCGCTTCCTCGTGTGCGATCCTACATGTTAAAAAAATATAAACTTAGTAAAGAAAAAAAATATACATGTTAAAAAAATATAAACTTAGTAAAGAAAAAAAATATACATGTTAAAAAAATATAAACTTAGTAAAGAAAAAAAAATATACATGTTAAAAAAATATAAACTTAGTAAAGAAAAAAAAATATACATGTTAAAAAAATATAAACTTAGTAAAGAAAAAAAAATATACATGTTAAAAAAATATAAACTTAGTATAGAAAAATAAAAAATATACAATGTTAAAAAATATAATTTTTACCGCTTGTTGGTATAGGCCGTTGAAAAAGTTTATTTTCGTTTGCATCGGGCCCCATTTAGACCGTACTTGATGCACGGTCCGGTTACTTCCGCCGATGATGGCGTTAAAATGATTTAAAATATTACGCCAAAAACTATCGCGATTTTGTTGATTGCCCTTCTTTTTGTTGGTAGAGCAATGTACATACGCCTTCGCCAACGCCTCTTCTTGGACCTTTGTCCATTTTTCGCTCGTCATTTTTCCCTTTTTATCCCGAGCGTCATCTTCTTCGTTGCCCGCGTCTTCATCCGCATTATATTCATCGTCCTCGTCGCCCAAATTTTGAGTTTCGGGCACTACCTCATCGTCCTCGTCGTCCCAAATAGGTGGAGGACGTTCAACATTTTCTTGGACCAATGGAACTTGTGGGGAACGAAAACCATATGGGTCGAAGGCGGGGGATTGAGGAGGAACATCCATTGATAACAAATTTTGAAAACCATAGCCGAAATTGGGTTGAAGGTTGGTTGCTTGGGTGTTGTAAAAGGAGGGGTGTGAAGGTTGTTGGAAAAAAAACGGGGGTTGTGGAGTATATCCGAAAGGGGGTTGTGATTGTGCACTTGCACCGCTCGAACCACCACGAGACGGTTGCTTGGCTCGTCCCTTAGTTTTTTTCTTGGCTTCGCGGGGTTGGTTCTCCATTGCTCGGTTTGAGAAGTGGGTGTGGTTTGAGAATATAAAAATTTTTTGAAGTGGGTGTGGTTTGAGAGTATAAAAAAATGAAATTTGTATAAAAAATGGGGTTTGATGAGAGTGTGGTTTGATGAGAGTGTGAAGGTTTGGTTATTTATATTTGTAAAAAAAATGAATTTTTTTTTTTTGTTTATGACCGTTCAAACAAGACCGTTACTCGATTATTGTGTCAAATTCAAATCGGTGGACATGGGCCGAAACCACCCCCCGAATCGGGTCCCCGCACCGATGGCGGCGGTGTTCCCGATCGGGGAAAGTGGTCACCGAAGGGGTCCCCGATGGGTGCCCCGGATACCCTTAGGGTGAACGGGGTGGGTGCAGTGTGCCCTTTCACCGCGCGACAACACCGCTGCCGACCCTTCCCTCACGCATGGCAACATGGAAATCGGGGAGTGTTCACCGCACAAGGGGAGAGGGAGAGAGAGGTGTATAATGGGCCCTAGTCTCTTCCAACTAATCATGCATTTTTCCTTTTTATTAAAAAAATGGTTTGGGTGAACCAGCCATTGTGATTAAGGGCAAGAGGGGAGTTGGAGAGGGAAGTTGACATGACAAGAAATCATTGGGTGGGTTTACCTCTCAAGAGGTGACCACCTCTATCACCATAAATTTTGGAAGTAGGCTCCTCAAGAGGTGACCACCTCATCACCCTGAATTTTGGAAGTAGGCTTCTACAAGTTAAGGTGCAGAACACACATGTCAGGTCGAGCTGGAACGTTGCATGACGGGTCAAAACAGGTTCAAGTCAGAGTAGAAAGTAGCAAAACAAACCCGCTCCATAACACTTATGAGTTTGGACCAAAACAGTACTAACCAAAAAGATCTTGGGGTTGATACGAGTCGATTTGAAAAAAGCAAAAATGTATGTTTACCCGCTATTTTTTTTATGGTGGCAAGTGTGGTGGATGCAGTTTGTGGTAGTAGCCCTAGTTTCTAAAGTATACACGTCTATCCTATCAGCAAAGTTTAATAAGAATAGAAACCAAAAGACGAGTCATTTGAATATCTGCTCAGTTAAGCTAAACTCAAATTCAAATTCACTTGAGCAAAATCACACATGCTAAAGAAAGCAAATATCACAAAACTGTTATAACCACACCAGCAATGATATCTTCATATTTCATCTATCATCTGTTGCAGCAAAAAAAAAAACAAACATTATGATTACTATATGATAAGGGCACACAAAGAATCTAGGATACAAACCATGCAGAATTAAATTTTATCATGCGTCATACAATTTTCGATAACTCTCAAAATAAACAGCAGACCAAAATTGCATCAAAGATGTACCCAGATTTGATATCAGATCACCAAGACCACCAAGACCATTTTATAAAACGAATTATCACTCTAAACATGTTAACATTAATCTATTTCAAAACAAAATAGAACCTTTTTATTTGTGTAACTGCGCTTTAAAAAGAAAACAAGCATTGTTACGGTCTTATATCAAACATTACTACTATAGAAAAGCTCAGGCCTAGAAACATTAGATTTCAACAAGCATAAATCAACTATAAGCCAGATCACTTTAAACTTTAACATAGTGGCTTTCTGGAAGTAATTGAACTAGAACATCACACGAGCTGACTCTATTCCGATAAACATAAATTCGTTAGTTAAATCTCCAGACATGATTCTAGTTTCCAAACTGATTGGTTTTTGGTTCTTGCAGGGATAAAATAAAACAATGTTAGATTGAACTTCCATCCTTTATCCCAAAAGAACAAAAGTGAAGTAAACTTAAATATATAACAGGCTTAAAAACTCATTACTACTCTGTAAATAAAATAAAACTTGATGTAGTTAGAAATTAAAATCGTCAACTGAATATCGAAACTTTAAAAGCCTCTTAAAAGCTAAAATCATACAATTAAAAAATGACTAACAAAACTAGTTGTATGCTAGTATACCACGTAAATTCTACCCAATCTGCCTTTCATTTCTTTTGTACACCTCAAATCCAATCCCACATATAAGTAAAACAAAACTAGTTGTATGCTAGTATACCAAGTAAATTCTACCCAATCTGCCTTTCATTTCTTTTGTACACCTCAAAACCAATCCCACATATAAGTAAATGTAGGGCTTTTTTCTCTAAATTTATATTTATATTCTTTTACAAAACCTTAAAAAACCAACAAAAGAAGAGCAGAAACCGACGACTTTCTTTTTCCTCTTCGCCTAGACCTCACATCACCTCGCCACTTCAGACTAAAGTTAGCATTAACCTAAAATCAAGATGAAACGTCCCAAACTGAACAATTCACAACTATAAAAACCAGTGCATCACAATTACGATCTTACTAACAGCCTAGCAGTCAATATCTTGCCACTAACCGAATAAATTCACCTAAAAAACTCTTCTTACCAACATCTTAAGCTAAACAAGTACAACATTTACAATCAAAAACCAAATAACTACATTATAACGCACAAACAAAACAAACACAAAGCACATTAACATCTAACCGCATTACCTTAGATGTTGCTTGGGTACATGAACACCCTAACCCTAGCTCCCTGCAAAACAAACCACCAAACACTTAAAAAAACTCCACAACCACAATGCCAAGGGTTTTTGTCATGTACAATTACCATTGATTTAGGAGGCAGGTTAGATTTGAACTTAGCGCGAACAACACCAGTGTTACCATGAGGCCTAGTCACCTTCCCCCAAATGCACCGATAATGCGATCCGTTCTTCTTCACCTTAGCTTTGTAGATGTACGCCATGCGTTTCCCTTGGTACCATGCTACCTCCTCTTTCGTGTTCACACCTTCGATCTGAATCAACGATGTGTTCGGGTACTGGTTTGACTTTGACCTAATTAATTCGTTCAAATAATCAAAAATCCTAATTTCACGTTTTTCAACGGCATAAAAAACTAAAACTACTGATTCTATACATTCAATTGATATGTTTGCAACGCATCAGAAAGCTAAATCAACAATGTGTTCGGGTACTGGTTCGATTTTGACCTAATTAAAATCGTTCAAATTATAATTATATACAAAAAAAACCTAGTTTCTAGTTTTCAAGGTAATGAATATGAAAAGTATTAGATTCGATTAATTTAAGTGATATGTCTGCAATGAATCATGAAGCGAACGATATGTACCTTTTGTAACCGAGAACGGTTCCTCTAGTGTAAAGTCTGAAATGAATAATGAATACAACAGATGTTAGGTTGTGGATGATGATGATGATTAAAGATTTATAGATTTTAGAGTACCTGACACGTTCTCCTTGGCGGCCTTTCACCATTTTCGGTTCAACGAATAGCAGCCGACACCTGCGATGAAGATGAGGAAGAAGGGTAGCGAAACCCTAAACTTGGATTGATATATTGGATTGGATGGTCAAGTGGGCTAAAAATCTTTTGGGCCTAACGAAAAGAATACTTTTTTTTTTCTAAACCCAATTATAATTTAAAAGTTGTAGAAATAGTTTTTGAGAAATTTCATGATAAATCTCATTCTAAGTTTGGGACAATGTGACATTTGACATTTTTCGATTAATTTTAGTGCTATTTGTAAAACAAGTTTATAATAATAAATGTGTCATTTGACTTAATTCAGTTAGTTAAGGTCTTTTACGGACAAGCAAGCAAGCATTTTATAGATTTTAGAAATTACCATATCCCGTAGTGAAAAAAATACCTAAAACGAACGTTGGTGACGACCTGGTTAAAAATTTAAAAGTCTAGAATTTGGCAAAACACTTGGAATAACATAAAACAATTTAATATAGAGTAAATTACAAAATTCGTCATTTATGTATGTTACTTATTACAAAGTGTGTCATTTGTCTTTACTAGGTACAGTAAACATACCTAATGTTTGAAAAACTATTCAGCTTATGTCCTTTACCCTAAACCTAGTTTATTTTCCTAGTTAAGTCAGGTCACGTGGGAAGCACGTGAGAGCATTAAATCATTCTACCTACCACTCATTGTTAACGTATTTTTTAAGGGCATTAACCAATATATAATTATCCTATATGCTTAAAGTAGAAAGTCGGTGGCAACAGCCACCGACAATCCACCTCAAAAATATAATTTTGTCCTTTACAACCTTTTGGGCTCTTTCTAGCAGATTACTAAAGGAAGAGATAAGTGGGCTCAAAGGCAGAACTGGGCTGTGTCATGAAATCATCTTTGGGCCTGCCCCAGCATATCGTTAATGGGCCAAAATCACAGTTTCCATACGGTGAAACACATCAAAAATTGGCGGTGGCATGATGATGTAATTTATGGAATTCATTAAGGCTATTCTTGTACTTTTTGCAGCTCCCAGCCTCCCACTATGATTTCTCCAACTTTTTATTTTTTTTAACGGCAAGGAACGATGTGTCAACCATCGTGACACCGGGCGTTGTGGCCAAGGCCGACTACTCGACTGTCGCCAGCCCCTTGGCTCTTTCCTTTCCAAGTTAAACTTCAATTTTTCACTCATACTTTGAGTAAAATACATTTTGACCATTTGCTTTTAGTTTTGTTAAATTGGGTTTTGAGTCCATTTCCTTTACAAGTTAAACTTCAATTACATTGCAATATTAGATCATTGAGGTTTAATCTCAAAAGTTTATAATGTTTCAACTTTATCGTTGTACTGTATATCTATATATTTTTAGCTTATTGCTTTCTTTAATTATTTTCGTTCGCTAATTTCTTTTTTAAAAACTAAACGTTTGGATTCAACCATACATTAAGTTGAACTGAATACGTCAAGACATGCGCTTTCATATGGTGGACTAATCTGTTTGCAACGTGGCTACGACGCATCGCACGCGGGTTGTATTATGAATATTAAAATTTATATGTCGGTATAAATTCGAGTTGGTGTACGCTTCGATGTAAACTTTTTTGGGAAACAAGTCAGGTCAAATATATTTTGTTTTTTTATTGTTTTATGTACGTTTCGACCCTACCGCAACACGCTAAGGGTATAATTTTTTTCCGTTGATATGAATATCACTTTTGATTACACGTGTTAGTTTTCCCTTGGTACACATTTTATGATTTTTTGTACGTTTCCTATGTATGAGTCGGGTCACATATAAATACGATATACTTTACATTTTTATCCAACTACAATGCTATTGAGTTAAATTGGATACGTCAAAATGTGTGTTTTCATATGTTTAACGCATTACATAACGTTTCGACTAATCTATTCGATGTTTGCAATGTACTTGCGCCGCAACGCGCACGGGTTTCCCACCGGCTTTGCCTCCCTGCCCCCATACTTTCACGATGTTGCAATTTTAGCTCCTTGACTTTGGTATCTTCAAAGTTTCATAAAATGATAAATTTAGTCCCTAAACCTTCTACTTTGGATTTCCAAAATCACAACCTCATCTTTCAAACTTTGCCAGCACCAACCCTCTACTTTGGTTTTCCACCATCACCCCCTTAGCTTTTACACAGTTACGCCACCAACCCTCTTCTTTTACATTTCCACCAACACCCCCCTCATCTTTTACACATTCCCGCTACCACCCGTATACTTTTACGCTTTGTATTTTTTAGACTTTGCTTATTTACCCCTTGCACTATTACTCCATTTTTACACCCGTCATACTTTAAAAAACTTGCAATTGTAACCCCTAGACTATAACTCCTACTTTTGCAAATGCCAATGCATTGTGTTTTTCGAATGTCTTTGTCATTGTGTTGTACATTTTGTGTCTACCTTTGTGATTTACACTTTTTTTTATAATTGTCTTTTACGCACTGCGTTTTACGAATCGTGTTTTGTCTTACCATATGTTTCCACCCGTCGCGCGCCGCCGCAATGCGCGGCGGGCAAAATCCTAGTACGTACAATTGTACAATTGACAAGGGCGTGTGCAAGCGTATCTCTTGTTGTAATATAGATGAGACATTGGAGAAGTAATGATGGGATGAACTAAAACTAAAACTAAAACATGATGCAACCATACAAAAACTAAAACATGATGTGTCTTATGTTTTTATATTTAAGATATACATTTCCAAACAGATCATTTATCATCAGCGTTCTATTGGCCATCCTCCTTACCATTTTTCGGCATCAATATCCGACCATATTTGGCGACAATCTAGAAGTTCAACAAGTTGTTTCTGCTCTTACTCCATTGCTAGCAATCTACCTCATCATTTAACAATATTCAACCTGCACTTTCTAGTATGCATTTAATCAGTGGCGGAATCAGAACTTTTCAACTGGGGGGTCGTAATATATTTTCTTACATTCGTTAGATATATGAATTAATCGCCGAACTTTTATATTGTTGTATAATTTTTGTCTAATAAACTTGATACCCCTTATGTTCGGTGTGAGTTTTTTTTATAGTTTTTTTCTTTATAAATGAAATATATATGTAATAGAAATTTTATTGAAAAACAAAATGCTAGATATACTTATACGAGTTTTTTACTTTAATTATATTTCTAAAAATATATCTTTATCATGGAAAAACTATAGTATGTAGTTAAATATATTTTTATCCAAGATAAAAAAAATTGTGACAAAAATTATATTAATAAGATGCTAAAGAAAGTTAAATCATAACTTAATAAAAATATATAATCAAATAACAAAGAAAGAAAAACTAAAATTTGTATGTATCTTTTATTCTTTTTAAACCAATAAAATATAAAAGATAAGAGAAAATGAGTTTTTATTTAAATAAGAGGGTAACGCATGGGTCCCTGACAACTTCATAAGTCTATTGGTCAAAATATTAATAAAATATTTGCTTTGTTCTTTTAGTTGTTTAATATTAACTCAATAATCAATTATTCTCATCTTCTTCATTTTAATTCTCTTCATCGCACATAGTTCGTCGGTGGCCACCGGAAAACAACAAAAGTCTTATTTACATCAGATTTTCATCACTTTAACTTCTCTACAGATACATGTTCAAGGGTCAAAGCGGCAAAATGACAAAAAAAGTTTATTCGCTGCTTATACAGATCAACATAGAATTTGGCCGGCCGGAGGGTCAACGGACCCTCCTGATCCCCCTGTGGTTCCGCCACTGCATTTAATCCCCAACAATTATTATAACTTTCACCATAGTTTGCTGGTTAATTTTTATTTTTGTATGAAAATGCAAGGGTTGCAATCGGGGCACGATGTTAGGCTGTAGTGGCGGAACCAGAACTTTTCAACTGGGGGGTCGTAATATATTTTCTTACATTCGTTAGATATATGAATTAATCGCTGAACTTTTATATTGTTTGTATAATTTTTGTCTAATAAACTTGATACCCCTTATGTTCGGTGTGAGTTTTTTTTATAGTTTTTTTCTTTATAAATGAAATATCTATGTAATAGAAATTTTATTGAAAAATAAAATGCTAGAGATACTTATACGAGTTTTTTACTTTAATTATATTTCTAAAAATATATCTTTATCATGGAAAAACTATAGTATGTAGCTAAATATATTTTTATCCAAGATAAAAAAAATTGTGACAAAAATTATATTAATAAGATGCTAAAGAAAGTTAAATCATAACTTAATAAAAATATATAATCAAATAACAAAGAAAGAAAAACTAAAATTTGTATGTATCTTTTATTCTTTTTAAACCAATAAAATATAAAAGATAAGAGAAAATGAGTTTTTATTTAAATAAGAGGGTAACGCATGGGTCCCTGACAACTTCATAAGTCTATTGGTCAAAATATTAATAAAATATTTGCTTTGTCCTTTTAGTTGTTTAATATTAACTCAATAATCAATTATTCTCATATTCTTCATTTTAATTCTCTTCACCGCACACAGTTCGTCGGTGGCCACCGGAAAACAACAAAAGTCTTATTTACATCAGATTTTCATCACTTTAACTTCTCTACAGATACATGTTCCAGGGTCAAAGCGGCAAAATGACAAAAAAAATTATTCCCTGCTTATACAGATTAACATAGAATTTGGCCGGCCGGAGGGTCAACGGACCCTCCTGACCCCCCTGTGGTTCCGCCACTGTTAGGCTGTGATTGCGTATATAAATATAGCATGCTACTACTTCTTTGGTGTTCCTTTTAGACTTAGTTTGGGACTTGCATTCAATAGGGGTGTGAAGGTGTGATCTTTATACTCATTTATGTTGTACATTATTCATTATTGATTGTACCATATATATCTATATACCTTTATTAAGGAAACTGGGTTTTTTATATTTTTCGTAATTTTACCATTCGTACACATTTTGATGCATTATGTACAAAAGAACCAAGCTATTTTAGAAGGGTTAAACTTGTACATTATCCAAAGATTTAAGACACTTTAGGGGCATTTTAGGTATTTAAACACCTTTTAACCTAAATACAAATAAACACCAAGAACCCTGAGAAGCCCTTTCAACTTTCGTTCATTAATTGGCGACAATTGAATTGCTCTTGTAACGAGTTGTGAATGTCTTCAAACATACTACATTTCTCTCTAATATGCGAATCGTGTATGGAATTTGTAATCGGAGCCACAAATCGATGTCTGTCTTTGGTCTCATTCACATCTAAAGGAAGAAGCTATGGCTGTCGTAGGTAAATGTCTTCTTGAATAATTTGATTTGCTCTTCTTTTCATTCTTATGTTTCGACTTCTTTGGTAATTTTTGGGGGTTATGCTTAGCATAGGGTTGGATTTCAATGTTTGCGCTTAAAATTTGTTGCATGTTATTCCTTGGGATACTTTAAAAGTTTTACCATGTTCTTTACTGGATTTAAATAATAGAGACCTTCAAAGTCAAATTTGTGAAGTACAGTGATGGTATTTCAAGAAAGAAACTAAGTGTTGTCAACAGAGAGATGGGTAGCGGATAAGAGAGGGATGGGTGGCTTTCCTTTTGTGACAACCCGAGTTTTCAAGGTCTCTATTCGACTTAACTTTGTACTTATTTGCAAAGTGTGTTTTATATTTATTTGAGGTGCAATATAAGTGTTAATCGTGATGTGTATATTATGTGGGTATAATTATTAAAATGAAACCTTTTGCCGAGAACCCTCACCCGAAATCACCCTAGCCGAAAACCCACCCCCCCTTGCGAAATCACTCTTGGCGAAAACAATAGGTGTTTTCATCAAGAGCAGGCCGGCGAAAACAAAGATGGGCCTTGGCCCAGTGACGAAGTGTTTGAGCTTTGTTTATAACTTTTACGCGAGAACAGTATCCGGCCAAAACCCTAACCACCTCTCACATTCTCTCTCGCTACCCTTTGAACCTGACGGCAAACTTGTGTCCCCCGGATCCTCAAGATCAATCAAGTTATCGTCTCGCTCGTCGCGGTTAGTGTTAATCTTTAACTGACTGTTTGATTTAGATCGATTGCATGAACGATTTGTTTATTATCATAACTGTGATTGTTTATGAACGTAAGACTGGATGATCGTTATATATATATTATCTACAAACTGTCATGTATATTGGATGATATGATCGATTGTGTGTGCCTGTTAATGAATGATCTGCTGATTGATTTATGATCTTGGTCTCACAATGATTTGGTAGTTTATATGTTTACATATCAATGATTTGATTAAATGATTTCGTCGATGACTGATCATGCAACTGTAAGTGATGATTAGGGTTACTGTTATTGCGTAACTGATGTGTTGTTGGTGAGTATGTAACCGACGAAATCAAGAGCAGCAGACGAAATCACGAGGACCAGGCGAAAACACCAGTGTTTTCGTCCAACATTAAACCCGACGAAATCACTCGGGATTTCGTCGCCTGAATGATTTCGCCAATAAGTGTTTTCGCCATACAAGTGATTTCGTCCAGTGTCTGTCATACCAGTCCTGTTAGTTTTAACTCTGTCAAGTTGTTAATGCTGTTAAGTTTATTAACTCTGGTTAAGTCCATAACTCTGGTTAGTCTATTAACTGAGTTAAGTTATTAACTCTATTAACTTTATTAACTCTGTTAAGTAGGTAACTCTACTAGTTTGTTAACTCTGTTAGTTAATTAACATTGTTAGTTTATTATTCCTGTTATGTGTGTTAATCCTGTGAAGCTTGTTATCTTTGCTAAATATATTAACTTTGTTAAGCCTGTTAACCCCATCAAGCATGTTAATTGATTAACCATGTTAGAATTTACTAAGAACCCAGTTATAGGGAGTATGATTGTATGAACATGAACTAACTGTTATGTGTTACTTGATGATGATTGCATAAACACACTATGTGACATAAATGGCATGTGAATCATTACGAACTGGAACTGATTAAATATATGTACATACTTTAGGACTTGACTGATTACTTGTGAGCACATAGTTTAGCATACCGAGCAAACCAAGGTGAGTTCACACTTCTAAGGCATGGGATTCCCGGTGGGTTGGGAATGGGATTGAATAACTACGCATACTTTCAACACTACTAGACTACTTATCACCGTCCTCGGATTGGGAAGGACGCCTGTACTAAAACCTACGTACCACTGTCCTTGGATTGGGAAGGACACTTACGTAAAACCTACGTAAACTCATACTTACTACTGTCCTCGGATTGGGAAGGGCACTTACGTAAAACCTACGTAAACTCATACTTATCACTGTCCTCGGATTGGGAAGGACACCTATAGATACAACTAGTCTAGTAATATACAACATGGGAAGCCCCCACTAAATGTCGTAAAGGTTTGGGAAACAAGGATACTGGGTAACTTACGATTTCTGAAACGAACTCAAAAACTGAACAATCAACTGTGAACTCACTCAACTTTGTTGTTGACTCGTTGTTACATGCCTTGCAGGTCGATAGGTACTCATGGAGCTTGCACAGGGAGGCACGGTCGTTGTGGGACATGGACAGTGGGTGCCATGTTAAAAACATTATAACAATTCGAACTTAATACTTATGTTGGGTTTTCACAATTATGCTTCCGCTAAACACTTAACTATGTTTTGATTTGAACACCTTTTGTATTGATGGGTTGAACTTTATTTATTACTTACAATGTTCAATATGATTGGTGGCTTGATCCTGGTCAGTCACGCCTCCAAGCGGTGATACTCCGCGTGTGGATTTTGGGGGTGTGACACCTTTACACTTGTTTCTGTGTATAAAAATTTTATTGTTCTTATACTAATCGAATTCTTAGAATACAATCAATGGTTGTTGAGTTTCCCGGGTATGTATTTCACCACTAAAACTATCCTACATTCTAACTAATGGCTGTAATTCTTTTTTTTTTTCTACTTGGCATGATGTTTTCATGGCTATATGTAGCTTGATTGGCTTAACAAGTTCATCGCATACATGTGGTTTTATTTCATATTCAATAACTTTAATTAAGTTCATTTTAGGTTTCTTTATTAACCTTCTGTATGTGTAGGCAATGTGACAGACTACAAAGGATATTGCAAAGCCCATTATTGCTAAATAAATTTTAATGATAAAAATTGATTTAGTTGAGTTTGAGACCCTTACCCTAGTGAAAAAACACTGGTTAAATGACCGGAATCAGATAATCCAGGGGGTTAGGTTCTGCATAAAAGGGTTGGTTCCTCCTCGTTCGGTTCAGGGGTGACAGATCTTCTTCTCTTCTCGACAACTGCAAAATAGACACCGTCAGACTCGCCACAGGGAGAATGGGGGTTCTCTCCGTGACCACCCTACGGCGTGAGAATAAGTATCGGTATATGAAGAAGAAGAAGTATAAGTGAAGTGAATGTAACTTGGGGATCATACCTGAATTATCCTTCTATTTATAGCTGAAGTTTGGGCGGGAAAGCCTGTTATTGAAATATTGACGGAAAATGCTAACTCCGTAAGCGGTTATTTTTCCCTTCGTTAATCTCTTAATCGGATGTGGGAGCACACGGATCGCGATCTTTGATCAACGGCTGGGGTATTGCCACGTGGAAAGTGGGCAAGTGAAGATCTCTCTTCAATTCCTTGCCATCATCGTGACTTCAAGAGAGCCTGGGATGATGACACATGGCCAGGCGGTTATAACCGTCTGGTGGTGCACGATTGAGCCTTCCAGAAGATTACAACTGTAATCCAGTGTGACTTCTTATCGTGTGGTGTCAGTGAAGTAAATAATATCCAAGTCTGGTTTTATTTATGCGGGAGTGCTTACTGGGATTTTTATCCCTGTCTGTTATGAAAAAAGGCGTAAGGATTCGTTAGTTTCCTTTTGGTGCGCAAGTGTTGCTTGTTGCTTTTCTTCTAAGTTCTCTTTGTAGGACCAGTGCGCGGCCGCGCAAGGTCTAAAGAGGGTTAGAAGGATGAGATTGTGGTATGGTCCTAAGTACTCGAAGCTGTTGGTGCATGTTTGTGACAACAACTTAGATTTGGTCTTTGGATATCTTGTAATTAGATAAACGATAAACAATTAGCGGGTTTAGCTTTGTAATAGTTAGTTGTTGTAAGTCCCGTTTAACCGGATCTTTCAATGATATCAAACAATCACCAAGTTTGTGCGGAATCCAAACTAGGTGAGATTCAAGAAATAAATCGAAAAATATGAAAAACGAAGAACACAATACCGAATCACTTTCAAACTTGCACACGATTCTATTACTATCAACTAGCAAAACCGTCTGGTACAAGTTCCTACACCACAATCGATCGTCTCCCTCTCTCTAGAGAAATTGTAACAATGAGGTTCCCAAAGGTTCAAACCCTAAAACAAGTTGAAAACTTGTTTATATACTTACTAAAGCCCACTTCCCTACATGGGCTCCCCTTGGGCCTGCTTGGCCCACATGGCCTAAAGCTTGGCCCAAGTGACCTATAAAGGTCCACAACCTAATATAAACTAACCCGGTAATACCCAGCTAGTAACCACAGCTCGTTGTATTAATTTGATGCGTCAGTCTCACACTTTAGGGCCTAACAATCTCCCCCTAGACTGATGCCATCAAATTGTCTTCATAGCATGAATTCAGCAACGTCCTCAACGAAGTCTATGGTTGTCGTTATGCTGCAGATGTTCTGGAAGTTCTTGTCTTTTGAACTCTCAGCACTGGGTCTCTTTCTTCAGTTATTGTGGTTAGCTTCATATCAGGATCTTGATCAGCTTTGCTTGAAACATCTTTGTCAGAAAGAATGTGAGAGGAGGATTCTCAACAGCTCTTTTCTTCTTCAGTTTTTTTTTCTTTCAAGCAGGTTCATGGTACTTCTTCAAATGCACTTTCATTGTCAGACGTCGTTTCGTATCCGGTTCTTCTGACTCAGGTACATCTTGTTGTTGTGCTGCTTCAGGCTTCTTCAGCAACTAACAGCATCTCAGTCTTCATCAACCCCTGTTCTTGATTGAAATCAAGTTCTGCACATGCTCACAAACTCATAAGCAAACATTTCTTATGCAACAGGGAGAGTACCACATGAACATTAGGTACATGAAATTTCACAATTTAAATTCTTTTAACTTTTGATGATCAGTCAAATCTTCAAGAACGGTTACATTTTTAATTTTAAGAAAAATAAATAAACACTCTATTTTTGGATTTTTGGTTTTATAGAAAAACAAATAAAAACTCAAAATATAAACAACTACCATAATATACAATTACAATTGCAATGGGATCAAAATTCGTTCTCAGGCAGACTAAGGAACACTTTTCAGTACGAGCCTAATCAAACTGGTCTATGCGATTGCCAATATGTTTGTCCACTTAAACTTTAACGCTCAACTTTCAATTTTTTAACTTCGTGATATGCTTTAGGCAATATTATACTATTATACCCGTGTGTCCCATTCCAAGGCATACCCCCGCGATCAAGGTAAGCACAACGATTCATCGTAGCAGGTGAGTATACTGATGTCATCCTTTAAGATATCCTGACTGTGTCTAGGTCTGCATATAATCTGTTTTATCAAGTTTTGATTTCTTAACAATGAACACCCAAATAAATACTAATCAAATCCTGGAAATATAAACAGCACACTCTATCATGCAAGTATCTTCCCTACCACATATTTCACAAGTCCAATCCATATTTCTGAAATCTTAACTGGGAATAGGTTGAGAAGAGAACAGAATAGATCTTAAGTAGAGATGGTATAATATACAGATCAAATGAGTTTTTCTCAATTTGATATAGGTTTCTTGGGTTTCTTTTGGGCACTTGAGGGCCTCTTTCGGGTGTATTAGATCTATAGCGCGACAACGTACAGCTAGGTCAGCATGTATCTGGATGCAGCAGAAGCTGTCGTTGCCTAGCACCTCCAGGTCAGCATATATCTGGATGCAGCAGAGGAGGTACACGAGTTTTTCAGAGAAGATTTCAGAGTCAGACCAAAATTGTGTGTATCGGGACAACATACAAACATTCAAATAGAAATGAGCTAATTCCAAGTGACTTTCTTTCCTCGGTTCATGTACAATTTTAGTTCTGAACAGAAGGACAGCCAAGATATCCCCGGATGATTCAACAATATAAAAACCCGAAACCTGAGATGTTGGCTATCTATCAACGCAAGATTTAAAACCATAAAATCATACACCGTTGGTATGTTACCCACATGGTACATAGTTCGTTATGTTTATATCACTTAGTATCTTTTATCATGTTGAGCGTCAAGCCTATCGACATATCGCAGTAGATCCTAGTCTTTTCAGCTATGGCACCTTACATGTGTTAGTCAAACCCTTTAACACGAACATTTATTTCACTTCCCATATCATGCAATCTTTCTTTTTGGCTTTTTCATTTTTCAAATGTTTTTGTATTTTTCTCATTTTCTCCCCCTAAAACAATACATATTTACAGCAAACTCTTTTTGTATTTTATGAGTTTTCTCCCCCTAAACTCTATATCTATCTATATGTTCCTCTCCCCCCCTAAATTTGTGCATAAATCTTGTATTTTTGCGCAAATTTACCATTTATTAGAGAAAGGACAATTTATATACAAAGTATAAACTAAGAAAAAGAGAGAAAAATATTTTTGCTTAACCGTTCTGTCATCAGATTGAAGACTAATCAAATTCAAATCAAAGTACTGAATTTAAACGGTACCTTTTGCTGATCATTTCTTACTTCTGTTATCTCCTCCAAAGGAAACATATCATCTGTAAAAAAAAAATTGAACTTTTTGCAACAGTGAAATGTTACCCGTTTTTATCTCTGGAACAACCGCTATCAACATTCCAGAGATTGTCAACAGCTCCTCCTTGGTTGTTCCTGAAAGGTAAGGAGATTAGTAAGACATGGGTACCCAGGCCATCGTGGTCCTGGGTTTACCTGAAGCATCAAAGTAAGACACTTCCTTCAAACACAAGTCCCCTTTAATTTCAAGGATTGGAGACATTGCTGCTTTGGATTTGAGTTTCCAAATTTGTTTCGGTTTAACAAACGTGTTCGTTACCTTCAGTTGAGCAACTTTAGCTGATTCAGTTTTAGAAAGACGTTTTTGTTCTTGAACAGCCTTGCGTTTGTTTTTAGCAGCGTTCCAATCCCCATCAGAAGGTTTAACCTTGGGATTCACATTCTTCATTGCCTTAGGTGATGATACCTTCATTGGCTTGGAATGGTAGTTATCCTTAGGTGTAACCCTCTGATTTTGAGCATAATACAGTTCATGAGGACGCCGTGTGCAGTTTCTAGCAATATGACCCGCAATGCCACAGTTGTAGCAAGTTTGTCTTTTCATAGGAAAGACATTTTGAGCAGCTTGATTTGCTCTAGCAGGTCCTGAAGGACAAACCGGTCCTTTTTACGTTGGATGCGCCTGCACATTACTCTTAGACATAGACGAATTTGGGTGCTTGTATGTGCTGGTTGCAGAAGTCTTGTTGCTTTGAGCACCATTCTTCGTCTTTTCTCCCTGATTGGAGCTTTCAATCACCTTGTCATGAGCCTTATGGGATCGTGATTGTCCTTGATGAGCAGACTTCTTATATCCTCGACTTTGATCTGCTCGTTTTGGCTCCTTTTGTGTGTTGTGAACCGGCTCACAAACATCAGCACAAGAGTGAGTATAGGCATTTTGCTGCACTTTTGGACGATGAACACAATTTCTAGCAATGTGTCCAGGAATTCCACAGTTGAAACATGTCTGTCGTTTCAAAGTATGGAGATTCTGATAGCTAGCAGCATTAGCTGATCTGGTGGGTCTAGATGATCGATCTTGCTTTGCCTGTGTTCCATGTGCCTTTTCTGAATTCTTCTGTACCTGTTGATCAGAACTAGCACAAGCATGAGATTTAGACAGATGATGTTTTTCGTCTTTTATAATTTTATCAGGATCATTCTGAAAAGACGATTCAGTTTCTGTTTTAATTTTCTTTTCAGAAACATTTTCTTGTGACTTTTCATTTAATGTGACCACCTCTTCTTTTTCAAAATCTGGTTCAGTTTTAATTTCAGAAGATGTAGAAGTTTCATCAACACGTGTTTCATCAATGCATGTATCATGAGAATCTTCTTGTGGTTTACTCTCATCCACGGTTTCCAATGGGATCCCACTAGATTCAACATTAGGGATGCCCACTGAGACAGATTCAGAAGAAGAATCACAAAACTCTTGATTTTCTTGTGAAGAAGTTTCAGTGGTTTCACTGAATGTGTCCTGAGGAACCTCACCTGTAACACTGTCATCAACTGAAACATTAGAGACATTACAATCACACGCATTAACTGAAACACAATCATCACCAGACTTATTGTTCAAAGTTTCACCACAAACATTATCAGTTTTGCCCCAAACATCAGGCTCACTTGACGAAACATAAGCAGAAAACGACGCAAATAAAGAACGACTAAAAGCCATGTCAGATTCAGTTGGTTCAGAATAAGGTTCAAAATAAGGTTCAGAAATATTTGAAATAACGACTGGTTCACTCCCATGAACATCTCCACATTTTACTTCAGAAACAACATCTGCACATGAAGATGAAACGTTAGGATCAATTGAGCCTTTGGAAACAAAACTTATAGAAGTAGATTTCTGTTTCTCAACTTGTCTGTCATGAGAAGATGACTTGTTGGTTTTAGAACCAAAAGTCATGCTACTCTCATTCATCATCTCCTCCTCAGTCATTGGCAGATAAGTGTAATTATTATTATATGGAGGAGGAGTCTGATTATAACCCAAACCTTGCCCTTTCTTCTCTTTGTAAGCAAGCTGTTGATCGCACAGGTTTTTAACTAGTTTGCTGGAAGAATCAAATTTTTTAATGTTAAGCTCATTAATTTGATATTTGTCTCTAATATCTTCCAGCTCCTTAGTTACTATGCACAGTTTTTCCTGAACGTATAAGAGTTGAGATGATTTAACACTTACATCATCCTTGAGTTTGATGATGTCTTTTCGCTGAGCTTCGATCTTTTCTTTGAAAAGTTTTTCGTTTTTCGATAAAGTAAAGTTTTTATTTTTTATATCTTGATAATCTTGAATTAGCTCAGCATTGTGCATTCTATAAACTTCAACTCTTTCTCTACATTCAGGAGTACAGAAAGTAGAAAGTACCTCTTCTTTAGTTAGACCTTTAACAGGAGCTGAGAGAATCTGAGTCATGAAAGCAAAGTTCTCAGCTGCAGTCTCCTTCTCTTGTGTAGATACTTGATCATTTGAGGTCATAAAAGCAATATTGTTACTTGAAGCAGCTTGATTTTCTGGAGCAGAAATGTTCAGACGCTCAATCTCTGAATTCCAATTAAAGTTGATGTTGGGCTGAACCACCAGGGCTTGAGCTAATCCTTGCGGTTGAGGGCTTCCAGTAGCAGCAACATCTGATATACTAGCAGTGGTCACAAGAGCTCTTTCTCTATTAGGTGTCACGGGCTGTGTTGGAGTTTGTTCTCTATTCATCGGTGGTTTTGGGCAATTTCGAGCATAGTGTCCTTCCTCATGACAGTTATAGCAACGCAAGTTAAAAGGCACTTTAGCAGCACCATTCCAAGCAGTCCCCCATCGATTTTTACCTGTTCTTTTAATAAACTTTTGTGCCCTAAAAGCAGCCATTGCCATCTGCCAAGTGATGTCCATTTCTTCAACATCATCAGGATGAATCTGATATAGGTCTTCGCTACACCATTTTGGAGGATCAATTTTTCCTGCAACGAAAGCATTTAAGCAGTTTATAACAGAAGCTGCGATATCCAAACTCTCCTTTGACTGTTTAGTAAAGAAAGCTATCATCTCATTGTTCGCAGTGGAAGCGGAAGCTGCGGTAGTAGTATTCACAGCAGAAGCGGGAGTAGCATTAGAAGCAGCATTAGGAAAAGATGGAGCAACTTGAGCAACTTGAGCAGAAGACCCAGAGTAGTAGATGTTTGTTGGACTAGGAGCCGCTTTAACAGATGCAGCATTGCTAAACATCTGAAAACCTCCTTGAGACAAAAGGGCTGCATTGTTGTTTGATGAAGATGGTGCAATAGTGAATCCAGCAGCTAACAAACTGTTTTTATGATTGGTCTCTCTTTGCTTATCATCCAATTCACATGCTTTGATATGAGAAATCATCTCAGATAAACTGCATCTAGCAAGGTCTTTTGTTTTCTTAATCATAGCCACATGATGATCCCAACTTTTAGGTAATGCATTTAAAAGTTGCCTATTTGTTGATGCATTTGAAGTAGGAATCTCTTCCATCTGCATTTGTGTGACTAACTTGACGAACCTCTGAATCTGATTGTCTACAGTCTCCCCATAGATGTGATTGAAGTTATTGAAGTTCTGTCTTAGCAAGTTCCTTCGGCTTTCCTTCATGTCTTCATTCCCTTCGTAAACATCAATCAACGATTCCCAAAGTTCCTTAGCAGATTTGCAAGTGCGAAAGCCAATAGCGATATCAGGACCCAATCCCATGGTTAAATAGGACAGTGCTCTATCATCTTCCTCAATTATACTGAAATCTTCTTCAGTATACTCACTCTTTGCTTTCTTCACTTTTAGACCAGGTTCGGTAGGACTGTCAGTCATAATCTCCCTTGGACCTCTTAAGATGCTTCTCCATATCTTTGAGTCCTTGACTTTCACATGCTGTTCAAAACGCCATTTCCATTCTGGAAAGTCATTTGCATCGGTTAACCTAGGAATGCGTGTAGTAGTTCCAACCTTTGAGTCAAGTTCTTGTTGTTTGTTAAGTGCGGCCAGATCAGCATTATTTGTTGACATTTTAATTAATCAGTTAATTAATTAATTAAATTCTAAGTCCAATTAGTCAACAGGTCAATAGGTCACAAGTCCGTGATCAGTGTCGTTGCGAGTGGAGACTGAGTGATGGTTGCGAGTCAAAACTGGTACTGGTTGCGAATCGTAACCTTAGACAATTGCGAGTCGAAACCAAAACAATACGAGCCGAGACTGATGTTGGTTGCGAGTCGAAACCAAAACAGGATGAGTCGAGACTAGTGATGGTTGCGAGTCGTAACCAAAGCAGGATGAGCCGAGACCGGACGTTTGCGAGTCGTAACTAAACCAAGATGAGCCGAAACTGGACGGTTGCGAGTCGTAACCAAAACAGGATGAGCCGAGACTGGATGGTTGCGAGTCGTAACCTGCAAAACAAATAAGAGATAAGATCTGTTGACTCGCAATCCCTATTTTTCAGCACTTTCAAAAATTCAAAGATATTGTAATCTTTGAATCTGTTGACCACCAACTTTCCGAAAATTCAGCAAACAGCTTTTCTGAAATCAACAAACCAAAATCAGCAATATTTTCAACAATTCGGTGAAGAACAGTTTGATTATTTCAGCAATTTTTAACTGCAAAAACAAGCAATAAACCGGATCAGTAGCAAAATAAGTTCTTGAATCTGAATGATATCAAAACCGAGCCTTGAAAGACTTCAATGGCTAAATCTGTATATTATACCGTTCTTGAAAGACTGATCATCAAAACTTGGTGATTGTTTGATATCATTGAAAGATCCGGTTAAACGGGACTTACAGTTGTAATGTTTGGGCTAACTAAACCCATACTTATGGGGATGGGGGCGAATTGGGTCTGTCCAATTCGCAGTCCATGATGTTTAACTAAGCCCAAGTAGTAACCTTGTGTTATATAAACAAGGTTAGGCTTTAGGGTTTAGGTTAGAATCAGTCAATCAGCTAATCAGCCAGAACATTGTTTGAGAGCAATTTCGTGAGAGCTTTAGGGTTTGGACGAAATTGATAGTTGGTTAGGGATCTTGATTGATTGTAATCGCTTTGATAGATAATCAATAAAGATCCGGTTTGAAAGTGAATTGCTGTTTCTGTTTCCTACACGTTTTCTGCTTATTCTGATCAAGAGGATTCCGCACTCTTGATTGGAAAGACAATTCTGTGAAAGATCCATAAGAATAGGGGACCTACAATTGGTATCAGAGCATTAGGCTCTTGAAGGCTCGGTTCAGAATTGTGTCTGCAGAAACAGGGAGTTTTTCGAATTTTTGAAAACTAGGGTTTTGAAATTTTCGAAATTTTTCTGTTTGTTTGATAAAAATTTTCGAAATTCTTGGCTGTTTTGATAAAAATTTTCGAGATTTATTGGCTGTTTTGATATTCTGCTTTGTTTGTTTGCTGATTTGCAGGTTTGCAGGTTTGCTGATTTGCAGGTTTGGCTGAAATTCGAAGATTGTTCTTGGTTTCTTCATCAAGTTCATCGAATTTGGGTGAAAAGGTTGCTGATTTTGCTGCTTCAATTCTGCAGAAGTTGTTAGGAGAATCCAGAAAATCATCAAAATTTTCGAGCAGATTGAATTTCCATATTTACTGACCTGTGAAATTAACAGGGCTGCGAAATTAACTGATTAGCTTAATCATCAGCGAAATTAACTGAGACTACATATTTACCGGCGACGTTAAATCCAAAGGCGACTTTGGTAACCGTGTGATTGTCCACAGCGAAATTATCACGGTTTTCGGCGAATTTACAGTCGTCGTTATAGCGAAATTAAGCAGCGAACTTGACCAGCGAAATAAACTGATTCACCAGCGAAAATAACAGATCAGCGAAATTAACCAGTTGACCAACGAATTTAACTCAGCAAATTTAAAAAGCAGCGAATTTAAAAGGGTGGAATTTTCGTTGGGAAGCGTCGAGAAAATTTCAGTGTTTTGCAAATAGAAATTGATCCGTAGCTCGTTAGACAGAACTGTTTGGACCGTTGATTTCCTTGGATTTTTAGGGTAAAAAAAAAAAGGACTCTGGAAATTCCCGATTTCGGTTTTCGACATTATATATCATTGGATTTGTCTTTTCGAGACGATTCTAAAGGTGTAATTTGGTAACCACTGTTTTCGGAGAAATTTTGTACGGTTTTATCAGTACGGTTACGATAAAAACGTGTTTAAAGATGGTCAGAATGGACAAGGTTAGTGAGAGTGTTAAACATTGGCCAAAGCTGAAAAATGTCAAAGAATATGCTGACTGGAAAGAGAAGTTTGAGGCATTTGTGAAAAGTGAAGATACCAGAATGTGGTATTGTATGATAGATGGCTATGTTGCTCCTACACGTAGTATTGAAGGAAGGGTTTTAGTGCTGTCTTATGACAAGATGGAAGAATCTGAGAGACAGGTGGTTGATGCTGAAAAGAGAGCCTTGGCAGCAATAAAGATGTATCTACCTGATAGCATCAAGCATACCTTCACAAAGTACAATAATTCAAAGGATATGTGGGATGCATTACAAAAGCGATATCAGGGAAATGATAGTGCCACTCAGGCATTCATGGCAGAGATAGTGCCAGTTGATGAGGCTGAAACTATTGTGAGTGATGCTGAATCTGAAGTGAAAAATGCTGAAGCTCAAGTGGAGAATGCTGAAGCTCAAGTGGAGAATGTTGAAGCAAAAGTGGATGCTGAAGTGGAGAAAGAGAGTGAAGCTGAACAGGTTGTTGCTAATGAAATCTCAGAAGTTCATGAGAAAGAGGTACAATCTAATTCAGTATGTTTGAGATGTCGTGAACTACAGGGTGCGGTTGACAGATTGATAACACAAAACCAAAGTCTGGTAAGCGAGATGTCAAAAGTAAAAGAGTCAAACTTTTTTGTTAAAAGAAATGAATCGTCATACTTGAAGAAAATAAAAGGTTGTGAAGCTGAAATTGAAGCTTTAACTTGCAAACTAAATGAAAAACTTCAAGTCATAGACTTAGCTCATGACATGATGGCTGAGAAAACAAAAGAGATCTCTGAAAAATGCAAAGAGTTGTCAGATGCACAACTCAAAATTGTTGAACTTGAAAAGAAATTGAGTCAATTTAGAGATTCGTCTTTTGTAATGAAACACATGATGGGTGGGCTAAAGAAAAGTAATGACAAGACAAGTGTGGGCTTCCAGGGCTTTAATGAAGTCCCACCTCCTCTTAGTCATGACTATTCATTCCTGCCTAGTGAAAATGAGCTAGCAGACTTTATGGCATCTGCACCAAGTAGTTTCGGATCCACATCAAGTCAAAGTGATGGGTCAGAGAGTGATGATGCTAAGGAAAATAATAACAGGGAACCTTTGAAAAAGAAAAATTCACCGCCTAAGAATAAAAATCAAGCTTTTGTTAAAAAGATTAATTTTGTTCAAGGTAGTGATATGAAAAACGAAACCGCTGTTATTGAAAATGAATCAAATGTAGAGTTTGCTAAAAATAAAAACATAGAAAAATCTGAAATCAAGCAAACTAAACAAGGTTCATCTAAGGGATCATCACCATCTGATAAGGGATCTACCTCAGAGACTCCAGCTAAGAAGTCTTCAAAAAGGAAATCGTGCTTCAAATGTCACACCAAAGGACATATAGCTAGCTGCTGTCCTAACAAAAAGAGTGAAGCAAAACTTAGTGAAAAACAGAGAGGGAAATTACCAGTGAAGGAAGGTGATAGTGAGGAGAAAGGCTCAAATTCTCCAAAGAAATCTGCTCCTAAGCAACCAGAGAATGTTGCTGTTGGTGTAGATAAGGCTGAAAAAGGAACTCCACAAGTTCCTCGTTTTCAAAGAAATCAACAAAGATTTCAGCCTAGATCTCCACCAGGCATATACGAGAGACCTAGAAGCAGTTCACCTAGAATGAACAATTTTAATGGATATACAAATAATTTCAGAAGTCAAGGTCAATATCAAAATCGATACCAAAATAATGGTGGTCGAAATTTTTATAACAATGGCTTTAGAAATTATTACAATCAAGCTTCTTGGAATCAAAACTCAAGGTATCAAAATCAAAATTTTCAAAGGTCAAATAGTCCAAATATATATAGGAACCCTCAGGACCAGAGACCTTATGGAAATCAAAATCAAATTCCATCAACAGGTCTGAGATCCAAGACTCCAGTTAGGAGCAATGGATATTGGATGGATGTTCCAGTGGTTGGTGAATTTGGACGACCCAAGACCATTAAGGCTTGGGTCCCCCAATCTAACTAATTTCTTAGTTGGTGTGTGCAGGAGCTGCTAAGGAGGATTATCAACTTATGTTGATAATGGCTGCTCTAGGCATATGAAGGGGGATGTGAGATTGTTGATATATTTATATTGTTTGATTTAAATTGAAGTTCAAAGTGCTGAGTTGACACACTAGATAACCTGACAAATCTTTATACTAAAGCTTTTGACAGGGCTCGCTTTGAACACTTAGTCGAACTCAACGGGATGAGGAATCCTGAATAACTGGTTTTTCATAAGAATTTTGTAAATAGTTTACTGCTTTTCTCAAAAAAAACAAAAATACAAAAACATTGAAAAATCAAAAACATAAAAAAATAGAAAATTAAAAATGAGTTGTCACTGTGTGAAAAAGAAGAAATGATAGTACATCAGCATGTTAGACTGTCACACTGAAAATGATATTAAATTGCTTAAGTGTGATAGCAGCTTCATTATATGATGTACCAGTAGGCAAAAAACATGAAATAATCAACTTACCAATGTGATATAAACTTAAATACAACTGTGTATGAGTGGGGAACACATCAGTGGTGTATGGTTTAATGACCTTAAATCTTGCGTTGATAGATTGCCAAAATCTGAAGTTTTGGGTCTTTATACTGTTATTTCATCTGGGGATATCTTGGCTGTATTTCTGTTCAGAACTAAAATTGTACATGACCCCAGGAAAGAAAATCACTTGGAATTAGCTCATTTCTATTTGAATGTCTGTATGTTGTCCCGATACACACAATTTTGATCTGATTCTGAAATCTTCTCTGAAAAAAAGTCGTGTACCTCCTCTGCTGCATCCAGATATATGCTGACCTGGAGGTGCTAGGCAACGACAGCTTCTGCTGCATCCAGATACATGCTGACCTAGCTGTACGTTGTCGCGCTATAGATCTAATACACCCAAAAGAGGCCCTCAAGTGCCCAAAAGAAACCCAATAAACCTATATCAAACTGAGAAAAACTCATTTGATCTGTATATTATACCATCTCTCCTAAAGATCTATTCTGTTCTCTTCTCAACCTATTCCCAGTTAAGATTTCAGAAATCTGGATTGGACTTGTGAAATATGTGGTAGGGAAGATACTTGCATGATAGAGTGTGTTGTTTATATTTCCAGGATTTGATTAGTATTTATTTGGGTGTTCATAGTTAAGCAATCAAAACATGATAAAACAGATTATATGCAGACCAAGACATTGTCAGGATATCTTAAAGGATGACATCAGTATACTCACCTACTACGATGAATCTTTGTGCATACCTTGATCGCGGGGGTATATCCTGAAGTGGGACACACTAGTATATCAGAAATAAAATTACCTTAACGTATCATATGGTAATGGTACTTGAAATGTTCATGCATTTTTGTTTAAGTGGACAAACATACTGGTAATCGTCATGAACTGCTTTTCACGAAAAATTAAATAAAGAATTATCTAATAGTGTGAAAACAGTTTGATTGTGCTGATATGATCTTCTTACCAGTGATTCTCACAAAAATAGAGTGTTTATTGCTTTTCGTATTTACTTGCTTTCAGAAAAATATAAAAATACAAAAATAGTGTTTTTTTTTCTGTTTAAAATTCTTAACGTACGGAAAACTGTTATTCTTGGAGGAATTGTTACTGATAGGGGGAGACGGTGTTGGAAAGTGAGTTCAAAATTTTAAATCATGCGGGTTATAGAGTGTGTGATTAAAAAGTTTTGCGTGTTTGTGATGAAATTGGAAAATGCTTAATCTGTTATACAGTTTAACAAATCTCTTGAATAATAATAATTTGTTTAACTTATGTTGAAAAATTCTTATGGTTTCTCGAGATGTTTGTTTTATAGTAAACAGATTGAAGCAGTGTGTTGCTGAGAAGTTGCTATGTTGCTGAGAAGTTGATGAGTTGCTGTGAAAATGAGAGTTTGATTGGATGCATGGTAGAACCTCCTTTCTACATTGCAGACAAAGTTGAAGAGTTTGAAGATTACTATACAAATGCTGAACTGGAGTTTACTTAAACGCTAAAGTTTTTGAAGATTTGGTGATTGGATGCATCAGCTTAGGGGGAGTCTGTTGCTGACAGAGCTATTGAAGCTGAAGCTATCCAAAGACCAAAGACAGTGCAAGACTACATGAAGATTGCAAGATGACTGAAGACAAAGTTATTTTATGAAGCTATTGTCAAGGGGGAGTTTGTTGGTGCATGTTTGTGACAACAGCTTAGATTTGGTCTTTGGATATCTTGTAATTAGATAAACGATAAACAATTAGCGGGTTTAGCTTTGTAATAGTTAGTTGTAATGTTTGGGCTAACTAAACCCATACTTATGGGGATGGGGGGCGAATTGGGCCTGTCCAATTCGCAGTCCATGATGTTTAACTAAGCCCAAGTAGTAACCTTGTGTTATATAAACAAGGTTAGGCTTTAGGGTTTAGGTTAGAATCAGTCAATCAGCTAATCAGCCAGAGCATTGTTTGAGAGCAATTTCGTGAGAGCTTTAGGGTTTGGACGAAATTGATAGTTGGTTAGGGATCTTGATTGATTGTAATCGCTTTGATAGATAATCAATAAAGATCCGGTTTGAAAGTGAATTGCTGTTTCTGTTTCCTACACGTTTTCTGCTTATTCTGATCAAGAGGATTCCGCACTCTTGATTGGAAAGACAATTCTGTGAAAGATCCATAAGAATAGGGGACCTACAGAAGCGAGGTTTTTGGGACCTTACCCCTTCAAGTCCCCCCAGTCTAGTGTTGCTCTTATGCAAATAAGTGGAGCACTGGACTATGAGAGAGAGAGGTGTTTTTCGCTGTGGAGGTTTTGGCGCGAAAATGGAGAATCTTCCAGGAGAAGATACTCTTACTCATTATTTTTTATTTTTGAAAAAAATCATGATTCAAAAAATATGGAAATCTTTCGAGGGAAGATATTTGTATCTTTCTTTATTCTAAACTGTTGTTACCTTGGGCGAAGAGTTTTTGTAATTATAAGCTGACGATTGCTTACGTCATTGTGAAAATATAATTTGTATTGCCTTTTCGTCTTCGAACTGAACTGTAGCTCTGCGAATGTGCAGACGTTTGTCAGAATGCATTAAATGAGATATGACGTTTACCCTGGTAGCGTCGTTCCAAAAGGAGATGATTTGATAGTTAATCATTACGAAAAAGTTTTTTTTTCTTTCTTATCGATGCTATCATTATTTTATTTATGCATACGGAAATTGAAAGCCCTTTACCGAATTTGGAGATATGAAGGCCAAGCGATCCTTTCGTTCTCGAAGACTGTTGGAAGTCTTGAAGGTCTATGAGACTGCTGAAGGGTTACTCCTGCTTGCTGACTCACCGCCGAAGGAGGTCGCCAGAGATGAGGGACCTTCTGGTTCCGTTTTTCATAAATCTGTGAGCATCGATTGTGATTTTCATCGGTTGAAAGATGCCGGTGATGAAGGGATTGTTTCGTTGTCTGCTGATGCCCTGACAGAACATTTTCCAGCTAACCGGAAGGGTCGATGCCTGATAGTGTACCGGCGCCAGAACAGATGCTGTTCTGTACCCCCTAATGGTGATCAGGTAACAGTTGCTGCTAATGATGATGACGAGCTTACTGTTGATCCTTGCGGTTAAGGTGGTTTAGGAAATACTGTATACCTCTGCTGAGGTTGTAGCTATGTTTCTTGATGCTTATTTTGTGACACACTGCTGAATTTTTGTTAAAGTGCTTTGTTGTACTTAGTAACTTTTCTTTTTTTGATGAAATGTTATGCATGCACGAGCTGTGTTTGTTGCTTATGGTCTGTTATTCGTGTTTGAATTACAATATGTTACATGTGTATAATTACTTTGTTTTAGGTAAAGCGAATGAGAATGGTATTGATCTCACGTAGGTCTGGGCTGTACGCGGGGTCTGCGCCCATTAGACCGTTTATGAGGTTTTTAATGTTTCACCTTGTTGTTTTCGCGCGTACCAAAAGGAATTACATGCAATTTGTAATAAACAGTAAAATGTGTAAGGGTAATTTTTGCATTAATAGGGCGCAGGGCCAATAATACAAAATGAAATGGAAAAATACATTGCCTGTATAAATCTGGCTTTTTGAATAGCTTGGCTATATGTAGCACCTGCGCAACTGCTGCGCGTTCTAGGTGCGAGGAATAGTTGTTCCGTCGATTCTTTTCAGGGTGTATGCCCCTTTGCCCAGGACCTCGTTGATAATGTATGGTCCTTCCCATTTAGGCGCTAATTTTCCCGGCTTCTCCGCGTTGGATGCTTCGTTGTCGCGCAGAACGAAGTCCCGTGGGACAAAGGTACATATCTGGACGCGCGCGTTGTAATATTTTTCAAGTTTGGATTTATACCTTGCTTCTGCGATGGCAGCGTTTTCGCGCCTTTCCTCGAGGAGGTCTAAATCCATTCGTCGTTCTTTTTCATTGAACTTGTATATAAATAGAATTTTAAAAAGGCATGTTATGCCCAAATAAGTAATTTCTTTTATGAACAGTTCTAAATAAATCATTACGAATAGGAGTGTAAGTAAATAAAAATAAAACCCAAGAAGATCTTGGAAATCCCGACACTCTACGACAAGCCCAAAACCTTCTCTTCTACCTATTCCATTTGGGAGTGTAAGCCACATATTAAAGAGTTTTGCTTGAGGACAAGCAAAAGTTCAAGTGTGGGGGTATTTGATATGTGTAAAATGCAACATATAAATTACATCAAATGAGGCATAAAACTAACCCTTTTTAAGTACTAATATTGGAAAAAGAGTGTTTTTGTCTTCCTTTTGTATTTTCAGGATTAAATGAGCTCAAAAACACAAAAGAAGCAAAAAGACAGCTAAAACCAACATAAATACAAGAAAAGGAACATTAGTGGACTGCCCGAACCCTCAACGGCACCTTCCAAAGCAAAAAAGAGAAGACAGAAGGCTGAACACGCCCCGTGCTCAGCCAGCACGGGGCCGTGCCCAAGAAGCAGCAGAAAAGACAAACCTATAGAAGCTTCTATTGCCCATCACGGGGCCGTGCTCAGCGGACACGGGGGCGTGTCGAAAGTACAGCAGGCGCATTTATTGTAATTGCGAATTACAATTAATGAGGAGAGAGAGTGTCAGACGGACACGGGGCCGTGCCCAGCGGACACGGGGCCGTGTCCAGCTCTCTGTTCAGCCTATAAATAGGAGTGCTTGGATTCATTTCATCTCATCCCTTGGCACACCACCTCTCTCACACTTCATCCACCACCCACCACCATCACAACACCATCATCCACCACCATCATCCATTGTCCATCGTAGAGTGTGTGAGTCGTCTCGGGATCCAAGATTGATCGTAAGAGTTCTTGACAATCAAGGCCATGTTTGCCTAAGTCTCTTACATCACTTGGTGAAGACAAAGTGTCTAGTATAATACTTTTTATTTCTAATCTTTTGCACTTTTTATTTGGTTTTGTATTAATGACTTTAATAACTAGTTACTTATGTTGAAGGTGATCTTTCCTTGTCGTTTGTCCGTGGTGTCTTGGCATTATTTTACTGTCTATATAAAATAAAGGATTTTCACCATTCATATCTCCACGGTCTATATGGAGGTATGTTGGCTACCTGGTAGGGGGTTAAGGGAACGGTTTGGTAAAGGTCTTGCCATTGTTCAGCGTTTAGAGGTCCTGCAATGGACCTGGGTCAAATTTAGTAGGACCTCCTTCAATACTTCACGGTATTGGATGGCGGGGGTCCAAACTCTTTGACCCCCTCATAAGTTAACTACTATTAATACTATAACCCGGCTATTTAGGACTGTATCCCTGCTGACTCAGACTACTTAGCCGAGGGTAACGTCACCGCCAAAAGCGGGGCCTACCACAATACTGCATTAATAACTTAATTCATTATCTTCCAATAATCCACCCTTTTAGGATTGTATCCCTGCTGACTCAAACTACTGGGGTGAGGGTAACGTCGCCTTCAAAAGAGGGGCTTACTACAATAACTAAGATAATCTCTTAATTATGTGCAAAAGTGCGGAAATAATCAAAGGTTATACTAGATACGAGTCGGAACCAAGTGATTCATCTTGTCTATCTGTTTTTTATTTTTATTTTTATTTTCAGCATTTTAGTTAGTTTTATTTTTCTTAGTTTAAAACATTTTTCTAAACTTTTATTTTGGTTAGACGTTGAGGATAAACCGGTACTAAAAGCTCTTGTGTCCTTGGACGACCTCGGTATCTTACCAACGCTATACTACACTCAACGATGGGTGCACTTGCCCATATGTGTGTTTAGTGTTAGTGAAATATCGTGTTTTATAAATTTAAAACTTGGCTAAAATAAGTGTTAAAAAGGGCTTAAAATATACACCTAATATATACGACACTTCACGCACACCAAGTTTTTGGCGCCGTTGCCGGGGACACAAGGATTTTAAGAAAGTTAGGAATCAACGGCCTAATCATCTTTTATTTTTCTTTTTATTTTTTTTAGGATTTTCTTAGTTTTTCAGCTTCTGCAGAGCTCAGCACGGGCCGTGTTCGGTCAGACACGGGCCGTGCCCAGCTTCATCACTGGCAGTTTTTATTTTCTGAGTTACAGAGAGCTGAACACGGGGCCGTGTCGGTGCAACACGGGGTCGTGTCCAACTCCCAGTAACTGGGATACAGAAAACAATTACTGTACTTCTGACCACGGGCCGTGTTCACTGAGCACGGGGCCGTGGTGAACATTCTGACCAACGTTCTTTTTTGTTTTTATTGCAGGATTTGGAACCCAGGCGCCACATTTGAACCTCCTACGTAGTGCATGAGCTCCAGTTCTAGTAGAGACATAAAAGAACCCCTAGAAGAACCCGAGCGCTTTCTCAGAAAAAGACTTAAAGCTAAAAATCAAGAGAAAGCTTCGGGGGACCCACTTCCAATGGCGGACCAACGTACCCTCATGGATTACCTACGGCCTACCGTAGGCAATCTTGGCGCCGCTATCAATGCACCGAATGTCGAGGCCAACAACTTCGAACTTCGGCCACATTTGATACAAATGCTCCAAAACTCCGCAACCTTCCACGGGCTTGCGGACGAGGATCCCCATCTACATATTACTAACTTCTTAGAAATATGTGATACCTTTCGGATCAATGGAGCATCAAATGACGCTATCCGCCTTCGAATGTTTCCTTTTTCACTAAAAGACCGAGCTAAGGCTTGGCTTAACACCCTCCCAGTTGGATCGGTAAACACCTGGGATGAACTCGCCCAAAAGTTTTTATATAAGTATTTCCCTCCTGCTAAAACGGCCAAATTAATGACTGAAATTAATACATACTCACAAGAGGATGGGGAATCCTTATATGAAACTTGGGAAAGGTTCAAGGAGCTTTTAAGAAAGTGTCCTCACCATGGTCTAGCGGTATGGCAACAAGTATCCACTTTCTACAATGGATTGTTGCCACACACAAGACAAACACTTGATTCAAGCTCCGGGGGACTCTTAGGTAATCGTCGCCCAAATGAAATATATAACCAAATTGAGGAAATTGCTCAAACCAATTTTCAATGGCACACCCCCCGGGGTAATAAATCTATTGCCCCGGGCGCCCATAAGGTTGATGAAAGCACCTATTTACAAGCCCAAATCGAGGCCCTCTCTTCAAAAATCAAAAGGCTAGAAATGACAAAAACGGCCTCGGTTATGGCTTGTGAAGGGTGTGGTGGGTCACATGAAAATTGGAGTTGTATGAAAGAATTAGATGAACAAACTGAAACGGTAAACTACTTGGATAATAGACCTAGGCCGTCGGGTCCTCCAACGGGTACCTACAACCAAGGATGGCGTAACCACCCAAATCTTGGTTGGAGAGATCCCGACAATAGTAGTAACCAACAAAACCAACGAACTAATTTTCAACAACCGCAAAATTTTTCTCAACAACAAGGTGGAAGAGAAAGGTTTGAAGATACGGTATCTCGCCTCATCTCTGACACTGAAAGGAAAAACTCGGATCGATTTCAACAATTGGAATCAAATTTTAGAAATCAACAAGCTAGCATTCAGAACGTTGAAAAACAATTAAATCAACTAGCTCAAAATTTCTCCGAGAGACCACAAGGCGCGTTACCTAGTAATACCGAAACGAACCCAAAGGCACAAGTACATCTCATCACATTAAGAAATCGAACCGTGGGTCCCGAGGATGCTCCATTGCCACCAAATGAAAGAAGCCATTCTAGCCAGCCTATAACTCCTCCTGCGCCAGAAAAGGCTTCTATACCAAATCAAGAGCCCACCAAGACTCCTCCAATTCCGTACCCCGGTAGGTTAAATCGTCAAAAGACCGATGAGCAATTCGCAAAGTTCGAAAGTTTACTAAAACAATTGCATGTTAATATTCCTTTTATTGAGGTCCTAACCCAAATGCCTAAATATGCAAAATTCATGAGGGATTTCCTCACTCACAAAAGGAAAATTGAATCATTGCAATTAGTTAACTTAGGCGAAGAATGTTCAGCTTTAGTACTCAACAAACTTCCACAAAAGAAAATCGACCCCGGGAGCTTCACAATCCCTTGTTCGATTGGGAAGTCCCCCGTCCGAAATGCTTTAGCCGATCTTGGGGCTAGCATCAACCTCATGCCCACATCAATGTTCAAGCGACTCGGCCTAGGAACAACAAGCCCTACAAAGATGAGCATACAACTCGCCGATAGGTCCGTCAAATTCCCACAAGGTGTCGCCGAAAATCTGCTAGTCAAGGTTGACAAATTCGTCTTTCCAACCGACTTCGTCATCCTAGACATGGAAGAAGACACCGATGTCCCTCTCATCCTCGGGAGGCCATTTCTAGCCACCGCCCAAGCGTTGGTGGATATGAATGACGGAACGCTAACATTGAAGTTTGGGGATGAAGAGGTAAAATTTGAATGTGGAAAGCGAGTAGAGGAAGAAGATCCGGTCAACTATATGAAGGTCATAGACTCAAGCTTGGATGACGCTCTCCGACGGTGTAACATGGGATGCAACTCATCCCAATTGGGTAACATATGACCAGGCTTTGGGTCTAGCCAAGGACCCTTATAAACGTGGCGCACCATGGAGGCATTCCACGGGACTATCCCTAGTTTAATTTAGGTTAATTTTTATGTTTTCTAGTTAGTTTTAATTTTCAGGAATAAAACACACTCATGCTGGTAAAGGATGAAAAGGGGAACGAGAAAAATGATCCCATGCACAAGAACGAGGCAACCCGACAATTTTCTCCATGTCAGAAGGTTCAACACGGGCCGTGCCCAACCAACACGGCCCCGTGCCGAACCACCTGCAGAAAAACGCCCAGTACAGGTACCTGGACACGGGCCGTGTTCACCCAACACGCCCCCGTGTCCAGCCTTCTGTTTGACTTATTTTAATTTTGTTACTGGCACTTGAACACGGGGCCGTGCCCGGATAACACGGGGCCGTGTTCAGCGCCCAGTAACACAAACTTTTTGCTTTTCAAACACTATTTTACACATCTAATCAACCTAAAAATTTATTTTTGGGACACATTGAGGACAATGTGTAATTTAAGTGTGGGGGGGATGCTAAAACCTTGAATTTTGCAAGTCCTAAATACAAGCCTTACACAAAACTCTATTGGAACCGCTAATCACCCCAAATTTTTTTCAAAAATTTCATTTTTTTTACTTGTCTAGGTTTAACTCGGGAAATTCAAGTTCTCAAAAAAGGTTATATTTTTACAAATTTACAACCGATAGCGTAGTGATAAAAAGAACCAACATAAGAAAATTATGAAAAGGCATAGCAAACTTATTTAAAATTTGATTATACACTTGATCACATAAAAACCCATTCCCACAAAAGTGAGTTTTGAGCCTTTATTGAGCACAAAATTACATATCATTTGACTAAATGCTCATTTTTCGTTTCTTGTGTGAATAGCCGCTTGGTTCTTACGACTCTAGAACTTGCCATGACAATACATTCCCGGTCCTTATCAACTTAAACCTGAGTAAGTAAATGATGGAGGCATTAGGACTAACCCTTTTCATTTCTACACCATTATTTTTCTTTTTCCTTTACCACCTACCCAAAAAATCCCCCTAGTTAGCCCCTTTGAGCCTAAACCTTTTCGTTTCATCACCCAAACAAAAAACCCTTTCATCCACCAAAACCTTTTTTTTATTTTTAACCCTTTATTTTAGTAACAAGTTCGGTTCTTCGTGAAAAAAAAAAAATTTGTGATAATGATGAAGCAAAAAGAAAATAAACAAACAAGTTAATCAAAAATAACTTAGTTTGAATAAAAGCTTCATCAAAATAAAAAGTTGCAAAAATACGAAAACCGACACTTGTTACGCTTTTAGCCCTTTTTCTACTAACCACTAACCCAACCACCTACCTTTAACCCTAGCCAACCCTTAACCCGCAAAGTCCTCTTGATATCTACAAAGGTATAAAAGTTAAAAAGGAGGAGGATTGATTTCTTGGCAAGCCTATGGTAGGAATAAGTTCCATGCCGCTCTCGAGTGATTCACTAAAAATACACCTTCGGCCGAGTGTGAGTGATTTCCCCGTGAGGTATGTGAACTTGTATATAAATAGAATTTTAAAAAGGCATGTTATGCCCAAATAAGTAATTTCTTTTATGAACAGTTCTAAATAAATCATTACGAATAGGAGTGTAAGTAAATAAAAATAAAACCCAAGAAGATCTTGGAAATCCCGACACTCTACGACAAGCCCAAAACCTTCTCTTCTACCTATTCCATTTGGGAGTGTAAGCCACATATTAAAGAGTTTTGCTTGAGGACAAGCAAAAGTTCAAGTGTGGGGGTATTTGATATGTGTAAAATGCAACATATAAATTACATCAAATGAGGCATAAAACTAACCCTTTTTAAGTACTAATATTGGAAAAAGAGTGTTTTTGTCTTCCTTTTGTATTTTCAGGATTAAATGAGCTCAAAAACACAAAAGAAGCAAAAAGACAGCTAAAACCAACATAAATACAAGAAAAGGAACATTAGTGGACTGCCCGAACCCTCAACGGCACCTTCCAAAGCAAAAAAGAGAAGACAGAAGGCTGAACACGCCCCGTGCTCAGCCAGCACGGGGCCGTGCCCAAGAAGCAGCAGAAAAGACAAACCTATAGAAGCTTCTATTGCCCATCACGGGGCCGTGCTCAGCGGACACGGGGGCGTGTCGAAAGTACAGCAGGCGCATTTATTGTAATTGCGAATTACAATTAATGAGGAGAGAGAGTGTCAGACGGACACGGGGCCGTGCCCAGCGGACACGGGGCCGTGTCCAGCTCTCTGTTCAGCCTATAAATAGGAGTGCTTGGATTCATTTCATCTCATCCCTTGGCACACCACCTCTCTCACACTTCATCCACCACCCACCACCATCACAACACCATCATCCATTGTCCATCGTAGAGTGTGTGAGTCGTCTCGGGATCCAAGATTGATCGTAAGAGTTCTTGACAATCAAGGCCATGTTTGCCTAAGTCTCTTACATCACTTGGTGAAGACAAAGTGTCTAGTATAATACTTTTTATTTCTAATCTTTTGCACTTTTTATTTGGTTTTGTATTAATGACTTTAATAACTAGTTACTTATGTTGAAGGTGATCTTTCCTTATCGTTTGTCCGTGGTGTCTTGGCATTATTTTACTGTCTATATAAAATAAAGGATTTTCACCATTCATATCTCCACGGTCTATATGGAGGTATGTTGGCTACCTGGTAGGGGGTTAAGGGAACGGTTTGGTAAAGGTCTTGCCATTGTTCAGCGTTTAGAGGTCCTGCAATGGACCTGGGTCAAATTTAGTAGGACCTCCTTCAATACTTCACGGTATTGGATGGCGGGGGTCCAAACTCTTTGACCCCCTCATAAGTTAACTACTATTAATACTATAACCCGGCTATTTAGGACTGTATCCCTACTGACTCAGACTACTTAGCCGAGGGTAACGTCACCGCCAAAAGCGGGGCCTACCACAATACTGCATTAATAACTTAATTCATTATCTTCCAATAATCCACCCTTTTAGGATTGTATCCCTGCTGACTCAAACTACTGGGGTGAGGGTAACGTCGCCTTCAAAAGAGGGGCCTACTACAATAACTAAGATAATCTCTTAATTATGTGCAAAAGTGCGGAAATAATCAAAGGTTATACTAGATACGAGTCGGAACCAAGTGATTCATCTTGTCTATCTGTTTTTTTATTTTTATTTTTATTTTCAGCATTTTAGTTAGTTTTATTTTTCTTAGTTTAAAACATTTTTCTAAACTTTTATTTTGGTTAGACGTTGAGGATAAACCGGTACTAAAAGCTCTTGTGTCCTTGGACGACCTCGGTATCTTACCAACGCTATACTACACTCAACGATGGGTGCACTTGCCCATATGTGTGTTTAGTGTTAGTGAAATATCGTGTTTTATAAATTTAAAACTTGGCTAAAATAATGTAACACCTCGGAAATTTACGTCCTATAAGGTGTTGACACGTGTCATAGGTTTGAACGTGTGAAAGAATGTTCTTGAAGGACTAAAGTTGACAAACAGTGAAACTGTGTAAATAGAAGGGTTCAAAGTGTCAACAGTGGATAAATATACTTTGCAATAACCCTACAAGAAGTTTATAACCTTAAACAAATAGATCATGGATCATACGAAGCGAATCGTGAAAGAAAGTGAGAGATTACAAACTACAGGGGTTAAATGTGCCAACATGTTTAAGTTATACCTCTGAGTGACCTTTTGACAAAACCGAAGCTTTGTAACGATTAATTATGCTCACTAGAATGTACCACAAAAATTTCATGAAGTTTCGTTATCGAATGAGCAAGTTGTGACAAAATTCGTATACGAGGGTTATAAGCGTCAACATTGAAATTTAGGGCTTTTCGGGTGATCACAAAGTTACCCGAGGACTTAACAAAGTGGGTATAAGTCTTAAAGCCCCACATATTAAATAAACAAAGCTTCTTGTGCAAGTTGGATTGAGAAAGCGATGTTTCGGAGGACCAGGGACCAAAACTGAAAAGAAAACTAGCATTATGATGGGCTAGCGCACCGCTACAAGGATAGTGTAACGGTGCGCTAGGGGTGCAGCGACCAGAAAAACATCAGAATCACTGGCAGGTGGCTGTTGCATGCTTCTAACCGACTTTAAATGACTTGTTTCGAAACTATGGGCTTGCTATATTAGTTTTTAGCCTATAGGGACACATGTTGGACATCTAACAACATTCCTAGACTCAATTGATAAGGATCCAAGTTATTATATAAAGTCACAAGTTGTTACATTCATGCACAATTCATTCCTGATCATTTCTGAGACTTTCAAGCTGATACCAAGCATTTCATAACATCCATTAATCAAGTGTAAGTATGCTTATCCCTTCTCGATTCAGTTTTACATCGTTTATAGCCTAGAAGTCAAGCCGTCGTAACTACGGTTTGACTTGGCGATAAATCACAAACGATCCAGAGATTTGGCGAAACGAAAGCTGATACAAGTTGGTAATTATATGGTTATTAAACCCCTAAAAGGTCACTCACTGATTTTGATCCTAAATATGTCGTTTGTCGAGTCAAAGGTTACCCGAAAAGTCAACAGAAATGATAATCGCATATTTAATGATACGGAGGGCGTGTAATCTGTTTTAACACTCATATAAACTGAAAATAAGTATAAAAACTTGTCTACGCTTGTTTGATTCGACATCTCTCTATTTAGAACCGATTCGGAGCCGAAAGACGCAAAAGTTTGACTTTTGCGTTGACCTCAGTTCTGACCCGATTCTTATAAGTTTAGACATGCCTTAAGGTTCCTTTAGGACCTAGATACATGTGTGTATAAACCTCTGCGTTTATACCACTCGAATCCCTAATCATCCGATGTTTCCGTTAATCGCCTAAATAGTGACCGTAATGCCCTTATGACCATCAAACGAGATTTTTGAAAATGTAAAAGAGCAAAAGTCTTTCGTACTGATTATTGAACATGTCTGCAAAATTTCACGTCAATCGGAAGTCTAGATTAGGAGATATGCTTAATGGCGTACTTATAAACATGTTTATTAATTAAACGGCGCCATTAGCGTAAAGCCTATCTAAACTCAGTTTTGACACCAAATCTTTCACCCACTGATGTTTAATAATATTTTAGGATTTTTAAAGATTTTTAATTATTTTTAGACTGATCATAAGCTTGGATTAGCGCCTTAATTCGGTAAATACCGAATATGCCCTTTTAGGCCATAAAACGAGTTTTACAAATCCAAATGGCGCCAATCCAATTGCTACTGATTCTAAATAATAATTATAGTATTTTGAGCCTGTTAAACTGACCTGGAAATTCAGAATCGTATTTTTAAACCGTACGTCGCTTAAAACGGCTTTATACGCGTATTATACGCATAGTTTGGGTTTAAAACTATTTTAACATATAAGACTTATAACCAAATGTTATAACCTGTTAATATAAGCTATTTTACTGATGTAATCAGACCCGGTTCATAGAAACCTAATTTAATCCTTTTATAATCTTTAAAATGACCAAAATACCCCTACGGGGCTTATTAAGAGATTAAACTCGTTTGGGGCGTCGCGGGTGATATCCTACTGATATCACAACTTATTTAAGGCATGTTAACTTAGGAAACCTGTTTAGGACTCTTACGGATACCCGTTACGCTTTATGCGCGTTCGGTTCGGTTTATGTAACTAGTTTACATAAATTAGCCGAAACGGGTCAAACCTTATCGGTTTTATCTCAAAATCCAGAATGTGTATCATATACCCATATTAAACAAGTCTTCAAACTTGTCGGGTCTAAATCACATTCTATCCGGTCTTCGCTTAATCGTGCGTACGAACCGTATCTTTAAAACTAACCGGTCTAAGCGTAAGCTTAATTAAAGATCGTTAGTATTCTAATAGGTTATTATAAACCTTCGTTCCAGATTAGGAGAACCAGTAAAAGATATTTGCACTCGCTAATTTTGAACTATACTTACTCAGGTAAATACTTTTAACTCATTTCCCTATACGGGCTTGGGTACGGTATATAAAATACCGCTTGGTCGGGCGTTGAATATTTAATCTTATTATGGTTAAATGATTGAGATGTCTCCGTTTAATTTGTTTTGTTGCTTAAAGCCTTTGGGGGGTTAATGACCGTGTCCCGGATATCCCTGGCATCATTTTACGAAATGGCCACGACCTCAGCACTCAGGTGTAGGCGTACACCTGTTAGTGTCTCATAAATAAAGTGGTGTGTTAATTGATCTTTAACCCGGCTCGATCCGGGCTACTGAACGCATAAGAAACATGTAAATCCTGTACAAGTTTATATATTTAAATAAGTATCCCAAGTTATAAAATATTATTTGTGCCTTGTGCCTTAAATGCATTTTCTTAAACTCTTTTCAAAATGAGTCAGTTGATTGTATTTACCAGTGTAAACTGACGTATTTTCTTAAAAGGTTAAGTGCAGGTACTACGCGAAATAGGCTGGCTTGTCTCCTAGCATCCACATTAAGTCTCGCCAGCTTGGATGTCATAACTGTTGAACATTTGTTTCTTTTTAAACTTGATCTACCTGTGGATTTATATTCGACTATTCGTAATACTTAATATTACAATAACGTTGGTTGAATTAAATCTATACTTTGCTTCCGCTGTGCATTTAAATATTGTGTTGTTTGACTATTATGTTGCCAACCACGTCACGATACTCCCCTACCGGGCCCACCGGTGACACGTGGAAATCCGGGGTGTGACAGGTTGGTATCAGAGCCAACTCTGAGTGAATTAAACACTAGCCTTTTGTGTTTAATCTCAGTTACACAATTGCACATTCCTAAATCTTCGAGTCTAGACAAAGAACTTAGGAATAATCCAAATTGTTCAAATTTTTATTAAATTAAAATTTTTGTCCTTTATTTTTCCTTGTTATTATCTTGTGTATTTTAACAGGTACAATAATGCCGCCAAGAATTAGACGAGGTAGTCGGGGAAAGGAGCCAGCTAGTGCCCCTAACGACCATGAGGCAGGGCCTTCTTATCGACGAACTTCTTCCACAAGGAATGACGAAACACGGGAGCTATGGAGGACCTATGAAGACGATGCCAGGCGATCTTTTTCGCACGCCTCAACGCCTCCATATCATGACTCCTATGGGCCACAGTCAGAGAACGAACCCCACAACCCGCAACATTTCTTCGGCGACCCTACTCTTGTATTTCAGGGTCAGTTTAACCCAGCAGAGTACCTACCCGAAAACGTGGGCTTTAACCCACTAGGACCGGAGGATCACTTTTCTGGTGATCAAGATATGGACGAGGACACAGATCCTGTCGAAGCTTCAACCGGATCCCGGAACCATCCTTTTTCAATCTCTGATGGTTCATCTTACCACGGACCACCCTACGAAGGTCCGGATAGTCACATGGCACGGTTCGAACGGTGTGAGTGGTATTATACCCCATCTGAACACTCATCATCTCACCATACACCATCTCACCACACACCATCTCACCATACACCGTCTCACCATACACCGTCTCATTCAGCATCTCATCAGCAACAAGATCCCTCTGGGGATCCCCATTTCGAGGCAGTCACGCCACCGCCTCCACCGCCGCCAGTGCATTTAGAGCCTCCAGAGCCACCAAGACGTAGGAGGACTGGCCCACGGATGTCAGTACGACCAGTGGGAGTTCATATCACCACTCCTCAACACTCTAGCGGTAGCCATTACCCGCCTACTCATGGAGTCCCACAGATGGGGGGACCTTCTGTTCCAGTTTCAGAGGTGAACTCGGCACCTATTGTACCGCCATCACCGGGTTTTGGCCACCCAATCCCTGCTTATACTGCTCCGGCAGCCTACAACCCATATGGACCACCAGCATACCATGGCTATAACTATGCTGATGACCCTTACAACGTAGCAGCAAGCTACCAAGCCCATAATAATCCTGAAGGACACTACGGACCCCCTTGGGGAATGGGATACCCAGCTCAGGGGTATCAAGCTCCTGTTCAGCCGCCACCACAGTACCAGCCACCACGGGCTCCTCCCCATGAGCAGGAGGAACTCCGACGAAGACTGGCCAAAGTGGAGCAAGACTTCCAGAAGGAACGTAAGAAGAATGAAGGATTTATGAGTGGGTTGGCAAACTTGCTTAAGGGGAAGAAGAAGAAACGGGATCGTTAAATCCCCATATATGTATTATTGTACTTCCTTATTTAAATCAAGTCCCTACGTGGACATTTATTATTTGTATGTGTATGTAGTCCCTGCGTGGGCACATCTTTCTGTAAGACCCCTGCGTGGGCATGTACTGGTTTAAACCCCTGCGTGGGTAAGTTTGTATTAGTAAAAGACCCGTTTAGGGCTGTGTGTAATAGTATAATAGATTAATGGAATGTTTGTTTTATAAATTTCATAATTGCCATATGCGCATATATAGTGTATAAATGAAATAAATTAAAATCATTCCTTTTAAATTAATCTGCCTATGAAATTAATTAATTAAGGATCTTAAAAGTGTGAACCCTAGCCTCGTGTCAAATATCAGACCGGGCCAAAATGGTAAGACCTGTATAAATGATTCAATTTCCTGTTAACATCTTAACACATGTTAACACTCCCGGCAGAAGTGATTCGTTAAAATCACATACGTCATATTATAAAGGAATTCTTTAAAAGATTCCTAACCTAGTTTAATGATCTCTGAATCCTAGGTTTACATCATCAATTAAGATGATCATATCTTAACCATACGTGGTAATATAACGCCTACGGGCCCTTCTCATTTTCCTATGAGACAAAAGACAGTATTAGTCTATGACCCTGTCTGATAAAGGTAATGAACTTTGTTCAAACCTTCATGCTTTGATTCTCTGAAATCCTAGCTTAAAATCTATATTGTCCCTGTGACTAGGCCTTATGTGCTAATAAAACTATTATTGTTTTATAATTAGGATAAATTATAATAGAAATCCTAAATTTATGTGAGTAATAAATTAACCATATTTGGTCTAAGTTTACCACGGTTAACAAATTGCCATAAAAGACAATTATATAATAAACTCACCGATAAATTATTGCCAATGTGTTACAGTTCAAGAAACATGGCAGACTCAAACGAGGTCAACAGTCACCCAGGGATAGTGAATGAAAATGCCCAAGTTAACGTAGCGGGTGCAGAGTTGCAAGCTATGATAAATAATGCGGTTAATATGGCTATGGGTAGACAGCACCATGGATCAAGTGGTACCCATACGAGGACCCATTCTGCATCGCACACCAGAACACCCTCCAGGACCCACACTGCCCACAACAGTAATTCTCACCACTCCTCGAACCAAAGGAGTAATCCATCCCAAAGAGCCTTACAGAACCAAGAACCTCGTAATAGGGGTTGCACCTATAAATACTTCGTATCGTGCAAACCCAGAGACTTCAATGGGGAAAAAGGAGCTGTTGATTGCATGACGTGGATGGATGAAATGGATACTGTGGTGGATATTAGTGGTTGTCATAATAGGGATATTGTGAAGTTTGTCTCACAGTCTTTCAAAGGAGAGGCCTTAGCCTGGTGGAGATCTTTGATCCAGGCCACAGGGAAAGTCCCATTATACAACATGACCTGGGAACAGTTCATGGCACTCATTAAGGAGAATTTCTGTCCTCAACATGAGGTTGAGAGAATTGAATCTGACTTCCTGGCACTGGTCATGAAGAACCTGGACTGTCAGGCCTACCTTACTACTTTCAATACTTTGTCAAGGTTGGTCCCTTACTTGGTGACTCCGGAGCCTAAACGTATAGCTCGTTTTATCGGGGGTTTGGAACCAGAGATCAAAGCAAGTGTAAAAGCTTCCAGACCAACCACTTTTCGGTCAGTAACGGACATATCATTATCTCTGACTTCAGATGCTGTCAGGCTGAGGTCACTGAGGAAAACTGATACGGAGAAAAGAAAGCGTGAGGATGACAACTCACGGCGTTCAGATAAGAAGCAGAAGGGAAACAATGACTCTAAGAAGGGGTCAGGATTCAAGAGAGATGGTCAGCAGTCGGGTGAAAAACCTAAATGCAAAATCTGCAAGAGGCAGCACTTTGGAAAGTGCAGGTTTGAATCCAACTCACAATCACAATCGAAACCTTTTGCTTGTGGGTTATGCAAATCCAGGGAACACAAAACCCTGGATTGCAAGAAGATAAAGGATGCGACCTGCTATGGTTGCAATGAAAAGGGGCATATCAAGTCCAACTGCCCAAAATCTGCAAGGAAGAATGAAGAAGGGAAGAAGACCAATGCTAGGGTCTTCAGAATGGATGCTAAGGAAGCCGTCAAGGACGACAACATGATAACAGGTACCTTTCTCGTAAATGATATTTATGCGAGAGTGTTATTTGATTCGGGCGCTGATAAGTCGTTTGTAGATAATAAGTTTTGTGAATTATTGAAACTACCTGTTAGAACATTAAGTGTGAAGTATGAGGTGGAACTAGCTGATGGCACTTTAGAAACCGCTTCAACCTTATTAGATGGATGTTTCATATCCATTAGGAATCACTCTTTTCCTTTGTCCCTACTTCCTTTCAAACTAGCCGGATTCGACATAGTATTGGGTATGGACTGGTTATCGCATAACCAGGCCCAGATTATCTGCAATAAGAAGCAAGTGAGGATCAAGACTTCGTCTGGTGAATCACTTACTATCCAGGGAGATACCCAGTATGGGCTGCCCGAGAAAATGTCTATACTCAAAGACTCAAAGTGTTTGAAGAAGGGCTGTGTCATCTACATGGCACAGGTGATTATTGATGAGCCGAAACCCAAGATTGGAGATATCCCAGTCATTTCTGAATACCCCGAAGTATTTCCTGAAGAACTACCTGGCTTGCCACCAGATAGACAAGTGGAATTCCGAATCGACATTATTCCTGGATCAGCACCAGTTGCAAGGGCGCCTTATAGGTTGGCACCAACGGAGATGAAGGAATTGAGGACGCAGCTAGATGATTTGCTAGCCAAAGGTTTCATCAAACCTAGTTCGTCCCCTTGGGGAGCACCGGTTTTATTTGTTAAGAAGAAGGATGGATCGATGCGTCTGTGCATCGACTACCGTGAGCTTAATAAGGTTACTATCAAGAATAGGTATCCTTTGCCCAGAATCGACGATCTGTTCGATCAACTTCAAGGGGCAAGTTTCTTCTCGAAGATTGACTTGAGGTCAGGCTACCATCAATTGAAGGTTAGAGATGAAGATGTGCACAAAACAGCATTTAGGACTCGTTATGGTCATTACGAGTTCTTAGTGATGCCTTTTGGGCTCACTAATGCACCGGCCGCATTCATGGATCTCATGAATCGCGTTTGCAAGCCGCACTTAGACAAATTCGTCATCGTCTTCATCGACGACATTCTCATCTACTCAAAGAACCAAGCTGACCACGAGAAGCATCTTCACTGCATACTGGAACTACTTCATAAAGAGAAGCTCTATGCCAAGTTCTCAAAGTGTGAATTCTGGCTTCGAGCAGTCCAATTTCTTGGACATGTTGTTAGTGAGCATGGTATCCAAGTAGATCCTGCTAAAGTTGAGGCTGTCATGAATTGGCATGAGCCAAAGACGCCTACTGAAATTCGTAGTTTTCTAGGTTTGGCAGGATACTATAGGCGATTTATAGAAAACTTTTCAAGGATTGCTGCACCCCTGACTTCGCTGACACGTAAGAAGATTAAGTTCGACTGGGGTCCTAAGCAGCAGGAATCCTTTGATATTCTGAAACAAAAGTTGAGCAATGCTCCAGTACTGACATTGCCTGATGGAATAGAGGAGTTTGTAGTCTATTGTGATGCATCACACACCGGGATGGGATGTGTGCTCATGCAGAAAGGCAAAGTCATTGCCTATGCTTCACGTCAGTTAAAGGTGCACGAAAAGAATTACACCACCCACGACTTGGAGTTGGGTGCCGTTGTATTTGCACTAAAACTGTGGAGGCACTATTTGTATGGAATCAAATGTGTGATCTATTCTGATCACAAAAGCCTTCAACATCTGTTCAACCAGAAGGACTTGAACATGAGGCAACGTCGTTGGATGGAAACTCTGAATGATTACGATTGTGAAATAAGATACCATCCCGGCAAGGCGAATGTAGTCGCCGATGCCTTGAGTCGGAAAGAAAGGGTGAAACCCATCCGAATCAATGCCAAGAGCATGGAATTAAAGAACAGCTTAATAGAAAGGTTGTTAGCTGCACAGAAAGAAGCTGTGTTGGAAGCTAACTATCCTAAAGAAAAGCTAGGAGTAACTGAGGAGCAGTTATCTCTTAGTAAAGATGGAATTCTTAGATTGAATGGTCGGATATGGGTTCCAATTTATGGAGGACTCCGAGATGTTATCCTCCAGGAAGCCCACAGCTCTAAATATTCTGTTCATCCTGGAGCTGATAAAATGTACCATGATCTTAGAGCAAATTATTGGTGGATAGGCTTGAAGAAGTCTGTAGCTACCTATGTAGCTAAATGCTTGACGTGTGCGCAAGTCAAGGCAGAACATCAAAAACCGTCAGGTTTGCTACAACAGCCTGAACTTCCTACTTGGAAGTGGGAAATGGTAACTATGGATTTTATCACCAAGTTACCCAAGACAAGGAAAGGAAATGACACCATCTGGGTGATAGTTGACCGACTGACTAAGTCAGCACATTTCCTACCCATTAAGGAGACCTACAGCTCCGATATGTTAGCCCAACTGTACGTTGATAAGATTGTAGCCTTACATGGCATACCTGTAGCTATTATCTCTGACCGAGATACTAGATACACATCACATTTTTGGAAAAGTTTCCAACAATCTTTGGGCACACGTTTGAACTTTAGTACGGCTTACCATCCACAGACAGATGGTCAGAGTGAGCGTACTATTCAAACGTTGGAAGACATGCTACGAGCATGTGCAATCGATTTGGGAGGTAACTGGGATAAGAACCTACCATTAATCGAATTCTCCTACAACAATAGCTACCATACCAGCATCAAGGCTGCGCCTTTTGAGGCATTATACGGTAGAAAGTGTAGATCACCAGTTTGTTGGGCGGAAGTTGGAGAAGTCCAGTTGTCAGGACCGGAGATCGTGTTCGAAACGACGGACAAGATTGTCCAGATTCGAAACAATCTCCAAGCTGCCCGGAATAGGCAGAAGATTTATGCTGATCCAAATCGTAAGGATCTTCACTTCGAAGTAGGTGAAAAAGTCCTACTTAAAGTGTCACCCTGGAAGGGAGTGATGCGATTTGGTAAGAAAGGTAAGCTAAGCCCGAGATACATAGGACCTTTCGAGGTTATCGAACGTGTCGGGTCAGTTGCCTACAAGTTAAACTTACCTGAAGAGCTCAGTAGTATACACAATGTGTTCCACATCTGCAATCTGAAGAAGTGTTTCGCTGACTCCGCGGACGAATCAGTGGTTATACCCTATACAGATGTGCAGATCGATGAGAGCTTGAAATTTGTGGAAAAACCTTTGTCGATCGAAGATCGACAGGTGAGGAAGCTTCGAAGGAAGCATATACCTTTTGTAAAGGTCAAATGGGATGCCCGTAGAGGTCCCGAATTCACGTGGGAGGTTGAATCCACGATGAAAGAAAAATACCCTTACTTATTTCAGTAAATCTCGGGTCGAGACTTATTTTAAGGGGGTGAGGATGTAACACCTCGGAAATTTACGTCCTATAAGGTGTTGACACGTGTCATAGGTTTGAACGTGTGAAAGAATGTTCTTGAAGGACTAAAGTTGACAAACAGTGAAACTGTGTAAATAGAAGGGTTCAAAGTGTCAACAGTGGATAAATATACTTTGCAATAACCCTACAAGAAGTTTATAACCTTAAACGAATAGATCATGGATCATACGAAGCGAATCGTGAAAGAAAGTGAGAGATTACAAACTACAGGGGTTAAATGTGCCAACATGTTTAAGTTATACCTCTGAGTGACCTTTTGACAAACCCGAAGCTTTGTAACGATTAATTATGCTCACTAGAATGTACCACAAAAATTTCATGAAGTTTCGTTATCGAATGAGCAAGTTGTGACAAAATTCGTATACGAGGGTTATAAGCGTCAACATTGAAATTTAGGGCTTTTCGGGTGATCACAAAGTTACCCGAGGACTTAACAAAGTGGGTATAAGTCTTAAAGCCCCACATATTAAATAAACAAAGCTTCTTGTGCAAGTTGGATTGAGAAAGCGATGTTTCGGAGGACCAGGGACCAAAACTGAAAAGAAAACTAGCATTATGATGGGCTAGCGCACCGCTACAAGGATAGTGTAACGGTGCGCTAGGGGTGCAGCGACCAGAAAAACATCAGAATCACTGGCAGGTGGCTGTTGCATGCTTCTAACCGACTTTAAATGACTTGTTTCGAAACTATGGGCTTGCTATATTAGTTTTTAGCCTATAGGGACACATGTTGGACATCTAACAACATTCCTAGACTCAATTGATAAGGATCCAAGTTATTATATAAAGTCACAAGTTGTTACATTCATGCACAATTCATTCCTGATCATTTCTGAGACTTTCAAGCTGATACCAAGCATTTCATAACATCCATTAATCAAGTGTAAGTATGCTTATCCCTTCTCGATTCAGTTTTACATCGTTTATAGCCTAGAAGTCAAGCCGTCGTAACTACGGTTTGACTTGGCGATAAATCACAAACGATCCAGAGATTTGGCGAAACGAAAGCTGATACAAGTTGGTAATTATATGGTTATTAAACCCCTAAAAGGTCACTCACTGATTTTGATCCTAAATATGTCGTTTGTCGAGTCAAAGGTTACCCGAAAAGTCAACAGAAATGATAATCGCATATTTAATGATACGGAGGGCGTGTAATCTGTTTTAACACTCATATAAACTGAAAATAAGTATAAAAACTTGTCTACGCTTGTTTGATTCGACATCTCTCTATTTAGAACCGATTCGGAGCCGAAAGACGCAAAAGTTTGACTTTTGCGTTGACCTCAGTTCTGACCCGATTCTTATAAGTTTAGACATGCCTTAAGGTTCCTTTAGGACCTAGATACATGTGTGTATAAACCTCTGCGTTTATACCACTCGAATCCCTAATCATCCGATGTTTCCGTTAATCGCCTAAATAGTGACCGTAATGCCCTTATGACCATCAAACGAGATTTTTGAAAATGTAAAAGAGCAAAAGTCTTTCGTACTGATTATTGAACATGTCTGCAAAATTTCACGTCAATCGGAAGTCTAGATTAGGAGATATGCTTAATGGCGTACTTATAAACATGTTTATTAATTAAACGGCGCCATTAGCGTAAAGCCTATCTAAACTCAGTTTTGACACCAAATCTTTCACCCACTGATGTTTAATAATATTTTAGGATTTTTAAAGATTTTTAATTATTTTTAGACTGATCATAAGCTTGGATTAGCGCCTTAATTCGGTAAATACCGAATATGCCCTTTTAGGCCATAAAACGAGTTTTACAAATCCAAATGGCGCCAATCCAATTGCTACTGATTCTAAATAATAATTATAGTATTTTGAGCCTGTTAAACTGACCTGGAAACTCAGAATCGTATTTTTAAACCGTACGTCGCTTAAAACGGCTTTATACGCGTATTATACGCATAGTTTGGGTTTAAAACTATTTTAACATATAAGACTTATAACCAAATGTTATAACCTGTTAATATAAGCTATTTTACTGATGTAATCAGACCCGGTTCATAGAAACCTAATTTAATCCTTTTATAATCTTTAAAATGACCAAAATACCCCTACGGGGCTTATTAAGAGATTAAACTCGTTTGGGGCGTCGCGGGTGATATCCTACTGATATCACAACTTATTTAAGGCATGTTAACTTAGGAAACCTGTTTAGGACTCTTACGGATACCCGTTACGCTTTATGCGCGTTCGGTTCGGTTTATGTAACTAGTTTACATAAATTAGCCGAAACGGGTCAAACCTTATCGGTTTTATCTCAAAATCCAGAATGTGTATCATATACCCATATTAAACAAGTCTTCAAACTTGTCGGGTCTAAATCACATTCTATCCGGTCTTCGCTTAATCGTGCGTACGAACCGTATCTTTAAAACTAACCGGTCTAAGCGTAAGCTTAATTAAAGATCGTTAGTATTCTAATAGGTTATTATAAACCTTCGTTCCAGATTAGGAGAACCAGTAAAAGATATTTGCACTCGCTAATTTTGAACTATACTTACTCAGGTAAATACTTTTAACTCATTTCCCTATACGGGCTTGGGTACGGTATATAAAATACCGCTTGGTCGGGCGTTGAATATTTAATCTTATTATGGTTAAATGATTGAGATGTCTCCGTTTAATTTGTTTTGTTGCTTAAAGCCTTTGGAGGGTTAATGACCGTGTCCCGGATATCCCTGGCATCATTTTACGAAATGGCCACGACCTCAGCACTCAGGTGTAGGCGTACACCTGTTAGTGTCTCATAAATAAAGTGGTGTGTTAATTGATCTTTAACCCGGCTCGATCCGGGCTACTGAACGCATAAGAAACATGTAAATCCTGTACAAGTTTATATATTTAAATAAGTATCCCAAGTTATAAAATATTATTTGTGCCTTGTGCCTTAAATGCATTTTCTTAAACTCTTTTCAAAATGAGTCAGTTGATTGTATTTACCAGTGTAAACTGACGTATTTTCTTAAAAGGTTAAGTGCAGGTACTACGCGAAATAGGCTGGCTTGTCTCCTAGCATCCACATTAAGTCTCGCCAGCTTGGATGTCATAACTGTTGAACATTTGTTTCTTTTTAAACTTGATCTACCTGTGGATTTATATTCGACTATTCGTAATACTTAATATTACAATAACGTTGGTTGAATTAAATCTATACTTTGCTTCCGCTGTGCATTTAAATATTGTGTTGTTTGACTATTATGTTGCCAACCACGTCACGATACTCCCCTACCGGGCCCACCGGTGACACGTGGAAATCCGGGGTGTGACAAATAAGTGTTAAAAAGGGCTTAAAATATACACCTAATATATACGACACTTCACGCACATCAAGTGGTATGACCATCGTCACCAGGAGGTGACACGGCGCCAGATAAAAATAAGATAGAAGCCATTGTAATCGCTCTTATGCTGTAATTTATAACTATGTGTCGTTTTATTAAATTTGAATGACTCGCCAGTATTTCCCTGCTGATAAAATATTTTCAAAACATGTTTCAGGTGACTATTGTGAACCAAGGAAAAGTGCTACAGAGCACTAACAAGCTTGAAGTAGTGGCCCAGTTAAATAAATAAACATGTTTTGTAAATCAGGGAATTTCCTTGTGAAATTCCTCTATTGTAAATTACGGGGTTTATCCCGAATTATGAAATAAAATAACCAGATATTTCAAGTTTTAAAAAGATCCTGTAAAAGCTTCCGCTGTCAACTCAATTAATAATTACCACGGGTTTCTGTCCCGCAGCTCCTGGACCGGGTAAAACCAGGACGGGGGCCGTGACAGAAAAAGGTGGTATCAGAGCCACTGATTTAAGCCAATTAAGTATTTAGAAATACTTAATTTTTCTAATTACCCTCCTGTGATTATGTGTTTTTGTTATTTGACTATTTGTTAGTCTACAGTATGGGTAAGCAAAGAATCTCGGACATCTATCGTCAATTAGATAGTTCACCAAAAGATAAGGGAACTTCATTCCAATTAAATTCCTCAAGATACTCAGCAGATACTGAGGAATGAATATTGTTCGTAAGGCACAGTTTGAGAAACCACTTACCATTAAGAAAAGAAGTTGGATTATTAGAAAATGTCAAGATAAAATAAAGAAGTCACAAACAAAAGAAGTGATAATTAATAAAGAGACTCAGGAAACAGGTGATAACCCACCGTGGGAAGATGAATTAGACGAACAATGGGCAAATCTCTATATGTTAGCCACTACAGCAGTAAATATTAACCTTTAACTGCCAACACCCTGACCCAGTACTAGCACCCATATCATCCATAAGCCAGAAACTTTAAAGAAACTTGCCCATTAGATAAACAACTTAGTAAGAAAAGATAGACTAAAATAAATTATTAATGCACAATCCCTAGTATATTTTAAATTTCAGTTGTAATTTGTAATATATATATATAATCGCAATATTTTGTTATAATTAATCTGTTTTTATAAATATATTAGATATTTGTAATTAATAATTTTCTGATTACCTTGTTGTGATTATGTGAAAATTCAATTTACAAAATTTTAACCTAGAATTTTGTGTGTTTCTTCATATCTGCTAAACAGCATGAATAAGTTGTCTGAAGCTCTTCAGAATCTCAATCTCTATTCTGTTAATGTGGAAGTTTCCAGAGACTTTACCGGTTATTGTGCCGACATGGAGGAACCTATGGAATTTCAAGCCCAACCTCCGGAGAAACCCAAGCCAAAGAAGAGAAGAAGATTAGTGGGCTGGAGACGTGTGCGCAGGAGGAAACCAGCGACACGGAAAGTTATAAAGACGGAGGATCCCAAAGATAAAGGCAAGGGAATAGAAATTGGGGAAAGTTCCAGGCAAGATCAGGAAATGCCACCCTGGGAGGAGCTGGATCATAAATTGGCACTTAGTGACCTCATCGGACCTGCCGGTGAAAACCTCTTTAATTAGTCAGCGGAAGCACAACTTCCAGTTGATCTAGAACCTGATATCCCTGATCCTATTATCCACACCCAACCTCTACTAGCAGAGTTAGAAGAATGGTGGACCACCGACTGGCAGTTTCAGAATCTCTTAAATAACCCTTATACCTTTTTCCCTCAGTTTGACCCAGAGCCTGCACCAAACCCACCAATGAGCAATGAGAACTTGGCTGAACTCTGCCATTTTGGCGAGGAGCTGGTGGATGCAGGGAATCGAATCCGGGAGGTGGGAGAACAGATCTCCTGGAAGTACGACGAGAGGGAACGTCGCTTCTGAGATGCCAGCAGATGGTGATGGTGTGGTTGTGGTTGTATAATAACAAAATAATAATAATAATAAAAAATATAATTATGTGAAATAACTTAAAAAATAAAACTTTTGTAAGATAACCAGTTTGTACGGATGCCTATTATATATAAAATATCGAAAGTCGAAAAAATCAACAATTTTGGCTATACGTGTTGACATGATTATGTGCGATTATTTTGTTATGTTTGGTTATTAATTATTTTGTGCTAATCACTTATATAAATTAATTACCAGATGGAACATGCTGGTAATGAACCCGTTAATGAAGTTAACCAATCTGAACAAAACCATGAAGATCAATTTTTGAATAGGCAAGATATTGAGAATATCGTTGCTCAGGGAATAGCCAATGCTATTCCAGTAATCCTTGCTGCTGCCCGAAATCCAGTTGAACCTCAACAAATTATTCCTAGCAAACGTACACACGGTGACAATTTTAGTAATAGTGTAAACAGAGGCGGTAACCATACTAATAACGACAACGATGGAATGCAAGCCCCACTCCTTAAGAAAATGAAAGCTGCAATGCCTGGTTGCACTTATAAGGAATTTCTTGCCTGTAAATCGGTTGAATTTGCAGGCAACGAAGGGGCGACTGCTGCACTGCGTTGGTTAGAGAAAACCGAGGCGGTGATTAAAATAAGTAAATGTGCAGAGGAAGACAAGGTCATGTACGCGTCGCATCTTTTTAAAGAAGGGGCGCTAGAATGGTGGAATACGGTACTTCAAGCCAAGGGAAGCGATGTAGCCTATGCCATGAGTTGGGAAGAATTTAAGCGGTTAATGGAAAGAAAATTTTGTCCCGAATATGAGAAAGAACAAATGGCGAATAAATTCCTGAACCACCGGATGGTGGATGTAGACTGTCGAGGGTATACTTCGACATTCTTCGAGTATGCTAGAGTTGTACCTACCCTGGCTTCGCCAGAACCGGTACTTTTTTCCCGCTATATTTGGGGTTTGATTGGCGAAATCCGTGATATCGTTAAAGCTGCGAGACCTCGCACTATTGACGATGCTGTGGAATTAGCTAACACCCTAACTGACGGGCTGATACGCACAAGAGAAGAAAACCGGAAAAAGGAAGTGGCCCAAAAGATTACCCAGGGATTCCGTGTGGGTAACCGTAGTAATTTCAAGAAAAAGGGAAGTGGGCAATCTTCCACTGTTCCATTTTGCAATGCCTGTAAAAGAAAGCATTTTGGTAGATGCAAGGGGTATTGCAATTTCTGCAAAATTCCAGGGCATCAAGAAGAAGATTGCAGGAGAAAGAAATCCACAATCTGCTATAACTGTGGAGAAGCTAGACATTTTAGGCCAGACTGCCCGAAATTGGTCAAACCAGCTGATAACAAAGCCAAACCTGCAGAAGGAACTACCAAGAGAAACGCAAGAGCCTTCCAGTTGACTACTCAGTAAGCAGAACTAATCCATGACGTGATAGCTGGTACGTTCCTAGTTCACAATGTTTATGCAAAAGTATTATTTGACTCTGGTGCAAACCAAAGTTTTATAAATACTTCATTCTGCCAAGCTCTTAACCTACCCTTAACCAACCTTAGACAAATTTTTACGGTAGAAACGGCAGATGGGAATTCTGTTAACATAGATAAGGTTTTGCGAGAAGAAAAGATAGAACTCTTAGGCCATAAATTCTTTGCAAACCTGTTACCTATGAATTTAGCCGAATTCGATGTGGTATTAGGAATGGATTGGTTAGTAGCCAACCATGCTCGAATTCTTTGTGATAAGAATTCCATAGAAATTCATACACCCACAGGAGAATTAGTGGTGATTACAGGAGATAAGCCCCGAAAGTCACTGAAATTCATTTCAGTAATGAAGTTGGCCAGTTATTCAAGAAAACAAGAAGTGGTGTATATGATTTCAGTAATCATTAACACAAAAGGTAAAGGACTTAAAGAAATTCTAGTAGTATCGGAATACCCGGATGTATTCCCAGAAGAACTACCTGGATTACCACCTGATAGGGAAGTAGAATTTAGAATTCATCTAATTCCTGGAACTACACCGATAGCCAAGGCACCTTATCGGTTAGCACACACCGAAATGTTAGAATTGAAAAAACAGTTAGATGAATTATTAAGTAAAGGATTCATACAACCTAGTTCGTCCCCGGGGGGAGCTCCAGTGTTGTTTGTGAAAAAGAAAGATGGATCAATGATAATGTGTATCGATTATAGGGAATTAAATAAGATTACAATTAAGAATCGATATCCATTACCTAGGATTGATGATCTTTTCGATCAACTTCAAGGAGCTAGATACTTTTCTAAGATAGATTTACGCTCAGGATACCATCAGTTGAAGGTACAAGAAGAAGACATACCTAAAACTGTTTTCTGAACTAGGTATGGTCATTATGAGTTTACAGTCATGCCCTTTGGGTTAACAAATGCTCCTGCAGCATTTATGGACATGATGAATAGAATCTGTAAACCGTATTTAGATAAATTTGTAATTGCCTTTATCGACGGTATACTTATTTATTCCAAAAGCCAGGATAAACATCGTCAACACCTGCATGCACTCTTAACTTTGTTAAGAAAAGAGAAACTCTATGCCAAATTTTCGAAGTGTGAATTTTGGCTACATGAGGTACAATTTTTAGGACACATGGTGAATCACGAAGGTATTCACGTAGATCCCTCCAAAATAGAAGCGATCACTAAATGGAAGGTTCCACAATCAGCTATGGAAGTTAGAAGTTTTATAGGATTAACCGGATACTATAGACGGTTTATTACGGATTTTTTCCAAAATAGTTGTACCCTTAACTAAGCTAACCTTGTCGGGTGGTGAACTGGGAAGGGAGACCCCTTCCGCGGTCAGGGGTACCGTGCAACTACCCTTTTTTTTTTAACTAAGCTAACCTGTAAATCAGTTAAGTTTGGATGGGGACCTAAGCAAGAAGAGGCTTTTAAGATTTTAAAGCAGAAATTAACAAACGCTCCAATTCTTGCCTTACCAGAAGGAACAGAAGATTTTGAAGTTTATTGTGATGCTTCTAAGTTAGGATTAGGATGTGTACTAATGCAACGCAAAAAGGTAATTGTGTATGCTTCAAGACAATTGAAAAAGCACGAGGAAAATTATACGACTCATGACTTAGAATTAGGAGCCATAATTTTTGCCCTTAAGATTTGGAGACACTATTTGTATGGAAGTAAGTTTACTGTCTATACACACCATAAAAGCTTAAAATACATATTTGGGCAAAAAGAAATGAACATGAGGCAAAGGAGATGGATGGAAATCCTAAGTGACTACGACTGTGATATTCAATATCACGAAGGAAAAGCAAACGTAGTTGCTGATGCTTTAAGTCGTAAGTATCATGAAAAGCAAATGCGAGTTCGTGCTCTTAGATTAAATCTACAGTTAGATTTAATGGAACAACTGAAGAATATTCAGGAAACAACAATCAAATATGATGCTGAAGGAATGAAAGGAAGAATAAAAGAATTGGAACAAGGAAGTGATGGAATTTGGAGATTCCATGAAAGAAGAATTTGGGTACCTAAACAAGGAGAATTAAGAAATAAGATTTTAGAAGAAGCCCATAAATCTAGGTATACCATGCATCCTGGTAACAATAAGATGTACCCAGATTTAAGAAATAACTTCTGGTGGATATGAATGAAAAAGGATATAGCTAATTATGTATCTAAGTGTCTTACTTGTTCACAAGTTAAGGCAGAACACCAGAAACCTTCAGGGTTACTACAACAATTAGAAATGCCTGTTTGGAAATGGGAACTCATAACAATGGATTTTGTTACTAAGTTACCCAAGACCAGAAGTGGTAATGACGAGATTTGGGTAATTGTGGATCGATTAACCAAATCAGCTCATTTCCTACCCATGAAAGAAACCTTTAGCATGGAAAGGTTAGCCAAGTTGTATGTAGATGAAATAGTATCCTTACATGGAGTCCCACTCTCCATTGTATCGGATAGGGATAGTCGTTTCACTTCCCATTTCTGGACAAGTTTCCAAGAAGCAATGGGAACTCGACTAAATATAAGCACTGCATACCATCCTCAAACAGATGGACAAAGTGAAAGGACGATCCAAACCCTGGAAGACATGCTTAGGGAATGTGTGATAGATTTTGGAGGAAACTGGGATGACCACCTACCCTTAATCGAATTCTCCTATAACAATAGTTACCATTCAAGCATTGAAGCTGCCCCATTTGAAGCACTGTATGGACGCAAGTGTAGAACTCTAGTTTGTTGGGCAGAGATAGGAGAGAGTCAATTATCAGGTCCTGAAATAGTGCAAGAAACTACCGACAAGATTACTCAAATCAAGTAAAGATTAAAGACGGCTCGAGATCGCCAAAAGATTTATGCAGACAATAGGCGTAAGCCGTTGGAATTTCAAGTCGGAGACAGGGTTCTCTTAAAAGTTTCTCCTTGGAAAGGAGTAGTTCGGTTCGGTAAGAAAGGAAAGCTAAGTCCAAGGTATGTAGGACCATTTCCAGTAATACAGCGAATAGGACCAGTTGCTTATCGCTTACAACTACCAGAGGAGCTAGCTGGAGTACATGACGTATTTCATGTATCCAATCTCAAGAAATGTCTATCGGACGAATCTCTGGTAATACCTCTTCAAGATATAGAGGTAAATGAGAAGTTAAAATTCGTAGAGAAACCACTTCAAATAGAAGACCGGAAAGTCAAGTTTCTCAAGCACAAAAGATTGGTACTTGTCAAAGTCAAATGGGATTCAAAAAGAGGACTCGAATACACCTGGGAGCTGGAATCGGAAATGAAGCGAAAATATCCTCACTTATTCCAATAAATCTCAAGGACGAGATTTTAAATAAGGTGGGGAGGATGTAAGGACCTTCAAAAATGTCCCAAAACGACCCATAAGTGAAAACCCGGACCCCTAAAACCCTAATGTGCATGAAAAATCAATAAAATGTGAAATTTGGTCTTCACGCGGGCCGCGTAAGACACAAGGGTTGTCTACGCGGGCCGCGACAACTCATCAAAACTACGGATCAGCTAACCGGCCACGTGTCGACCACCTGGCAAACCTACTCGTGACACCGTAGCCCTAGTCTACGAATAGATGGCCCTCGCGGGCCGCGTAAGTGTTAAGTATGGGTTTACGCGGGCCGCGTTAAACCCATATTTCAGCTATAAATTGCTTGGATCTTGGCCTGTTCATCTGTGTCGAAAACAATTCTCAAAAACGAAGTTATACTGCTCGAATTTCACTTTCAATATAGCAAGGCGCTGCTATGATACAGGGTATTAACTCGATCGCTGCTACGATTCAATGTCCAATCGATTGAAACTATCCGATGGATGTTTAAGTGCTGCCCAAATTAGGGCTATACATTGTCATTCTTCGTGAATTCGATGGATGTTTAAGTGTTGCACTTTGTCATTCGTTGTGAGGGTTTTTATCTCGTGAGTTATCGTAAATGCTGTATTAGTTACTAACCTAGTTCGTGTGCATTGTTATTTAAATTAGGTTACAAGGCTAATCAGTAGGCTAAACTCTGCCCGTTTAAATCTGCAATGTGAGTCATTCTCTTTTTATCAATAATGTTTTACAATCCTTCAAGTTATTTTCAAAGGTTATAATTACAGGGATTAAGTCATGGTTATCTTAATCACTTGCTAGTGGGGTATTATGCACATTACGAATTTCTCACAGTTAGGCTAATAAATCCTAACAGTGATAATCATCACTACTTGGGTGAAAGGACCCAATAGTGGTATGACCATCGTCACCAGGAGGTGACACGACTCCAGATAAAAATAAGATAGAAGCCATTGTAATCGCTCTTATGCTGTAATTTATAACTATGTGTCGTTTTATTAAATTTGAATGACTCGCTAGTATTTCCCCGCTGATAAAATATTTTCAAAACATGTTTCAGGTGACTACTGTGAACCAAGGAAAAGTGCTACGGAGCACTAACAAGCTTGAAGTAGTGGCTCAGTTAAATAAATAAACATGTTTTGTAAATCAAGGAATTTCCTTGTGAAATTCCTCTATTGTAAATTACGGGGTTTATCCCGAATTATGAAATAAAATAATCGGGCATTTCAAGTTTTAAAAAGATCATGTAAAATCTTCCGCTGTCAACTCAATTAATAATTACCACGGGTTTCTGTCCCGCAGCTCCTGGACCGGGTAAAACCGGGACGGGGGCCGTGACAGTTCTTTTTCTCGTGGTGCTGTCAATGTTGGCAGCTTGATTAGACATTCCTTCATTTGCTTGAATATCACACCCCGATATTTCCACGTATTACCGGTGGGCCCGGTGGGGAGTATCGTGACGTAGTTGATATCATCATAGACAATTTATCACAGTTTATATACACAATGGAAGTCGAAAGATAAAATCATTACAAACCGAATGAAAGTAATATCATTTATTACGAAAACGGTTGTGAAGGATCCACAGGCGGATCAAAGTTAAAAGAAACATTGTTCAGCAGATTTATAAACATCTAAGCTTGCAAGACTCTTTATTGATGCTAGGAGTAGCCAACCTATTCCGATTAGTACCCGCACTTAACCTTTTTGGAAAATACGTCAGTTTTCACTGGTAAATACAATTAACCGACTCATTTTGAAAATGTTTAAGAAGATTGGTTTTGAATGCACAAGGCACAAAATATCTTTTATAACTTGGGATAATTATTTAAATACAAACTTGTAAAAGAATTACACGTTTGTTATACGTTCAGTAGCCCAGGCTGAATACCGGGTTAAAGATTAATTGACACACCACATAATATAATCCCGCGACGAGTTATTCTCGAACAGGCGGTTATATCTTTTTTTTATATACGCACCGGCAGGTCGTGGCCATTTCAATGAATGATGCCAAGGATATCCGGGACATGGTCATTAACCCCCCAAAGGCTTTAAGCAAACAAAACAGATTAAACAGGTCATCTCAATAAATTAACCTTCATATGATTAACAATTCAATGCCCGACCAAGCGGTATTTTATATACTGTACCCCAAGCCCGTATAAGGGAAAATAAGTTAAAAGTATTTACCTGAGCAAATTATATAAATTTATCCCAGCCGTACAAGTCAGCAAGTGCAAGTATCTTTTACTGGTCTCCTAAATCTGGAACGAAGGTTTTAATTAACCTATTAGATTCCTTACGGTCTTACTTTAGACCGGTTAGTTTTAAAGAAAGGTATACGGTACAAACGCAAGATTAAGCGAAGACCGGATTAGAGTGTGGTTTAGACCCGACAAGTATGAAGACTTGTATAATATGGGTAAAGTAAACACATTCTGGATTTTGAAGTGAAAATGATAAGGTTTGACCCGTTTCGGTTAATTTATGCAAACTAGTAACATAAACCGTACCGAACGCGATAAGTGCATAACGGGTAACCAAACGAGTCATGAACAGGTTTCCTAAGTTAATATGCCTTAAATATGTTGTGATATCAGTAAGATACCTTCCATTATGCCCAAAATGGTTTTAAACTCAAATTATGCCCCGTAGGGGTATTTTGGTCATTTTAAAGCTTATAAAAGTGTTTAAATATTAATCTGAGTTTCGGGTCTGATATAATCAGTAAAAATATTTATTTTTATAAGTCATAACATTAGGGTATTGCATATATGTGAAATTTATCTTTTATAACCAAACTATGCACCGTAGGGGCATTTTGGTAATTTCACATAAGCTTTAAAGGTCAAAATTAGAATTCTGAGTTCAAAAATTTTGCTTACTGTTTAATTATAAAAATTTACTTAAAACATAAGTAGGTATTAAGTCTTATATGTTTAAAATAGTTTTAACTCATACTATGCGTTAAAAACGTGTAAAAAGTCGCTTTTAAGCGATTTTCGGGTTACATAAGAAAAGCTGATATTTTTATCATTCCAGAAGGCTTAAAATATTTTATTTATTATATCAAATCAGTAGCAAAAGATTTGGTATCAATATGTGAAGTAAAACTCATTTTATTCAAGAAAAGGGTATAACCGACAATTACCGAATCAAAGCTAGAACCCAATGATATGATCAGTTTAAAAATAATTAAAAATATTCAAAAATCCCAAAATATTATATTACATCAGTGGGTAAAAAGTTTGGTGTCAAAATTTGGGTTTAGATAGGCTTTATGCTAATTACGCCGTTTAATTAATAAAAAGCTTCTTAATTACGATATTGAGCATAACTCCTAATCTAGACCTCAAACTGATGTCAAATTTTTAGGACAAGTTTATAAATCAGTAATAAAGGTTTTTGTCCTCTTACATTTTCGAAAATATCGTTTTAAGGTCAAATGGGCATAATGGTCATTATTTAGGCATATAACGGAAACATGCACATGAATCGGATAACTAAGGAACCAAGTTGTATAACCTCAGAGGGTTACCCTATCCTATAACCTGGTCCTAATAGAGCTCTAAGGCATTTCTAAAATATGCTACATTGGGTCAGAACTGAAAGTCAAAGCAAAAGTCTACTTTTGTGACTTTTGGTCCCGAACCGAGCCTAAACTGAAAATTGTCGGGTTGAACATGCTTAGACATGTTCTTATATTAATTACCAAGTTATACAAGTGATAAAACAGGTTTCATGGCTTCTACATTGCTAATTATGCGTTTATATGAAAATTAGCTTTCTGTTGACTTTTTATAATTAAGTTTAACCTGACAATTGACCTAGTTAGAGTGGGAATCAGAGGGTACCCTTTTAAGGGTTCATTACCCACATAATTACCAACTCAAAGCTACTATCAATTCGAGAATTGACTGGACCATTAGTGATTAATCACTAAGTCAAACCTTAATTACGACGGTTTTGACTTTAGGCCATTAAACTAATAAAACATGAATTAGGGAGGTCAAGGAAGCTTACTGAAGTCCTTAGTACGAAAATGAAGGTAATGGAATCTTGTTTGAGGTCCAGAGAGTTCCAGAGAATGTGTTTGAATGATTTCAAATGAATGCCAAAAAATGTTGCAATAAGTGTTCTTATATAGGGACTTTAATTGAACAAGATGATGCCAACAAGGTCTAGGATTGATCCCAAATGACTCCAAGTGCCCCTATGCATGAAATACCATTTGCTCAGCCTCTGGATCTCGAAAACAAGCTCTCAAAGGTGGTGGAACAGGCTGATACAGGCATCCATCCAAGAAAACTGATGCTGGCACTTTTAGGCGGCCCGCGTAAGGTTTGGGTAAGGCCTTACGTGGCCCGCGTCGAGGTGGGCTTCGGTCAACAAGTATTGCATTTTTAGTCCCTGGTCCTTCTAAACGTGTTTTTACTTGCTTTTATTGCACTTTTGACCCCCAAACTTGACTTTTAAGGGCTCTAAGTCATAAACAAACTTCGTTAAGTTCCCGGTTGGTTATACGATCACCGAAAAGTCCTGAATTTCAACGTTGACGCTTTTAACCCCTTACTTACGAATGTCAGCGTATCTTTCTCATACGATATCGAAACCTTGTGAAATTTTTATCACTTATTCTAGTGAGCATAATTAATCATTACAAAGCTTCGGGTTCGCTAAAAGGTCACTCAGAGGTATAAATTAAACATGTTGACACATTTCACCCTTGCGGTTTGTAAACTTTCACTTTCTTCCACAAACGGCTTCATATGATTCATAATTCATTCGTTTAAGGGTATAAACATCATGTAGGGTTGTTGAAAGATATAATTATCCAATGTTGACACTTTGAATCTTTTTACACACATACTTTCTTTGTTTGTCAACTTTAGTCCCTCATATTCAATCAATTACACGTTTAAAGCTCATGACACGTGTCTTCATTATATTGGTCATGATTTTTGCGAGGTGTTACATCCAAACCCCCTTAAAAGAAATCTCGACCTCGAGATTTACTGAAATAAATGAGGGTACTTCTCTTTCATTGTGGACTCTACCTCCCACGTGTACTCGGGACCTCTACGGGCATCCCCTTTAACTTTTACAATTGGCACGTGCTTCTTTCGAAGTTTCTTTACCTGCCGATCTTCAATCGACAAAGGATTTTCTACAAACTTTAAGCTCTCATCAATATGCACATATTTATGTGGCATGACTAGTGACTCATCAGCTAGACATTTCTTCAGATTGCAGATGTGAAACACATTATGAATTCCACTGAGCTCTTCAGGTAGGTTTTACTTGTAAGCCACTGTTCCGACACATTCAATGATCTCGAATGGTCCTATGTATCTTGGGCTTAACTTTCCTTTCTTACCAAATCGCATTACCCCTTTCCAAGGTGATACCTTCAGTAACACTTTGTCACCAACCTCAAACTTTAGAGGTTTACGTCTTTTATCTGCGTAGCTTTTCTGCCTATCTCTGGCAGCTTTGAGACGATCTCTTATCTGTACAATCTTGTCTGTCGTTTCCAGGACTATATCAGGTCCTGTTAGTTGGGCATCTCCAACTTCTGTCCAACAAACGGGCGTTCTACATTTCCTTCCATACAAACCTTCAAAAGGCACAACTTGAATACTGGAATGATAACTATTATTGTATGAAAATTCAATCAACGGAAGATGATCATCCCAACTTCCACCTAGATCAATAACACAGGACCTTAACATATCTTCAAGTGTTTGTATAGTACACTCACTTTGTCCATCCGTCTGAGGGTGATATGCAGTGCTGAAATTTAATCGAGTGCCTAGGGATTGCTGGAAGCTTTTCCAGAAATGCGATGTATATCTCGTGTCCCTATCAGAGATGATAGACACTGGCACTCCGTGTAGAGATACAATCTCATCCACGTACAACTGAGCCAACTTATCTGAGCTGTGTGTTTCCTTAATGGGTAAGAAGTGGGCTGACTTAGTCAATCTATCCACTATAACCCAAATAGTGTCATTTCCTCGCTTTGTCTTTGGTAACTTAGTAATGAAATCCATAGTTACCATTTCCCACTTCCAGGTGGGAAGTTCAGGCTGTTGCAGCAAACCTGACGGCTTCTGATGTTCTGCGTTAACTTGAGCACAAGTCAAACATTTGGCTACATAAGTGGCTATAGATTTCTTCAAACCTATCCACCAATAATTTGCCTTCAAATCCTGGTACATCTTATCACAGCCAGGATGAACAGAATACTTGGAGTTATGGGCTTCTTGAAGAATTACATCCCTAAGTCCTCCATAAGTTGGAACCCATATTCGTCCATTTAATCTTAGGATTCCATCATTTCCATATGATAACTGTTCAACAGTTACTCCCAGCTTTTCATTTGGATAGTTAGCTTCTAATACAACTTCCTTCTGAGCGGCTAACAACCTTTCATTCAAACTGTTTTTCAATTCAATGTTCTTGGCATTGATTCTAATGGGCTTAACTCTTTCCTTCCTGCTCAAAGCATCGGCGACTACATTCGCCTTGCTTGGATGGTATCGTATTTCACAATCACAGTCATTTAAAGTCTCCATCCATCGTCACTGTCTCATGTTCAGATCCTTCTGATTAAACAGATGTTGAAGGCTCTTGTGATCAGAATAGATCACACACTTGGTACCATATAAATAATGCCTCCAAAGTTTTAGTGCAAACACAACTACACCCAACTCCAAGTCGTGGGTGGTATAATTCTTTTCGTGCACTTTTAGTTGTCGGGAAGCATATGCCATAACTTTACCCTCCTGCATTAGCACACATCCCATGCCAGTGTGCGATGCGTCACAGTAAACCACAAATTCTTCAATTCCTTCAGGCAATGTCAACACAGGAGCATTGCTTAACTTCTGTTTAATAATATCGAAGGATTCTTGTTGCTTAGGACCCCAATCAAACTTAATATTCTTGCGAGTTAAAGAAGTTAGGGGTGCAGCAATCCTTGAAAAGTTTTCAATAAAACGCCTATAATATCCTGCCAATCCCAAGAAACTGCGAATCTCTGTGGTCTCTGTGGGCGTCTTCGGTTCTTGCCAATTCATGATAGCTTCAATCTTAGTGGGATCCACCTGGATACCACGCTCACTAACCATATGTCCAAGGAATTGGACTTCACGAAGCCAAAATTCACATTTTGAGAACTTGGCGTAGAGCTTTTCTTGCTGAAGTAGTTTAAGAATACATCGAAGATGTTTCTCATGGTCAGCTTGGTTCTTTGAATAAATAAGAATGTCATCAATAAAGACAATTGCAAACGCGATTCATGAGGTCCATGAATGCTGCTGGTGCATTAGTGAGCCAAGTCAATCTTGGAGAAGTCTTGTGCACATCTTCATCTCTAACCTTCATCTCTAACCTTGAGAAAGGAATAACTAAGAACTCGTAGTGACCATATCGAGTTCTGAATGCAGTCTTGTGCACATCTTCATCTCTAACCTTCAGCTGATGGTAACCTAACCTCAAGTCAATCTTGGAGAAGTAACTTGCTCCTTGCAATTGATCGAACAGATCGTCGATCCTGGGTAATGGATATCTATTCTTGATTGTGACCTTGTTAAGCTCGCGATAGTCGATGCATAGATGCATCGATCCATCCTTCTTCTTCTTCTTCACAAACAGAATCGGTGCTCCCCAAGGAGATGAGCTAGGCCTGATAAATCCTTTTGCCAACAAATCATCCAACTGAGTTCTCAACTCTTTCATCTCAGTTGGGGCCAACCGGTAAGGTGCTATTGCAATAGGTGCTGCTCCAGGTATAATGTCGATTCTGAACTCCACTTACCTATCTGTGGGTAAACCATGTAGTTCTTCAGGGAATACATCAGGGTATTCAGCAATGATAGGGATGTCTTCAATCTTCAATTTTGGTTCATCAATAGTCACTTGTGCCATGTAGATGACACAACCCTTCTTTATACACCTTGACGCCTTAAGCATTGACACTTGCTTAGGCAACCCATACTGAGTATCTCCTTGTATTGTGAGTGGCTCACCATATGGAGTCTTGATCACTACTTGCTTTTTATCACAAACGATTTGAGCTTGGTTATGGGACAACCAATCCATGCCTATTACTATGTCGAAACCAGCTAATTTCAAAGGAAGCAAGGACAATGGAAAAGAGTGGTTCCTAATGGATATAAAACATCCATCTAACATGGTGGAAGCGGTTTCTATGGTACCATCGGCCAATTCTACTTCATACTTTATGCTCAAGGTTTTAACGGGCAGATTTAATAACTTACAAAACTTATTATCTACAAACAACTTATCTGCACCCGAATCAAATAATACCCTTGCATAAACATCATTGATGAGAAAGGTACCTATTATCACGTTGTCATCCTGAACTGCTTCCCGTGCATTCGTTTGAAAGACCCTAGCATTGGTCTTCTTTCCTTCCTCAGCTTTCTTGGCATATTTTGGGCAGTTGGACTTGATGTGCCCTTTCTCATTACAATTGTAGCAAGTAGCATCCTTTATTTTCTTACAGTCTAATGTCTTATGCTCACTTGACTTGCAAATCCCACAAGCTCTTGGCTGTGACGGGGACTTTGATTCATATCTGCACTTCCCAAGATGGTGTTTCTTGCAGATCTTGCATTTGGGATTTTCGCCCGACTGCTGATCATCCTTTCTAAACCCGGAACTCTTTTTGTGGTCAGAGTTCCCTTTGTGCTTCTTGTCGGAACGGTGTGAGTTATCAACCTCACGTTTTCTCTTCCCAGCATTAGAATGCCTAAGCAATCTCTGCCTGACCGCATCAACGGTAAGAGATAAAGATAAATCAGCTACAGACCTAAAGGTAGTAGGTCGAGAGGCCTTTACGCTAGCTTTGATCTCCGGAGCTAAACCCCCAATGAAACGGGCTATTCGTTTTGGTTTCGGCGTCACCAAGTATGGAACCAATCGAGACATGGTATTAAAACTCGTGAGATATGCCTGACAGTCTAAATTCTTCATAACCAATGTCAGAAAGTCGGTCTCGATCTTCTCAACCTCATGTTGAGGACAAAAATTCTCCTTGATCAAAGTCACAAACTGATCCCAAGACATATTGTACAATTGGATTTTCCCAGTAGCTTGGATTAGAGACCTCCACCAAGCTAGTGCTTCACCTTTGAATGACTGAGATACAAACTTCACAACATCCCTATCAGCACAACCGCTGATATCAACCACAGTGTCCATCTCGTCTAACCACGTCATGCAGTCAATAGCTCCTTTTTCCCCAGTGAAGTCCCTGGGTTTGCAGGAGACGGAATACTTATAGGAGCAGGTTTTTGCATGTGGCTCCTGATCAAATACAATCTTCTTAGACGGAATGATGGAGAGTGTGAAACCCGAGCTTTAAAGTGTTTAACTTGAGTGTTTTGTTCAGTCTTAAGTAATTAAATGCAATGAATAAGGTAACTACGAGAAATTGTGGTTTTTGCAGGTTAATTGCTTAAGTTGAGGAAGTTAAAGGGTTTAAAGATGAAGTGGAATGTTCGAGAATGATAAACGAGCCAATCGGGACTTGTTCGGTTACGGTTAGAAGAGAAGGCAACATGCACATGATGTTGAAAAGTTATTAAAAGATTGAAACTCTAATTCATATGCACATGTGGCAGCCGTTATATTGGATTTTTTTCAAAGGATATTAAATGAGCTTTTAACAAGAATATGATCATTAGTCAACAACCATCATTATCATTCATTTAGAGGATTAAGGATTTTTCATGACAATATATTATCCTTCATAATTAACATATGCACATGGGTGGACTTTTGAGGATACAATAAAGTGAGAGTAATGCAGCCGACGTAATGGAGGCTGCATGTATTACGGTTTGTTTTCGAGAAAAAAAAAGAGATGCACGTGTGGGCTGGGTGGATCGAGTATTGGAGCCACCATCATTAATTAACTTGGGCTCTAAAAAAATTCACTTCTGGGCCCATCGAAACATTGGCAGCCGTATAACACAATTGGGGAAGCTCACAAAACAGGATCATTATCGATCAAACACAACTTTGGGGATCGATCATAGTCAGACACAAGGAGGTTCGAACAAAATCACGTGAGGGTTTCAAGGATCACAACCGACATGCGCGGCTAGTCTCGTCGGTTTCACCCGGTGTAGATGTTGTAACATTTCTAGGGTTTATACATTTGTATTTTAATTTGGTTTTGTGACAAATTGTTTAGTATTTGAAACTTATGATAATTGTCGTGCATTTGAATTGAATTTGTGAATTGTCGAACGATGATAAAGTTATGACTTTGCGAAATGAATTTGTGCACTTATGGCTTAACGTAGGTTAGGATTTACATGTCCGAGGCAACGAAGTGCATTACGGTCCGTTGTCTATGACGTTGATAGCAATTGGCACCTAAGATTCGTGATAGTAATCCGTTAATCACTATATGCAATTGAATTAAGTTAAAACATGTAGGAACACTAGGTCTTGCAATTATCGAACCGGGTGTGATCCGTATTCTCATTTCTTGTTTCAACTCTTTAGTTTAGTTTACAATTTTAGTTAATATTCAATTGATTTCGATAACATCAATTTGTCGGTTCATTCCGATTTATTTTAAAAAACCAAACAAATAAATAAAAATAGCAATCTTCATAATCACTTTGTACATTATTTGTAAATAGTCTAACTAATCGAATGGGTCGTGCGATACTGACCACCTGCTCTTCGTGGATACGATACCCGACTTACCCTAGCTACCTAGGTTTAATTAGGTTTTTGACTGATCGGGACGACACGTTCATGTCAAAAAATGGCGCCGTTGTCGGGGAGCTAGTGCGCTTAGTATTTCATTGCTTGTTCGATTTTAGTTTAGTTTTTCTTTCTTGTATTTTTGTGATTTTACTTTGGGTGGTCGAGCTTGTTTGTGCAGGTATCATCTTTCAATATGAATTGGGTAGATGATGATCCATGTGAGTGTTGCGGAAGCGGAGAGCATTATTTAGAGGATTGCTCTGTCTTCTACGAAAAAGTTCAAGCCAACAAGGATCGGGAAGACTACCTCAGTGGATTGTATGATTATAGGAGGGCGGATTATGAAGATTTCAATGGTCCATCCTCACATTATCCATACACTAGACCACCTCTAACACCAGAGCAAGAAAGCAAAGCTTACAAGTCATGCCCTTGTTGTGGAAAAGTTCACATACATGAAGATTGCCTAGTGTTTTGGAAAGATCCAGTGTTTTGGAAAGGAAAAATAAAGTCCGGTTACAAGCCACCTTCATATCAGGGATACCATCAGTCAAATGTCAACAACAATTATGAGCCAAAATGGGATTATGATATTTATGAACCCGAGATGCCACGTTTCCCAAGTTACCAGGAGGAGTATGACGACTACTATTATGAATACCCCCAACCGGCATCTGAAGAACCTCAAGATTCAACAAGTTCCAAGCTCGATGCAATCATGAATGCTATCATTACTTCAAATCAAGAGATTAAGATGGAACTGAAGAAGGAACTTGAGGCGAAAGATAAAGCTAATGAAGCCTTGGCAAAGAAAGTGGGTCAACTCGTCGAAGAATTGGCTCAGCTTAGACGAGACCAAGAGATGTTGGCTAATGGTACAATGGTTGATGGTAATGTGGTGGAAGAGGTTATAGATCTTCCGAAGCAAGAAGATGAATGTTTGAACCGAGCAGAAGACATGACACCGGGAAAAGAGTCGGATCCGAAAGAGGCCCATGTTCATATCCTTCCTTCTCCCACACTTATCACTCCAACCTACAAAGTTGGGGATGCGGGTTCGGGTATAAGGATTCGAAGGGTGGTGTTGCAAGACATTGGACCATTCGTCAAGAAACGACCCCAAAGTTGTACAATATGCATGCCGCGTAAAAGAAAAAGAGAAAGGATCCGACATGCCAACTACCGAACGTATGTTGGAAACTCGGTAGGCAAATGTGCACTTCGACCACCATGAGAGGCAAATCAGGTATGATTGTTGTAGAGTGTGTATTATTTTCGTTTTATTTTTTTTCCTAGTTAAATGAACGTTGTGGGTGTGTTTCCTATATAACCCTCACGAGACCTACTCGTCCTCCTGAGCTATCGGGAGGTTTAAAAGGGCTTGTTGCATAAGCTAAATGCAACCGTGATTCCTATGAAAGTGAGTTAGGTTTGTTGTTATTGTAAATTATTTCTCCACATAAATCAAAGTGAATTAACGTATGACTTGGTAATATTTTCATAAAAGTGGTAGAACTAGGTAGCTAATAAATTTTTAATGGTTGTGAGAAGCATGCTTCTACACAAGGGTTAAGATTTGTAGGTACATTATGTTCATGGGACGACCGTTTTTTTGAAGAGAAGAAGAGCACACGAGGAATGAGCTCAAAAATCAGGTGCATACGTTCCTTTTTACTTTGATTTTTAGTTAGTAAATAAGTGGATTGTAAATTGTATTTTATTTTTCGGGGTGAAATTTTAGGGAGGTTAGCCGTGTCACATCCCTTGTGCGTTTTAAAAACTTTAGTTCTTACACATTGAGGACAATGTTTACCTCAAGTGTGGGGATGAGGGAGTAGTAAAAGTTTTTCGATTTTTGACCCGTTCATTTAAACACTACAAATTGAGGATAATGTTGACCTCAAGTGTGGGGATGTGGGGAAAAATTTCAAAAATTTTTCAAAAATGTCTTTGTTTGAAGTGATCTAGAAAGCACAAGTAACTAAGTCAACAAGGGATGACACAACCCATTTGGTCTTTTGTCATGGTCAAGTTCGAATTAATAGCATGACGGGTATTTAGCGGGTGGTTATTTGGGAATAATCCACCTAAGAAACTAGCACATCATGCATGTCACATACCATACCCTTTATATGTGAGGTTTTGAGCCACTTTTACATCATAGAATTACATATTTATGTTTCTTTGTTTGAGTGGACCATTAGTCATGTATTGTAGAACTTGCGACTTTTGATACGTTTGAGACCATAGACCGAATACAAGCACGAGAATGATTAAGACATTAGGTGAACCTTTTCTTTTAAAACCATTTATCTATCCTTACCCAAATAAATCCCCTAGTCGCCCACTTTGAGCCTAAACCTTTCATTTGACAACCCATTTAGCCCACATCCGTTAAACCTTTTTTTTAACCCGTGTGATGAAAATTCGATTATAGGTCTATTTGATTGTATAGTTGTGTTTGCAAAAAAAAAAAAAACCAAAAATTCAGAAAATGTTACGAAAAATAATAGAAAATCATTGAAAAAAAAGTACAAAAATATGAGTTAGTAGTTGTTGAATAAAAGGCTAAAGTTGTTGCCTTGTAGTTTGATGTTTATAGTTAGTTATGTTTAGAATAATTGTTTGTAATAAAAATCGAATTTTTCATCACCTTAGCCACTTGAAAAACAAAAACCCATCCTATTCCATACCCTTAACCTAGCCCCGTTACAACCCTCCAAAGACCTTATGACTTGTTCTTAGTATTCATGTTCGGTGGTGGAGAACGATTGAGTTGCAAGCCTATGCGGGTACGTGTTCTAATCGGTTTGAGTGATTATTTCAAATGCGCTAATGTATCAACAATTAGCCAATTTTAAACTGAGTGGAGAGAACATTGTGAGGGATGTGCATGACTTGTTAGTTTTAAGGGCGGGTTAATCTTGGATAACCATTTTATATGTGATTATTCACTTTACCGTTAGATATTTCAAAAAGTGTAAGAAGTTTGACCCGGGTATGACTTTAGACCTTAACCTTAGTCTCGGGAATGGGATGTGTGTTTGTTGTTCGACCCACGTGAAAGTGAGAAACAGATTTGCTTGAGGGCAAGCAAATGACAAGTGTGGGGATGTGATGGAGAGTGTGAAACACGAGCTTTAAAGTGTTTAACTTGAGTGTTTTGTTCAGTCTTAAGTAATTATATGCAATGAATAAGGCAACTACGAGAAATTGTGGTTTTTGCAGGTTAATTGCTTAAGTTGAGGAAGTTAAAGGGTTTAAAGATGAAGTGGAATGTTCGAGAATGATAAATGAGCCAATCGGGACTTGTTCGGTTACGGTTAGAAGAGAAGGCAACACGCACATGATGTTGAAAAGTTATTAAAAGGTTGAAACTCTAATTCATGTGCACATGTGGCAGCCGTTATATTGGATTTTTTTCAAAGGATATTAAATGAGCTTTTAACAAGAATATGATCATTAGTCAACAACCATCATTATCATTCATATATTGGAGCAGACACCTTTTAGAGGATTAAGGATTTTTCATGACAATATATTATCCTTCATAATTAACATACGCACATGGGTGGACTTTTGAGGATACAATAAAGTGAGAGTAATGCAGCCGACGTAATGGAGGCTGCATGTATTACGGTTTGTTTTCGAGAAAAAAAAAAAGAGATGCACGTGTGGGCTGGGTGGATCGAGTATTGGAGCCACCATCATTAATTAACTTGGGCTCTAAAAAAATTCACTTATGGGCCCATCGAAACATTGGCAGCCGTATAACACAATTGGGGAAGCTCACAAAACAGGATCATCATCGATCAAACACAACTTTGGGGATCGATCATAGTCAGACACAAGGAGGTTCGAACAAAATCACGTGAGGGTTTCAAGGATCACAACCGACATGCGTGGCTAGTCTCGTCGGTTTCACCCGGTGTAGATGTTGTAACATTTCTAGGGTTTATACATTTGTATTTTAATTTGGTTTTGTGACAAATTGTTTAGTATTTGAAACTTATGATAGAGGTAAGGCTGTCTACATCTTACCCTCCTCAGACCCTACCTTTGCTTTGCTATTGGTGGGATTTACTGATGATGATGATGATGATGATGATGATGATGATGATGATGATTTGAAACTTATGATAATTGTCGTGCATTTGAATTGAATTTGTGAATTGTCGAACGATGATAAAGTTATGACTTTGCGAAATGAATTTGTGCACTTATGCCTTATCGTAGGTTAGGATTTACATGTCCGAGGCAACGAAGTGCATTACGGTCCGTTGTCGATGACGTTGATAGCAATTGGCACCTAAGCTTCGTGATAGTAATCCGTTAATCACTATATGCAATTGAATCAAGTTAAAACATGTAGGAACCCTAGGTCTTGCAATTATCGAACCGGGTGTGATCCGTATTCTCATTTCTTGTTTCAACTTTTTAGTTTAGTTTACAATTTTAGTTAATATTCAATTGATTTCGATAACATCAATTTGTCGGTTCATTCCGATTTATTTTAAAAAACTAAACAAATAAATAAAAATAGCAATCTTCATAATCACTTTGTACATTATTTGTAAATAGTCTAACTAATCGAATGGGTAGTGCGATACTGACCACCTGCTCTTCGTGGATACGATACCCGACTTACCCTAGCTACCTAGGTTTAATTGGGTTTTTGACTGATCGGGACGACACGGTCATGTCACGGAACACTATGCTGATTTGATGAGTGTCGGTCATCATCCTTCTTTGACTCCTGATGTTTAGAAGGTGGCTTACTTTGAGCCTCAGAGTGAGTCTTAGGATGTGATTTGGAATGGGGTATAGATGAGGTCTTGCTTCGAGTACCACTTGATTCATTGTCTCGTCTATCCAGAGCTCGAGTAACGGCATTGTCTATTAATGCCTGTAGCTCTGCACCAGCTATGTTGATTCTGGTGGTATCATGATTTCCCTTAGGTGACTGTTGATTTCTTCAGACTCTGCCATGTAGCTTGATTGCAACATAAAATGATGACAATGATTTCTTAGAGGTTTATAATAGATTTGTCATCTTATTAATTTATTAACCATGGTATTAATAAACCACATTTGGTTAATTTGTTAAGTATATTCATTCAGGATTTTCATTATAATAATCTTTAGTTATATTTAAAATATAATAATAGCACAAAAGGCCAAGTCACATGGACAAATTTAAATTATAAGCCAAGATCTTATAGGATCGAGGTATTGAGGCTTGAATCATAGTTCATTACCTCTTCTTGACAGGGAGTTATAGGCTACAAATGTCTTTTGTCTTATATGACAATGATTATGGCCCGTAGGCATTACATCACCAATGGATGTTTAAATAATAAAGAAGGGATTGGAAGAATCCAATATAAGAATGACGTGTGTGATTTAACGAATCACATCTGCCAGGAGTGTTAACATGTCTTCAGATGTTAACAAGGATTTGAATCTTTTTAAACAGGCTTTACCTTTATGGCCAGGTCTATAATGACATGCGGGCTAGGTTATACCTTTTAAGATTCTTATTTAATATTTAATAGGCAGCTTATTTTAAAAGGAATGAGATTTTTGATTTATTTATTTCATATATTATATTTATGCATATAATGACAAAAATTTAAAATTCAACATTCCACTAAGATTAAAAAGAGTACATATTTGCCCTAAACGGGACTTTAACAGAAATAACTTGCCCACGCAGGGGCTAAACTGAAATTACAAGTCCTCGTAGGGACTGGATACAGAAATAGATGTCCACGCAGGGACTTGATTGAAAATTAAAGAAATACAAAATAAACAAATAAGGAATTTAATGATCCCTTTTGCTCTTTCCCTTGATTAAGCTCGCCAGCCCTTTGAGAAATCCCCGGTGGTTCCTACGTTCTTCTTGAACCTCTCGTTCCACCTGGCTCAACCTCTGTAGAATCTCCTATTGCTGCTGGGGCTGAATCAACGGCGGCTGTGGCGGCTGCTGATGCGGAGGTTGAGGAGGTGGTGGGTGTTGATACCCATAAGGTGGGTACCCGGTTTGGTAGGAGGATGCGTAAGGCCCTTCAGGATTATGGGCATTGTAGTTGGCTGCTACAAGGTATGGGTCAACATTGGGGGCATTGTAGTAGTTATACCCCGGGTAGGCAGGCTGCTCAAAGGGGTTGTATGCCACTGTACCGGCATATGTAGGAATTGGGTTATCATAACCCACTGGTGGCGGTGCGTCTGGCGCAGACTCCACCTCAGAAACAGGGTTCGAAGGCCCACCCATCTGCGGGTCTTCATATAGTGGCGGGTAATGACTGCCACTTGAATGCTGAGGGGTGCTGATAAGGATTCCCCCTCGCACGGACATCCGTGCGGTTGTTCTTCTCCGCCTCGGTGGCTCCGGAGGCAGCTGCTGCTCAAGCGGCGGTGGCGGTGGAGTAGCCGCTACAAAACGCGAATCCTCCGAGGGATCCTGCTGCTGCTGCTATTGTGAGTGGTAACTGGGAGTAAACACCCAGTCGTATTGGGCGAACCTTGCCTCATAACTGTCTGGACCATGATAAGGTGATCCATGATAGGACGACCCATCAGAAATCTCGATGGGGTGAGTAGGTGTCCCAGATGGCGGCTGGGCAGGTTCTGGATCCTCTTCCATGTCCATGGAGAAGTGGTCCTCTGGTCCTAATGGGTTATAACCCGTTGGCTCATCAATTTGGTTTGCCGGGTTAAACCGGCTTTGAAAGTAGGGTGTTGGGTCGTTGAAGGAATGGTGTGAGTTGGGGCGTTGAAGGGGTATGAAAGAGTGATGTGAGTTGTGGGGCTCGTTCTCTGATTGAGGCCCGGAAGAGTTGAGGTAGGAAGGTGAGGAGCTCAGTGAGACTGAACGCCTTGCGGGTTCTAAAGAGGCCCTCCAGTCTTCTTGAGGACTGGTACTCATGGTAGCAGATGGGGTTCGCCGGTGGGAAGGTCCGGCCTCGTGATCGTTGGGGGCGATGAATGGCCCCTTGCCTCTTCCTTTTCCTCGGAATCTTAGCGGCATTTTTGTTGGTCCTGTCAAAACAAACAAAAGAAACAATATAGGACAAAACAAAATAAGTCAGAGTTAGTCCTAAGTTCTTTGTCTAGACTCGAAAGTCGAAGAATGTGCAAACTGTGTCCTTGAGATTAAACACAAAAGGCTAGTGTTTAATTCACTCAACGTTGGCTCTGATACCAACCTATCACACCCCGATATTTCCACGTATTACCGGTGGGCCCGGTGGGGAGTATCGTGACGTAGTTGATATCATCATAGACAATTTATCACAGTTTATATACACAGCGGAAGTCGAAAGATAAAATCATTACAAACCGAATGAAAGTAATATCATTTATTACAAAAACGGTTGTGAAGGATCCACAGGCGGATCAAAGTTAAAAGAAACATTGTTCAGCAGATTTATAAACATCTAAGCTTGCAAGACTCTTTATTGATGCTAGGAATAGCCAGCCTATTCCGATTAGTACCTGCACTTAACCTTTTCGGAAAATACATCACTTTTCACTGGTAAATACAATTAACCAACTCATTTTGAAAATGTTTAAGAAAATTGGTTTTGAATGCACAAGGCACAAAATATATTTTATAACTTGGGATAATTATTTAAATATAAACTTGTAAAAGAATTACATGTTTGTTATACGTTCAGTAGCCCGGATTGAATACCGGGTTAAAGATTAATTGACACACCACATAATATAATCCCGCGACGAGTTATTCTCGAACAGGCGGTTATATCTTTTTTTTATATACGCACCGGCAGGTGTATGCCTACACCCCGTGCTTAGGTCGTGGCCATTTCAATGAATGATGCCAAGGATATCCGGGACATGGTCATTAACCCCCCCCCCCCAAGGCTTTAAGAAAATATAACAGATTAAACGGGTCATCTCAATAAATTAACCTTCATATGATTAACAATTCAATGCCCGACCAAGCGGTATTTTATATACCGTACCCCAAGCCTGTATAACAGAAAATAAGTTAAAAGTATTTACCTGAGCAAATTATATAAATTTATCCCAGCCGTACAAGTCAGCAAGTGCAAGTATCTTTTACTGGGCTCCTAAATCTGGAACGAAGGTTTTAATTAACCTATTAGATTCCTAACGGTCTTACTTTAGACCGGTTAGTTTTAAAGAAAGGTATACGGTACAAACGCAAGATTAAGCGAAGACCGGATTAGAGTGTGGTTTAGACCCGAAAAGTATGAAGACTTGTATAATATGGGTAAACTAAACACATTCTGGATTTTGAAGTGAAAATGATAAGGTTTGACCCGTTTCGGTTAATTTATGCAAACTAGTTACATAAACCGCACCGAACGCGATAAGTGCATAACGGGTAACCAAACGAGTAATGAACAGGTTTTCTAAGTTAATATGCCTTAAATATGTTGTGATATCAGTAAGATACCTTCCATTATGCCCAAAATGGTTTTAAACTCAAATTATGCCCCGTAGGGGTATTTTGGTCATTTTAAAGCTTATAAAAGAGTTAAAATATTAATCTGAGTTTCAGGTATGATATAATCAGTAAAAAAATTTATTTTTATAAGTCATAACAGTAGGGTATTGCATATATGTGAAATTTATCTTTTATAACCAAACTATGCACCGTATGGGCATTTTGGTAATTTCACATAAGCTTTAAAGGTCAAAATTAGAATTCTGAGTTCAAAACTTTTGCTTACTATTTAATTATAAAAATTTACTTAAACCATCAGTAGGTATTAAGTCTTATATGTTTAAAATAGTTTTAACTCATACTATTTGTTAAAAACGCGTAAAAAGTCGCTTTTAAGCGATTTTCGGGTTATATAAGAAAAGCTTATATTTTTATCATTCTAGAAGGCTTAAAATATTTTATTTATCATATCAAATCAGTAGAAAAAGATTTGGTCTCAATATGTGAAGTAAAACTCATTTTATTCAAGAAAAGGGTATAACCGATAATTACCGAATCAAAGCTAGAACCCTATGATATGATCAGTTTAAAAATAATTAAAAATCTTCAAAAATCCCAAAATATTATATTACATCAGTGGGTAAAAATTTTGGTGTCAAAATTTGGGTTAAGATAGGCTTTATGCTAATTACGCCGTTTAATTAATAAAAAGCTTCTTAATTACGATATTGAGCATAACTCCTAATCTAGACCTCAAACTGATGTCAAATTTTTAGGACAAGTTTATAAATCAGTAATAAAGGTTTTTGTCCTCTCACATTTTCAAAAATCTTGTTTTAAGGTCAAAAGGGCATAATGGTCATTATTTAGGCATATAACGGAAACATGCACATGAATCGGATAACTAAGGAACCAAGTTGTATAACCTCAGAGGGTTACACTATCCTATAACCTGGTCCTAATAGAGCTCTAAGGCATTTCTAAAATATGCTACATTGGGTCAGAACTGAAACTCAAAGCAAAAGTCTACTTTTGCGACTTTCGGTCCCGAACCGAGCCTAAACTGAAAATTGTCGGGTTGAACATGCTTAGACATGTTCTTATATTAATTACCAAGTTATACAAGTGATAAAACAGGTTTCATGGCTTCTACATTGCTAATTATGCGTTTATATGAAAATTAGCTTTCTGTTGACTTTTTATAATTAAGTTTGACCCGACTATTGACCTAGTTAGAGTGGGAATCAGAGGGTGCCCTTTTAAGGGTTTATTACCCACATAATTACCAACTCAAAGCTACTTTCAATTCGAGAATTGACTGGACCAATAGTGATTAATCACTAAGTCAAACCTTAATTACGACGGTTTTGACTTTAGGCCATTAAACTAATAAAACATGAATTAGGGAGGTCAAGGAAGCTTACTGAAGTCCTTAGTACGAAAATGAAGGTAATGGAATCTTGTTTGAGGTGCAGAGAGCTCCAGAGAATGTGTTTGAATGATTTCAAATGAATGCCAAAAAATGTTGCAACAAGTGTTCTTATATAGGGACTTTAACTGAACAAGATGATGCCAACAAGGTCTAGGATTGATCCCAGATGAGTCCAAGTGCCCCTATGCATGAAATACCATTTGCTCAGCCTCTGGATTTCGAAAACAAGCTCTCAAAGGCGGTGGAACAGGTTGATACAGGCATCTGTCCAAGAAAACTGATGCTGGCACTTTTAGGCGGCCCGCGTAAAGTTTTGGTAAGGCCCTACGCGGCCCGCGTCAAGGTGGGCCCCGGACAATAAGTTTCCAAGTATTGCATTTTTAGTCCCTGGTCCTTCTAAACGTGTTTTACTTGCTTTTATTGCACTTTTGACCCCCAAACTTGACTTTTAAGGGCTCTAAGTCATAAACAAACTTCGTTAAGTTCCCGGTTGGTTATACCGTCACCGAAAAGTCCTGAATTTCAACGTTGACGCTTTTAACCCCTTACTTACGAATGTTAGCGTATCTTTCTCATACTATATCGAAACCTTGTGAAATTTTTATCACTTATTCTAGTGAGCATAATTAATTATTACAAAGCTTCGGGTTCGCTAAAAGGTCACTCAGAGATATAAATTAAACATGTTGACACATTTCACCCTTGCGGTTTGTAAACTTTCACTTTCTTCCACAAACGGCTTCATATGATTCATAATTCATTCGTTTAAGGGTATAAACATCGTGTAGGGTTGTTGAAAGGTATAATTATCCAATGTTGACACTTTGAATCTTTTTACACACATACTTTCTTTGTTTGTCAACTTTAGTCCCTCATATTAAATCCATTACACGTTTAAAGCTCATGACACGTGTCTTCATTATACTGGTCGTGATTTTTGAGAGGTGTTACATTGAAGGCTATCTCCGCTTCTGGTGTCCACTGAAAATGGCTTTTCTTGGCACAATTGCGCAATGTGCTAATGAACGGATAAGACTTCGCAGCGTGATTTGCCAAGAATCTGTTTAAGGCTACTAATCGTCCCGCGAGTCGCTGCATTTCTTTCACTGTTGCAGGTGACGGCATTAGCTGGATGGCTTGCACCTTCTCCGGGTTGACTTTAAAACCGTCTCTAGTTACTATGAAACCCAAAAATTTTCCCTCTTCCATCCCGAAGGAGCACTTCGTTGGGTTAAGTTTTAGATTGACGCTGCGCAAAGAATCGAACGTGCGCTGAATGTTTGTGAGCATGGTCTCCTCTTCTTGGATCATGATGACGAGGTCATCCATATAAACTTCCACTGTTTTACCAATGTCTTCCCCGAAAACTGTATCCATCAAGTGCTGGTAAGTAGCTCCTGCATTGCGAAGACCGAAGGGTATTTTTGTATAACAAAAGATGCCTTTATATGTTCGGAAGGCTATTTTGTCTTCGTCTTCCTCTTTCATCTGGACTTGATGATACCCCTTATAACAGTCTAGAAAACACTTCCAGCGGAAGGACGCTAGAGAGTCAACTTTTTAATCTATTTCGGGTAGCGCATAACAATCTTTCGGGGAGGCTTTGTTGAGGTCTTTGAAGTCGAGACACAAGAGCCACCCGCCGTTGTGTTTTTGAACCATTACTGGGTTGGGGACCCAGGTCTGGTACTATACTTCGCGCAAGATCCCAGCGTTGATTAACTCTGTTACTTGCTCGTCCATTACTTTCGCCTTTTCTGCGCTGAGACTGCGTCTTCCCTGTGCTACGGGCTCTGCTGAAGGTCAGACGTTCAAACAGTGCTACGCTATATCTCGTGGAACCCCAGTCATGTCTGCTGGGCACCAGGCGAATATGTCTTTGTTGTTTGAAAGTAATTCCTTCAACTGTATTCGTATTGTTGGTGAAATGGCGTGCCCTAGTAAGATGGTCTGTTCTGGATACACTTCATTGAGGACCCATTTTTCCGGTTCGTTTGACGTTGAAGGTTTCGCAACCTTTGCTGGTGGCTCATCGTCCACGTACATAACTTCCTTGCTGGAATACAGAATTGCTACTCCGGTTTCGGTTGGAAAGCCACAAGCAGCGTGCGGTATGGAAGTAATCATACTGAATTCTCTCTACGATCGTCTTCCCAGCAGTACATCATGGCGTGATGTTGCTGGCATAACCATGAAATTTACTGTGACTGTACGCGAATGTTCGCCATCTGAGAGAGTTACGGGAAAAGCAATTTGTCCCAATGGAAAAACGGCTTCGTTGCAGAAACCAGTGAGAGGGAAATCGACTGGCTCTAAGCGTGCTTTGTCTTCTGGATCAAGTTGTTTGAAACATTGTTCATAGATTATATCCATTGAGCTTCCTGGATCTATGAACATGTAGTCAGTTCTGTAGTGGCCGAAGATGCCGGTGATAATTACTGGGCATTCTTCCTGTGGTCCTCCGGGGACGACAGGAAATACAACTTGCTGCTCCCTCCAGTGTTGGTTGTAGCTTCATTTGTTTGGCCTTCGTGAGGGACCTCCTTGTACCATGTTTATCTGTTTGTGACTACTAGATTGGATGTCCCACTGATAGGCTAACTGTGGGTCCAATACTGTAGTGTCGAATTTCTTCTGATTTTCTTCTTGAGTATCAGATCTGTTATTTGACAACTCGGATCTGATATTTTGAGTAAGAATTTGTTTCATGGCACTCTGGATCCTGGCGAACCAGTACTCTAGAGTTTCCTCCCGGAGTAGATCTAGACGGTTACGGACTCCTTCTTGTGGCAAGGGACCGTTTTCGTCTATAAGACTTGTGTTGTTTCCTTTGTTTCCAATGATTCCGTCGATCTGAATATCTCGGGTTGCAGAATCCTTGATTCCAGATCGAGGACTTGATATGTGAAATGATGAATTCTTTGCCATACGAAAATAGAGGATGAAGAAAAAAAATGAATCGAAACGAGAAAAAACGGATGAAAACTGTGAAATTGGTGGGCGCCAATGAAGAAACACTGGTTAAATGACCGGAATCAGATAAACCAGGGGGTTAGGTTCTGCATAAAAGGGTTGGTTTCTCCTCGTTCGGTTCAGGGGTGACAGATCTTCTTCTCTTCTCGACAACTGCAAAACAGACACCGTCAGACTCGCCACAGGGAGAATGGGGGTTCTCTCCGTGACCACCCTCCGGCGTGAGAATAAGTATCGGTATATGAAGAAGAAGAAGTATAAGTGAAGTGAATGTAACTTGGGGATCATACCTGAATTATCCTTCTATTTATAGCCGAAGTTTAGGCGGGAAAACCTGTTATTGAAATATTGACGGAAAATGCTAACTCCGTAAGCGGTTATTTTTCCCTCCGTTAATCTCTTAATCGGATGTGGGAGCACACGGATCGCGATCTTTGATCAACGGCTGGGGTATTGCCACGTGGAAAGTGGGCAAGTGAAGATCTCTCTTCAATTCCATGCCATCATCGTGACTTCAAGAGAGCCTGGGATGATGACACGTGGCCAGGCAGTTATAACCGTCTGGTGGTGCACGATTGAGCCTTCCATAAGATTACAGCTGTAATCCAGTGTGACTTCTTATCGTGTGGTGTCAGTGAAGTAAATAATATCCAAGTCTGGTTTTATTTATGCGGGAGTGCTTACTGGGATTTTTATCCCTGTCTGTTATGAAAAGAGGCGTAAGGATTCGTTAGTTTCCTTTTGGCGCACAAGTGTTGCTTGTTGCTTTTCTTCTAAGTTCTCTTTGTAGGACCAGTGCGCGGCCATGCAAGGTCTAAAGAGGGTTAGAAGGATGAGATTGTGGTATGATCCTAAGTACTCGAAGCGAGGTTTTTGGGACCTTACCCCTTCACTTAGGGTCTTTGTCTCCTACTTTTGAAGGTAATGTTCTTCCCCTTATTATGTTATCTTATTGGCTCTGAAGGCATGAACGTTAATGAGAGAAGGAATTTCTAAGGTAGAGAGAAAGAGATTTGGATTCAAGAGAGAGCAGGTAAACTATTCATTTCTTTTATCTTATTGTATCAATATGTCTAAATTTGAAAAATGTGAATTTTATAGAATTAAGTTTAGTTAGGTGCTGTTTTGAGACCATATGAGTAAGTTTGTTAGCCAAAAACTTGTTATAGATTTGCATCCAACCTGTAAGCTGGATGAACAGAATGGGATATGCTTAGATTTGTTGGATCTTTTTTGTGTTTAAATGCTTAGGTACACAGTGAGAAATATAATGCATTGGCAGTACCGAACCATTTCTAGAGGAGACAACTCGATACTACACAATCTTAATGCACTTTTTGGTTTTAAAACAAACAGTTATATATCATTTTATGGCCTCAATAGATATGGCAGACTGGGTAATGATCGTCCCATAGTTACAACTCTGGTAATGATTTTTTTTTTGTGTTTAGTAATTAATTCATACAATGAGAATAAAATAAAAATATCTTCCATTTTATTATATTTTGGTGGAGGTGTACGTGCATAGTAAAGTGATTTATAAATGACAGGAGTTTGCTTGGACATAGGGATTCTAAGGTGGAAATGTACATTCTTTTCTACATGACTTTCTTTCATATTAGGATATAGTGCTCCCTTCCCCTAAAGAAATCATACATCTGAGTTCTGACTTAGCACATTGTAAGTAAAAATTCTTGACAGTAGATCAATTTTCTAAAATGCCCATTCCCCTAATTATCATCATCATGGTATTATTATTGTTATTGTTATTCTTATGTCATGTATCTTAATAATGCAAAAATGGCATTTTTATCTTAGTGGATTAAATGACATACCGAGCATACCGACTGATTCAGGATTGGGTTTAGGAAACGGATACAAATCTTCTTAATTTGGACGAATAACGAGAGTGTCGTGCGGCAAAAAAACATAGCGAGTCTCTTTCTTTTGATACCCAATTGCTCTTCGTGAATTGATATATTAGTTGTATTAGCAAATTATTTTTATAAATAAAATAAGTGAAACATACCACACAACATGCGGGGAAAAAACATAAATACCCGTGGCAACGCCTCCCACTAGAAGAGAGTTTAAGGATATTTATGTTGATTTTGAGTTGATGGAATGTGATCTTCAGTTTGGTTATATTCAGGGCGGCAGGACCAGGGTGCTGGTTATATTCGATTTGGATGTGTTATGATATTGTGTGGCCTATGTAGGGCGGATCTATGATTTGTTTGCTTTAGATGTTTTTTCTATATTGATTTGAACCAGTATCTTTTTTCATGTAAAATGTTCGAGCAAGACGATGGAGTCAAATCATTTTTGGAACTATGGCCAGTGCACCAAATACACTTCAGCAAACTTGGAGGTTGGTGCTTTGGCTTTAAAGATAGATCTCGTAGGATGGACTAAATAGAGAAAACAATTGGTCAGAAAAAACAACCAGGTGTGTTATTTTGTTTTATTAATAGAACTTTACCTTGCTTTTCCTAATGGATCAAATATGATTAATATCTAGAATGTGCTAGACTAGACTGAGTCAATAATATCAGGTTTTTGATGTTCCGGTTACGATTTGGACCTGTTTTGGGTGGCTGTTTTTTCTGTTTGGTTTAGTGTTGGGCTATAGTTTATAAATAAGATTCATGGCTGTAACAACTCTTGCCAAAAGTATTATTTCTTATTTTATTATGTCCAATAGGAAACCCTAATTAAGACCCCCAAATAATATTGCATGACCCCTAAAATTTTCAGAATAATCGAAACTAGGATCAGGGCCCCTAAAACTCAAGGGGGTATTCCCCCATTGACAATTATCTTTACAGTTTGTTGTAGAATGCGAAATTCGTCAAACTGTTGACTCACTTAGGCTATAAATACATGAGGCTGCCCTACCCTAAAAGTGTACCCGTCGCGCCACGCGCGGGAGCCAGGAGGACCTGGTGCGCCACGCGACAGGGACCATTTTTCAGTATATATATCAGGGGTTTGGCACTTGCATGGAGGTCTTGTTACGACGGAAAAATTCATTACGTGCATTTAGTTATACACTGTTTAGTTCAAAACAATCAAAATCCGGACACTCTGCTGCGACAACAGGGTAATAACTCGATCACTGCTACGATACAATGTCCGATCGATTGAAACCAATCCGATGGATGTTTAAGTGCTACCCGAATACGGGCTATACTTTGTCATTCGTCGTGAAGGTTTTGATTTCGTGAGCTTATCGTAAATGTTGTATTAAGTTACTGACCTAGTTTCGTGTGCATTGTTATTTAAACTAGGTTACAAGGTTAAATCAGTAGGCAAGGTTCTGTCCAACTAAACTGCAAAGTGAGTCATTCTCTTTTTATCAAATTGCTTTACAAAACCCTAAATGTTTTCCAGTTATATTTTACAGTGATTAAGTCTTTGCTAATCTTTAATTACTGGCAGTATGTGGGGGTTTGTGCACATTACTACTAACGATTTATCACTTTAGGTGGGCGAGCCTAATTAGTGATATGACCACAGTCATAGATTCGGTCAAGTGACAGCTGAACCAGATAATTATATGATAAAGGGCAAATATAAAAACCCTTAATGCTGTAAATCTATAACAATGTGTATTTTGTGCAAATTGAATGACTCGCCAGTATTTCCCCGCTGACAAAATCTTTGTAAACATGTTTTAGGTGATCTGCTGTGATCCAGGAAAAGTGCCTTATAGCACTACAAGCTTTGGAAAGTGGCTCAATAAAATAAATAAATATGTTTTGTCAAACAGGGAATTTCCTCATGAAATTTCCTTTATTGTAAACTATGGGGTTTGTCCCAAATTGTGAAATAAAATAAATTGGGCATTTTTCAAGTTTAAACGATCCTGTTAACATTTCCGCTGCCAAATTAATTAAAATACCACGGGTTTTCTGACCCGCGGCTTCTGGACCGGGTCACACCGGGCCGGGGGCTGTGACAGAGAAAGGTGGTATCAGAGCCACTGATTTAAGCTAATTAAGTATTTAGAAATACTTAATTTCTTTTCAAATTGTTATTTTGTGATTCTGTGAAAATTCAAAGGGATGAATAGAATATTAACTTAAGTTTGTGTGTGTTTTTCATATATGCTAACAGCATGAATGAGTTGTCTGAAGCTCTTCAGAATCTCACTATCTATTCTACTGACATGGAAGTTTCCGGGGGCTTTTCCGGTTATTGGGCAGACACTGAGAAACCTATGGAATTCCAAGCCCAACCTCAGGAGAAACCCAAGTCGAAAAAGAGAAGGAGAATCATAGGCTGGAGACGTGGACGGAGGAAGAAACCAGCGGCACAGAAGATTAAAAAGACTGAGGATCCGAAGGATAAAGGCAAAGGAAAGGAGATCGGGGAAAGTTTAGTGCAAGCCCAGGAAATTCCACCGTGGGAGGAGCTGGACCGCAAACTGGCCAATAGCGACCTTATCGGACCTGCCAATGAAAACCTATTTAATTACCCAGCTGAAGTACAACTTCCATTTAATTTGGAACCTGCTATCCCAGATCCTATTATCCACCCCCGACCTCTACCAGGAGAGCTGGAAGAATGGTGGACAACTGACTGGCAATTTCAGAATCTCTTGAATAACCCTAACACCTTTTTCCCCCAGCTTGACCCTGAGCCTGCACCAAATCCACCTATGAGCACAGAAAACTTGGCTGAACTCCGTCACTACGGCGAGGAACTGGAGGACGCAGGGAATCGAATCCGGGAAGTAGGAGAACAAATCTCCTGGAAATACGACGAGAGGGAACGTCGTTTTTGAAAAGCTAGCTGACGATGGTGTGATTATGTGGTTGTATGTTTGTATAATAATAATAATAAAATAATAATAAATAATAAAAATATAATCATGTAAAATAACTAAAAATAAAACTTTTGTAACATATCTAGTGTGTACGGATGCATACTAAAATATATAAAATATGAAAGTCGCAAAGTCGACAATTTTGGCTATACGTATTGACGTGATTATGTACGATTTCTTTATTGTGTTTGATTGATATTTGTTTATGCCAATAACTTATATATATTGTTAATTATCAGATGGAACCTGCTGTTAATGAACCAGTTAATGAAGTTAACCAATCTGAGCAAAACCATGAGGATCACTTTCTTAATAGGTAAGATATAGAAAACATCGTTGCTCATGGAATAGCAAATGCTATCCCAGCAATCGTCGCTGCGGTCAAAAGCCCTGTTGAGCCTTCACAATCTCACCCCAGTAAACGCACGCGCGACGATAATTTCATTAATAGTGTTAACGGAGGCGGCAATAACGACAACTTGATTCAGGCCCCAATACTTAAGAAAATGAAAGTTGCAACACCTGGTTGCACCTATAAGGAATTTCTTGCCTGTAAACCTGTCGAATTTGCAGGCAATGAAGGGGAACTGCCGCGCTACGTTGGTTGGAGAAAACCGAAGCAGTAATCAAAATAAGTAAATGTGCCGAGGAGGATAAGGTCATGTATGCTTCTCACCTTTTTAAGGAAGAGGCATTAAAATGGTGGAACACAGTATTACCAGCCAAAGGAAGTGACATGGCTTATGCCATGAATTGGGAAGAGTTTAAGCATTTGGTGGAAAGGAAGTTCTGCCCTGAATATGAAAAAGAGCAAATGGCGAATAAGTTTCTGAGCCACCGAATGGTGGATGTTAACTGTCGAGGGTATACTTCGAAGTTCTTCGAGTATGCTCGAATTGTACCAACTCTGGCTTTACCAGAACCGGTACTTATCTCTCGTTATATTTGGGGTTTAATTAGCGAGATTCGTGATATCGTCAAAGCTGCGAGACCTCGCACAATTGACGATGCGGTGGAGTTAGCCAATACTTTGACCGACGGACTGGTGCGTACGCGAGAAGAAAACAGAAAAAAGGAGTTAGCCCAAAAGATTACCCAAGGATTTCGTGTGGGTAATAATATTAACTTCAAGAGGAAGGGAACTGGGTCCTCTTCCACCCCGCCATTTTACGGGAATTGCAAAAAGAAGCATTTTGGAAAATGTAGGGAAAATTGTAATTTTTGCAAAATTCCGGGCCATCGGGAAGAGGAATGCAAAAAGAAATCAAAGATCTGCTACAACTGTGGAGAAGTTGGGCATTTCAGACCAGAATGCCCTAAATTGGTAAAACCAGCGGATAACAAGGCCAAACCTGCTGAAGGAACTAATAAGAAGAATGCAAGAGCCTTCCAATTGACTACGCAGGAAGCCGAACTGATTCCCAACATAATAGCTGGTACGTTTCTGGTACACAACGTTTATGCGAAAGTATTATTCGACTCTGGTGCAAACCAAAGTTTTATAAATACTTCTTTCTGCCAAGCTCTTAAACTACCCTTAACCAAACTTAGGCAGATTTATACAGTAGAAACAGCAGACGGAAACTCTGTTAACATAGATACGGTTTTGCAAAAAAGAAAATATAGAACTTTCAGGTCACAAATTTTCTGCAAACCTATTACCCATGAATTTAGCTGGATTCGATGTTGTATTAAGAATGGATTGGTTAGTAGCCAACCATGCTCGAATCCTTTGTGATAAGAATTCCATAGAAATTCATACACCATCAGGAGAAATAATCATGGTTACAGGAGATAAGCCACATAAATCAATGAAATTCATTTATGTAATGAAAGTTGCTAGTTATGGACGAAAGCAAGGAATAGTATATATGATTTCGGTAATCATTAACACTAAGGGTAAGGAACTTAAGGAAATTCCTGTAGTATCAGAATACTCGGATGTATTCCCAGAAGAACTACTAGGATTACCACCAGATAGGGAGGTAGAATTTAGAATTCATCTAATTCCTGGAACTACACCCGTAGCTAAAGCACCCTACAGGTTAGCACCCACTGAAATGTTAGAACTGAAAAAGCAATTAGATGAATTACTCAGTAAAGGATTTGTAACACCCGTCTAATTTTACTTGATTTTAATAATAGATTATACCATTTCAAATAAAAGTTCCTTATTTAACATAACTTTCATAAAAGAAGTTCATAAGTAGCATAAACCTTAGTCAACTAACGACTAAGTTAAAACATTTCAAAAGTTGTTTAACAATTGTTTACAACCCATAAACAAAGACTATTAAAGATTTAAAACATTGCGGAAGCTTGTAAGTAGTGTTCGGTTCTTCAAAAGTTTGCTCGATAATCTTCCGGTTAGTTTCCATCATCACCTAAGATCAAAACCACAACAAAAGTTAGTTTTGATCAAGTTAAAATGTATACAAACAAGTTCCATGGGTCAACATTAAAGAAAAAAAATAAAATTCCGGAATGAGGGCGTCGCGCGACGCCAAGGGGGCTCGCATGACGCCTAGCCCCTATTTCAACAGACTCTTGCTTTTTGCTGCTGCTGAACAAACCCAGCTCCATGTTTATTCAAGTCCCAACTTAAATGGTCATAACTTTTGACTCGCAAGTCCGTTTTAGGTGATTCTTTTTCCTATGCGTCTGTAAATTCATTACCGACATGCCTATTACAAATTTCATACCGAATAATATGTTTACGGACCGAAAGACTATAAGTCCATATGCAAATATTCGACCCATTCTAACTTAGCCATTTTACTACCATTTAACTAGTAAACCTAAGGCGCTTATTACCCAAACTCCAGGGCTTATTATCACTGGCACTTCATTACCAAACCTATGGCTTCGTGCTCTTGTGACCATTTCCGCCACTTCTTTCCACTTACAATATTAATACTACAAAGTATCATTATTCAACCCGTTTGGTCCATCTACGGAAAATCCTCCATTTTGATGACTACCAAACGACTTCAAACCAATTCTTAACCTATGGATTTAAGTAACATACATGATTGCTTCAACCAACACAATTTTTATCAACAACGCATAGTTTAACAACAATTCATCAAATGTAACGGATCAAGTTACATACCTTCAAAGTAGGCCTTTCAAACGTGGTTCGCCACCCGCTTGTCCGCTTGACGCTCTTGCGCCCGTTCCTATAGAGTTCATTTATGATATGTTTAGAACTCTCTTTAAATCATAATTCGTATAATACACCGAAACATCATAATTATGCGTTTAAACTTGGAATTTCAGTTTTTAAGCCTTCTTAGAGGCATTTTCACAAACACATTAAGGGCAGATTTTACATGATTAAATATCAAGTCTCTAGCTTTTCACTTAGCCCTAATTTCACATCATTCAACCATTTTACACAATTGTTAGCTTCTATAATTCTGAAGTTACCTCACAATTGTCAAATTACACTAGAATAACACCCAATCTCCTAGTGATTATCAAATTCTACATAACCCACTAATCACCTACAATGGTGCTCATGGATTTTACTAAAACTTCACATGATTTCAACTTGTATTTGTCTAGGGTTTGTCCCTAGACACTATAGTTGTTCCTAAATCATCATAATACACACATGCAACCATAATTTCAGATTTTCCAAATTTCATGAGAATTTCAAGTTGAGAGTTTTCCTTAAATTTTACATACCTTGGAATCCTCTTGCGATGAGGATCAATAATCTATGCTTTAATTTCGATTTCAGCTTTGATTGAGCCTTCAATTTGAGAGTTTTAGTGATTTCTAGGTTTTTGAGAGTGGGGAGTCGCCCCTGCTTTCTCCTGTACGACCAGACATCCTCAAATGGGTGTTTGGTTTTGATTTTTATTAAAATTAATAATATAGTTTCAATTTCTTACAACTTAGGCCCTCCCACTATGTTCAACTTATAGTTTAGTTGCTTTTAACCCTATCATAAGCTATTTCTAGACTTGTAACTAAGTAGGTTAAAATTCCTAGTTAGTAAATTCTCATTTATTTATAGTTTATAATTCTAATATAAAGTTTTATATTTTCGGGGTGTTACAAGTCCACCCCCCTTAAAAGGGTTTCGTCCCAGAAACCGAAGTACGTACCAAATAATGTAGGGTGGAGACGTCGCATCTCCTCTTCGGACTCCCACGTAGTGTTCGAACCTTTCCTATGCTCCCATTTGACCTTGACTTGATCAATCGCTTTGTTCCTCAAACTCTTCTCTTTACGATCTAAAATCGTAATTGGTTTTACTGCATAGTTGAGGCTATTATCCACCTCGATATCATCGTAGTGGATACGAGCAGTTTTGTCTGCCAAACATTTTCAGAGATGTGACACGTGGAATGTGCTATGAATCCCACTCAACTCCTCGGGTAATTCGAGACGATAAGCTACTTTACCAACCCGTTCAGTGATTCTGAATGGCCCAATAAATCTTGGGCTCAACTTTCCTCTTTTTCTGAATCGTATTATCCCCTTCCACGGCGATACTTTCAGCATAACCTTATCGCCAACCTGGAATTCGATTGGCCTGTTCCTTTTGTCAGCATACGCCTTTTGTCTATCTTGGGCCGCTTTCAAGTGTGCCCGAACCACGTCAATCTTTTCATTAGTGGCTCATACTACATCTTGGTGGGCGAGTTCACGTGGACCCACTTCACCCCAACATACCGGGGTTCGGCATTTCCTACCATAGAGCATTTCGTACGATGCCATCTTAATACTAGCATGGTAGCTGTTATTATACGAAAACTCGACTAACGGTAGGTAAACATCCCAACTTCCTCCAAAGTCGATTATACACGCCCGTAGCATGTCCTCCAATGTTTGTATTGTTCTTTCACTATGTCCATCTGTTTGAGGATGGTACGCAGTGCTAATGAACAATTTGGTTCCCATTTGCTCTTGGAAATCTCGCCAGAAATTTGAAGTGAACCGGGTATCCCTATCAGACACGATGGATACCGGTACTCCATGACATGCTATTATCTCATTAGTGTAAACTTCTGACATCTTTTCTGACGTATAAGTCTCACGAATCAGAACGAAGTGAGCACTTTTCGTCAATCTATCCACCACTACCCATATGGCATCGAAACCATGATTTGTCTTAGGCAATTTGGTTAATAGGTCCATTGTAATATGTTCCCATTTCCAAACCAGGATTTCTAACGGTTGGAGTTTGCCATATGGTTTTTGGTGCTCTGCCTTGACTTGTAGACATGTCAAGCATTTTTCCACATACCTCGCCACATCTCTCTTCATTCCAGGCCACCAATAGTTTTGTTTCAGATCATTGTACATCTTGGTCGCACCCGGATGAATTGAATATCGGGATTTATGAGCTTCATCTAGTAGAAGCGCCTTCACCCCACAAGTATTTGGAACCCATATCCTTCCGGATCGAGTCTTCAACCCGTTATTCCCATCCGACAAATCTTTCAACTGACCGATTATTCTTTCTTTCTTCCAATTCTCCTCTTTCACTGCTTCTAATTGCGCCTCTCGAATACGCTCAAGTATACCCGAGGTCACCACGAGCTGCATCGACCTTACTCATATTGGGACATAGTCCGCTTTTCTGCTCAGAGCATCCGCCACCACATTTGCCTTTCCGGGGTGATAGTGTATTTCACAGTCGAAATCTTTCACCGTTTCTAACCATCGCCTTTGTCGCATATTTAACTCCTTCTGATCGAAGAAGTATTTTAAGCTCTTGTGATCGGTGAATATGGTGCACTTTACCCCATATAAGTAGTGCCTCCATATTTTTAAGGCAAATACCACCGCAGCCAACTCAAGATCGTGCGTGGGATATTTCTTCTCGTGTATCTTCAATTGCCTCGAGGCATAAGCTATAACTTTGCCCCGTTGCATCAAAATGCATCTGAGCCCCGATAGTGAAGCATCCGAATAAACCACCATGTATTCGACTCCGTCCGGCAATGTCAGTACCGAAGCTTGAGTTAACCTTTCTTTTAGCGTTTGAAACGCTCTTTCTTGATCGACACCCCAAATGAACTTTTCTTTCTTTCGGGTTAGCTTTGTTAGCGGTGACGCAATCTTGGAGAAATCTTGAATGAATCTCCTGTAGTATCCCGCAAGCCCCAAAAATCTTCTAATTTCCGAAGGGTTCTTCGGGGGATTCCATTTTGACACAGCCTCTATCTTTGACGGATCCACCAATACTCCGTCGGCACTTATGACGTGGCCAAGAAATTGTACCTCTCGTAACCAAAAGGCACACTTAGAGAATTTCGCATACAGCCTTTCTCGTCTAAGTGTCTCTAACACTTCTTGTAAGTGGTGTGCGTGTTCAGCTTCGCTTTTTGAATACACCAAAATATCATCGATAAACACAATGACCGACTTATCCAACATTGGCTTGCAAACCCGGTTCATGAGGTCCATGAAAGCCGCGGGTGCATTTGTTAGCCCAAATGACATCACGAGGAATTCGTAATGTCCGTATCTCGTACGAAAAGCCGTCTTCGGCACATCTTTCTCCTTGACCTTTAATTGGTGGTACCCCGATCTAAGGTCAATTTTTGAAAACCAGTTCGCACCTTGTAATTGGTCGAATAAGTCATCTATCCTCGGAAGCGGGTATCGATTCTTTACCGTGAGTTTGTTTAACTCCCGGAAATCAATGCACATGCGCATGCTTCCGTCTTTCTTTCTCACGAACAGTACCGGTGCGCCCCAAGGAGACACACTCGGCCTTATGAATCCCTTGTCTAGCAGATCTTGAATTTGGGACATCAACTCTTGTAATTCCGACGGTGCGAGTCGGTACGGTGCTTTAGCTACGGGTTTTGCGCTCGGAATCAATTCGATCCCGAACTCTACTTCCCGTTCAGGCGGTATCCCCGGTAAATCCTCCGGAAACACATCTTCATAGTCTCGTACTACCGGTACATCTTCAATCTTCCGTGATTCTTTCTCGGGCTCATTTGCGTATATCATGAATGCTTTGCATCCTCGCTTCATAAGCTTGTGAGCTTTCAACATTGAGCATACTATGGGGTTACCTCCTTTTTCGCCATAGATGGTGACGTGTTTCCCGCTCGGAGATGTTAGTTTTATCTCTTTACGAAAACACACGACTTTTGCATGGTGCTGAGATAGCCAATCCATCCCAACGACTACTTGAAATTCTCCCATTGACATCGGGATTAAGTCTATCAAGTATTCCTCGTTGTCGATGCTTAATTTGCAGCCTCGACAGACATCACAAACTATAAAACTTTTGTTGTCCCCTATTTCAACTTCTAAGGGCACAGATAATTTCCTCAATACAAATGAAGGATGTCGAATAAATCCATGCGAAATGAAGGATTTATTCGCACCCGTATCAAACAATACACGTGCTGGAATTGAGTTAATTGTGAATATACCTGAGACCACATCGGGTTCTGTTTTCGCTTCAGCCGCGGTAAGTTGGAAGGACCTAGCCTTCGCTTTGGGAACTTCTGTTGGAGACTCTTTTGTGTCTCTCTTTCCCACCAACTCGGGGCATTCAGATTTCTTGTGACCGGGTTGATAACACTTGTAACAAATAGAAACTTTTCCGGGACATAGCGATGCAGTGTGCCCCGTCTTCCCACATACCGGACACGGCTTGTCTTTGAAGCGGCACTCACCCAAGTGCCCTTTTCCACATACTTTACAACTTGGCGACCCGCCTTTAGCCTCCACCTTCTTCCCCGATTCAGCAGTTCTAGATTTCTTTGTAGGGATTGGATTCACATCTTGTGCCCTCCGCTCGCCCCTTTCTACTTGTTTCTTTAACTCTATTTCCCGCTCCCGGGCGGTGTTGATGATCTCCGTGAGGGTTTCATACTTTGATGGAGTCATGAACTCACGGTACTCGACACTCAGCATGTTGTAATAGTAGTATATCTTTTGCTCTTCAGTGGTGAATAACTCGTCACAGAATCTCAGCTTATCCATGAAGATGCCCGTGATCTTATCAATTGTTTCACCCTTTTGTCTTAGCTGGATGAATTCTTCCTTGATCCTGTTAATCACTGCTTTGGGACTATGGTGTTTAAGGAACGGCACCTTAAACTCGTCCCAAGTCATGACCCTTGCCGCTTCGGCTCCCATTTCCTTCTTTTTATTATCCCACCAATCTTTGGCTTGATTTCTCAATTGACCCGTTCCGTAAGCAACAAAGTCACCTACGTCACAGTGGGTTCGTTCAAACACTCCTTCGACATCACTTATCCATCTTTGGCAAATTATCGGGTCAACCTCCCCGTTATAGATTGGCGGTTTACACGCCATGAATTCCTTGTATGAACACCCTTTGCGTTCTCCCGTTTTATCCTTCATAAGGTTGACAATATCCTCCAACCTTTTAACTCGCTCTTCGACAAGCGACAACACCGTGTTTTGAATTTTGTCTATAAACCCGGATAGACTTCCTTCAATTGCCTTCCCTACCTCTTCGGAAATTATCTCTTTCATTTGTTCGGTGCTTGTTTGCACCGGATTATCATCATTCCCATCAGACATCTTGAAACTGAAATGTTTACATTTAAACGTTAAACATTTCATTTATAGCATTGCTTCATTTGTTTTGGTTTAGCCAAGTTCCTAACTTGCTTTAACCATTCCTATCTAATGCACTTTCCAGGTTTGAGTGTGTTAATACACTCTTCCCATGCATCTCAATTCATTTCTTATTTCTTACGTAAGACCTAATTTAATAGCATAATAAGTTAATTCTTACCGGACGATTGATCGAGCATGAACCGAACACTTTGTTGACAACCTTAAGCTCTGATTACCAACTTGTAACACCCTTCTAATTTTACTTGATTTTAATAATAGATTATACCATTTCAAATAAAAGTTCCTTATTTAACATAACTTTCATAAAAGAAGTTCATAAGTAGCATAAACCTTAGTCAACTAACGACTAAGTTAAAACATTTCAAAAGTTGTTTAACAATTGTTTACAACCCATAAACAAAGACTATTAAAGATTTAAAACATTGCGGAAGCTTGTAAGTAGTGTTCGGTTCTTCAAAAGTTTGCTCGATCATCTTCCGGTTAGTTTCCATCATCACCTAAGATCAAAACCACAACAAAAGTTAGTTTTGATCAAGTTAAAATGTATACAAACAAGTTCCATGGGTCAACATTAAAGAAAAAAAATAAAATTCCGGAATGAGGGCGTCGCGCGACGCCAAGGGGGCTCGCATGACGCCTAGCCCCTATTTCAACAGACTCTTGTTTTTTGCTGCTGCTGAACAAACCCAGCTCCATGTTTATTCAAGTCCCAACTTAAATGGTCATAACTTTTGACTCGCAAGTCCGTTTTAGGTGATTCTTTTTCCTATGCGTCTGTAAATTCATTACTGACATGCCTATTACAAATTTCATACCGAAAAATATGTTTGCGGACCGAAAGACTATAAGTCCATATGCAAATATTCGACCCATTCTAACTTAGCCATTTTACTACCATTTAACTAGTAAACCTAAGGCGCTTATTACCCAAACTCCAGGGCTTATTATCACTGGCACTTCATTACCAAACCTATGGCTTCGTGCTATTCTGACCATTTCCGCCACTTCTTTCCACTTACAATATTAATACTACAAAGTATCATTATTCAACCCGTTTGGTCCATCTACGGAAAATCCTCCATTTTGATGACTACCAAACGACTTCAAACCAATTCTTAACCTACGGATTTAAGTAACATACATGATTGCTACAACCAACACAATTTTTATCAACAACGCATAGTTTAACAACAATTCATCAAATGTAACGGATCAAGTTACATACCTTCAAAGTAGGCCTTTCAAACGTGGTTCGCCACCCGCTTGTCCGTTTGACGCTCCTGCGCCCGTTCCTATAGAGTTCATTTATGATATGTTTAGAACTCTCTTTAAATCATAATTCGTATAATACACCGAAACATCATAATTATGCGTTTAAACTTGGAATTTCAGTTTTTAAGCCGTCTTAGAGGCATTTTCACAAACACATTAAGGGCAGATTTTACATGATTAAATATCAAGTCTCTATCTTTTCACTTAGCCCTAATTTCACATCATTCAACCATTTTACACAATTGTTAGCTTCTATAATTCTGAAGTTACCTCACAATTGTCAAATTACACTAGAATAACACCCAATCTCCTAGTGATTATCAAATTCTACATAACCCACTAATCACCTACAATGGTGCTCATGGATTTTACTAAAACTTCACATGATTTCAACTTGTATTTGTCTAGGGTTTGTCCCTAGACACAATAGTTGTTCCTAAATCATCATAATACACACATGCAACCATAATTTCAGATTTTCCCAATTTCATGAGAATTTCAAGTTGAGAGTTTTCCTTAAATTTTACATACCTTGGAATCCTCTTGCGATGAGGATCAATAATCTATGCTTTAATTTTGATTTCAGCTTTGATTGAGCCTTCAATTTGAGAGTTTTAGTGATTTCTAGGTTTTTGAGAGTGGGGAGTCGCCCCTGCCTTCTCCTGTACGATCAGACATCCTTAAATGGGTGTTTGGTTTTGATTTTTATTAAAATTAATAATATAGTTTCAATTTCTTACAACTTAGGCCCTCCCACTATGTTCAACTTATAGTTTAGTTGCTTTTAACCCTATCATAAGCTATTTCTAGACTTGTAACTAACTAGGTTAAAATTCCTAGTTAGTAAATTCTCATTTATTTATACTTTATAATTCTAATATAAAATTTTATATTTTCGGGGTGTTACAGGATTCATACAACCTAGTTCATCCCCTTGGGGAGCACCAGTGTTGTTTGTAAAGAAGAAAGATGGTTCAATGCGAATGTGTATCGAATATAGGGAATTGAATAAGGTTACAATTAAGAATCGATACCCATTGCCTAGGATTGATGATCTTTTCGATCAACTTCAGGGGGCTAGATAATTTTCTAAGATAGATTTACGCTTCGGATATCATCAGTTGAAGGTACAAGAAGAAGACATACCTAAAACCGCTTTCAGAACTAGGTATTGTAACACCTCGTAAAAACACGTCCAATGATGTATTGACACATGTAATAAACCCTAATAAAGTCAAACATTGAATTTAAGGGACTAATTTTTCGAAAAATCGAAAACTTTGATTATGAAAGGATTGGGAGTGATATCATACCTAAAATAAGTTCCTAAATAACCTCTTACGATATTTATATTCACAAATGAGCCACTTGTTGATCGAGTGTAGCCGTTTGCGTAATTTATTGAAAGTTTGCGCAATGAAGGGTTAAAAGCATCAACATGTTAATTCTTACCTCTGAGTGACCTTTTAACAAACCGGTAGCTTCATCATATTTGATTATACTCTCGGGAATGCCAATTATTGGCCGTCTAAGGTTTTTATGCCTTTAAGTGACGTTACGCGCAACTTTGCAAGTTTAAGGGGTTAAAAGCGTCAATATGTTTAATTACACCTCTGAATGACCTTTTTGTGAACCCGGAGCATTACGATGTTTTATAATACTCCCAAGAATGCCTAATATGGATTAGATGAGGCTTCGATGCTATTAAACGCTGATATGCGCAAGTTTGCGCATTAAAGGGACCTAAAGCGTTAACTTTTGAATTTACGCATTTTGGTGACCATTTAAGCGATCGAGAGCGTAGAAATAATTAAACTCATGCTTGGGAATGCCCATTATGGGCCATGGAAGGCTTGGATATAATTAAACAACATTTCGCGCTACTTTGTGCGATTAAAGGACTATTTGCGTCAAACTGCAAAATTATACCTATTCGTAGGGTATCGAACCATATGGAATATGATCGTAAGTTAAAAATACCCTAAATATCCCTTACCTAGCTTAGAAATAGGATTAGAGGTGTTTCATGCGCAAAAATAAACTTTTAAGTCATGCAGGGACTAAAAGTGTCAAAAAGTGCACAAGTTTGCATTTTCGCGCATATCTCACATTCTGAATATCTCCGGACACCCAAAAATTTATGTAACCACTAAAATATTTTATTTTAGTGATCGGCAGGATAAAATTCCATTCGTCGCGTAATTTGGATCGTTTTTCGCGTCCGTTCGTGTTTCGTCGTAATTGGCCGAACAACGCAATCGTACGACCAAACGAACCGACATCCGACATATGTTTGAGCATGTTTTATGTTCCCTATGTTTAGGCATAATGGTAGAGCCTTGAACATGGCTTAACGGGCCTTAAATGTGTCGAAAATAGCATTTAACATGTTCAGGGGCTGAATCTGTAATTCAGCAAACTTGTTCTGATCTTGACAGCTTTCAAAAGTTGTTTTAAACCTGTATCCGTCTGATTCAGAAGTCAGAGGGACTGAATATGTTTTTTTATAAGATATACGGGGTTTAATAGGGCTGTTAATATGCAGCTATATAAGGACAGGGACCGAAAACAGCTTTTCAGCAAATTTTTTCGCTGACTGTTTATATAGTTGCTGGTTTCATTTCTTCTGCTGAATACACACTCAAAACCATTTCTTTTGTATACTAGGGGCTGCTACCAGATTCATAAAACCAGAATACACATGTTTTAATCTGGTTAACTCACCCTAACACTTGTCATGACCTCCTCCTATCTCAAAAACTATAAATAGGTGAACTTTTCTCACATTCTAACACACACTTTCAACAATTCTGCTATATCTCTCAATGTAAGAGGATCCTGAGCTCTTGGGAACCTCCTTTCAGTCCATTGGACCCTTTGTAAGCTTCCTTAACCTTTCTAATTCGTGTTTTATTAGTTTAATGGCCTAAAGTCAAAACCGTCGTAATTAAGGTTTGACTTAGTGATTAATCACTAATGGTCCAGTCATTTTTCGAATTGAAAGTGGCTATGAGTTGGTAATTATGTGAGTAATAAACCCTTAAAAGGGCACCCTCTGATTCCCACTCTAACTAGGTCAATTGTCGGGTCAAACTTAATTGTAAAAAGTCAACAAAAAGCTAATTTTCAAATAAATACATAATTAACAATGTAGAAGCCATGAAACCTGTTTTATCACTCATATAACTTGGTAATTAATGTAAGAACATGTCTAAACATGTTCAACCCAACAATTTTGAGTTTAGGCTCGGTTCGGAACCGAAAGTCGCAAAAGTAAACTTTTGCTTTGACTTTCAGTTCTGACCCGATTTAGATTGTTTTATAAATTCCTTAGGCTTCCATTAGGTCCATGTTTCATATTAGTATAACCCTCTGAGATTATACAACTTGGATCCTAATTTATCCTATTCATTTGCATGTTTCCGTTATATGCCTAAATGTTGACCATTATGCCCTTTTTACCTTAAAACGAGATTTTTGAAAATGTGAGAGGACAAAAACCTTTATTACTAATTTATAAACTTGTCCTAAAAATTTGACATCAGTTTGAGGTCTAGATTAGGAGTTATGCTCAATAGCGTAATTTGAAATCTTTTTATTAATTAAACGGCATAATTAGCATAAAGCCTATCTAAACCCTAATTTTGATACCAAAATTTTTACCCACTGATGTAAAATAATATTTTGAGATTTTTAAAGATTTTTATTTATTTTTAGGCTGAGCATAACATAGGGTTCTAGCTTTAATTCGGTAATTGTCGGTTTTGCCCTTTTGGCCTATAAAATGAGTTTTACATAACATTTTGATACCAAACCTTTTGCTGCTGATTTTATATGATAAATAAAATATTTTAAGACTTCTGGAATGATAAAAATATAAGCTTTTCTTATAAAACCCGGAAATCGCGTAAAACCGCCTTTTTACGCGTTTTAAACGCATAGTATGAGTTAAAACTATTTTAAACATATAAGACTTAATACCTACTGATGTTTTTAGTAAATTTTTATACTTTAACAGTAAGCAAAAGTTTTAAACTCAGATTTCCAGATTTGACCTTTTAAGCTTATGTGAAATTACCAAAATGCCCCTACGGTGCATAGTTTGGTTATAAATGATAAATTTCACATATATGCAATAACCTACTGATATAACCTATTAAATTAAGTATTTTTGCTGATTATATCAGACCTGAAACTCAGATTAATAATTTAAGTCTTTTATAAGTTTTAAAATGACCAAAATACCCCTACGGGGCATAATTTGAGTTTAAATTCGTTTTGGGCATAACGAAATGTATCCTACTGATATCACAACATATTTAAGGCATATTAACTTAGGAAACCTGTTCATGACTCATTTGGTTACCCGTTACGCACTTTTCGCGTTTGGTGCGGTTTATGTAACTAGTTTGCATAAACTAGCCGAAACGGGTCAAACCTTATCATTTTTATCTCAAAATCCAGAATGTGTTTAGTTTACCCATATTAAACAAGTATACAATCTTGTCGGGTCTAAACCACATTCTAATCCGGTCTTCGCTTAATCGTGCGTTTTGAACCGTATCTTCTTTTAAAACTAACCGGTCTAAGTCTAGGCTTAATTATGACCCGTTAGGAATCTAATAGGTTATTAAAAACCTTCGTTCCAGATTAAGAGCCCCAGTAAAGGTACTTGTGCTTGCTGATTAGGATATACGGCTGAGTATAAATTGCGTTTTTAAGCTCAGGTAAATACTCTTAACTTATTTTCTCTATACGGGCTTGGGATACGGTATTATAATAATACCGCTTGGTCGGGTGTGTAGTCATTTAAATCGTATTGTGATTAATGTATTTACATAACCCGTTTTAATCTGTATTATTTGGTGTATGGCCTTTGGGGGTTAAATGACCATGTCCCGGATATCCTTGGCATCATTCAAAGAAATGGCCACGACCTAAGCACGGGGTGTAGGCATACACCTGACAGTTGCATATGTAAAAACTGGTAATCCACTTAAAGGAATCAACCTTGTGGGCATTATACCTGTGGCGTGTCAATTAATCTTAACCGGCTCTTCTAACTGGTACTAACGGACGACAAATAAGTAAAACTGTATACAAGATTATTTTTAAATAATTGTCCCAAGTTATAAAAGAATTTTGTGCCTTGAGCATTCAAATCAATTTTCTAAAACATTTTCAAAATGAGTTGGTTAATTGTATTTACCAGTGTAAACTGACGTATTTTCCAAAAAGATTAAGTGACAAGTACTGTACATAATTGGCTGGGAGCTCAGGGCGTCAGTAGGGAATCTTGCAAGTTCTAGATGCCTAAAGTCTGTTGAACAATGTTATCTTTCTGTTTTAAGATCCGCCTGTGGATCCATCTTACATTCCGTTGTAATATTTTATATTACTTTTGAATCGGTTTGTAATATAATTACTTTAGACTTCCGCTGTGCATTGAACTGTGATTATTTGACTATAATGATATCAACTACGTCACGATACTCCCCACCGGAAATACGTGGAAATATTGGGGTGTGACAGGTATGGTCACTACGAGTTTACAGTCATGCCATTTGGATTAACAAATGCTCCTGCAACATTTATGGATATGATGAATAGGACCTGTAAACCATATTTGGATAAATTCGTAATTGTCTTCATCGACGATATACTTATTTATTCCAAAAATCAGGAAGAGCATTGTGAGCACCTGCATGCACTCTTAACTTTGTTAAGAAAGGAAAAGCTTTACGCCAAATTCTCAAAATGTGAATTTTGGCTACAGGAGGTACAATTTTTAGGACACATGGTGAATCACGAAGGTATTCACTTAGATCCCTCCAAAATAGAAGCGATCACCAAATGGAAGGTCCCGCAATCAGCTATGGAAGTTAGAAGTTTCCTAGGGTTAGCTGGATATTATAGACGATTCATTAAAGATTTTTCTAAGATAGTTGTGCCATTAACTAAGCTAACCTGTAAATCAGTTAAGTTTGAATGGGGACCCAGGCAGGAAGAGGCCTTTAGGGTTTTAAAACAAAGGTTAACAAACACCCCAATTCTTGCCTTACCCGAAGGGACAGGAGATTTTGAAGTTTATTGTGACGCTTCTAAGCTAGGATTAGGATGCGTTCTAATGCAACGCAAAAAGGTAATTGCGTATGCCTCAAGGCAATTGAAAAAGCACGAGGAAAACTATACGACACATGACTTAGAATTAGGGTCGATAATTTTTGCCCTTAAGATTTGGAGACACTATCTGTATGGAAGTAAGTTTACCGTGTATACAGATCATAAAAGCTTAAGGTACATATTTGGGAAAAAAGAATTAAATATGAGGCAAAGAAGATGGATGGAAATTCTAAGTGACTACGACTGTGATATCCAATATCACGAAGGAAAAGCAAATGTAGTCGCAGATGCTCTAAGTCGTAAGTATCATGAAAAGCAAAAGCGAGTTCGTGCTCTTAGATTAAATCTACAGTTAGATTTAATGGAACAACTGAAGAAGGTTCAAGTAACAGCAATGGAGGATGATGCTGAAGGAATGAAAGGAAGAATAAAGGAATTAGAGCAAGGAGCTGATGGAATTTGGAGATTCCACAAAAAAAGGATTTGGGTACCTAAGCAAGGAGATTTAAGAAACAAGATTTTAGAGGAAGCCCATAAATCTAGGTATACCATGCATCCTGGTAATAATAAGATGTACCAAGATTTAAGAAATAATTTCTGGTGGATAGGAATGAAAAAGGACATAGCTAGATATGTATCTAAGTGTCTAACTTGTTCACAAGTTAAGGCAGAACACCAGAAACCTTCAGGGTTACTCCAACAATTAGAAATGCCTGTTTGGAAATGGGAACTAATAACCATGGATTTTGTTACTAAGTTGCCCAAAACCAGAAAAGGTAACGACGTAATTTGGGTAATTGTGGATCGATTAACCAAATCAGCTCATTTCCTGCCAATGAAGGAAACTTTCAGTATGGAAAGATTAGCCAAATTATACGTAGACTAGGTAGTATCCTTACATGGAGTCCCACTCTCTATTGTATCAGATAGAGATAGTCGTTTCACTTCGCATTTCTGGACAAGTTTTCAAGAAGCAATAGGGACCAGACTGAACTTGAGCACTGCATACCATCCCCAAACAGACGGACAAAGTGAAAGGACGATTCAAACCCTGGAAGACATACTCAGGGCATGTGTAATAGATTTTGGTGGAAACTGGGATAATCACCTTCCCTTAATTGAATTATCCTATAACAATAGTTACCATTTAAGCATCGAAGCTGCCCCGTTCGAAGCACTGTATGGACGAAAATGTAGAACTCCAGTTTGTTGGGCAGAAATAGGAGAAAGCCAATTATCAGGTCCCGAAATTGTGCAAGAAACCACCGACAAGATAACTCAAATCAAGGACAGGCTGAAAACAGCTCGAGATCGCCAGAAGAGTTATGCAGACAATAGACGCAAACCGCTGGAATTTCAAGTCGGAGATAAGGTACTCTTGAAAGTTTCTCCTTGGAAAGGAGTGGTTCGGTTCGGAAAGAAAGGAAAGCTAAGTCCAAGGTACGTAGGACCATTCCCAGTAATTCAGCGAATCGGACCAGTTGCTTATCGCCTACAACTACCAGAAGAGCTGGCTGGGGTACATGACGTGTTTCATGTATCTAACCTCAAGAAGTGTTTGTCCGATGAATCCCTGGTAGTACCTCTCCAAGACATAGAAGTAAATAAAAAGTTAAAATTTGTGGAAAAACCACTTCAGATAGAAGATAGAAAGGTCAAATTTCTCAAGCACAAAAGACTAATACTGGTCAAAGTCAAATGGGATTCAAAGAGAGGACCTGAGTACACTTGGGAACTGGAATCAGAGATGAAGCGAAAATATCCCTACTTATTCTAGTAAATCTCGAGGACGAGATTTTAATAAGGTGGGGAGGATGTAACAACTCTTGCCAAAAGTATTATTTCTTATTTTATTATGTCCAATAGGAAACCCTAATTGAGACCCCCAAATAATATTGCATGACCCCTAAAATTTTCAGAACAATCGAAACTAGGATCAGGGCCCCTAAAACTCAAGGGGGTATTCCCCCATTGACAATTATCTTCACAGTTTGTTGTAGAATGCGAAATTTGTCGAACTGTTGACTCACCTAGGCTATAAATACACGAGGCTACCCTACAAAGTGTACCCGTCACGCCACGCGCGGGAGTCAGAAGGACCTAGCGCGCCACGCGACAGGGACCATTTTTCAGTATATATATCAGGGGTTTGGCACTTGCATGGAGGTCTTGTTACGACGGAAAAATTCATTACGTGCGTTTAGTTATACGCTGTTTAGTTCAAAACAATCAAAATCCCGACACTCTGCTGCGACAACAGGGTAATAACTCGATCACTGCTACGATACAATGTCCGATCGATTGAAACCAATCCGATGGATGTTTAAGTGCTGCCCGAATACGGGCTATACGTTGTCATTCGTCGTGAAGGTTTTGATTTCGTGAGCTTATCGTAAATGTTGTATTAAGTTACTGACCTAGTTTCGTGTGCATTGTTATTTAAACTAGGTTACACGGTTAAATCAGTAGGCAAGGTTCTGTCCAACTAAACTGCAAAGTGAGTCATTCTCTTTTTATCAAAATGCTTTACAAAACCCTAAATGTTTTCCAGTTATATTTTGCAGTGATTAAGTCTTTGCTAATCTTTAATTACTGGCAGTATGTGGGGGTTTTGTGCACATTACTACTAACGATTTATCACTTTAGGTGGGCGAGCCTAATTAGTGATATGTCCACAGTCATAAATTCGGTCAAGTGACAGCTGAACCAGATAATTATATGATAAAGGGCAAATATAAAAACCCTTAATGCTGTAAATCTATAACAATGTGTATTTTGTGCAAATTGAATGACTCGCCACTATTTCCCCGCTGACAAAATCTTTTTAAACATATTTCAGGTGATCTGCTGTGATCCAGGAAAAGTGCCTTATAGCACTACAAGCTTGGGAAAGTGGCTCAATAAAATAAATAAATATGTTTTGTAAAACAGGGAATTTCCTCATGAAATTTCCTTTATTGTAAACTATGGGGTTTGTCCCAAATTGTGAAATAAAATAAATTGGGCATTTTTCAAGTTTAAACGATCCTGTTAACATTTCCGCTGCCAAATTAATTAAAATACCACGGGTTTTCTGTCCCGCGGCTTCTGGACCGAGTTACACCGGGCCGGGGGCCATGACAATGGCTGTAAGTTTTTGTTGACAACATTGGTCTAATGTCCAAAACGCATTCAAACGATGACTCCTCAACTTATGTTTAAGGAATTTAACACTCATATACCCTTTATTACTAGCCTTGAACCCTTTACAAAGCTAACCCCTGTCCATGTGTGGCATTTATCTATAGTTATTGATGATGTGTAAATCAGTAAGCATGTTAACGGGTCTGGTGGGTTGAGTCGGTTAATGCTTTAAAGCAGATAATTTTACATGGGTTAGAATGTGTTTGGTTAATCTAGCAAAGAAACATTAAAATAAATAGAAATAATAATTACTTTAGATTATTCACTTTAAAAAGTCCACATTTGCTAAGCTTTTTAAGTTTAGCCGTATGACCGATGAGCAATAGGTTATAACCCAAACTGACCCGTTATTTATATACCGTGTGCGTTTGTAATGCTGCAGGGAACAAGGATGAGGATGCGAGCGACCAAAATACATCTGGAAGATGCTAAATGACACTCAATGGCTCTAGCCAATGCAACAAGGGTTGTAGCTGAAGTAGTCGTGGCGACAACAAATGCAGCCGCCGAGCCTGCTAGGTTCTATACCTATTTTTAGTTGAAAGGAATAAAATGTTTGAAACCCGAAATGGTTTGTGGTTTGTAATATAAATTGTAATTGAATCTGGTATAGTTGGGATACCCGCTGCAACGCGTGGGCATTCCCACTAGTCTAACATAATGCATGTTGTAGGGTATCTGGATAAGCATGTTAACTGGAATAGTGGTGCAGACCATTATCTTGATTTGAATTTGTGTTAGAACCAATTGAGAGAAGGAACTACCTCACACTCTAATTATTTATCTCGATAGTAAAAAAAATTTTGTAGCCTATGTTGACCTTGAGCAAGGACCAAAGATTTTGTAACACCGCAACCCGGATAGGTTGACGGGTCACTATAACAGTGGATCAGAACAAAAGTCATTAATTCCATTGATTAAACTAAAGTTGGAAATATATAACAAAAGTTAGAGTAAGCCCAATGTCTAATACAGATTATCCAGAAAACATAAAGTTAACGAGCATCTTTAGGTTATTCGGATTATTCCTAAGCATTAGTCTTCTCTCTCTTGATCCTGCCCAAGGTATCCTGTGAACCTGAGGTGTACAAAAAGTTAACGGAATGAGCCGAATGCCCAGTACGAAATAATAGGCTCAAATAGCAAATAAATAATCAACTAAAATGATATCACTATATTTCATAATGTAAGTTGATAAGAAGCAAAACAAAGCAAAGCATAACATATAACTGAACTGAATCATATCATACAGATGTACCCATAAGTTAAACAGAGGCGACAACCACAAAGTCTATCACATGAGATGGTGTGGGTTGGCCTACTCGTCGTCCATCTCCAAAACATTCCTAGGATATATCCATACGCCTCCTAGTCGCTATGTACCGCACTTGTACCTAGGGACGCCGTGAACTGATAACTCTGTCATGGAAGGAGCCAGAGAGCTTAGGGTAGCAGATCTATGATAATCAGAAACAAATATAACACTAACATTAACAAATATTATAAGTCTCAAAACATGCGGTAATGAGTACAATATATGTCACACCCTGCTCGTACCGAAAGCGTATTGCGTATGACTTATGAAAGGTAATAATTGCATACGACTATGTAAACGATAAATATCAACGATGCCATTCATAGATTATTTGAAACAAAAGTACAAAGTGTTAGAACAAGTTCACAACGTTTTCCCAAAACATATTACAAGTTCCAAAAGGACTTTAACAAAACATTGTTTGATTCATAAATATAAAACAAGGCTTTTACTTCTACATGTCCGCACGAGGGCGGTATATATAAGGCAAACCCTTCAAAAAATGTCATCGTTCTTGTTATCCACTTTCTTGATCTTCCATCATGTTATGCTTTCTTTCCTGAAATACATGTAATTTGAAAAATCAACATAAAGTTGGCGAGTTCATGTGTTTATATGCTTCATATCAAATGACTCTTTGTATTTGTAAAACGGTATATAAAAGCGTCTATGAAATTCGAGGATCCATTAATGTGTAGCTAATACATTAATATGCGTGCCACATAAGTAAGCAACCAAACCTAGACGACGAATTCGGACACGTCCGATCTTGGACCACAAAAGCACCCCTGAAAGGTTAACAAACCAGGAGTGGAGCTCGCCTGAAACTCAATAGATCTACACCTTTTTCACCTCGGTCATTTCGATTAATGGTTACTCTTGTTAATTTTCTACTTACATTCACATGATCTAAGTAATTTCATTCCATAGCTAACATACCGTTATTGTAACATGCATTTCCCCTCGATAATAAAACATTGAAAAGTTTGAAAGGAGGGACATGAACTCACAGTTTTGCGTCCGTAATATTGTACTAATATATGCGAGCGTCCGCGTACGTGTCTAAACGAGTATCTAGACAAGATATATTTTCGTGTACATATACTTTTATACTTAATTCTGAATTCTAACTCTCTACGAACTCCATATACTCATACACCTTCGTTTCCCCAATGTAGGGTAACTTTGGTGCTCCACCCTCAACGACTCGTCAACTCACGTTACTTTGGAAAGCTTTGCAAACCGTGAGTGTACATGACCCCTTTTTATTTTTCGACACTTTTTGGGTGCAATACTTATTATTTATTAAAGTTACAAAATCACATACAATCATGCTTAACACAAACAATCCATAATACATGGTTAATACATGATGCCAGAAATTCATACATGCTAGAATCTGTATTTGCATACACTTTGTCATTAACTTCGTACAAGTCTCCCTTAACATGTATAGCGCTATGGAGTAACACACCGCCCGTATTCTTGAGGTCATGTTAAGTTATACAAAAACGGTCTTATCGTTGCGACGACAAGATTAGCTAGTGGGAATCTTTGGGTTGACAAGTAGGAGATGCATGCTAGTGTTGTATTGATATGTCTTAGTTACGATTATGCCATGTGGATTCGTTTAACCGTTTTTATACTTATGCTAGTAATTCAAACTTGTATACTCGCCAATACTTTATGTGTTGACATGTACTTTAATATGTATTGCAGATCTTGATGATGACACGCTGAAAGAAATCTAGTAAGACGACTATAAACACACCTTAATTTTTAGTACTTGTTGTATGTTGATTTCATGTTACAAGTTGTCGTAATTTGCTTCCAAACATTGTACTTTGCTTTTAGTAATGAAATGGAATTTTGAATTTTAAATACTTGTCACAATTAGTCGTTATGAAGTCTCGAGCAATCTCGTTTTCGTCTCACTCCTTCCGCCATCGGTTGGGGTGTGACATTAGAGTCGTGAATAGGGTTTCGAAATGGGTTATGAGATATTTAAAGGATCCGTATGGGTAGTTAATCGGGTTAGGTAGACCCAGATGGAAAACAAATAACCTAATGAGTATAAGGCTGCCACGTGTACAAAACACTCACAATAAACCAATAGATTGAATTGCTATCTGTTCAAAAAATAAGAAGAGTTGTTGTATGGATAACACATAGGATGAATCACCTTTACTTTACTAGTATAGATAGATGCTTATTTTTTTCACATGTTATAGGCCACGAACACCACATGGTTTCCTATGATTTAAGATGATAAAAGGTGAAATGAGCTCACAATAGACCCTTTCCACTAGAGGTGTAAAGAAATCATTTTGAGCCAACCAAACTGGTTTATAACCCAACCCATTTCATCAAAAACCGGTTTGGACCCGACCTAACCTGTCAGTTTGTTGTCTCGTTCTTTGAACCTGTTTTGGACCCTACCTGATTTGAAAAATATGTCAAAAACAGTTTTTTTTTGTCCCAAAACTGGTTTACACCCAACCCCAAATCAATTTGATATGTTCGAATATTTCCCTCATAAACCAATTTATAACTTGCACAGATTTTTTTGCAAACCAGTTTTTGTTTTTTGTTCTCCAACCCGGTTCGGTTGATAACCGACCAGATTTTCAAAGCAACCGCATTTGTACATCTCTACTTTCCACTAGTCATTAGCCAATGAGATAACAAGAGAAACCATGATCTATTGATATGGATCCATTGATGGGATGGAATGATTTTCTTCACCGAAGTAACAATCTTTTAGGGTGAAGGGGTGCACCCCTCATGAAATGTGGGGAAATTTTCACCCACCCAATCAGGGTGAAGAGGGTAGAAGCGGAAACCAAGCAGGGATGTGAGCTGACCCAATATTGCCGCGTGGTGAAGGTGCTGCCGTCCGATATTGCCGCACGGTGAAGGAGGTGTGCGGAGAAGAGTTGTCGCTTGCGGGGTTAATGAGGGAGAGGGGTAGTGGTTAGGGGTGTTCAAAACCGGATATCCGAAAATTCGGATATCCGAAATTTTCGGATACCAGATTTCACTATCCGAATCCGTAACCGAAATTTCGTATACGGATTCGGATAGTGAATCGGATATCCGAAAATCCAACTTTTTATTTAATTTTTATTTATTTAATTTTTTTTTTCATATTCGGAAACGGATATTTTGGATAGTTTCGGATATCTGAATATAAGTTTTCGGATATTTCGGATATATTTCGGATATTTTCGGATACTTCGGATATTTTCGAATATTCGGATATCCGAAAAAAATGAAAATTAAATTTTCGGATATTTCGGAATCACTATCCGAATCCGAATCCGAAAAATTCGGATTTCCGAATTTCGGATATCCAAAATTACGGATATTTCGGATCGGATTTTCGGATACGGATAGTTTTGAATACCCCTAGTAGTGGTGGGGTCCACTATCTTTCAACCAATCATGTTTTGTTTTTGTTTTTTTTTTAAGATTTGGGTGAAACCACTCCCTCTTTTGGGCAAGAGTGGTGTATGAGAGGGGAATTGACATGACACATCGTGATTGAATGGGTGAAAATTTCCCCCCATCTTATGAGGGGTGCACCCCATTCACACGTCAATTCCCCCCTCATACACCATTTTTGCCCAAAAAAACATAGGGACAACTCACCTCCCCGCTTGGTTTGCCGCTTCGACCCCCTTCAGACCACCAATTTTTTGTCGGATTGAGTCAGGTGATAAGTATATTTTGGGATTTTGAGTTTTAATCTACTGTAAATGGATTTCTTTTTACAAAAATCCAAGAAAAGTTATGCATTTCAAACTATAGACATAATATATACTATGGGTGGGGTTCGGCTACAAAGTCCATTTTTCCTACAAAGTGTACAAAGTCGTAAAACACCACAATTTCTGCCATATAACACACTCAAAACCCACAAATAAAATAGTGAAGATCACTAAAACACAATATCCAAACCCTAAGAGTCCTTAAAAACTTCAAACACACCATCGTAAAACTATGAATATAAAACACAATATGATAATCAACATAAAACACACTAATATTAGTCATTCGATAATCAAAGCCTTATCATCCAAAACACAACACAAAACCCACAAATATGGTGTTTTAGTAATCTTCACTATGTTATTTGTGAGTTTTGAATGTGTTTTATGGCTGAAATTGTGGTGTTTTATGACTTTGTATACTTTGTAGGAAAAATGGACTTTGTAGCCAACTCCCACAGGGTGAGGTTCCGCTACAAAGTCCATTTTTCCTACAAAGTGTACAAAGTCTTAAAACACCACAATTTCAGCCATAAAACACACTCAAAACCCACAAATAACATAGTGAAGATCACTAAAACACAATATCCAAACCCAAACATTCCTTAAAAACTTTAAACACACAATCATATAAAAATGGAAGCACTAAAACCTTTGTCGGGTAACGTAAAAAAAGAATAGTAGTCTATGAGCAAAGTGGACCAATTAACAGTAACCAAACAATAAACATAACTTTCAAGATACATATTTATATACTATTAGTTTGCTTTAGGTTTTAGCATTAAGGTATTGTATTATGTGTTAGTATGGTGTTTCATGCATTGCTTTGTTGTAAGTTGTGTTGTTTATTTGTAAATTATTATTATTTATAATAATCTAATTAATTTAGCCAAAATCTTGTTGTTAACAAAATTTATTGATTAAGATTAAGTAGAAAACTTCAAGATTTTGATACACTTTAGCCAACATCGACCAATTTGACATGTTGCATTTATAGTTAATGTTTTAAGATTATTTGTTTGACCTATTATCTTAAAATTACGACTTAAAATGATCAGTTTTTATGTGTATGGGTTAAAATTACCACATCTAAGTTTCTATAACGATAAATAATATCTTAGTTATTCATACAAGAGGAAATTATACTTTGTGTTCTTTATCAGTAGGTACTTGTATCTTATGAGTTAGAAAAACGAACAACCTCAATAGTACCAAAGTGAGTTGTATACCCTCCAAAATTGAATTTTATATCACTTGAACTTGAACATCCAATATCGTAATAAGATTAGAAGTCTTATGAGTTCCACGAATTTCAAAAATTACAAGTTTATTGCGTGTATCGGCCCATGTATAATAATAACCTAGTTTAGATCTCAATTGGAACACATTTTCTATCAAACAGGTGGTGTGCATTATATAGATTATCGAATATTTCAAGTAATGACCTGTTGATCAATTCATTGCACACCTTGCAATTCAGCTCATTTGCTCACACCCCTAGTTGCTCAATTCACCAAAGAAAGCTCACCTCTAGCTGCTCAATTCACTAATCCGTCTCAGATGTCATTTACATGTTACCCGATTGACTGAAACCGAAACCTAAACCCACCGGAGCCTGATTGCACACTCGGCCCGGTTCTGTCCAGTTAGTAGCAATTGCTCAGCCCTGACTGGTAGAGCTCAAAAATCCCGACTGCAGATGATTTTCACACATAATTTGTACACGTCAAGGGTAGTACATGCCTACGTGGCAGTATTCGATGATTTTTACACGCCCCTAAGCCACACATGTCACCTAGTCGGAGTGGATTATCTCCCTAATTCATTTAACCTAAACAATATAAATTTCCCGAAGGTGGTTTACCCGATGAATATGACATAGCGACATAACAAATGTAATAGATGCGAGAACAAATGTCATAACAAATGGTATATATGATGTTATATGCTCAAATCTGCGGGTTCACTGGTGTTACTCAACAAATGTTTGAACTTAATAAATATGAATTCAAAACGAGTTGACGAAAAGAAACATTCAACTGTACCAGTCAAGAAAGAGAACAGAAAACGTAAGCACAACTAGAAAAAGCAAAAGAAATGTTCGGCTACTGCTGTTTCGCTGGATGGCTTGTGTCAATTCCTTGTTACCCATCTCTACGTTTTTCGTTGCTTCAACCGCCTATATATAACAAACATCAATTCATTTTCATACCCAGAAAACATCGTTTTTTTCTAACAAATGAAAATAACACGAAATCAAATGCATTCATTTATCAACATTTTGAGTTGTCTTACCTGGTCATACAGATACTCTATTTGTTGAGCCTGTTGCAACACATGTGTTGACATCAGATGATTTAAAGCCGACATCTCTACCATCTTTGTTTCAGTGTCACGCGCTGCATCTAGAAGACTCGACAACTCCACCTGAACCAATTTAATTTAAACATCAACTATAATTTCTAAAGCTGCAAGTCACAAGGGTTTTGTAACGGGTCAAAATGTGCACAGGTCATATTGGCTAACTTGAATAAAAAGTTTCTTGTCCAAATATATTTAATATAGTTAAGTGTAGAATTTCAGAAACTCGATATTGATGACAATACCTGAAGAGCACGTGTTTCATCATCTAAAAGTTGCTGCTGGATTTTCATGGGTTCGGGTTGGATTTCACCAGGATCCGCGGTGTCTGAAGTTGTTGGTTCTCTCGACCCCAGATTGTTGTCGACATCAGTAGATGTTTTCATGGGGGGCCGTTTTGGTTTTCTTCTAGGCATAGCTCGATTAATAGCATCTTGAAATCGTACGGCTCTGAGTTGGTCAAACTGTGATGTCACTGAATGCAACTTTTCACTTGATATTAAAACCTGAAATCAGATCAGAGTAATATATATATTAAAAATCATCAACTAGACCGGGTCTTTAGATCTGCATTATGAAACTGATTATAATTACTTCTTAACATTTTGTTACTACACCCAATGATCTTATTTTGGTTATTCAATATCACAACAATACTGCTCAAATACGAACAAAATGGTGGTTGGAAAAAACTTTACATACCACTCCATGTTTGTGCGCAATAGTATCAGCATTAGCATTGTCAGCCCGAATGCCAAGCCAGCCCTTTGAATTCACTTCTTCATCAGTTATGCTAGTTTTGAGAACGTCAATCTGTTCTTTACAGGCTTTAACAAAAACGCTAACCTGTACATCAATTTTCCGTTGCCTGTTTTAGAATTAACTGTATCATATTCCAAATAAGGATAAGGTTTAGACTTACTTCATGTTCAATGCTGTCCCTCTCCTCTTCTGTTGTACGATGAGGGTCTATATAATCCTTCCTATGCTTTTTTAAAAATTGTTCTAGAGTTCCAATGCTCTCTAGCTGGGAAATAAAGATATTAATTAAAGGAGAGCAAAGCATATCTATGTGTCAAGAACAGGTCAAAGGTAGAGATGGGAAAATGATTACAAGATCTATATTGTTCAAAATTTATCTAATGTTTGAATAAAACGGGCTTAGGAGGTTGTATGCATTAATAATATGCATTGGATGACTTTCGACTTCCTTTGTAGTTAGTAAACCCGTTTGATGTTTTAGAGATAACCCAAACCCAAACCCAAATTGACCAATGCATAAGTAGATAATTAGGCATTGCCAGGTCGGCTTAAAAGACATGGTAATAGATAAAAGATGCATATGTATACCGTCTTCAATGCAGCCTTGGTAAAATGTGATCTTTCCCGAGGTTTATGAATGATAAAAGATGCCATAAGAGCTGCCCTTTTGGCCTGTCGAAAATTATCAGATCAACATTACATGCTATTTTTATCATACAAAATTACATAAAGATCTGCTCTTTGGACTGTTGACAATAATCTCACTTGAAATACTAATGCATGTACAATTGTACATATATACCTTCTAAAACCAGTCCAACTTTTTTAATGGTCGTAGAAATCTGACCATGGTATTACTATGTCTGATATTAATCTATGAAGATGTTCTAGTAGATCATCAGGAAGACACCGAGACAGGAGTAAATTTGACTTTGTCTTTACTAGATATAGAAGTAACATTAGGAACCATCATTCCCTACAAAGAAATTGATATGCTATCTAGACAACTACTATAGAGACTGGTATAACATAACTTTATTTCATCTTTAGAACTAAACATATACAAATGACCACAACATTATAAACCAAGCTAACAATCGTCAAACAGCACAAAAGGAACTCAACAAAAGAAATTATATTGACCACTGGTAAAAGAAATGAAAGCCAACCTCGTTAAATCCTAAAGACAAAGCCCCCCGGTTGACAGCATCTTTAAAGTCTTCAGTCCGGTCTCTAACCTTAGCCATGCCTTAACATCCACCAGTAATCAACTTACTGTATATTTTCTAAAAAAGGAATGGCGTTAGAAGAAGTATTAGTCGTTTTATGGTCACAGCTTAAAATATTAAGCACAATATATAAATTTGGCAAGTAAATATTACAGAAACAAAACTTCCAAATTGGGGCTATCTTGGTAAGAAGGTATTCTTTGTAAATCAGAAAAGAAACGAGAGTTATTATATTAACTCTGGCCAAAGAAAATCAGTTGCATAAGAAGTAACAATGCAAAACAGCACATATCAACATCTTAATTGAAGAAAAGTAAGATATATAATACTAAGAATTAGGATTTCATGATAAAGTTATAGAAATTCAAATTCCATAATCTCCTAATTTCTGGTTGTGAATATCATTAGACGTATGTTTCTGACAGAAAGGTTAATTATACGATTAGGGCAGGACAAAAAAAGAGCAAAACCCAAACATTATGTATGAGCAAGGATGACAGCTCTACAATCCAGAATCGAAAGATGACAAATTATTGGCTTTCAAAATCCAGACTCTATGAACTTAGTGCTTTATTCCACACACACATAGAGCAAATCAACATTTATGAAAATCACAAAGCACGTTGTCCTTTCACCTTAGAAGTTGAAAATGGGAAAAGGGTACAGGCTCCACAAACTGCTAATTTAATAAAACATGAAGCTTATAGTAAAGGATTCCATAAGCAAAACTGACTGTAAGAAACTACAGGGCAATCTAAACAGATAGCAGAAAAGTAGACATCAAAAGATTCACCGAAAGGCACCTGACTAGTAGGGTGTCGCTGAAGGAATACAACACCACTTGTGAATCAACAACCAATGGACTGATATACGATTCAATGACAAATTTTGGTAGACATTGATGGAATTCGTGACTGTAGGGCATTGGATATAATCTCTATGATGATGTAAAGAAGAAAGGTATTACATGTTTTTAAGTCTGAAAATAAATACAATATAATATAATTAGTTAAATATTAAATGCATTCATTAAAAACAAAGGAAAAATCTAGGGGGTAAACGAGACAAGCCCGGGCTCGGATCGTTTTAATCTTTATTTCTAAAGCTCGTGCTCGTGGATAATATTCCAAGTGCGAGCTTAATTTTTATAATTATTTTTGTATATGCTTAGAGCATTCACATCCCCTCCACCATTTTAACCTATAGTTTAACTAAAAATCACACTTTTCAAAATTTATCTTCCCTTTTAAAAAACCTCCCACATCCTATCCATCATTTTTATCTTTATCATACTCACAAACACTGATTTTATTATATTTCCCATTTGTATACACTCACAATAATTTGATGGAGGATAAATAGTTGCTTTTCATATATAAAAAGTTACTGTAGCAACTTTTTTAAATTTAGGTTTGGGGGAGAGAAATAGGGGATGGGACGTAGTGTATTTCTAGAAGAAATTATTAAAATGTAAAGATGGGGGATGGTTTGGTGGATGGATGTGAATGCTCTTATACTAACAAATGTTATGAAATTTTATATATAACCATTATCATGTAAATATAAATTTGTATATGCTCGCGAGTCTACTCGAGCTCAATAAGTGAAGCTTGGGATCAGACCCTATTTACTAAACAAGCTTATTTTAAGGCTCGGGCTCAAGCTCATTTAAGCCTGGCTTGATTCGAGTTTTTAGCAAGCCGGTCTTGAGTAGTTCACGGGCGGCTTGGCTCATTTACAACCTAAATAAAAGGTTCAAATGATTTACAGGTTCTCTCTAAAATGGGTGTTGAGTCATGAGTGAACAAGTATTGTCTGGTAACAATTCTGAATGGTTCATCTTGAATAGACCTGGCAAACGGGTTGGGTCGGGTCAGGTCAGGTTCGGGTCAAAACGGGTCCGGGTCAGAACGGGTTTCGGGTCGGGTCTTCTTCTTTCTTTTTTTTTTTTTTTTTTTTTTGAGTGGCCATCAATTGAAAATAGATAAACAACTGCACTTGAAAATCACAAACTGAAACTGAACAAGTAAACTACTAAACTCGAATCGAACAGGTGGTCAAAACATAAGGCAAGCTAACTCCGATTCTTATTCGATTAACCAATAAACTTCTAAAAGAATTCATATAAATGACCACTTATAGTTATTGCTAAAATTTACAGTATCTGACAAAATAAGCTGAATCTAGCTAGCATCAGTTGCTGGGATTAGATAAAAAATAGGCATGAAAATTGTAACTAGTAAATATACCAATTCAATGTAGACACGACCCTCTTCCAACTTTTTATACCTCGCATGCCACACCACAGAAAACAAACCCGACCCGAGCTGTTTCCCAGCCACATACTCCCCAACCAATCAAGCTCTGTACGAAGACTGACTCATCATTTACCAAATTACACAACAACAACCCCTAATTCCAAAACTATTGTTCAACTAAATCATGAATTCAAAAACAGAACAATCTGTATCATAAGAATATCTATCATATTTTGACAAGCATTAGCTGAATCACATACCTCGATTGACGAAGGAATTTCTACGGTGCTGAAGCGTATGAATGTAAGGAGGAATAATGGAATATCGATGATAAACGATGAAGTACCGGAGAATGAAGATGATGAAGATGATGCTCTGCGAGTACTGGTATATGATTCTAATCCTCTATGAACGTCGATGATGTTCAGTGCTTGACCCGTGGTTTCTTCTATTTAAAACCCTAATGACCCGTATGGACCCAATAAGATGAAATTAGATACCAAAACTACTTGAGTAAGTTTTTAAACCAAAATGTAACTCAATTCGTAAACCAAATTAAGTAGATCTCTAAATTTGCATCAACATGAACAGATCGATACATGTATTACTCGAAACTAAGTCATCTAATCGATTTTATAGACACACACGAGAAGAATCAGGGATAAAACAACGTAATTTATGATGAAAATTCGGATTTAAAGCAATTGAAAAACCTAAACAGGAATTATTAAGAAAATATACGAATTAGATGAGGAGATTGATGTTGTTACTTACTTGGTGTTGGGATTTGAAGAATGGAAGCTTGGAGAAGAAGATTAAGAAGATCGAGATGAATCGGTTGATACTTGATCGGGGCGGTTCTGCATAAATTTGGTTCGAAGGGTGTAAACGAGCCGGGCCGGCTCGGGCTCGGCCCGGTTCGAGCATACTTATCTGAGCTCGAGCTTGGTTCGCAAGTAAAACCCAAAGTTCGAGCTCGGCTCAAGCTATTTTGAGAATAATCTCAAACGAGTTAAAAACTCAGCTCGAGCTCGCTTCAATATCGCTTAAACGAGTCAAAGCTTGGCTCGCCAATGTTATTATCATCATTATTATTTTATATATAAAATAAACAAATTTTTGTTTGGGCTCGCTCACAAGCCTAAACTAGCTTTGTATTTCAGGCTCGAGTTTGGGCTCGTTCGATCTTTTAACCGAGCTGATAACAAGTAGCTCTCAAGCTTTTGGGCTTTTTTACACCCCTATTCGAGTGTACACAGTCACAATATAAGTCAATGCGTCGTGGGTTTGGTTCACCACAATATAAGTTTGAAGGTATGAAATGTGAAAGCTCTTGTGCCTATATGACACACATTTTTCTTTTCACAATTCATATAAACCACAACACATAGTTTAACTAAATACATAATTTTTAATTTGTAACAATTTGGTGGCAGATTTAACGACCAGAAAATAAGCATGTTATAGTCGAATCATATATTTTTTTTTATGTAAAAATACTTTAAGAAAGTATCGTAGAATCAATTTATGAATAACTCAAATAAAAATGTTCGTGAATTGGGATGGTGTCGCAGCTGATACAGTACCGTATTGCCTAGTATCAAAAACCGAATATTGTACCGTATAAAGACATTCGGGAATGGTACCGGTTTAGTACCACCATTATTGGAGTTTGACATGTCAACTGATATCCCTTAACGTATGATGCGTACGCGATTTGTGTATAACATGTGATTTTGTACATTTTGCTTGTCCGAGTTTATGACCATGCGATTTTAGGATATAAAATGCGAACAACCATTTTTTTTGTGAGCCCGAGTTTGTGAGCCATGCGAGTTTATAACACGTCCGGGTTTTGTGAGCCATGCGATTTTGATATATAACATGCGATTATGACATGTCCGAGTTTGTGACATGTCCGAGTTTGTGAAGCATGCGATTATGACATGTCGGGGTTTGTGTATAGCATGTGATTTCTAATCGCGTACGCATCGTACGTTAAGGCCAATTATACAATAACCGGCCTCTACTTATCATAATCCATATACTGCAAGTTATATGAACACATATACAAACCAATTACATCATCTTGTTCGTTTACTATTATAAAACCTTTTTGATCTCCACATATAAACCAGTAACAGTTCTAAGTTAACAAAAGCTATTTGAAGGTTTCGTGTCATAATGATACCATATCCTTGGTGAGTAACTCGCATATTCTTGGGGTTGTCAGTTATGGACAAAAAGCGAGTTACTAAATTAAAGAAATTTACTCATTAAGCTAACTTTGGTAATGGGTCGGTATTCATGCAACAAAACATGTACCAGTACCAGTACCGCCTAGAACCAAAACCGAATTAGCCTAAAAACATAAACAGGTACTGGTACCGAATTTGTTTCGTCCGGATGGTAATGGTATGGTACTAGTATCCGGAACTATATACTCACCCTACGTGAAAGCGTCTTTCACCCAACTTCATCTCCCTTTTTTTTAGATTTGTACCCCCATAATTTGGATAGTATAAATACAAACACTTCATAACATACCACCAGAGTATAACAACTTTCTAAGTAGATCTATTACAAATTTCACATCAATGTTGACCAGAATAACTTGTCAAGAGAGAGAATTTTCCAAGAATCAAGTTCAAAGGATAATTCATGAGGTAACTTATATTATATGTAAAACAACATTCACTATGGAACAATCAAAATGGGATTTATTTTAAATATCCCATAAAAATACAATGAAACTATATATCAGCAAAAATGCTGTAATTTTTTGAGTCAACAGCAATAAGCCTCAAGGCAGCAACTGCTGCTATAACAGACATAAACCCAAAAAATATTACATTGATCCAATGCCATAGTTTCTGCAAAGAAGTGAGTTTGTTCCTCTTAGCCACCAGATACATGTGATTTGCTAGTATAAATGTAAGCGGGAAGGTACTGATGGCTCCTGTCAGGCTCATGAAGTCTCCAATGAATGGCAGTGCTGCCGCTAGTAAGGTGGTTACCACTAGGTAACCGCCTCTCACCATGATTCTGAACGACAAGTTTTTTACGGCGAGTGCGCTTCCTTTGATTCCGTATTTTGTATCCAGATACTCGTACATTGGACTTGCAAAAATCTATATAAATAAAACCAAAATGTGGATTGTGTGCCTTTAAGAAATCGTAATTACAAAATTTGTGTCATCCAGCTCCCACATGTCAGGATCCTAAGCAAAAAAATATTTTTTTACAAAAAGGGCATTGATATTAAAATCCGCTTAGGGCCCCAAAAAAGGTTGAGTCGGCCCTTATATATATATAGCGTATAAACACTTGATCTTGTTGTAAACAAGAGTAGCGAAAAACATGTTTGAAAATACACTTACTGTTCTATGATAAGGTCCGATAAAAACTTAATAGTGTATAGTCGTGATCTTGTTGTAATAAAGACAATTTAGATAGTTACTTGTGAGTTGTGACTTGCAAACTTCCTAAAGATGAACTTTGAAGGTTTTCATATATAATATGCAAGTATGTGACACACATGACATATATTGTGTATAAACTTGTATACATTTGTGTACATTTTAGAAGAAAACAAATCCGTTATGTCTCATCGCCTAATTTCTTATTCAGTAAAAGTACAACAATTTCAAATTATTTAGTATAATAATACATGCTAATGTACGTTAGATGTTAGATTTTCTCTAACGGGTCAAAATTATTTTTTAACCTAATTTATTTATATTATATTTAAATACATTCACTTAATTTATAAAATTCAAGAAAACGGGCAAAAATGTTAGCGGGTCAACGCAAACCATCTTGAACCCACTTTAACCTGTAACCCAGCCCGCCCGCCCGCCCGTCTCATTTTGACACAAAGAAAACCAGGATTCCCCCACTATATGGCTACATCCCCAAACCCATGTTGCAGGTATTCTTGGTCAAACATTGGGGGGCATATGATCAAAGCTGAAGAATTATGTGAAATGGATAAAGGGAGGTTAGGAGGTAAGAAGCTTACATGCAAAGCTATGACAGTTTGAAGAAACGCAGATATATTGGCAAATGTCTTCACCCAAACTGGACCGCTAACACTGCTAAGCAAATAAGCAGATGCATCATTCCCATAAGCCCAATAACCCATAAAGGCAACAGCATATAATGGCAATACCCCTACTGTAAATTGGAAGTATAAAGCTTTCATCATGTTCCTGACAACTGGCTGTTTCACTGTTGCCTAGGAAATTTTAAAAATATATCAGCAGAATGTAGACAAAGTGTAATTGTTTTACGCATATAACTTTCTAAATCATTTATACATAATATTGTATTATTACTAAATTAACATAACTTTTGTAATCATATTGAGACACCATATTTTTATGAAAAAAGTTTGGATCTTTTAGAGAGAAAAGTGTTTCGTTCAACCCAACCCTCATTAGACACACCAAGTATTTATGATAAAGTTAGGATTATTATTGTAGCTAAGTCCGTTCAACCTAATACGGGCCCAGCCCGTATTTGGCACACCAAGTATTTATGAAGTTGGAAATTTTTTGAAGAAAAAGAGTTCTGTTCAACCCCACCTAGCCCGGCCCGTAGTTAACACACCATGTTTTATAAAAAGGTTAGGATTTTTTTGAAGAAAAGGGTTTCGTTCAACCCAACCCAGCCCTAACCATATTTGACACACCAAGTATTTATAAAAGTTCAGTTTTTTTTTTTTTTAAGAAAAAGTGGTCACTTCAACCCAACCCAACTCGCCTAGTCAGTATTTGACACACCAAAGATTTTTGAAAAACTTAGAATTGTTCAAAGAAAAAGTGTTTAGTTCAACCCAACACAGTCCAAACCATCGACACACCAAGTATTCACGAAAAAATTCAGATTTTTTTTAAAAGGTGTCTTGTTCAACCCAACCCGGCCCCACCTGTATAGCAATAGATATTGTGGTTTAACCTGTATCTCTGGGAGCATTCCTGTGTTGAAAGCAAAAACAAGACTTGCAGAAGCACCAATCGTTGTAAACACCCTGCTTATGTCTGACCCCGGAATGTCATAGTCCCTAGGTGGAGCCCGCACCCCTTTAAACATCACATAAATCAATTCAATAACATACAGTTATTATATGTTGCGAAATGGGACAACAAATTAAAGTGTTAGATGGGGAATAGGAGATTATACCGTCCCGAAGAGACAGGGCAAATGCAATAACGATGTATACTAGACTAAAAAAGGTTGAAAATCCTAGCCAAATCCTTAAAGCTGAAAGATGAGGGATACAAATTGCAAATAAGCCACAAACGAAGCCCGCGATTGCAATAAAATATGGGAGCTTCATCGCATTGTCATCCCTGAAGAGTACATAAATAGCCTACAAAATAAAACCAAAACCACTATAAAGTAGCAATCCAATGGCTCCGTAAATCCTATTTTATAAAAAAAAGTTGTTAACTAATTCCTCCCTTTATTGACTTGATACATAGTTTAAAAGAAGTGTTTGGCAAATAGGTGGGTTGGGTGACGGGTCACAAATAGGTTCAGATTGAAACGGATCGTTTTTCTAGGGTCAGGTCATGTCGACCCATTAACACATTAGTCATTTTTCGAAATTTTTATAGATAATTAATAGTTGATTATGATTACCCAACATGTTACAATAATAATACAAATCTTTGAATACAACTATTTAGCAGGTTGTATGCATTTAAATAAGACTTTGTGCAACCTCCAACCCGTTCGACCCATTCCCATTTCAGTACATGCATGATATAAAAGACTACCCAAATCGACCCATTAAAATAACGGGTCGATATTGCCACCTCTAACAGAATCTCGACAATTTGGGTTGATCCTCTAACAGAATCTCGACAATTTGGGTTGATCGATCATACCTTAAGAGACTGACCAGCCAAAATGACATAGCCTACATTGATCATGAAAAGGTTTACGTATTGCAACACCCATGTAAGAGAATAAGCTTTTGGGCCTGCAATTGTCCAAAACACCTCAATTTAACTTTCTAAATTTAGCATGCTCTTAACTTACACAAACACACACACACACGCGCGTTATACCATATATGAATCCTGCAAGATCTCTGTATCTGATATGCCTCTTCCCACCAAACTCATGGAGCTCTGCAATAAGGGCATTTGCATAAAGTGATATTGCAGTAGCTAAGATTAAACCCACCACTCCACCTACCCAACCAAGCGGAACCATGACTGCACCCGAGTACCCGAGCACATACGCACTGTTGATACCAGTTGTAAGAACAAACCCTACTTGAAACCATGAATCTACATCATTTGAAACAGGTGGTTAGATTAGATCTCCATATTACCAGCAACTCTTGATAATCATAAAGATCACTTAAATTAAAGTTTAATAATCCAAACTATTACCCCTGGCTGATAATAATCTATACTGGCAACGTGACTGACCACTGCCACTCCTAGCTTTCACTTTTGTTGCCAATGACAATCCCACTCTAACGAAAAGGTAACGAAAAGGTAACTACGTGTGCCCCTAATGAACAAATGACTGATATTTCGATGCAGTAGGAAGCAACAAAAACACAGAGATAGATTTCTCAATGAAAGTTGATTACTTTTCGACTAATGAAACTATTACATAAGGTGCCATTTTATAGGGAATCCAAAACTTGGCAGGTTTACCAAATTTTCGAATACTAGTTATAATTTGAAAACTTAAATTAAGATTATATATGGCTGCGTAAATTATGCCAATGATTGAGTTGCGCGTTTTAGGCTAACAAGAAAAGGATTGAAGATTTGGAGAAAAATATTGGTTGACTAAATCGGAAAACCCTAATCGATGGAATTCGGGTCAGGCCAATCCACCGAAGGCTGTTTGCCACATGATCCGAGTTATGCTCTTTTGTACCCCTATCTATAGATAGCTGGTCCAGGTAAAGTCTGTTTACTCTTGGATCAGCTCGATGACAGAATGTTTTAAATTATTTTGAAACGACATAAACAAAAGTTACTTCTACTAGGGGCGGATATAGCTTGTAAATAGGGGTAACCCCAGCTACCCCTTGACGCCCTGGTACGTTTTTCGATTTTGTTACTTTTTTTTTAAATGTTGCCGCTATAAGGATTTTCTAGATACGAAAGTGAAGTTAGAAGTGTGATTGGTTACGTTACAGATATGAATTATTATCACATATGATTCCGATCAATAAAACTCAATATTCCAACACATTATTCCTCACAAAATTGCAAAATTCATACGACTTTTTAATCAAATCTAACATGAAAACTGCAAGTGCTGTAAATGAATAAACATAAATTGAACAGATCAAAATCAGTAAAAAAAAAAAAAAAGCTAACCGCTGCTAATCTGATGAGCAGTTTCGGGAATTTCAATAGCCAATTGATCATCGGAGTAGACCTTAGTGGGGCGAGTGGAAACGACGTCGTCCCGGTGGGGTTCCATCTGAATTGCAGCAGAAGATTCTCCTCGTTCTTCAACTGAGAAGAGATGCACTCTCTCTTCCGTTTCCGTTTCAGTTTCCCAAGAAGCCAGAGCTGCAAATTTATATAAACAAATCTATATGTATATATTATATATTCCCTTTCCCCCCTTCTTCTCTCTCACACACATACACACAGTGTGTGTGCGTGTGAAATTGAACGGATTGACAAAGAATAATTCGAATTGAGTGCTGCAAATCAGGGAGATTGGACTTTTGGGGGTACCAATCCAGAGGGAGAATTGAATCTCTGAAATAGTCGTTAAAGTGTAGCTACTAAAGTGAATGGTTGGGAAATTCATCAAAATAAATATAATTTTTAATTGTAGCTTCTAATGTTAAAACTTGAAATATTCAACTTTGTTATTTTTATGTCCTTAAAGTCTACCCACTAGCGAATATGGTTGTTAAACAAGATCTTCAAGGCCTATAAGTTAAGTTGTGAACACAACTTTCTTCAACATCGCCTAGTTACTCAGATTCGATAAAACGCGGTCAACTTCGGCTAGAATCGGATTTAATAAGTCAACTTGGGCCGAGTTTGACTTAAAAATAAATAAATATAATTTCTACGTCTATCATATTAAGGAATGAATATCATTTTCACGTATGTTGTTATACATATTAGTAAATCTATGTTATTTGACATGTATTTAATTTTTGAAAACTAATTTCTTTATAATTTAATATTTCCGAGTACTCTCCGTCTAGGCTGAGTACTCTCAACTTCCCGGTCGACTGACTGGGAGTGCCTAGCGACTTTTGCAACCATGCTAGTGAGTGGTTGGGAAATTTGGTTTTCTTAAAATAATATATAGAGTAAAATGCACGGATAGTCCCTGTGGTTTCGCAAAATAACACCTATAGTCCCAAACTTTTGGAAATTACACCGGTGCTCCCTGTGGTTTGACAGTTTGTTACTCGAATAGTCCCTGGAGTGGATGGAGGTTAGTTTTCTCTTTTAAGTCTATCTGAAATTACTTATTTACCCCTTGCTTTTATTAAAATATAAAAAATACACACACACACACATATATATATATATAATATAAACACTCTGACACTCTCTCTATCTCTATCTCTCTCATGAAAAGCCCCACCACCTACCGTCACTAGCACCACCACTGCCACCACCATCATCTACAAACAATACATTTCTGTATAAAAAGTTTCTGTAATCTGTAAATATCTTCCAGTGACAATTATAACAGTTTCAGATATACATACATAGATGCTCATCGGGAATGATTTGCCTCATACAGACCAATGGCAGGCACATTGAAGATGCAATAACAAGTTTGTTGTTGAAAAGAAGAGAAGAAAATGAAAAAAAAGTATGAATTTTAACCACACCTACCTGCATATTCTCCCGGTTGATATAAGTTCACTTCAGTTTATCAGATTCCCTAGAATCTGCAATGGCATTTGTAACAGAACTTTAGTATTAATACCAAATCCAACAATCTTCATCGATTACACCGGTGCTCCCTGTTTAGAATCTTTCGTACTCGTAAACAATACCAATTCTCCTCTGCAAACACCCCCAATCTTCATCGATTACATAGTCCAACGGTATATTGTATTCGTTTTCGATAATCATTTTTTTGGTGCATCTTGTTCGTTTCTGTACTCAGATTAAAACCCCCAATGTAATTCACAAGATCATTCGCTGTACATGATTTATTTACGGATCAAAGGAATTAGGGCTTGAATTTGGGAATAGGGGATTCGTTGAAATATGATTTAAAAACCAAAGTCCTTCGAACTAGAGCATGTAGCAGGTGGTGGTGTGGGGTTGGATGGTAGCTGGTGGTGGTGGCAGTGGTGGTGCTGGTGACGGTAGGTGGTGGAGCTTTTCTTGAGAGAGAGAGAGAGAGAGAGAGAGGGGGAGATAGAGATAGAGAGAGTCAGAGTATGTATTTATATTTTATAGAGTGGAGAAGATGAAGGGTATATTTGTCATTTCACATCCATTTAACGGAGAAAACTAACGGACATCCACTCCAGGGACTATCCGAGTAACAAACTGTCAAACCACGGGGAGCACCGGTGTAATTTCCAAAAGTTGGGGACTATAGATGTTATTTTGCAAAACCACAGGGACTATCCGTGCATTTTACTCTAATATATATATATATTTTTTTTGTATTGCAACTTCTAGTGTTACAAACTTGAAAAATTCAACTTGAAAATTTTCATCCATGTTTTTTTGTGGATTTGCAATCACGTTTCTTTCTATTTAAATATTTAATACTATCCTACACTATTTAAATAATATATTTAAATAAAAAAGTATTTATTTGTTTCTTTCTATTCAAAACTTTTGAACTCGAAGCTAATGAAAAAATCGAAACCCGAAAGTATGATACATTATTGGGGTATAAGAATATTACAGTTTTCTAGGGTTTTAGATGGAATGTGATACTAGGTGATGGTTTACTAAGACTAACCGGTATGGTGAGCCTCATCCCCAAATCCTCAATGGGATGGGCCGTCACGTCACCACCATGTAAGCGGAGGCCTAAAGGAGATGGACCTATGGGGTGGGGGATGAACCCCTTTATATATATATGTATGTATGTATGGGTGTGTGTGTGGGAGTGAGGGGCGTCGAGAGCGGCTTCCAGCGCCGGAGATGACGGGCCTGGCCGGCGCCGGAGCAGGGGGGTGGGGAAGACGGGGCGGCGAGATGGGGACGGGCATGGGGACGGCCCCCATACCGTTTAGTCTAAGTGCTCGAAACCAACTAGATACCTAACATCGAAACTAAATACATATTAAGATATTATAAGACCATGCGTAGTTTTTGGAGTGAATAATGCCCTACCCTAGGGCGTTTTGCGCCATGTGACAGCCCAGTCAGCAATGAGACATTATTGGGCGTTTTTACAAAATGGGTGTAGTGGGGTTGTGGCTTGTGGGACATTATGTGAAATGAGATGTAATATAATTAAATAAAACAAAAAACCATAAAAGTTCTTATTGGATAAAAAATAGGAAGATGGAAGGTGATTGGACAAAGAAAATGGGGGAAGGCATGTTTTAAATCACACTGGAGGGGCTTTTTTTGAGCAAACACGCCCAGGGGGCGGTCGAGGGGCGAGATTGGGCGTTATTGGGGCTAAATTTTGAAAAAAACACGCCCCACTACGCATGGTCTAAGAGAGTAGAACATATAATAATAGAATTGTGAATCATAGTAAATTTCACCAATAGCAAAGCTAAGATAGGGTTTAAGGAAAGTAAGATGTAGACATATATTCCACACCTGCTCAGAATGGATATAGAATTAAGATTACCCTACCCAATGTTATCCCTAGTCATTATTAATAATTTGTTATGTTATTAAAAGCAAGAAGTCTTAAGTTAACAATTATTAATATGTATTGAAAAAAGTAACGTTATTAAGGGGGGAGGGGGTGGTTATCACTTGCAAAAATTCCATCACTCACAACATCCAATCAAATTCCGTCATGTCATCAACCATTATTCCATCACTCACAACCTTTTTTAGTGGCAATAGTTATCACTCACAACACCCAACAATAAACCCTCACACCCCCTCACATCCATTTATCACTCACAGCCAATCACTCGTTGATCTTATCACGCCAAACCTTCCATCAGTTGTTGAATATGTTGGTGGCGGTGGAAATTTGTTGACTTCCACGCATGGTAGATTCCATATCACGCACCATCCCACTCCCCTAAGAGTCATAATAGTTTGGCCTAAGTCACACATGATAGGGTAAAAGTTTAAAATTTTTATGTTTAAGAATGCAGGTTTTCAGTTTGTAATATGTTTGGGTCTAATACTGATTCTCATTAAAAGGTAAGTCAGATTTGTGTAGAATAATTATTTTACCATATGAACTATTTATGTCAATAACACTATTTATTTAATCATAGGAGAGTATTTATTTAAATTAAAAATACCCAAGAATATCATTCACACCTCATGACTCTCAGTAGTACCATGTTGTTCCCGCAACTTTGATTTTTCAGCAATTTTGGTCACATATAGCTCTAGAAAGTGATCCCGAGTTGACTTAAGGAAAGAAAAGAAAGAAATATTTCCCTTTTTCTCTCTCTCGATTCCCTTCTAAATAAGAAGGATAAATTTTAGGCCAAAAACCTGTCATTTCTATTCTTTTATCTCCTTTAATGAAAATCTGAAACACAACTAAACATTATTGTTGTTCAAAAAAAAAAAAAAAAACATTATTTTCTTTCATATCCTTTCTTTTCTCTCCTTTAACGAAACTTAAAAGTGAACCCACCTCTTCGCCACTCTTGATAATATTAATTAAACAAACTTAAAATATTTTTAATAGAACTGAGTGTTGTAATCCAAACATATTAAAAAAAACCATATGATATTTTAAACTTAGGCCTTAAATACGTGATTTAAGGTAAACTATATATAATATTTGTATGATTAAAATCGTTTAATAATTGAATGATCTAAAATGAATACCTAACCTCAAACTATCTTACTATTTTAATATAAGTAAAAAAAAAAAAAGAACACAAGAATATATTCTTGAACCATCATAAGCAAAGCTTCACCACTCTTTTCTTGTTATTCCGAATCCGAAAAATTTAAGTTGGGCCGGGGAATATTGTAAAGAATGATTGATATAAAATAATGAAAATTCTTGTCACCATATAATTTTTATAACATGAACATTCTCATTCTGGATTATTTAATAGGTATTTCTGGAATTTATCGAAAATAAAAATTATTGTCTCACTAAACATTTTGGAATTTATCGAAAATAAAACTTATTGTCTCACTAAACATACGAGAGGATTCTCATTTGAAGTAGCGTAAACACAAAGGTTGACACTTGACTGTCATATTGCGGTTTTCTTTTTCTTCTTCTTCTAAAGACTAACCACGATAGTAAACCGCTAATAGTAGTATTTTGTCTAGGATATTGTGGAGGATGAAGCGTGTGGAGATTCTAAATAATGCTACGTGTACACCTCATCTTCCATCAAATAACTAAGTTTTGAATATATAATTGATATTTCATATGTTAAATAAAAAAACTACTAAGGCGGCCCGTAATGGGGCGTTTGTTTTAGAAAAAAAATCAAAAAAAAAAAAAAAAACGCCAGATCACGCCCCGAATCCATTACACCCCGGCGTTATTGGCGGTTTTCGAGAAAAAAATTGGCTCGGCTTTTTTTCAAAACACGCCTAAAACTTGAATTGGGAAATGAGTTGACCGTTGGCAACGGTCATTTGTTTTTTTTTTTTTTTTAATTCCAATATTAACACACTATGTATATTACCCACTTTTTTATATTTTTTTTATAAAAAACTCACACACTATCAAACTCTCTCTACTACTTCTACAATTTATAAAAAGATGCATCCATTCTGACCCCCATTTGGTGTCCCCTCAAGACCCATGAACCCGAACACAACCCAACCGCAACAACCCTTTACCCTTCAAGACATGGACCTGAACATGTTATCGTACGCGGCTTACTTGAGTGGCGCTACTCCATTCGTGCAACCAACTTTCGGCTTTGGTCAAGTCGGCGGGTCGCAGCCTTCACAACAACAAGCCGAACCCGATGTGGATATCGTGCCGGAGACGCAACCCGAACCGGAGCGAGAGACGTCGAAACGCGGCAGAAGGTCGCATAAGAAAAAGGAAACGAACGAACCTCGACGTAAGCATTCTTACCTTAATTGGACGAAGGAGGAGGAATACACGTTGGCTCGGGCGTGGCTCGAGGTTTCGGAGGACCCCGAAATTGGTAACTTTTATATTTTTTTTTACTTATTTTTTCGTACACGTCTATTTTGTTTTATTTTTAACGTAAAACTTTATATTTCAATTTGTAGCAAACTTTCAAACGGGCCCCGAATTTTGGAATAGGATTCGTGCACTCTTTTATAGCACGTGGGGTAAGGGCGAGCATCGTGACAAAGATTCAATTTCTAGCAAATGGACCGACATCAACAACAAGTGTCACGCCTTCCAAGAAGTGTATCATCGTAACTACGATAATCGCCCGAGCGGATAAGGTGACGTCGGGGTTTTAACGAAGGCTATGGAAGAGTACGAGAGAACGAAAAGCGTTTTCCCGTACTATAAGTGTTGGGAACTACTACGAAAAAGTCCAAAGTGGGCGGGCGTAGTGACCATAACGTCGAGTAGTAGACGTCGAGCTAAACGGTCAAAAACATCATCCTCCATTGACCCTGAAACACCGACTTCCGATGCCCGCAATGTCGATCTAAATGTTGTTGTGGACGTTGACGAGAAACTTGAAGAAGAGTTGGCCCGACCGCCCGGTAGAAGAAAAGATAAGCGAACCGGAAAAAAACCGGTGGAGTCGTCTTCCGATCTCGAGTTGAAGGAAGATTTCGAGGAGATGAACCGTCGTCTCCAAGACATTCGGGACCTCGGCCATCAACGTTTGGAGACTATGAAAGAACGCGTCGCTGAAACAAAAAAGTTTAACGAGATGCAAGAGGCGAGGCAAATGGAAAATGACATTGATTTTTTTGTCCAAACCGATAGACCACCTCCAAGGCGACGCGTTGATCCTTGCGCAAATGCATCGCCAAAAAATTAGGAAAAAATACGGACTCTAGATCTTCATCTTTTTTTTTTAACTTTATTTTTTTATTTCCGTTTTTTAATTATGTTTTTTTTATTTCTAGTAGCGTAATTTTTTTTAAATTAATGAAGTATTTTTAGTTTTAAATTTAAAAAAATAAATAATTGTGTAATGATTGCATGGGCGTTATTGGACATTATTCCCACTACGACATTTTTGCAATAACGCCCAATAATGCCCCCATGCTGACTGGACTGCCACATGGCAGAAAACGCCCCATGGTAGGGGCATTATTAAGCTAACCACTACACATGGTCTAATAATCATATGCATTATTTATTTATTTATTTTGAATGGAACTTTTTCTACGTTTTGTTTGAAGAAAAGCCTTTAATTTGTAAACTTAGTGAACATAAATACTTTTATAATCATAAACATAATTTCACTAAAAATTATCAATATAGTTGTGATAAAAGATATAGTTTGATTTATAAAAAAAAGTAAATTACACTTTGTGTCCTTTAAATATTTCAGGAATTATGAAACACGCCCTTTAAAATATTTAATTTCAGTTTATGTCCAAAAATCGCATGTTATGTAACAGTTTATATCCTTTGAGTTAATTATTTCAGTTAAGTTAAATTAGCTCAAGGGCAAAATTGATATTTCACACTCTCTTGCATCAGCTGTCCCTTTAGGAAACTATATTTGTTTTTGAGTAAATTAAACCCACTCGAAAATCATCATCACTGGAAACAAAACACAAAACAAGAGTTCAACACCTTTCCCCGCCCTCCACCGTCGTCAACACCATCTATGTACTTTTTGACCGGAATATTCAAGAACACCAAGAACAACATGAACACGAACCCAGAGATTCATAAATTTTTTAAGGGTAAATAACACACTAGTCCTCCAATTTGATGCAATACATCAAGAACAAGATTCACGGTTATTATATCACTTCAAATTAACGATTACCTCGAAACCCTAGCCCCGCCCTCCAATGTCGCCAACACCTTCTACCCCCCCCCCAACCGATTGCCCACCTCTCTCCATCCCCACCTCGCTGTACAATGTCACCCCCGCTCATAAGTGGAAGCGCACTGTGTGAACTTGATCGGTTTTCATTGCATACGATGTAAGTAAACAAACTATATGAAATAAAACATGCACGATGTTCAACCATTCCCATAATTAAAATTACAAGTCATAAGTTGTTTGATAACAAAAGACAATATAAGTGAATAATTTTTACAAAATAGACTTGTCCAAAATAAAGTTTTTAAATATCAAGGCTTTGCATCATATGTCCCATTCGAAGACGGAATATATGGACCAAACCCTTCAAAACGTGGATGACATCGACATCTTGATAGCCTTGAAACCTTGTAACCATCCGCACCAAGATCCACTTAATTGCCTAAAATACATGTAAGTTTAAAAGTATCAACAAAAGTTGGCGAGTTCATGTGTTATGAATGCGCATCAAATGAATATTAAAAACATTTGAAAGTTCAAGTATAGAAAACTGGTATGTAAAGCGTCAATGAACTTGATGTTCATTAATGTTTTGCAAGGACATTAATATGTGTGACAACAAAAGCACTTCATGCGGCCACACAAGGACCCATGAGTGGGGCTCGCCCGTACCCGATATGTAACACCCCGTGTTTCAAAAGTCAAAGTCAAGATTGAAGTCAAAGGGAGAAAAGATTGCTAATTGCGATCTGTCTCTCCTTGCTCAATTCCTGTTTTGACTTCTTTGACTTGTAGATAGTCTATCTTGTTATCGCTTTAGTTGTATTATGTGGAGTATTTGTTATTAATCACATAGTAATCGCTTTATCGCTAACGCAATCGTACTCGCAACTCGAATTACGCATTTTGGTTATTGTTATACGTGTGTGTGTGCCTTATGTGTTACTTGTGCATGTTTATTTAAGTTATGTGTGGTAACCAATCGAAACGCAATCGCTAAACGAATATGAAATAAGGATGCTTGTATGTTGATATAGTAGTTGGGATTAAAAGTTATTTGACTAGGAAATTCTATCGCATCGCAACGCTCGCAATCGCTATCGAAACGGAAAAACTCGTTGCACCGAACACTCGAACCAAGCGACTAATCGATCAGGTGACCAGCCGATCGATCGAGCTACTGCTCGATCGGCCAGCTGTTCGACCGGGCTGCTAACCGATCGACCAACCCTCTTCCCCCTTTCCTTTTTGGGAAACCCTATAAATACCCCATGTCACCATCAAACTTTCTTTTGCTCTCTGACGTCCGACCAACACTCTAACCTTGCTTTTTGTCTGATTTCTCGCAATTCCGGTAAGATCTCGTCCTAAATCTTGTACTTCCTTCATCTACACGCACTCCTACACCTTTTTATCTTTTGAATCTTAACTTTTAACCGTGAAATCATCAAGATTCAAGGTGTTCTAGGATGACATCATCATGTGTTCTTTAGAACTTCATGTTTTGGCCTCAATCCACCAAGAACAACTTAGATCTAACCGATTCCCACATAAACAAACAAAGATCTTTCATAGATCTAAACATATTCATTATGGAAAGGATTGAAAGATGGTTTTTCAACTTTCTTTCAACTCTTTTACACTCAATGCACTCAAAACCGATAGAATCGGAGCTTGCACCGACTTCCTACTCATTCTTGTGGTTGTGTGGTCCAAGATCTGGATTCTATCCACGAGGCTTACCGATTTCGGGTTAAACATGGAACACCGTCTCGAACAGTTAACTAATCGGATTTGGGTGGTTCCTGTCCGATCAGGAGTACCAAGTATTGACGAGGTTTCCGTTGCTTAACACGTTATCAAAACATCTCGATAAAACGAAAAACTATCGAAACAACCAAGTGTAAGACGAACGGAACGACCAGGACGGAATGCCGTCCGATCGGGTTGTCACCCGTTCGATCTACACCTTGGTCCCACACTTAACTTTTGCTTTCAAAACCTTGAAGGATGAACATTGAACGAAGGGCTGACCGATCGGGTTACCATTCGATCAGACTACCACTCGACCATGTGATGTTCTAACTTCAACACTTAAACAATTTTCAACATGTTCAATACCAGCAGGTTGCGACCCGATCAGACTATAATTCGATCAAACAACAAACTGCTGTCAACTTGTTCTCACTAAAAGTGTCCAACCAATCAGGTTGTTGTCCGATCGAACGGTCGTTCGATCGATCGACCTGAAAGGTAGAGATACTTCAATGTTTTCAAAATGCTACAACGAAAACTTCAAAAGTCAAGCCATCATACACAAACATATCCTTCCCAAAGGAAGTAACAATCCACTCGAATGGACATCCGACCGGACGACCGACCGAATAGACTGTCACTCGCACGACTTGCTGTCCGATCGGACTACCATCCGATCGAACTGCTATCCTACCCACTTGCACTCTGTATCGTGTTATGCATCGCTTATCGTTATGCTATCAATCTGTTCAGGCTAACCCTACTCTCTAACGCTCCCTTCAATCCATCAATCGCTGTGAGTATACTCGATCCCTTTTTGCTTTACGCACTTTTGGGTGTTACATACGTTACTTATACAAAATCACATCGAACACACTACGCAATACTTTAATCGCTAACCAATTACCGCATGTTATACGTGACTTAATGAATGCTTGTTTGTTATGTTAACACATGGAATGCTGTCTACCTGCCTTAGCAACGATAGTACTATTAGTTTGGACTCAGCACCTGTTCACTCAGGGGTTGTTAAGGACAATTACCTACATGGCTCACAGTGGTGAGTGTGTATCGCGAACTACCTTGGGCAGTCAACCCGCAGTCATTGGTATCGATAGGTTCATGTCGATAACTAACATGCCTCATTTACACTGTGTACGTGCTGGTTATGCTTAACGCTTTCGAACTCTATATGCTATTATCAAACTTGTATGCTCACCTTTACACTATGTGTATTGACTTTTACTTTAACGTATGTGACAGGTGCTTAGGATGCTTATTTGCTTTCTTTGCTGTGAAATCGAGGCTAGGAAAGACCTAGGTCAACAATAAACAATTGTCTGTAATAAAAATCTGAGTTTTCAGAACAGAACAATTTGACTATATCTTTTCTGTAACATTTGTATTATCATCTATGACATGGTATGGGACGTGTTGCTTTAAATATTTGGTAAATATAGTTGTTATGGAAACTTCTGGACAATCTGTTTCGCTCAGTGCCGTGCTCCGATGTTTCCGCCATCGGTTGGGGTGTGACAGATTGGTATCAGAGCCATAACTATAGGGAATTAGGCAAGACACGACCTAGTCCGGGTCGATGTCTTAGAGACCTAGTCTATAGTTAGGAACCAACAGACCGACTCGTGTATGTCCAGTAGGGATTATGTATGAGCTTACTGCTATTTCTCGTCATTCTCGCCTACACTACACTAGCACCGTACTCGAATTTTCAAATATGAATGAGCGATTAAGTTGAAATGAGGTGTGAAAACCGCAAACTCTCGACTAAATTGCTTGTTCAACCCACATTTTTACCTATAAACACGAGAAATTGCGTTGAAATAGGGGTGAAATCCATACTTTGACGCATAATCCTCTTTTATTTTATCAAAACAGGAACGAAGTTGTTAAGCCAGGGGTGAAACCCTAACCTTGACGACTTGTTCCGACCTCTACGTGGTTTTTACAAAACTCCCACCCAAAGTCTGGACGGACTCCAACGACTTGAAGTCACGACATGACCAAAAGGATGTGTGCCGAGCCCAAGACTCAAGGCAAAAGCACAGTCTTGAAAGTCAAAGTGTGTACAACAGGTCCCTGTGAATAGTCGAATCACTTTGGATAGTCAATGTCTAATAGCCGCAGACGATCTATTTCTCGATTTTTGTGTGTTTCGATTCTGAGCCTGCAACTGCTGACTCTGATGATTCTTCGATTTTATGTGTTTATATGTGTATTTACCTGCTTATGTGTTTTAATTTTTGGAGACTTATTCGATTTTTGCTATCGCCTTGATCGACACACACGACTCGCACTACACACTACCTCATAACGTTAACAAATCGCTACTACCATGAGGAACCACCGTACGCTATGTTGCTTGCTATATTATTCGCTTATACTATACTACTCGCTATGCTATGCGCGAACGCTCGCGAACTTTGAATGATAGGTTTCTGTATTCTGACTACTCCTATGTGCTTCTAAGTGAGTTACATGCTTATATGCTTCTGTGTTTCTGTGCCTTACGTGCTTCTGTGCTTATGTGAATCTGTGATTATGTGCCTATATGTTATGTAAACGTGTTCCCGAGCTTGAGTAGTCTTACGATTGTGAGGCGAGATTCCATTATATTGTGTTGAGTCCTGTGGCGATGTCTGTTGCAGACAATGTCGTCATCTGGATCTCGCGCTACCCGAGATGCTCGCCGAAAGCAAGTAGACAAACGCCTCGCTGCCATGATTACTAAGCAAATGGCAAAGGTTGTACCCCAAGTCGTCAGTGAACTATATGAAAACATGAGCAAATCGTCTAAAGAATCCAGGACCGATACTCCCAAAGCTGCTTTCAGCTTCAAACAGTTCAAGGCATGTGGACCAAAAGAGTTCACCGGCGAAGAAGGCCCTACGGTTTTGTTTCAATGGTTTGACTCAATCGAAGTCACCCTGCGACAGAGCGGATGTCCTGATAATCTCCGCACACTGAATGCAACCGGCGTTTTCCAGTCCCGCTCTCTAGACTGGTGGACGGCCGAAAGGAACAAGCGCGGAAATGATGCAGCCTACGGTCTATCATGGGACAAGTTGAAGAACGTTATGCTCGAAGAGTTCTGCCCTCCCCATGAGCGCCAGAAGCTGGAGGAGGAGTTCTGGCACATTAAGCAGAAAGAAGGTGACAACGCTGCCCTGACTGCTCGCTTTAAGAAGCTCAGCATCATCTGTCCCGATCAAGTGAAGACGCCCGACATGATGATCAAGAAGTACATTCGAGCTCTACCATACTGTGTTGCAGATTTTGTGCATGCCGCAAAGCCAGCAACAATTGAAGAAACTTACTTTCTTGCCACCGAAATGAATGACAAGCGAGTAAAAGCTGGTTTTTGGGATAAAACTTCAAAGAACCTGCATCAAGTCACCGCTGCACCAACCGCCGAAACCACCGCCGCTCAGTCATCAAAAGCCTCTTGTCGCAAGAAGAAGAAGAACAACAGCAGCTCCAGCAACAAGAACTGTGCTGTCACTACTACTGCTGCTCCACTTCAAGCCGTACCGGCTCAGCAGCAATCACACCACCGCCCAACACCAGTTACCTATGCACCGCCTGCAAAGTGCGCATACACAGGCCCTCACCCTGCCTGCCCGACATGCTCTTATCATCACCCGGTGGGTCTCGCATGCCGTTTCTGCGCTCACTGCAATATGTACGGCCACTTCACTGCTAACTGTCATACTGGTCCCCGCCAAGCACCAGCTCAAGCCACTGCTCATCAAGCTCTACTCCCAGCCCCATAAGGCCAACAAGCGGCTCAGGCACCCGCGGTCAAACCCCGAGTCTGCTTCGCATGTGGTGATCCCAACCACTTTGCGAACATGTGCCCGAACAGGGTTGTGAAACAAGAGCCCCAGTAGCAGCAGCCTCAACAGCAGCAACAACCTCAGCAGCAACAGCAAGCTGCACGTGCCAGAACTTTCAACATCAACGTGCGCCAAGCCCAGGCTGATAACAACGTAGTCAATGGTAAGTTCCTTGTGAATGGTATTTATGCATCGTGTTTGTTTGATACTGGAGCCGATAATTGCTTTGTATCATTTGAATTCGAGAAGCTTCTTAGTCGTAAGCGCTCCGATCTCCCCTCGACGTTCGATGTTGAAGTTACCACCGGAAGAACTGTCGCCGTAAATTCTGTTCTTCGTGATTGTACTCTTGAGCTCAACAATCACATCTTCCCAATCGACCTTATTCTGATGCAACTTGGAAGTTTTGACGTCATAGTAGGCATGGACTTTCTTCGCGAAAACCATGCTGAAGTTGTGTGCTTCGATAAGATGATTCAATTCTCGCTCGCGAATGGTGATTTATTGTGTGTTTATGGCGAAACTGCTTCGAAAGGTCTCAAGCTCATGTCGTGTGTCCAAGCTAGAAAGTATCTCCGCAAGGAATACAAAGCTTTCTTGGCTAACATTGTAGTAGCGGAGAAGGAAAAGAAAGGAAGGCCAGGCGTAAACGATGTCCCAGTGGTTCGAGAATTTCCTAATGTTTTTCCTGAGGTTCTTCTCGGACTACCGCTAAGTCGTGATATCGACTTTCGTATCGACCTCATTCCTAGAGCCAACCCTGTTGCCAAAGCTCCTTACCGACTCGCACCGTCTGAAATGCGTGAACTCTCGAGTCAGCTTCAGGAATTACTTGAGAAAGGCTTCATTTTCCCGAGCACCTCTCCTTGGGGCGCGCTGGTCCTTTTCGTAAAAAAAAAAGGATGGGTCGTTCCGGATGTGCATCGACTATCGGGAACTGAATAAGTTGACTATCAAGAATCGCTATCCCCTGCCTCGCATTAATGATTTGTTTGACCAGCTACAAGGTGCTACGTGTTTCTCGAAGATCGATCTACGTTCAGGCTATCACCAACTACGCATTCAGGAGGAAGATATACCTAAAACCGCCTTTCGCACTCGTTACGGCCACTATGAGTTCGTTGTTATGCCTTTTGGTTTAACCAACGCACCCGCGGTTTTCACGGATCTGATGAATCACGTGTGTAAACCTTATCTCGACCGTTTCGTCATCGTGTTCATCGACGATGTCTTGATCTATTCCAAGTCGAAAGCCAAACATTCGCAACATCTACGTTTGGTTCTCGAGCTGCTCCAAGGGAATCGACTCTATGCCAAGTTCTCCAAGTGCGAATTCTGGCTGGAGGAAGTTCAATTCCTCGGTCACATTGTAAATAGTCAAGGTATTCACATTGACCCCCCGCGAAGATTGAAGCCATTAAGAGTTGGATTACACCTAAGAACCCGTCTGAAGTCCGTTCTTTTCTCGGACTAGCGGGATATTATCGACGATTTATCGAAGGATTCTCAAAGATCGTTGTGCCGCTTACCGCTCTCACGCATAAAGACAAGCCTTTTGTTTGGGGAACTGAACAAGAGTCTGCTTTCCAAACCCTCAAGCGCATGCTTTGCATTGCTCCTGTTCTCTCATTGCCCGACGGAAAAGACGACTTCATTGTCTATTGTGATGCTTCCAACCTTGGTCTGGGTTGTGTTCTCATGCAACGGGACAAAGTTATAGCTTACGCATCTCGTCAGCTGAAAATCCACGAGAAGAACTATACAACCCATGATCTTGAGCTAGGCGCAGTTGTTTTTGCGTTAAATATTTGGCGACACTACCTGTATGGTACAAAGTGTATAATCTTCACCGATCATAGGAGCCTACAACATATCTTTGACTAGAAGGAACTTAATATGCGTCAACGCCGATGGGTAGAACTTCTCAACGATTATGACTGTGAGATTCGTTATCACCCTGGCAAAGCAAATGTCATTGCCGACGCGCTCAGCAGACGGAGTTATCTGCTCAGCATTCGTGATACCCGAGCCCAATTCGATCTCGAAACCCTCATCCGCGAAGCCCAGCATGCTTGTTTTAACGAGCACACTTTGGATAAGGATAGAATCTACCACGATGGAGCTCAGCTTGTGAATAAGTCGAATGGGATATTCCACTTTCTAGACCGAATTTGGATCCCCAAACGGACCAAATTGCGGCAGATATTGATGGACGAAGCCCACAAATCCCGATATTCCATTCATCCCGCTGCCTACAAAATGTACCAGGACCTTCGCTACAAGTACTGGTGGCTGGGCAAGAAAAGACATATCGCCCTCTACGTTGGAAAGTGCCTGACTTGCTCAAAGGTCAAGGCTGAACACCAAAGACCCTCTGGCTTACTCAAACAACCCCCGATCCCTATTTGGAAATGGGAGAGCATAGCTATGGACTTCATAACCAAGCTCCCGCACGCGCCATCAGGTCACGACAGCATCTGGGTTGTTGTTGACCGTTTGACCAAATCTGCCCACTTTTTGCCAATACGAGAAGACTACAAGGTAGAACGATTAGCCCGAATCTACACCAATGAGATCATTTGTCGACATGGGACGCCTCGCGACATCATCTCTGACCATGATGCTCGGATTACCTCGCGACTGTGGGAAACATTTCAAGCTACTCTTGGTACAACGCTTAATCTAAGTACCGCATTCCACCCTCAAACCGACGGTCAGACTGAGAGGACGATCCATACTCTAGAAGATATGCTTCGTTCGTGTGTCATAGATTTCGGTGGTAATTGGGATTCTTACCTGCCATTAGTTGAGTTTTCGTATAACAACAGCTATCATACCAGCATTCAAATGACACCATTCGAGGCGTTATACGGAAGGAAATGTCGATCGCTAATTGTATGGCACGAGATCGGTCACTCGCAACTAACCGGTCCCGAGCTATTGCAAGAAATGACTGACAAAGTCCTCCAAATAAGAGACAACTTGCTGAAAGCTCAGATTGGTCAGAAAAGTTACGCCGATAGACGACGCAAGCCCCTTGAATTTGACGTTGGCGACTACGTACTCCTAAAGGTATCACCTTGGAAGGGTGTGGTCAGATTCAGCAAGAAAGGGAAACTAGCGCCTCGATATGTTGGACCTTTCAAGATTCTGGAAAGAATTGGAAAAGTCGCCTACAGACTCGAACTACCGGAGGAACTTAGTAATGTCCACCCGACTTTCCATGTGTCAAACCTCCGAAAGTGCCTAACTGAGCATGATTTAATTGTACCTCTCGATGATCTCCAAGTAAACGAAACACTACACTTCGTGGAGAAGCCTGTTGAAATCATGGATCGCCAAACCAAGCAGCTCAGGCGCTCGTGCATTCCTATTGTGAAAGTCCGATGGGAAGGCAAACGAGGCGCGGAGTTCACTTGGGAACTCGAAAGCGACATGAAGGCGAAGTACCCGCAGTTTTTTGTTACGGCTTCGGCCTAATTTCGGGACGAAATTCCCTCAACTAGGGGAGGCTGTAACACCCCGTGTTTCAAAAGTCAAAGTCAAAGTCAAGATTGAAGTCAAAGGGAGAAAAGATTGCTAATTGTGATCTGTCTCTCCTTGCACAATTCCTGTTTTGACTTCTTTGACTTGTAGATAGTCTATCTTGTTATCGCTTTAGTTGTATTATGTGGAGTATCTGCTATTAATCGCATAGTAATCGCTTGTTTAATCGCTTTATCGCTAACACAATCGTACTCGTAACTCGAATTACGCATTTTGGTTATTGTTATACGTGTGTGTGCGCCTTATGTGTTACTTGTACATGTTTATTTATGTTATGTGTGGTAACCAATCGAAACGCAATCGAAACTCAATCGCTATCGAATTGCAAACGCTAAACGAATATGAAATAAGGATGCTTGTATGTTGATATATTAGTTGGGATTAAAAGTAATTTGACTAGGAAATTCTATCGCATCGCAACGCTCGCAATCGCTATCGAAACGGCAAAACTCGTCGCACCGAACACTCGAACCAAGCGACTGATCGATCAGGTGACCAGCCGATCGACCAGCCGTTCGATCGAGCTGCCGCTCGATCGACTAGCTGTTCGACCGGGCTGCTAACCGATCGACCAACCCTCTTCCCCCTTTCCTTTTTGGGAAACCCTATAAATACCCCATGTCACCATTAAACTTTCCACTTTTGCTCTCTAACGTCCGACCAGCGCTCTAACCTTGCTTTTTCTCCGATTTCTCGCAATTCTGGTAAGATCTCGTCCTAAATCTTGTACTTCCTTCATCTACACACACTCCTACACCTTTCTATCTTTTGAATCTTAACTTTTAACCGTGAAATCATCAAGATTCAAGGTGTTCTAGGATGACGTCATCATGTGTTCTTTAGAACTTCATGTTTTGGCCTCAATCCACCAAGAACAACTTAGATCTAACCGATTTCCACATAAACAAACAAAGATCTTTCATAGATCTAAACATATTCACTATGGAAAGGATTGAAAGATGGTTTTTCAACTTTCTTTCAACTCTTTTACACTCAATGCACTCAAAACCGATAGAATCGGAGCTTGCACCGACTTCCTACTCATTCTTGTGGTTGTGTGGTCCAAGATCTGGATTCCATCCACGAGGTTTACCGATTTCGGGTTAAACATGGAACACCGTCTCGAACAGTTAACTAATCGGATTTGGGTGGTTCTTGTCCGATCAGGAGTACCAAGTATTGACGAGGTTTCCGTTACTTAACACGTTATCAAAATATCTCGATAAAACGACAAACTATCGAAACAACCAAGTGTAAGATGAACGGAACGACCAGGACGGAATGCTGTCCGATCGGGTTGTCACCCGTTCGATCTACACCTTGGTCCCACACTTAACTTTTGCTTTCAAAACCTTGAAGGATGAACATTGAACGAAGGGCTGACCGATCGGGTTACCATTCGATCGGACTACCACTCGACCATGTGATATTCTGACTTCAACACTTAAACAATTTTCAACATGTTCAATACCAGCAGGTTGCCACCCGATCGGACTACAATTCGATCGAATAACAAACTGCTGTGAACTTGTTCTCACTAAAAGTGTCCAACCAATCGGGTTGTTGTCCGATCGAATGGTCGTTCGATCGATCGACCTGAAAGGTAGAGATACTTCAATGTTTTCAAAATGCTACAACGAAAACTTCAAAAGTCAAGCCATCATACACAAACATATCCTTCCCAAAGGAAGTAACAATCCACTCGAACGGACATCCGACCGGACGACCGACCGAACAGACTGTCACTCGCACGATCTGCTGTCTGATCGGACTACCATCCGATCGAACTGCTGTCCTACCCACTTGCACTCTGTATCGTGTTACGCGTCGCTTATCGTTATGCTATCAATCTGTTCAGGCTAACCCAACTCTTTAGCGCTCCCTTCAATCTATCAATCGTTGTGAGTATACTCGATCCCCTTTTGCTTTACACACTTTTGGGTGTTACATACGTTACTTATACAAAATCACATCGAACACACTACACAATACTTTAATCGCTAACCAATTACCGCATGTTATACGTGACTTAATGAATGCTTGTTTGTTATGTTTACACATGGAATGCTGTCTACCTGCCTTAGCAACGATAGTACTATTAGTTTGGACTCAGCACCTGTTCACTCAGGGGTTGTTAAGGACAATTACCTACATGGCTCACAGTGGTGAGTGTGTATCGCGAACTGCCTTGGGCAGTCAACCCGCAGTCATTGGTATCGATAGGTTCATGTCGATAACTAACATGCCTCATTTTACACTGTGTACGTGCTGGTTATGCGTAACGCTTTCAAACTCTATATGCTATTATCAAACTTGTATGCTCACCCTTACATTATGTGTATTGACTTTTACTTTAATGTATGTGACAGGTGCTTAGGATGCTTATTTGCTTTCTTTGCTGTGAAATCGAGGCTAGGAAAGACCTAGGTCAACAATAAACAATTGTCTGTAATAAAAATCTGATTTGTCGGAACAGAACAATTTGACTAAATCTTTTCTGTAACAATTGTATTATCATCTATGACATGGTATGGGACGTGTTGCTTTCAATATTTGGTAAATATAGTTGTTATGGAAACTTCTGGACAATATGTTTCGCTCAGTGCCGCACCCCGATGTTTCCGCCATCAGTTGGGGTGTGACACGATAGATCTACCCCTTTTATTCCTTGGTCTTAAACAAGATTAATGGCGCTTAAGAGATACCCTATTCGCACATGATCCAAATATTTAATTCCATAGCTTAACCATACCATAGTAACATTGAAGGGGTAAGGTTCCAAAAACCTCGTTTTGAGTACTTGGACCATACCACAACTTCATCCCTTAAACCTTCTTTAGACCTTGCGCGGCTGCGCACTGGTCCAACAAAGAGAACTCAGAAGGAAAACAACAAGCAACACCTGCGCGCTAAAAGGAAACTAACAAATCCTTGCGCCTCTCCCAATAAGCACTCCCGCTTAAATAATACCCAGACTTGGATATTATTTACTGCACTGATACCACACGATAAGGAGTCACACTAGATTACGGCTGTAATCTTCTAGAAGACTCAATCATGCACCACTAGACGGTTATAACCGTCTGGCCACGTGTCATCATCCCGGGCTCCCCATGAAGTCACGATGATGGCATGGAATTGAAGAAGAAACTCCACTTGCTCACTTTCCACGTGGCAATACCTCAGCCGTTGATCTAGATCGCGATCCGTGTGCTCCCACACTCGATTAAGAGATTAACGAAGGAAAAAATAACCGCTTACGGAGTTAGCATTTTCCGTTAACATTTCAATAACAGGTTTTCCCACCCAAAACTTCGGCTATAAATAGAAGAGTAATTCAGGTATAATTTCCAAGTTACATTCACTTCACTTATACTTCTTCTTCTTCTTCTTCAAATACCGATACTTATTCTCGCGCCGGAGGGTGGTCAAGGAGAGAACCCCCATTCTCCCCGTGGTGAGTCTAACGGTGTCGGTTTTGCAGCTATCGAGAAGAGAATAAGATCTATACCCCTGAACCGAACGAGAAGAAACCAACCCTTTTATGCAGAACCTAACCCCCTGGTTTATCTGATTCCGGTCATTTAACCAGTGTTTCTTCAAACATGTATTTCCCCCCAGGAGTTATAAAACCAAAAACGTTTAAAAGAAAAGGGGGACATGAACTCATAGTATTGCGTCCATAAATAGTATGTGCTAGCAAGTAGGGTATCCAATGCGCGAGTCAACCTACAAGTGTTCTAACTTCTTAGACACTTGGGTTTCTATTAAACCATGTACACGTTGCCCATCTTGAACGTTATTGTATTTGTATTTGTTATATATTTGGAACGTTTGTGTATTTTAATATGTTGGTATTTGGTTCGTATGTTTGTTTTAATATATATATATATATATATACTAGGTTTTTACCCGGAATTACTTCCCGCGCTCGGGAAACTTAGTTATATTAATTACTATTTGTTATTAATACGACCACATTACATCAACCATCTCATTCGATTCAACAACAATGTCTTCAAATCACTGGATTAGATCATGAACCCATATTAGAGGTCAAACAAAAGCACAATAGGACCACATGAATAATATCATTTCCACTTTTACTTCAATGCACTTACATGATAGGGTGATTTGGGATTTTGTAAAAATGTTTGTTTTTGTACTTCTTTACAAAATAAGATGTTGACCAAAATTCAAACAGATGTTGACCAAAAGTCAATCAAATGTTGACCAATAGTCAAACAGATGTTGACTTAAACAGATGTTTGATTTAAGGCCAAACATCTGTTTATGGCCAAACATCTGTTTAAGTCCAAATATCTGATATAGAAGGCGAAACATCTGTTTAAGGCAAAACATCTGTTTAAGGTCAAACATCTGTTTATGGCCAAACATCTGTTTAAGGCCAAACAACTGTTTAAGTCCAAACCTCTGATATAAAAGGCCAAACATCTGTTAAAAGCCAAACATCTGTTTAAGCCTGAACATATGTTTAACTTAATAAGATCTACTGTCTTCTCCCACTGTTTTCCTCTTCAAAACACTGTTCAACCTAACATGGGTTTCCATTAACTATTGACCAAAATGCAAACAGATGTTCAAACCACTGTTTGTTATTGTACTTCTTTACAAAATTACATAGAATTCAAGAAAATGAAACAATGACTTAAAGAACTATAATTTAACACATAATCTAATCGGGTAAAGCAATCTATTATCTAACAATTCCCTGGTTTTTACAACATGAAACACAACATCATCATGCCAAATACAGTCATATATATCCATCCATTATTCTGAATTCATAAACCCATAAATGCAGAAGAATTTCACATTTGCAATTAATAAACCAAGTTTCTACTAATTGCAGTTACTATTAGCAAAAAGAAACATCATATCATCTATATATAAAACATAAAGTGCTAATAACAGTGTTTTATCATGTTAGCCATACATAGCAACAAACCATCAAGTTAATAATTAAAAAAAAACATACAACATCACCATTAAAGAATTCATAGTTATAGTATCTGATATCAGAACATACTTAAATGTCTTTGTTAAACTGACGTAACATGATTTAATACGATCTTCTGTTGCGAAGACACGTATGTGAAGTGCAACATATCACCAAACCTCAAGTTATTGTCAGTCATAAACTTTCGCCAACCGTCCAACGCATAACGTGGGTTTAATTCATTTAACTCTGACTTAACATCATAAACATTCACAACTCCAACCATGTTTTAAACTTTCAAAGGATGAAGAACAAGAGAAAGACCTGCTCGTCTGGCAACTTCAGCAGGAAGACGCTAGATGTATTGTGTGGAAAAAAATAATAGTCAGACAAATAAACATAAATCATTAGTTTGTTATAAAAAATGGTATACCAGCCTATAGTCTCCTTTGCGATCAAAATGAAAGAACTCAGGGTCGAGAAGATGTCCAGAATGTTTTTTTGCAGTCTTTGCGATCTTATTTCTACGGTTAAGCTTTTTCTGAATGTTGGCGGCTCTCTTCCCCTTGATGAAAAAGTAAACATATACATGTGAATTAAAGGAATGTTGAATATATGCACAAAAAAAAGTTCATATAACGTATACTAATTAACTGGCAAGTATATATACCTTAACTTTACGAGCAGATGAAGAACATCCAATATGATCACTTGTGTCGACAGGTAAGGCAACATTTCCCTTAGTCCTATTCTTGACCATCTCCTTTCTCTCAGAAGTAACTTTACCTTTCTTCTTAACCTGTTGTTATAGAGTAACTTTAATAACAATAGTAATATAACAATCTTTAAGATGGTAAACTTACATCTTAGGTTTTGTTCAATCGTGAAGACATGCTTCTCTTCGACGTGCATTCGGCAATGGTTGGTAACTTCTTCTAAATAATACATTATTGGATAAATATAATATCAGTAAACAACATTACTAATAGTTGTAAAAACATTAAATTCTTATATGTGTTAAATTAAAAATAAATAATTTTAATAATTTAGTAAGTACCTGAGTAACGGTTCTACCTTCACCTACAGACACGACTTCTTCATCCTCATAGATGTCCTGGTCAACATTAATGAAATAATTAATATAATGCTAAAAATTAAAACTTTTACTGCTAATGCTAAATATTTACGTACCTTGAATGCATTCTCAACATAATCAGCCTTCGATATCTCAAGTACACTATCATCGCCAGATTTAGGTTTCTTCAAAAAGCAAATCTCAGTCTCATCTCTATAAACTACTACCTCAAAAACAACATCACCAATTCTGCTAGACACAAGCAAATCATCCTCCAGTATCCCAACATCATTGCACATTTCCGGCCATCCTCTAGCAAATACAAAGTTGGTATCAACCTTAGACGCCTCAACATTCCAATAGGAACCCTTATAACAGATTTGAAATTTGCCACTTGGTGGGCTGTTTACGTAAAATTGTTTAATGAAGCAGTCTTCGATTACCTGCATAAAATTAAAAATAATGAATACTATACGTGAAGTATGTAACTTATGAGAATAAGTGTTGACACGTTAAAGATGCAAAAGAATTCAAGTTAAGATCAATACTCATACCGTAAAACCAAATCTTGCATAACGATTAAACGTGAAATAAGATTCACCACACATGCCATCAACAAAACATGAAAGTTCAAGCCTAAAATCACCTAACTGTTTGAAAACCAACAAAGTATCCCTCGACAGATTGAGATCTTTAACAACATTGTCCCAACCGTCAGTTATTATTGGGGTTTAATTTTCTGTTCTGACCCTCACAACCCATTTTTTACCAGACTCATGATAGATTCGCAACTTATTTTTTTGCCAACAATCTCCCCACTTTTGATTAGCAAAGGCTATAGGTACATCATGTATATAATTTTTAAGTAGTGTAAGAAAATATAAACCATACGAACTGTTAAATATATATCTCAATAAAAATAAATTATGTATGTAAAAACATGTCATACCAGTTTCAAAGATTCTGGGTTATCAAGAAACTTGACAAATGTAGTATACATCATAAAACCTGAATCAGTAAAGATGTTAAAAGATTGTAATTAAAAAGTTGGCTTCGAAGATGAAAATTAACTTTTTGTATTAACAGAGTATCTACTGAAATTAATCACAGAAACAGAGTATGAGTTAAAATTTTTCTGCCAATAATAACTATTTTAACATGTACTCAACAAATGATTCAAACACCTAACTAAACCCTTCTTGAATGTATAGCAATAAATGTTTAAAATCGTATTTGTAGCAAGATAGGATTTGAATTAAGATCGGTTAAACAATATAAAGTTCATTACAATATGAATGTACATACCAGTTGCTGAAGAAAAAACAATAAAACCTCAGGTGATTGAAGTGTAGAAGATAGAGAATAAGAAAGTTGAAACCCTAGAAAATGAATGGGAAGAAGAGATTTTTGAAAGAAGTGATGATAGATGTTTGATGTGTAATGATGCTGAAGAAATAATGACGGTTGTGTTTTTGTCTTCCCATATTTTCAACTGATGAAAAATATTTACACATAGACCCCTTATTGAATTTGTTATTTATATTTACATTGAGATACAAGAGTAAGTGGATGATTAGTTTAATTGATTTGGTATTCAGATTAACAAAGAAAAATAAATTTTCTTATAGCAAAGCCATTAACATATCATATTTTTTCTATGCTTTAAATCATGTATTAATCATAATTAGCTTTTAACATAAGTAAGTTTCATGAGCTCGGGAAGCAATGCCGGGTGAAAATCTAGTTTTATCTATTAAAATTAGCTTTTAACATAAGTAGTTTGACTTTGGTCAAACAGACTTTGGTCAAACAACGTTTTAACATTGCTCAAACAATGTTTTATCTATTATAATTAGCTTTTAACATAAGTAGTTTGACTTTGGTCAAACAGACTTTGGTCAAACAGCGTTTTAACATTGCTCAAACAGTCTTTTTAACTTTGGTAAAAGAAACTTTCGAACCACTAAGAATCATATTTTTTGCAAACAGTTGTTTGACATTGGTCAAACAGTGGTTTGACTTTGGTCAAACAGTGGTTTGACTTTGGTGAAACAGTTATTCCAAGCCTCTTATTTGTTGGTTTTCCATCAGCGTCGAATATTAGTATTTTAACGCCTTCTCTGGTCTTGACCCTTGATAATGCAACGTACAACTGACCATGAGTGAAGACAGGATCTTTCAAATAAAGACCAACCTTTGATAACGATTGTCCTTGACTCTTGTTAATTGTCATGGCAAAACAAACTGATAAAGGAAATTGTCTTCGTTGAAATTGAAAAGGTATTTTTTTGTCAGACGGGATCATATTAATCCTTGGAATAAAAACTCTCGTGCCAATGTTACCACCAGATATTACTTCAGCTTCTATAACTCGTTTACCAAGAAAAGTAATTTGAAGCCTTGTACCGTTACATAACCCTTTATGTTGGTCAATGTTTCGAAGAAGCATCACAGGAACACCAACTTTAAGAACTAATCTGTGATTAGGCAAGCCAGAAATCTTAAGAGCATTCAAATTTTCTGTTGAGTATAAGCTTTCTTGAAAAGAATCAAGAATTTGTTCAGTTTGACATATACTATCAGAACTCAGATACTCTTTCGCATCACTAGGAAATAACGAAGGCAATCGATCATTAATTTCATGAACTACCTCATTTTTGGGTGCTAGAATTGCTCGCTTCGAAAAAAATCCAGGAATCCTAAATTGTTCAATAATTGAAGGATATACAAAGTCAATTAAACTTTGTATCGGGTCACAAATATCGGTGATTAGTAGATCATCTGGTATCTCTATAGTGGCGTCACCATCATTATCATCTCCAACGTTTCCTTCACCAATATCAATAAGCCATTTTGCAAATTCTCTGATAGACTCCATATTTGAACTTTCAGCTCCAATAGTTAGACGCATGTTTTTAGTCAGCCGTAACAGTCTGCACTTTGACCATATGTATGAAGAGCTTATATAATATTACTTATTCATCATTAGCCCAATCACTGTTAGTATCAAATCCTCTATTAAGCATTTTAAGATTGAATATCATCTGTTGGTCATTAACATCTGTTGACCCATAGCAGACCTTTGCATCTTCAGACATTTATTCATCAGCAGATGCTCTCTTTTGTCAGACTTTAGCTACAACACACCTTTTATAACAACAAAATATACCGTAAATTCTTCCAAAAAACTGTTATTGATAAACAAAATTATATAATAATACTTATAGCAGAAGTTATATAATAATACTTATTCATCATTAGCCCAACCACTGTTAGTATCAAATCCTCTGTTAAGCATTTTAAGATTGAATATCATCTGTTGTTCGTTAACATCTATTGACCTATAGAAGACCTTTGCATCTTCAGACATTTATTCATCAGCAGATGCTCTCTTTTGTCAGACTTTAGCTATAACACACCTTTTATAACAACAAAATATACCGTAAATTCTTCAAAAAAACTGTTATTGATAAACAAAATTATATAATAATACTTATAGCAGACGTTATATAATAATACTTATTCATCATTAGCCCAACCACTGTTAGTATTAGATCCTCTGTTAAGCATTTATTGAATATCATCTGTTGTTCATTAACATCTGTTGACACATAGCAGACCTTTGCATCTTCAGACATTTATTCATCAGCAGATTTTCTCTTTCGTCAAACTTTAGTCAATAGTGGTAATTTAACAGTGGTTAGAATACATAGTTGTTTCATAATCAGCAGATGTTCTCTTTTACCAAACTTTAACTATAACAGACCTTTTTACAACTCCAAATATTGACTCTCTGTAATTTGCAGGAGCACAGATTCTTCAAAAAACTGCTCTCAATGATCAAATTCTAAACATTTGTTTTATCTTTGCACTCTCCTGCTGATCATCAAACGAACCTTTGATACTATTAAACCTCTGTTGACTTACCAAACAGATGTTCAGACACAATTCAACATCAACATAATCTGTTCACCATCAAACCAATCCTTGACACTATTAAACCTCTGTTGACTTACCAAACAGATGTTCAGACACAATTCAACATCAACATAATCTAAATCTTACTCAAACACTAAATAATAAGTAAAAATAAAACACAACATGGATTCATAAAATTAAAATTTATTCATTTATTCATGACCTTAAAACTAAAAGTCCAATAATTACATCACATACTGAACAATATTAAAGTTCAAATCTAAGAATAACAGCAAGAATTAAGAAACTTTAGTTTCAACTCCATCGATTGCTGAACCTCTCGATGTATGTCCTTCAGCATCGCCATGAACTGCACATCTCTATCACCGCACTCTATATTACTGACAACACAAAGCTCATGAACGGAAGTTGAAGGCATCCGCATAAGATCTCTGGAAACCTGCTCTCTAGTGAACAGCCCAACTTGCAATCCATTAAAACATCTCTTCAGCTCTTGAAGAGTAGCCCTATCTTCATACACCTGTTCCTTGATTTGCCTGACAAAACGCTGCTTTAAATCATCTGATTTTGCATTTGTGAATGACGCCATTTGAATAAACTATATTACTCGACTTTTCTGAAAGTATGATATCTTCGCAGGAAAACTTGATGAAAAACAGGTGAAGTGACTATGAGTTTATATATTGAAATTTGTAATTGTGAAAACGTGTATATTTAATATAAACATATTAATGTATATTTCAAAACAACAGTCCTTTAATGCACAAACCTTTTCAAAGCCCAACTTTTATGGGAAAACTGTAAAATTAAATACCAAGAAACCCAAGGGACAAAATTTTGAAGTTCAAAGAACAAAAGCAGATTATCACAATTACAATTAACCTCTTCATTTACCAAGTAGACTCGTTTTTAAACTCTATAAAAGACCGATGATTACTTTTGATTCAAAACATCAACAAATTGTCCTACAAATCACTTTCTGTAAAAAATTGTTCCAAATCACAAAACCAACAAAAAATCTACATGGCAAACTTCAGCTTCTACCACTGGTCAGGCACCAGCGATGTTAAAACACAATTCTCGATGTGGTCACTCAAAGAACAAAGAACAAACGAAGAACTAAACAGGAAAGTCGACAACATCAATGACACTAATTACAACAAAACCTGGAACAACATAGCATTGCTCGATGAAGTTCTCCACTCTCCTCCATCAGAGTTCCAGAAGAATGTCGAAGAGTTTCTGACACAACTTCTAAAACAGGATCAGAAAATCTGCCACATGCTAACTGACCTGAAATTCAAAAGAGAGCATGAAATCACATGGAGAAAGGCCAGAGTCTACGAAATCCTCTCAAGTGTTAACTCTAGCGTGTAATACTTTATAAATATTTCATTAAATTTCTATTTTTCTATGTAGTAGTTCATTTTAATAATATAAACATGCATCTTAACATATTCTAAAACGTCAGTGTAAATAAAAACTCTTAACATCATCAACAGTTAATCAAAATAAGAAACAAACCTAAAATGCAAAGGTCTCTTCTCAACTGTTGTAGCACATCTGACTTTTCATGATATTGCACGAATCTATCCTTTCTATAAAAGGAGAAAATCTTACTGACGCAAGAAAACTTGACTTTCGTTTTACCGAAAATCCAACAATGCAACTCTCCCATCAAAGAAGATAGCACATGCAACTTTTCACGATGTTGCAACAATGATACTGCAACATCGATATTGAAAGGTTGATGTTTGATGGGAAGCTTCATTGAAACGACGATGTTGGAACAATGATACTGGAACGATAACATGCAAACATAATCAACAAACATTCGAACAAAGAAGTGTAATCGGAGATTAGAGGCTGAATCACGGGAAAGATGCATTTGAGAGAGAGAGAGAGAGATACGCTCACATATATGAGCGAGCGAGATTTGAATGTGAAACCAGATAATTATATCTTATTTATAGGATTACAATATATGGTTTGAATTTTGAATGTGGAGACATAATTTTGAATCTCGACAGATGTTTATTGGGAACTGATGTTTGATTATAAAATGTTGAGGGCAGATGTTTAAACAAATTTTAAATTATATTTGAATCTCGACAGACGTGGTTTGGATTTTAAAGTGGGCCAGACCTTTGAGAGAGAGAAGGGGGGTTTGAATTTTGAAAATGGAGCCAAAACTTATGTATTATAGATATGGGCAGTGGTATTGATGGCAATAGTTTGGATTTTAAAGTGGGCCAGAACTTTGAAATTTTAATGTAGAGCAGTGGTTTGGATTTTAAAGTGATTTTAAATTAGCCTTTATGATGTAATAATGACATAAGAAAACCCTTGTTGGACAACTTCTCTTGCTGACACATCAGCTTTTCTTATGTCATTGGGATTTCTCCTTTTATAGAAAGTATAGATTTGGGTATTCATATGTCCAAAATATTTATAAGACAAATTTATACGGTACCATCTCATCCATGAAGATCATATCAAGATGATATATTTCATTTTTGTTTTCATTCATCATCTTCTTCGACACGCTAACAATCTTCACTCTAATCGAATAGTTGTTTGAGAATGTATTAAGATCGTTAAGCATGCTAACCTTTGCAACCTCCATTTGAAGACTGTACATAAAAAAAGAATAAGCAAAATATATCTATTGCTAAACGTAATATGATAATACAATAAGCATGGATGTTCTTAAAAAAATTTTAATTGAATGCAGTGGCAAATGTAATTTGAAAGGTAAGTAGTGTATATCCTTATATCCTGCTTTATTAAAGTAATTAAATATTAGAAATTATATGCAACGTAGGAAAAAAAAGAGAGAGAACGTCAATTTTAAATTACCATTTTGCCTATTTTGAATTTCAAAATTACTGATATTATCAGTAATTACTGATCTGATTTGAAAGCAATTGTCATGATGACTTTTCTAATTTTTATTTTAACTTTAATTAAGAGATAATAACCGTCAATTTGAAATTCACATTTTGCATATTTTAAATGTCCAAAGCTCAAGAAATTAGCATTAATTACTGATTTGATTTGCAACAAATAGTCATCAAGAATTTTTTATTTATTTTTAATTTAACTTTAAATTTTATCATGAAAACAATGTTGGAGGAACTCTTATCTCATTGGAATGTACCGATTAGGTAAAATGGTAATTTCATTGTAATTCTAGTTTTCATTTGATAATTTCAATCTATCACTAATTAACACCATCAATAATAAAAATGTGAGCAGTGTCTGTTTTTTAGGGAAACCGCTGATGGTCAATATCAATGGATGTCAAGAATAAAAAAGTGAGCAGTGGCTATTTTTTCCTATCAGTGGATACCCAACAGTTTTTGAAACACTGATGTTTGGTCAGTCACTTGGCAACACGAAGATTGAAGAAACAGAGGTTGTATTTCAGCAGTAGATAACTTTTAACAATCAAATGTTTGAACCAACACAGTGGTTGTAACAGGCTTTTAAACAGATGTTTCACCTTATATATCAGTTGTCTGGACTTAAACAGAATTTTGACCTTAAACAGATGTTTGCCCATAAACAGAAGTTTGGCCATAAATAGATGTTTGGCCTTAAACAAATGTTTGAGCTTAAACAAATGTTTGCCCATAAACATCTGTTTGCAAAAAAAGACCAATTTCAAGAATACTATACCTAAACAATCAAAATGAGGAGCTTAATAATCATCCAAGTGTACTTGATTTTTATTTATTGGTATAAAGATGAAACAACTGTTCAATTTATAGTACAGATCAAACCACTGAAGTGATGTGATAAATACTGTTACATATAAACACTGTTGTGATAAACACTGTTGCATATAAACACTGATGTCATAAAAATTGTTACATATAAAACACTGAGGTGATGACATCTAACAACCTAACAGACTATAAAACACTGATGTGAAAAACACTGTTACATATAAACACTGTTAACATAAACAAAAGGTAGAATAACTAATGTTGATGCTGAACCACTGTTGTTGTTGGACAGTGGTTCACCTTTGGTTGATCAGGCCTTTGGTTCATCAGTGCTTGTCTTCAACAGGACTTTGGTCTTCATCAGTGGTTTGGTCTTCAACAAAGTAAAACTGATTGCAAGATTAAAACATTCAATGACTTACAGTACATGGGTCCAAATGATCTAAATCATTCACTAAAATTCCTATACTCATCTGATGACCATCGATGACTTACAGTACATGGGTCCACTGCTGCTACTGAGCAGTTCTTTTCCTTTCGTTGATCAGGCTTAAGGTACATAAGTGCTTATCTTTAACAGGGTTTTGTCTTCAACAGTGGATAGGCCTCATCAGTTTTTAAGTCCATCAGTCTTTATAAGGAGCAGTGTTTAATTATAACAGTCCTTAACATGAAAAGCTGTTATAACAACTCCATAACCCTTTGAGAGGAAGCAAGTGTCCATATATTCAATTGAGAGGAGTCATTGCATTACATCCCTGTTGAAAAACAGAATCCATAAATTTAGAGAAAATGGATTTGAAAGATGAGAACCCAACAGTGAAAAACAGAATCCATAAATTTGTGAAAAACAAAAACTACAAACATATCAAAATCAATCTACTGGTAATCACATGGTACACCAATGCAAGCATCTGAATAAACAATAACAAATCAAAGACAATTTACCGATACTTACCGAAACCATAACTGGTTAGATTTATGTGCGACTCTTAACTACATTATGTAGAATCTGTACAACTAACAAATAATCAAAGAACAAAGAAACAAATAATCAGAGATGAGATACATAAGTGCTTGTCTTTAACAGGGATTTGTCTTCAACAGTGGATAGGCCTCATCAGTCTTTAAGTCCATCAGTCTTTATAAGGAGCAGTGGTTAGTTATAACAGTCCTTAGCATGATCAGCTGTTATAACCATTCCATAACCCTTTGAGAGGAAGCAAAAGTCGGTCTATTTAATTGAGAGAAATAAATGCATTACATCCCTGTTGAAAAATAGAGTTAATAAATTTAGGGAAAGTGAGGTTGAAAGATGATAACCCAACAGTGGAGGATCTCATTCTACAGCTTCGATAAATTCAAGGGTATTCTCAAATAATAGTTCCTGGATGCTTCCAAAGAAGCAACACTTTGGACATATGTTGTTCTTCAAACATCTATTATCTATTATCTATTCTATCTATTATATATAATAAATGAAAGTTATTTGGTCCACGTGGCCCAAATAACTTTCATTTATTATATATAATAGATAGAATAGATAATAGATAATAGATAATAGATGTTTGAAGACAACAGATGTCCAAAGTGCTGCTTCATTGGAAGCATCTAGGAAGAATTACATGAGAATACTGCTCAATTTATCGAAGCTGTAGAATGAGATCTCCACTGTTGGGTTATCATCTTTCAACCTCACTTTCCCTAAATTTATCAACTCTATTTTTCAACAGGGATGTAAGGCAATTATTACCTTATTTAAGATACCTTCAACTACATCTTCTGATAAATCAATCTTCATTTCACTCAAATGATAGCTTCAACTGTATCTTCAATCATGAACTATCTAAAGAAATGGATGAAATCATCCAAAAATACCCAAAATAAAACTAATTAAACCATCCAATATTCTTGAGTACTCACCATTAATGTGATGACCAATATAAAATCAAAACCTAAAAGCATACAAATCATAATGAAATATGAAATCAGGTAGCAAGTGACCAATCAATCAACCTCATAATCATATAGAAGCCTAAAAATAAAATGAAAATTAGATAAGTGAACATCAAAACTGAACAGGAAACCTGACCAAAAATTAACCAAACAGCTGATGTTGAATCCACTGTAGATGTTGAATCCACGGTAGATGTTGAATCCACTGTAGATGCTGAACCACTGCTGTTACAAACAGATCATACCTCGGGAACTGGAAATTTAAAAGGATCGGCTTCAAAGGCTTCAACAATCGGAAGATTCAAATCTCAAGCAAATGAAACCCTAATTTCAAAAAGAATAATCAGTGAACATATTCACAGATCAATAATCAACAGATGTTGTACTCATATCATCACCGTTAAGAAAAAAACCCTTAGTTTATGAACATATTCAAACATACCAGTTCATGGCGGAAATCTAGCCGCAGGTAAGCGGATCTGAACTTTGATGACCATCGATGACAACAACCTTGGAACCATATGATGAGATTAGGAGTAGAAATTAGGGTTTAATTAGAAACTTTGTATGAAAATAAGAAGAAATCAACAAAGATCTATAAACATACAAATCAAACCTCAAATGGAAGAACCTTGCCGACGAAGAAGATGAAAGAATCTTGCAAGAGAAAAACCGTAGAACCCTTAGCCAGCGCCCCATCTCTCGATCTATCTCTCGAATCTTCTCTCCTTCTTTCAAGATGAAGAGCAAAAAGAATTCTGGTGAGTTTAGGGTTTATGGAGAATAAATGGGAGAAAGAAGAATCGATGATGGAAGAACTGGATGAAGGAAAGGATCTTTAGGGTTTGGAGAAAAGAGAAAGCCTGAAGGAGAAATGAGGCGACAAAATGATTTAGGGGTTTTATAGGAGGGATTAAAGGAGAGTGTTACTGTTGGGCGGGAAAATGGGATTGAGGATGCCCTAATTAAGTGACACGTGCCCAAATCACTTTCATTATATATATATATATATTGCATTCATAATGTGTACGAACGAGCCTCGCCCTTCGTGAGTCTTCGTGCCTCGCACGAGCATAAGTGGGTCTAGCCCATGAGAGTCTTTGTGCCTTGCACAAGTGAGAATGGGCCTAGCCTAATTGAGTCTTTGTGCCTCGCACAAGTGAGAATGGGACTAGCCCAATTGAGTCTCTGTGATCCACAAGTTGTGAGTGGGCCTAGCCCATTAGCGACTCCGTGCCACACACGGTATACGTTCTTTAAGTGTAATATATATTCTTCAAATATATATTTTTGAGTTTAGTCATGGTACTAGCCCAATTGAGTCTCTGTGATCCACAAGGTGTGAGTGGGCCTAGCCCATTAGCATCTCCGTGCCACGCACGGTATACGTTCGTTAAGTGTAATATATATTCTTCAAATATATATTTTTGAGTTTAGTGAACCTCGTTCCCATGTATAAATACATCCGGCTCGAGTGTGTATATTTGTTTCACAAATATATATATGTATATCTTTTCTAGATATAATAGTTAAAAATATTTATTTTAACGTCGTATTTACGTTAATGTACATGTACGGTATTCTTTGTGAGTGTACACTTCAACAAGTGTATTTCAGTACATCATTATGTACTTGCGTATTTTATACGTATACGTATACCGTGTATGTACTTGTACTTGTACATTTCATCATTGGTATTTATGTCGTATTTATACGTATACATATACTGTGTATATACTTGTACTTGTACATTCCACCATTGGTATTTATGTCGTATTTATAAGTTTTTGTATACATGTACAATTGTTGTATTCTTTCAATTCCACCAAGTGTATTATTGTACGTATTATATACATATTAGTATACTTGTATACTTATGTAGTTGCACTTAGTGATTATTTACTTTATACTTTCCGGAATTTAGAAGTCTTGGAAATATATATTGTTTGAGTCTAAAAATTATATTGTTTTTAGAGTTTGTCGTAATAACCGTTAATATATATTTCCGTGTCGAGAGTGTCCGAATGCCGTAGGTAAGATGTACACGCTCCTTGTCGTGACGCTAAGGTGATCGTTGTCGATGACGACGTATTAAATCTGTTATAGAGTTTAAATTATATTTCGTATCGATTTCGGATATATGTTACCTTGTCAATATATATAGTTATATAATTGTTTGTCCGATGTCCGATTGTCCGTTGTCCGCATTAAGTTTTGGGGTATATGTCACACCCTAACCGATGGCGGAAACATCGGGGCGCGACACTGAGCGAAACAGATTGTCCAGGAGAATTCATAACAACTATAATTACCAAATATTTAATGTCACGTCCCATACCATAACATATAAAGTAAGACAGTTATTACAGACATAGTTTCTCAAAGACAAATAATTGTTCCGACAACTCATAAATTATTCGTAGGTTTCTAGACCACCTAAACTTGATTCCATGACATCCAGCAAATAAAAGCATCCTAAACACCTGTCACATACGTTAAAATAAAGTCAATACACATAGTGTAAAGGTGAGCATACAAGTTTAATAGTATAATAGTAACGAAAGCGATTTACGCGTAACCAACATGTAACACGTAGAAAAGTGAAGCAAGTAAGCTATCGACAATGAAATATGCACATACGTGACTGCGAGTTGTAGAATGCGCAACACATATCACCACTGTGATACGTGAAGAAAAGCCCTTAACAACCCCTGTCCACGACATGTGCTGAGTACAAACTATAGTACTATCGTTGCTAAGGTGTCAGGCAACAATCACTGTGTAAACATAACATACTAGCATTCATCGAATAACACATATAACATGCGAGAGCGGTTAGCGTATAAAAAGTGTTTGCGTTGTGTGTTTGATGTGATTTGGTATAGATAACGTATGTAACACCCAAAAGTACGTTAAGCAAAAAGGGATCAAGTATACTCACTGATAGTGTTTAATAATTAAACACAGTCTTGGATTGAAGGGAGCGCTTGAGAGTTAGCTTGATCAGAGACCAATAGTGTAAGCGTTGAACATTGCGTTAAACAGTGCGTCAGAGAGACGAGTGATCAGACAGTGATCCGATCGGAGGGTCATTTAAGTGAGTGTGTTTGTTTGTGAAATGTTTGAACTTTGAAGTTTTCATTGTAGCATTTTAAAATGTGAAGAATATCTCTATATATCCAGTCATCCGGTGGGATAGTCATCCGGACGGATGGCCGTTCGATCGGATGACGATTCGTTTGAAAGCTGATATTCTCTGAAGTTTTGAAAATTGTTTAAGTGTTGAAACTTCTAATCACCTGGTCGAATAGCCGTTCGATCGGATGGCTGTTCGATCGTGTAACTGTTTTAGGCTGAAAATTTGTAAAATCAGTTAAGTGAAAAGTTTTGCGGTTTTACCGAGACGGTATGACGACGTGTCAAACAACGAAAATCACATCAAGTCCAACTCATCCGATTGGACGTGAATCACCCCGTTCGACCAAATTCAGCTGTTCTTGATGGAGTTTCATGTTCAACCCGTGAATTGGTCGTCCCTTTGATAGAAATCCATTCTCAGCTCGGTTCTCTACCAGAGAATGAGTAGAACACCCAAACTAGTCTGGATTCCATTGGTTTTCAAGTGAAAATGAAGAACGTTTGAAGAAAATCTTGAAACACTTGTTAAATGTGTTGGATTGAGTTTGACCCTAAATAGTCAGTAAAAGCAGTTCATCTTTGAGTACAGAGGCGGAATCAAAGTAAACAAAGTCATAACAGCTTGTATCCTTTTAATCTCTTCTCTATCAATGATTTTCGAGACTTTACACGTGTTTCTTACAAGATTTTGGCAGAACCTCGTCTCACAAACAATGACCACTGTTCGCTTCAAATGACACACACATCAACTATATATAGGCTAGGCCTGTTCGCTTGAATGTGCACATGTCTTCTCAAGCGAACCTGTTCAAGCGAACTAACATGATTGCTTCAAGCGGACAAGTATCAGTTGGTTTCGCTTGAACATGACATGATGTCATTTCAAGCGAACTACCCTATATAAACATATCAAACCCTAAATCTAACCCATCTAGACCTAAGACTTGATTAAGACGTAGTCATTAGACATTCAGTGCACCAACAGACTCCCCCTTGGATGTTGACGAAGTCTTTGGCTTCGAGTCTTTAGTCTTTGTCTTTTTCAACTTTGTCTTATCATTGTAAAAACTCTTTCTTCACAGGTTTAGGTACTCAACCTAGCTCCATCTTCAATCTCCCCTTTGATTGTTGATCCAGAATCTTGACTCCCCCTTTCGCAGACTCCCCCTCTTGATAAGCTAGGGCTTTAAATTCTGGTTCAAACTTTAACATTTTTATGCCATAGGGATTCCTGTTACCTGCATAAACTCTACCCAAATATAAGATATATGACAATAATAGATTTAATCCAAAACTTACCTTTTAACCTTCAGTGTTTAGAAATCCATTTAAGTATTCAGGCCCAAGTTAATGACCCTGATTACTCAATTTATCTACCAAGTCCAACTTAATGACCTTGGTAAATCAGAGATAATTCACACTAACTTTTCAGTTCAATTTGTTTTTCTGAAAATTTACAAGTTTCAAATTAATGAACTTGATTCAACTTTTCAACTTTCACAAACTTATCATGTTTTAGCTCACGACTCATCATCCAGTCCAGATACTTCCTGCATCTGCTTTCAACTTTTCAGAATTCGAATCCGAAGATCAACTCTCCACTTTGGTTTGTCAAAAATAAAGCAGAAGTGTAAAATCTTTTTGAATTTTTATAAAGTTTCTATACTAGAAATGAAATACATAACTAAAATGCAGTAAAAGTAAACTATTTACAAACATATTTTTGGTTAAGCATGTTAGGGAATCATATCAGCTATTCGACAAGTCACAAGTACCGTTAAGCTTCAATTACATACTCAGAATTAAACAATTCGCTTAGATTGTCGATATACTGATCCACTTTAAATTTTCACACAAATTTCAATCTGTCCAGGATATGGATTTAGTGTTTTTAGAGACTTAAACTTATACGTGTGTCCCACCTCTTGAATATACTCCCGTATCCAGATCCCAATATTTAGTCTTATAGGTGAGTATACCACATATGATATCTGTAGGGGTTAATAAATTATGAAGAATGATGAGAGCTCAGGTCAGAACTACCGTTCAGCAGAGAGATCATGACTCAACTTTTGGGTGTGTCCCCTTTAGAGGATCTTTTTTACAACAGCATTGCTAAGCAATTTTATTGTCTTATCATGTATGCTGAGGGTGATGCTATGTTTCAAGCTTTGCGGAAAGTATTATTCGAGGACTAGGTCAGAACTTCCATTCAGCAGAAGTCCCGGAATAATACCCCAGATATCACTGAGTATAAAAACCTAGTATATCAGAAAAAGGAATCTTTCAAACGAAATTTCAGGGGTTACCTATATATCCAAGTAGTGTTCCCCACGAAATAAGTAACTAAAATTTAAGTTTATATCCCGAACAAACCTACTGAATATGTAAAAACCTATCAGCACATCATCAGCAAGACTGTTTAACGCATTTAAACATTCCATTTTTTTAGCATACCGTAACTTGTCAAGCCGATGTACTATCATTTTCCCTTTTTACACAAGCCCTTTTTCATTTTCTATTGTTTTTGGATTTTGAAAATATCTCATGTTTTTGTATTTTCTGAAAATATTACCCTATACCTCCCCCTAAATACCAAAACAGGTAAAAAATCGACAAACCATTGCAGATTGCTTCTCAACATCATCTACAATGTCTCCTTCATCAAAGCCAATAATCTCCTCCAACACTGATAAAAGCTTCATACCATTCAGTTTTAGCAAATACTGAAAATGTGTTTTATCAAATGCTTTGGTATGTAAATCAGCTTTTTGTTCATCAGTGTGGATTTTCTCAATTCGTATCAACTTCTTCTCGAAACAATCGCGAATGAAGTGATGACGAATCTCTATATGTTTGGTTTTAGCGTGATGTATTGGTTTTTTAGTAATGTTAAACGCTGCCTCATTATTAACAAAGATAGGGGTGTTTAGAAATTGCAAACCGTAGTCGCGCATCTGTTGCTGGATCCACAAGATCTGTGAGCAGCAACTGCTAGCAGAGACATACTCCGCTTCACATGTGGATAAAGCCACAGAGGTTTGCTTTTTTGCATTGCCAGGTGACCAGTCGTGATCCAAAGAACTGACACCTTGCTGTTGTTGATTTAGCATTAACTTTGCAGCATCCAAAATCGGAATCGGAATACCCTTCGAGCATGAAATCGCCTTCTCTTGGAGTTCCTTTCAGATAGCGTAATATCCTTTTCACAATCACCATATGCGAAGCTCTCGGGTTAGATTGAAATCTTGCTGCGAGGAAGGTTGGGTACATGATATCGGGTCTTGAAGCTGTCAAATACATCAGCGATCCAATCATGGAATGATACATCGTTTCATCTACCTTCTCTCCGGTGAGATCAGGGTTTATCCCATGATTCGTTGCTAATGGGGTGGAAGCTGGAGTAGAACATGACATCCCGAATTTCTCCAAGATATCATGAACGTACTTCATTTGATGTATGAAAATTCCTTTGGGTAGTTGATCAACCTGCAATCCCAAAAAGAATTTCATCTCACCCATCGATGACATTTCGAATTTCTGCTTCATAACACATTCAAAATCTTTGCATAGATCCTCATTTGTTGACCCAAATATGATGTCGTCCACATAAATTTGAAATATCAGAAGATGTCCGTCGACCTCTTTGGTGAAGAGAGTGGCATCCACTTTTCCACGAATGAAGCTGTTGGCTAATAGGTGTTGAGACAATGTCTCGTGCCAAGCTCTCGGGGCCTGGTGTAAACCATACAGCGCTTTATCCAGCAAATAAACCTTGTCTTTGTGGATTGGATCGGTGAAGCCCGGTGGCTGACCGACATATACCTCCTCTTTTACCTTCCCGTAGAGAAAAGCCGATTTCACATCTAACTGATATACTTTGAAATTTTCCAAGACGCAAATGCTAGGAAGATTCGGATTGCTTCTAGTCGAGCTACAGGAGCATACACTTTAGTGAAATCTATCCCCTCCTGTTGACTGGAACCCTGGACTACGAGTCGAGCTTTGTTACGAACAACAACTCCTCTATCGTCTCTCTTGCACTTGAACACCCACTTGGTGTTTATCTTCCTCTGACCATCAGGCAAGTCTACTAACTTCCACACTCCCAACTTTTCAAATTGGCTCAGTTCCTCCTGCATTGCATTGACCCAAGAATCTTCAGTAAGCGCCTCTTTGTAAGTCCTTGGTTCAACCTGCGAGATAAAACAACTCAATGAGAATTCAGTTTGCAAAGGAGCAACTTGTATAAAAACATGTAAGCCCTTTATCAAGCTGTCTTCGAGTGCGAACTCCTGTCTGCAGTTCTCCAATGATCAATTCCTCTGGATGATATGAAAGAGTTCGTGGCATCACTTCGCCTGGAACATCTACATCGCCTTCCAGATTAGTAACATTCTGATTTGCATCTTGTTCACTGACTGGATTTGTTTGACTTGAGATCTGAATTTGCTCCCCCCTCAGAATCTGAATCACCATGATCAAATACTGGCATGTTCTCAGTTTCTTGATTATCATTCTGTGCCGTCTGATTATCTTGAGCAACTTCATCTTGTTGGACATCATCATGTTCACCAGCATTGCTTGGACCTGCTTCATCATCGTTTGAAGTTTGTCGCGGTCGTCTTGAATACTCAGCTGGGAACCTTTCCTGCGATTCTTCATACTCTCTCAGAATATCCAACTCATCAAAGAAATCTTCTTCATCATCCTGTTCTTCTTCCATGTCAAACGAATCCCACAATTTATCGTAATTAAAACGCCATGAGTCACCGGGATTCTGAGGCGGCATAGTATACCCCTGACACTCAACATATTGTGCTTCGATGATCTGCTTCATGCTTGGAACAAAGACCCGTCTTTATGGACTTGAGTATCCCACAAATATTCCTTCGATACTCTTTGGACCAAACTTACCAAAAGGCTCTAGAACTGTACAAGGAGACCCAAACGGTTCTAAAAACTTCAGGTTCGGTTTGCGGTTATTGATCAATTCAAAGGATGTTTTGTTGAATTTCTTTACAGTAAGAACCCGGTTGAGTGTATAGCATGCGGCGGACACTGCTTCAGCCCAAAAATTTATTGGTAGCTTTGAATCAGCAAGCATTGTTCTAGCCGTTTCGATTAGCGTCCTGTTTTTGCGTTCTGCGACTCCATTCTGCTGCGGAGTGTACGGAGCACTAAACTCATGCAATATACCTCTTTCATCACAATATTCTTCCATCTTGTTGTTCTTGAACTCAGTACCATTATCACTTCTAATTCTTCTGATACGCCTTTGGTACAAATTTTCAATCTTTCTAAACAACGCCATCAAACTATCAAACGTTTCATCTTTTGACTTCAAGAATGATACCCACGAAAATCTGGAATAATCATCAGTAACCACAAGACAGTAGAGATCCCCTGTAATACTTTTGACGTTTACTGGACCAAACAAATCCATATGTAGTCTCTCTAACGGTCTGGAAACTGAATTGACTTGCTTTTTAGGGTGTGACTTCTTCTTTTGCTTGCCTTTGATGCAACTGATGCACTCCCCTTCCAGATGAAAACCTTTGATATTAACTCCAATAACCAAATCATTGTGCACCAAATGATTCATTTTTCTAAGATGAATATGCCCCATTTTTCGGTGCCACAACTTCGATTCTTTCTCTGTTGCTCTATACACAAAACAATGTGCCTGACCTGTTGTTGTAGTTGCTACACTCATGTCCAACACATATAAATCATTCACTCTAGGTGCTCTGATACCACTTGTTGGATCGAGTTTGACCCTAAATAGTCAGTAAAAGCAGTTCATCTTTGAGTACAGAGGCGGAATCAAAGTAAACAAAGTCATAACAGCTTGTATCCTTTTAATCTCTTCTCTATCAATGATTTCCGAGACTTTACACGTGTTTCTAACAAGATTTTGGCAGAACCTCGTCTCACAAACAATGACCACTGTTCGCTTCAAATGACACACACATCAACTATATATAGGCTAGGCCTGTTCGCTTGAATGTGCACATGTCTTCTAAAGCGAACCTGTTCAAGCGAACTAACATGATTGCTTCAAGCGGACAAGTATCAGTTGGTTTCGCTTGAACATGACATGATGTCATTTCAAGTGAACTACCCTATATAAACATATCAAACCCTAAATCTAACCCATCTAGACCTAAGACTTGATTAAGACGTAGTCATCAGACATTCAGTGCACCAACAAAATGTTTAGATTTAGATGAAAACATTGTAAAATCATGTAGAAATCTGTTAGATTCGAACCGTTCTTGCTGAGATGAGGTCACACTTCAGTGTTCATATGAACCCGTGATGACGTCACCCTAGAACAGCCCCAAATCAGGCGATTTCATGGTTAAAAGTTGTGATTTGATGGTGAAAATGACGAGGAAGTGTGTAATGAAGATGTAAGTACAAGATTTAGGAGAAACTTACAAGAATCGTGAGAAATGGAGAGAAAAGGGCTTGGGAGTGCACTGGTCGGAGGGAGCTGTCACATCAATGAACAGTTGATGTGACAGGAGGGGTATTTATAGTGTGAGAGGTGAAAGGCGGTGGAGGTTACCTGGGTCGGACAACCGTTCAATCGGACGACCATCCGATCGGATGGTCATCCGGTCGGATGTCCATTCTATCGGTTTGTTGTTCGGTCGGTTGGCTTGTACGGGTTAGTTTCCGAATTTGTTTCATGCGTTGTGCGTTGCGTTGCAAGTAAGCGATGCGATAGTATTACACATTAGTTACACAAATAACATAATCAACCTAACTATCATAAAGTAAACTTGCATCTCGGGTTGTGATGCGATGCGATGCGATAAAGTTGCGATTGCGTTTGCGAATAACATCCCACATTATATATAAGCACACACAAGTAAAGCACATAATAACACATATACGTAAAACAATATCCATAACTGCAATTCGAATTGTGATGCGGTACCGATGTGATAGCGTTTAGTTGATTAGTGTTTAGTTACGTTTATCGCATTGTTACTTCACATATTTACAAATCGTAGTTTCAAATAGTGTTAATTAACATACATCGATTATCGAGTCTGCGAGTACAAGCAATAGTTAAGCAAGAAATGTCAGATCTGAACGTAAACCTGACGTTGACCTTGACTTTGACTTGTACTTTGACTTCGGAAAGTAGGGTTGTTACAGCCTCTCCTACTTTAGGGAATTTCGACCCGAAATTAAGGCGCATGCGTAACGAAGAATTGTGGGTATTTAGCCTTCATATCACTCTCAAGTTCCCAGGTGTACTCGGCGCCGCGTTTGCCTTCCTAGCGAACCTTCACTATAGGAATGCATGAGCGTCGGAGTTTCTTGGTCTCTCGGCCATGATCTCTACTGGCTTTTCCACGAAGTCTAATGTTTCGTCCACTTGTAGATCCTCAAGAGGGACATGTAAATTCTGGTCGGCTAGGCACTTTTTGATGTTCAAAACGTGGAAAGTCGGATGTACATTACTGAGTTCCTCCGGTAATTCAAGTCGGTAGGCCACTTTACCAATCCTTTCCAGAATCTTAAAAGGTCCAACGTATCGAGGCGCTAGCTTTCCTTTCTTGCCGAATCGGACCACCCCCTTCCAAGGTGCAACCTTTAGGAGTACGTGATCACCAACGTTAAATTCAAGGGGCTTGCGGCGTTTATCGGCATAACTCTTTTGACGACTCCGAGCTTTCAAAAGGTTGTCTCGTATCTGGAGGATTTTGTCAGTCTTTTCTTGCAATAACTCAGGACCGGTAATTTGCGCATCTTCGATCTCGTGCCATACAATAGGCGATCAACATTTTCTTCCATATAATGCCTCAAATGGTTCCATTTGAATGCTAGAGTGATAACTGTTATTGTACGAGAATTAGACTAAAGGTAAATGAGAAATTACCACCGAAATCTATAACACACGAACGAAGCATGTGTTCAAGGGTACGAATCGTGCGTTCAGTTTGACCGTCGGTCTGGGGCTGGAAAGAAGTACTAAGATTGAGAGTAGTACCAAGAGCAGATTGAAAGGTTTCCCAGAGGTGCGAAGTGAATCGACCATCGCGGTCAGAGTTGATTTCACGAGGTGTCCCATGTTAACAAATGACTTCGTCGGAATAGATTCGTGCTAATCGTTCTACCTTAAAGTCTTCCCGTATTGGCAGAAAGTGGGCGGATTTAGTAAGACAATCAACGATAACCCAGATGCTATCGTGGCCTGATGACGTGCGCGGGAGTTTTGTAATGAAATCCCTAGCTATAATCTCCCATTTCCACATAGGGATCTCGGGTTGCACGAGTAAGCTAGAGGGTCGTTGTTGTTCAGCCTTGACCTTCGAGCAAGTCAGGCACTTTGAAACATAGACGGCTATATCCTTCTTCATTCCAGGCCACCAATACCTGGCGCGCAGGTCCTGGTACATCTTGTCGGCACCGGGATGAATGGAATATCGAGACTTGTGGGCTTCAGTCAGCAACATCTTCTGAAGGTTATTGTGACTAGGGATCCAGATGCGGTCGAGATAGTAGTAGATACCGTTCGATTTGGTGACAAGTTGGGTTTCGGCACCACATTTCTTCATTTCCTCTCTCAAGGTATTCTCAAAGAAGCATGCGTGCTGAGAATCATGAATTAGAGCTTCGAGGTCGTGTTGAGCTTGAATATTACGAACGCTATGCAAATAGCTTTGTCGACTGAGAGCAACGGCAACGACATTCGCTTTGCCTGGGTGGTAACGTATCTCACAGTGGTAATCGTTGAGAAGTTCAACCCATCTGCGTTGGCGCATATTTAGCTCTTTCTGGTTCAAGATGTGTTGTAGGCTCTTATGGTCAGTGAAGATCGTACACTTGGTACCGTAAATGTCACGACCCCCGACCCCACCCTGGACGGAATCGGGAGCCGCGACCCAGTTCAGTGGTACCGGTGGTTATTTTAAAAACATTGCAGCGAAAATGTTCATCAGGACCGTGAGTTAGGAAAAATTATCAGAGTTTAGAAAACACCGGATTTTATTTATTAAATAGATGGGATAAAACCCATGTTTTACAAAGGTAGCTTTAATAAGAGATAAACCCGAATATATGAAACCATGTTTTCTTAATTTAATTCAATTGATAAAATAAGCCACTTCTTTAAGCTTTTCGATGCCGTGTCATCACTCTTATTCCAATCTACTGTCATTACCTGAAACGCGTTTTTAAAAAGGTTTGGTCAGCAGGAAATACTGGTGAGTTCATTCAGTTTGCACAAAAAGACACATTGTTATAAATTACAGCATAAGAGCGATTACAATGGCTTTTATCTTATTTTTATCTGGCGCCGTGTCACCTCCTGGTGACGATGGTCATACCACTATTGGGTCCTTTCACCCAAGTAGTGATGCTGTTAGGATTTATTAGCCTAACCGTGAGAATTTAGTAATGTGCAGAATACCCCTCTAGCCAGTGATTAAGATAACCATGACTTAATCCCTGTAATTATAACTTTTGAAAATGCTTGGAGTATTGTAAACTATTATTGATAAAAAGAGAATGACTCACATTATAAGCATGCAGTATTGATTTAACAAGCTTCTTGATTCTACTCCTTCGGATAATTAAGCATATACTTTATGGTTTTGAACGTTCTGATGATTAAGCATCCATTTTGATTGTAAGAGTATGGTGTAGAGTTTCGGGTAGTTAAACATTTAGTTTAACAGAGTGGAATACGTATTAGTGTAAAACCACATCAAACCTAACGATGGTCACGAGATCCGAACCTTAATGAAATTCACAAAGTATAGTCTTGTTTAGATAACACTTTGGCATCCGTTTAACGAACTCACAAAGTACAACACTTTGGCATCCGTTTAACGAACTCACAAAGTACAACACTTTGGCATCCGTTTAACGAACTCACAAAGTACAGCACTTTGGCATCCGTTAGTTGGTTCCTGAATCGATCGGACAGAACATCGCTTTGGTGATTGTTGGTTAGAACACCAACGTATAGAGAGAAGAATAGAAGAAATGAGCAAAGGAAATTGAATCCTAAGCTTTCCTATTTATAGTCAAGGGATAAGTTTTACCCCTATATAGAATTTCCCTAGGTGTTGTCTTCCTTAGTTGAACCTTCCCTAGATAAAACCTTCCCTAGATAACACTTTCCTTAGATAAAATCTTCCTTAGATAATATCTACCCTATATATATCTATTTTTTTCATGTATATCTATTTAGGTGATAAATAAATCTTACTTAGCTTAATTAATCCCTCTTAGCTTAATTAATACTGCTTAACTTAATTAATCTCGCTTAGCTTAATTAATCTTGCTTAGCTTAATTAATCTCGCTTAGCTTAATTAAATAATCATACTTAACTTAATTAATTATACTTAACTTAATTAATCTTACTTAACTTAATTAGTAGATTAATTAATCTACTCAGCTAGCTTAACTGCTAAATTTCCTTAACAACTAAGTGTACGTAATTAGTAAGTTTAATAAGTTTATTTAACTACTAAGTTTACTTAACTATTAAGTTTACTTAGCTACTAAGTATTCTAGCAGCTCCCTGATTACGAGTTCTAATTTCTAGATACAATGGAACTCGTATTAGTGTATTAACTTAATTCAACTTTAACGATAATCACGAAATCAAAACCCTCACGATGAATGACAAAGTATAGCCGTATATCGGTAGTACTTAATGTTGGTGCAGTCATCTGTCGTCTTCGTCTAATGTCGAGTCTCAGCTTCGTTGCGGATCTGATCAAGCATGATGTCATCATATATAATGATGACATCATATCAATGACATCGTCATTGCATCATATAACAACATGACAAAGCAATCTACGAAAATTCAAGTCTTTCATATAAGACAAAATCTTGGAGGTCCAATGAGAAGCAACTATGTTTTGGTCCAATGAGAAGCTAGCCATTTGAATGGTTCTATTAGAATGAGTCTTGAAATAGGAAATTTAATGTTAGCCGTTTGAGTTAGGTCCAACCGTTTGAGTTTATAGTTGTCGTTTGAACAGTTGGCCGTTTGAAAGTTTGTGTCCGTTTGAGAAGTTTCAAACGGTAGGTCCTTGTACTATAAATAGGTGTCAAGCATTGTCATTTGTAATGATCAGGTCTTGTGATACCGAAGTGCTGCCGGTATTTCCTCTAACTGTAAACGTTGTCAATATAATATACAAGAGGTTTAAAGTACTTTTCAAGCTGTGTACACGTCCGTTTCTTAGTTTCCGCCTCTGAAACGTACGAGAGCTCTTCCGAACGACTCGTTTAGGTTGCGACACGATCCTACAATTGGTATCAGAGCTCAGGACGAGGAGTTCTTGCCATATTCAGCTTGAAAATCTCATTTTCTACACCTTCTTTCTTAAAACCGATACTTTTTACGGTTGAAATTGGCTGAAACGTTCACAAAGTGTGCGTAATGATAGTTTAACAAAGCCTTAGAAATTTCAGACTAAAACTCGAACTAAAACTTGATAAAAATATGGTTTCCGTTTGAAACTGTTCGCGAGTTGATGATGTCATAGATCTGTCGTTTGAAAAGATATTCCATCGTTTGAAAATTCTATCCTATTGTTTGAAACAAAGAGTCGTTGTTTGAATCTGATCCTTCACGTTTGAAACTGGACGTGTCCGTTTGAAAATACACGTGTCCGTTTGAAATTTGCGCTGACAGTTTGAAACATAACATGACCGTTTGAAGCATGTTTTTTGTTTGAATATATTTCAGTTTTCACGTGAAAAGTACATCAAGTGGTGTGAATATATCTGTTCTCGTGATTGTCATTTCCTAAGCTGATTTATCTTTTATCTTCGGTTTATGTGATTGTGATATAGTGGGTTCATTTTACAAAGTATATGCATGTGATTGTCTGGTATTCCATGTATGTGAAGTATGCAAAGTTTTCATGTGATCATAGATAAGCATTAGTTAAGAGGTCCAATTAAAAGCAGTCTTTAAAAGTTGTTGTCAGCAAGAATTTATTCTACCCATGTGATTCAAAGTAAGTGAGGCCCAATATTGTATTTTAGATAATTGAAATTGTCGGGTACCATTCAGAATATATGTAATCCAAAGTGTACAAGTGAGTTTGATAAAGTGTTTGTCTGACATGTGATTGATCATTAAATAGTGTTTATTGATTAAGTGGATTGTGAGGTCCAATGCATGTGTAGCATTTAAAAAAAAAACATATAAAAAATATATCTAGAGGATACTCCAACGAAAAAAAATTGGTAACTTTCTTTGATAAAGTGTTTGAAACTCATTAATGTGTTTTGTCAGATCTTACATATCCATCGGTCCAATCAATTCAAGGTTCATTTTATTTGGGATAATAATGTGTTAGTTTTTGTTTGTATAAGCCATCTAAAGTGTTTAGTGTATTAATTTGTGATTATAGTTGCACACTATAAAAAAAAAAAATTCGGTCAATATTGTTCTCATATAATCATTTGAATCAATAGTTGGTGGTTTTATAAAAACCGAGTTGTTGTTGTCAGTGTCCCAATTCATACGTATTGAATCCATCGAGTCGTTTGAGTTCAAGCTGTTTGTACCTGATAATTTGTGAAAAAGGTCAATTCGCATCAAAGTCAAGTCACTGGGCACGGATTGATCAGTACGTTTGTCAGTCAAGTTGCGTAATATAGTCCAGTTCGTACGGTTTGGAGTTCAAAAGTTTCAAAGGTCGTTTGATTTTGATCCGAGTCCTAGAAGTCTGCACAGTTGGTCAACGTTCAGTCCGCACAGAAAATTCACCAGTTCGAGTACCAGTCTTATTCAGTTAATTGATAAGCATTTAAACTGATTGTGTTGTGTTTGTGTGTTGTCAGGTTTTTTGTCAAGTGTTTGCCGAAATATATCAAGTTTACCGAAGACATGGACAAGGAATTCTACAATGCCTTTGCAACACCGGTTGCACCTGTCACTGCTGCTGAGAATTTATACAGTGAGAATGAAACGGGGACTCATCAAAAGCCGCCAAAGCTCATGTATATTGAAGATTTTCAGGGTTGGAAAAACCGTTTTGAGAATTGGATTCAGGCTTACAGATTCGATGCTTGGTGTTCTTTACTGAAAGATTATGAGAATCCAAAGAATGAACGAGGGTTGGAAAAAGGTTTCAATGATTTTACTGAAGCTGATAAGTTGAAATACACTAGTGAGAAGATGATGATCAGCATTTTACAGCAAGCAGTTAAAGAAGACATTTTTGTCCTACTTCAACATAATGGAACTGCTAGATCAATCTGGGAAGCTTTACTTCAGAAATTCCGAGGGAGTGCTGATATGATCAAAAACAAAAAGGCCTTATTGAAGAAGTCGTTTGACATATTTACTGCATTTGATCATGAAACAACAAAGGAAACAATAGATAGATATTGTCATCTGATTCTAGAAATGAAAAGATTGGGTATTCAGAAAGATGATGATGAGTGGGTTGATAAGTTAGCAGAGGCATTACCCCAACAGAAGTGGGGAACTTATCTGATGATTGTGAAACTCTTGAGAAAGACTGAGAGTATGAACTTGGCACAGTTTATCCAGAAGATTGAGGAACATGAGCTGGATATTCAAAAGACTGCTATAATGAAGAATCTAAATGCCAAACAAGATGTCAGTTTGTATTACAGAGGTAACAAGTTTGAGGCTACTCCCAGTCCTAGTCCAAAGATTCAAACTGGTTTTAGTGCTGACAGTTCATCTGGAACAAAGAGTAGCAATGTGACTCAAAGTGGTGGATTTTCTTCATCATTTTCAAGTTTTGATCCAAATAGCGCAACATCAGCTTCTCAATGACAAAATTCAACACATCTTCAATGCAATGTTATCTTAAACATTCAAAATAGTCAGAATTTGTCTCCAGAAGTTGCAAAGCAGCACATGGCATCACTGGTAACTATGTTAGAATCTTATGAAAGTTTGATCGGTGGGAAGATTGGGAATCCGATGCTTACCAAAGAAGATTACGACCAAATTGATGCTGAAGAACTTGAATTGATGGATATCAAATAGTGCTTAGCAAGTGCTTGGAGGAGAGCTGAAAAGTTTCAAGAGATTACTAGTAGGGATGAATTTCGAGGAATGGCTACTTCTCAACTGGGTTTTGACAAATCAAAAGTTACCTGTTTCCGTTGCAAAGGAAAAGGACATTTTAAAAGAGAGTGCAAAAGTAAAGAAGCAACCGGAAATCAAGAAAAGAACAACTATTATCAGAAAGCAATTTTCCATCCACAAACTGCACATGGTCATGTTATTGAAGATGGAAAGAAGAAAGCTTTACTTATCAATCAAGATGATGAATTTGTTGCTGAAGGATTTAGTTGGGACAAATACATACCTGGTTCAGCTTGTGTTGCAAGAATACTAGGTGAAGAGGCTAGTGAGAAAAGAATCCCGATATTTCCTGATCTTGGAAGCGATGTGGATACTGATGATGAAGAAGAACATCTCAACAGAGCTAGAAAAGGCATTAATCCTACTAGTTTTAATTTGTTTTTTGCAGATAAAATGGAGATGCTGAATCAAAAGAAGATTGCAAGATTGAAGAAAGAGCTGGAAGTAGCAAGAAGGCTAGCTTATGAAAAGAAAAAGACAGAAGCTGGAGAAGAAAAGGTTGATCAAGTGATTGAGAAAGTTGTGGAGAAAACTGTTGAAGTAGAAAAAGTTGTTGACAAGATTGTCGAGATTGAAAAGATTGTTGAAATTGAAAAACTTATCGAAGTTGAAAAAATAGTTGAAGTTGAAAAATTTATCGAAGTTGAAAAGACTGTCGAAGTTGAAAAGATAGTTGAAAAAATGGTTGAAGTTGAAAAGCCATGTTTGAAGTGTTCAGAATCTTGCAAAGCTTGTGAGGAGAAAGATATAAAGATTGCTGAACTTGAGAAGATTAAGGAAGATTTACTGTCTGATGTGAAGTATGTGAAAGAGTCATACGATGTACTGAATAGAACAGTTGATGGGTTGAAAAGAACGAATGCTGAAATCGAGAAAGCAAATGACAAAATGAGTGCAACTTTGATGACAAAGCAAAGCGTCATAAATGATTATATTGAAGATTGTGCTAAGCTGAAGAAAGAAGTGGAACTTGAAAAGATCGAAAGTGAAAGGATTAAACGATTACTGTTGAGTTATACTACTTGTGATTATCTGATTGATCGTGTTTATCCTACTGTTGCAGGTCTAGAAGCTTTCATGGATAAAAAGACTGAAGATACTGATACTGGTAAGAAACCAAGTGTCAAGTATAACAGATGTCCGCCCCCGATCCATGAAACCTATTCTCCAAGGAATCCTAATGAGGAGCGTCTAAAAAAGGCAGTAAACATCAAGTTAAAGTCTGAAATCATTGATGAATTACCAGACAATATTGATGTTACATTCACAACGTCTGACACTGATCATGAGTCCGAGTTAGTAAAGAAAGTTGTCGATCAGGTGTTAGATACGGATGAAGAGTCAAAGTCGGAGTCTAAGTCAGATAGTTCGAGTTCCTCTGAGAAGAGTCTGAGTTCACCGGTTAACAGGGTTTACAATAGAGAATTCCTGTTATCAAAATCTAATTTGAATGATGGGTCAATCAAAGTGGCTTATACTTTGTATGATTCAGACAAATTATATTCTGATGAGGAATTTCCAATAAGAAGTGTTAAAACTGAAATGATCAAACAGGTTTTCAAATTAACAGAAATTAAGATTTCTGAAATAAAAGATTTAAATCTTCATGAAAAACCAAAAAAGTACACTTCAAGAGTTCAACAGAGATTGAACAAGAAAAAGGGTTACGGTTGTGGTTATGGTTTTCAAAAGCAACCAAATCATAATGGTAATCTCAAAAAGAAAGGTCTTGGTTTCAATTCTTCAGAAAATTATAAAAATCAGAAAACTTATAAACCAAAAACAAAAGTTGTTTCAGGAGGAAGTTCAGAGGATGAACAGAAGAAACCGTTCTGGAAGCAATCGAATCAAGAGTTTCTTGCTGAAGTGAAGAAGAATGTGAGAAGGTTTGCTGAAAGAGTTGACAGAAGAACTTGTTTCAAATGCCAAGAAGTTGGTCACATAGCTTGGAATTGCCCCAAGACCAACTACCAAAAACAGGAAGTTTCTTCTAACTCTGTTTTGAGAAAGATTTGTGTTGATAAGAAAGAACAACCTGTAAAAAATGTTAAAAAGTTTGAAAATTCTACTTCTGAGGAAGGAGAAAGTTCAAAACGGTTTTACAAAAGAAGAGGTGATTTGAATAAACAAAAATGGGTTGTTAAAAGTTCTCAGAGTAGTTCTGACAATGAATCTGATTCCATAAAATCAGAGGAGTCATTTGTTGAGAAAAAGATTGAGAATTCCGTTCCAGAAGTGAACGATGAGAATTTTCCTCCATTGTCAAAGGAAAATTTGATGAAGAAAGTGGGAAAAGTAGAGATCTCAAATCAATTCTTCGCTGATAAGGGAGAATTTGATGTTGAGAAGGTTTTTAATGGGAATGTTAAACATATTTTTGGAAAGATGGTTGACAGGAAAGTGAAGGATGCTAAAGAATTTTACAAATCAAAATGTTGGTGGGACAGATGTTTGCCAACAAAATCACCCAAGGCTGGTCAAGCTTGGGTTACAGCTTTTTCACCATAAATTCCTGACTTGCCGGAGCTCCCAGGTTGGTAATAGTGGAGCAGGAATCGGCATCTTTCTTAGCAACTGATCCTACAAGTGATTTGATTGGTAAAAGTACAGGTGGTATATTTAAATTGTTATATGTTGATTTACAAGTGGTTATGGTTGGTGAGTGAACCTGTTAGTGGTTGAAAGAGGTTTTCATTGACAAGTGGTTAATCAAGGTCATTAAGTTGAACTTGATTGGATCATACTTACAAATGATTGTTTGGAAAACAACATGATGAACCCCTAACTTTACAAGTGGTAAAATCAATCAAACTAATTTTCCGGAAAAACCATTTGATTAATACAAACTTAAGTGTTTTGAAATCACAATGGGAAAATAGTTTGTTGTAAGGGGGAGTTCTGATTGTTTATGCCAAGTGGATGGCGATTTGATGCGATTTGATGTCAGTTGTCAACTTTATTGTATAGTTGGTTTTCAAATTTCCTAAAATGTGTTTGCATTTTAGGGGGAGTAAAAATTTTCAGAAAATCCAAAAACATTAGAAAATTTGAAAAAGGCAAAAACATGATAAAATCAAAAATGAGTTTTGTTGTCTAAAAGAGGAAATGATAGTACATCAGTGGACTGTCACAACATGCTAAAGAAATGGAAGGTATAAATGTGATAAACAATCTCACTGTGGATATGTCACTAGGTTTTTGCACATTTAGTAAATTGAGACGAGATATAAACATAAAATTTACTTGCGTCTACGTGGGGAACATCTCCAGGATATATAGGTAACCCCTGAAATCTTGTTTGAAGGGTCCCGTATTCTGAGATACTAGGTCTTTATGCTTAGTGATATCTGGGGTATTATCCCGGGACTTCTGATTTTGCGGAAGCAATGGCCTAGTCCCTGGAGAATACTTTACGCTGCTTTGAAATATAAGCCTTCCCTCAGCATAAAAAATGATAACACATTGCAAAATGGTTAATCATGTGCTGTTGAAAAGAAGATCCCCAAAGGGGACCCACCAAAAGTCGAAGCCGTCATCTCTCTGCGTATCGAAAGATCGACCTGAGCTCTCACGGCCCTCGCAATTAACCCCTTACAGATATCATCTAGGTATATTCACCTGTAAGACTGAATACTGGGGTCTGGATACGGGAGTATATACTGAGGTGGGACACATGTAGATGTTTAAGTCCTAAAACACTAATTCGTATCTCGAAGCAGTTGAACTTTGTGTGAAAATTTAAGTGGACAAGTATACTGACAATCTAGGTGAATTGTTTAGAACTTAAAATGTAATGAAGCTTAACGGTGTTGGTGATATGTCTCATAAACTGATATGATCCTCTTACACAAACTCACAAAAATATTGTATGTAAATATTTCTTTACTGCATTTCGTTTATATTATATTAAAAATTCAAAAAGATTTTCGGTGTGTTTTAGCATAAATTTTGAAAAATCCAAAAAGATTTTAGACGACTGATGTTGAAAAGATGATTTTCAAAATTCTGAGTGTTAAACATGACGAACAGGTTTGGGAAAGTGTGTTTTGAAGATGTGTGAAATGAAAATGTTTTCATAACCCTAAAGTGGTTCATCAGATTGGAAAATCATTGTGTTTTTAAGAAGTGTTTTGGAGTTAGTACATATGTTTGTGATTGAAATATGTATGTAAGAGAAATTTTACTTTGAGGTAGAGTTTTTGCAGGATAAGATGAAAAGCTGTGAGATGGAAAGACAGACAACGATTCTAATGCTGAAGATGCTGATGATCTGAAGAAATGACAGCATATCGCAAGGGGGAGTCTGAAAACCTGCAAGTAAAGACTAAGAGTGAAGCCCAGAGATAGATCAAGACTGAAGATGGTGAAGACTCGACACTTAAGACTCGTCAACATCTGAGGGGGAGTCTGTTGGTGCAGTCATCTGTCGTCTTCGTCTAATGTCGAGTCTCAGCTTCGTTGCGGATCTGATCAGGCATGATGTCATCATATATAATGATGACATCATATCAATGACATCATCATTGCATCATATAACAACATGACAAAGCAATCTACGAAAATTCAAGTCTTTCATATAAGACAAAATCTTGGAGGTCCAATGAGAAGCAACTATGTTTTGGTCCAATGAGAAGCTAGCCATTTGAATGGTTCTATTAGAATGAGTCTTGAAATAGGAAATTTAATGTTAGCCGTTTGAGTTAGGTCCAACCGTTTGAGTTTATAGTTGTCGTTTGAACAGTTGGCCGTTTGAAAGTTTGTGTCCGTTTGAGAAGTTTCAAACGGTAGGTCCTTGTACTATAAATAGGTGTCAAGCATTGTCATTTGTAATGATCAGGTCTTGTGATACCGAAGTGCTGCCGGTATTTCCTCTAACTGTAAACGTTGTCAATCTAATATACAAGAGGTTTAAAGTACTTTTCAAGCTGTGTACACGTCCGTTTCTTAGTTTCCGCCTCTGAAACGTACGAGAGCTCTTCCGAACGACTCGTTTAGGTCGCGACACGATCCTACACTTAAACATCCATCGGATTCACAACGAATGACAAAGTATAGCCCGAGTTAGGGCAACACTTAAACATCCATCGGATTCACGACGAATGACAATGTACAGTACTTAAACATCCATCGGATTGGTTTCAATCGATCGGATAAAGTATCGTACCAGTGATTAGAGTTATTACCCTAATAACGAGTAGAGTTTCGGGATTCAGAGTATAATACCCGAGCTATAGTTTTGCTATAATAGAAGCTAAAAGCAGAAAAGAATTGAGCAAATATCAACTGAACTTGAACTCCTCATTTATAGGCTGGAAATGGGGCGCGTCGCGGCCCGCGTAAACTCAAAAGAAACTTTACGCGGCCCGTGAGGGAGTTTGGATCAGATCGGAGGTTGCTGAGTCATTGGTGGTCTTGACACATGTGATGACACATTGTCTTCATGCGTATCCGGTGATTTTCGATCTGTCGCGGCCCGCGTAGACTACTCTTATGTCTTACGCGGCCCGCGTGAACTCCAGGTTTCTAAATTTCTTGGTTTTTCATGAACATTAGGGTTTTAGGGGTCCGGGTTTTCAGTTACGGAGCGTTTTAGAACATTTTTGGGCGAGTCATTACATCCTCCCCACCTTGTTTTAAATCTCGTCCTCGAGATTTGGGCTACGATATCCCTTTTAGAGTTAAGTCACATCTTAGTCAATAAGAACAGTTTTAAGATATGTTCAAATGAATACGTGTTTCAACAAATAGGGTTCAATGGTTTAACTGAATTAATTCAAGAAGTCGATGTCAAATGAGATGAAATGATATAGTTTTCTAAGGTGATTAGGTTCAAGTTAAAAGAGATATATGATCAATAGACATAAATGTTTACAAGTTGTGAATGATTTTTAGAAACAATCACTGTCAATAGAAAATTTACTTTGATTGTCAACTAAGGAAGACTTAGAATCAACAAGCTCGAATGAAATAGAAGTACGAAAATGATTTGTCAATTGAGAAAAATCAATGGGTTGACTTCTATCGAATTACCGATATACAACAGAGTTTAGTGTATCATTGTCTTAACACATAGTTGTATTAAGACCACTTTCAAGGATGAGTCAAGCGAAAGGTATATATAGATTAGCTCAAGCTACAAGTCTATACTGACACCACAAGGTGTCGTAGTGATCGAAATAATAATAACGGTGACCGAACGAGTTCACCGTGTTTGAAATTAAATGAAAGTTCAACGAAGTAAGTTCGAATATTTGTTTCAAACAAATCTAGTAGGATTTTTTTGATTGAAATTGAAACAATAGAATAATGTTTTTTGATTGAAGATGATAAAGCAATAAATATTACGAAATGCTCGATTGATGCTGTAAGAACCATTTAAGAGATACACTGAAATATGACATGAATTTGTGTATCATTATCTTAGCACACGATTGTGTTAAGATTGCTTTTATAGGATAAATCAACAAAGCGGATTCAATATAAATAAATAATTAAATCCGTATATAGTGTGTGCAAATAAGATTAGCGCAAGCTTCAAATTTGGGAAAACGTCACTGTTTTGGTCAAAAATTACCGAAGCAATTAAGTGATCAAATTAGTTAAGTGAGGTAGTGTGCTAGAAATGAGTGTCGAAAATATGTTAATCAAATTAATTGCAAAAACAGTTTCAGGATACGGCTCAGGATATAGAGCTGTATCTGTGATCAAACAATAAGCAAAAAAGTAAAGGTTGACATGTGATGTACGAGGAAAGCCCTTGATCAATCTAAATCGCTCGCACAAAACCTCGGGAGCTGACAATCGCAGCTGCCTTGTTCTTCTATTACTTCAAATATCAGGATATAGTGCAGGATGCGATGCGGATCAACTAGGTGTTACAATGTAATTTGAGTACAAGTGTTGGTGTATAGTGTTTTCTAGCAGCTAGAAAGTAAAGTGTGCGAAAGAGTGTGTGTGTAAAGTTGCGTGCCTTAATCTGATCTGCCCCATCTATTTATAGTAAAAGAAACATAACAAACTACCCTATTAAACCGGGATCCGGCGGATATTCCCCACTTGAACGTTGTAGACCTGGTCTTTCGGGTCCAACGTCTCTCAAATAACTGGCTTGCCCGTGTCTCTAGGAGAAGAAGTCCATCTGATCGTTAGTGACCTACAGCTTCTTACCTGCATGTGGTCAATTTAGTTAACACCAGGATATCACCCAGGATGTTACCGATATCCCGGTCCAGTATCCTGATTATAAGCAAACAATCAAAAGCAGGATATTAGTCAGGATATATACGCTCAGAAAATGACCCATAACAATTGTCCCCAAATATATCTGTTGGTATACCAATCCAACGGATATATTTTAAAAATTCTGTTTCGTAGACCGAGGCAATTAAAACGAGGTGACGTTTGAAATGACATTGTGCAACTTCCCATACTAATTTTACTCTTCACCCCTATATCCAGCCTATGATTAGCCGAGATATTTCACATTGTTATCATTACTCTGCAAGCAATTTCCAGGTACTCATCCTTTCTTTCATCCTCTGTATTTCTTTGAATTTCTTTTAGTTTGCTTGATACCCCTCATGGCATCACGGACAAGATCTCGTTCGGTTGAACCAGTCCCAACCCTCGTGAGTCAAAACCTCATACGAGAACCAGAAAAAGAAATCTGCTGCTTTAATATTGCTGATATCGCTACCCTGAAGGATTCCGGCGCCTTTCCTGCTAGAACAGTCATTCGCCCTTTTGATCGGGAGGTCCGATCAGACGTGTCATCAGACGAGTGGGTCTGCTTTTTCGCCTACCCCTTTTCTTTGGGACTCCAGTATCCATTTCCACCCTTCATCTCTCGTTTCTTCGACCTCACCGGCCTTAGTTATGCCCAAACTATGCGAATGGTCTGGCGAGTTTTGATGGTGCTAGATCAAATCAAATCTCGCAATTGCCCTGACCTGTGTATTGAAGACCTCCCCATAGCATACCGGTTGAGGTCCCATGGTGACAGCCGTTTTCTTTTGTTTTCCACCTCCGAGAGCCCTTTAGTCCTTAAGGCCACCAAGAACGAAGACCAATGGCGGCGAAAGTTCTTTTTCGTGAAAAGAGACTCTATTGACAAGGGTTTCGATCTGCCGGTTAGATTGTTAACCAAGGGTAGGATCTAGGGCTTTAGGAATATCCCCAAATGTATCCTTAAACTATATCCCAGACTTATATCCTGATGTTTTTATGCAACGAACTTCAGAGATTTAGCACCCCCAAGTGCGGAATCTGAGTCCAGGATCAAAGAAATCTACCGACTTCCTGCCAGTGAAAGAACCTTCTCCCTGTCTCTTACAGATTCAAGCCAAAAATCAAGTTCAGAGATGTCTGGTAAGCATATTCTCAGTAATTATATTTATTTATTAAACCGATTATCTTTCGGAGGTATGATGAGTTTAAAAATATCTTCCCTTGTGCAGTACCAGTTGTCAACCTCGAAGGCTTCCAACTTGACGAGTTGGATAGTTACTCTAGCCTTGTACCTGTCAAGCAAGAATCTAAGCCGAAGTCACCTGCCACACCAAAGTCTACCACTTCAAAGATCACCACTGCTCCAAAAGTTCCTCCAGCATCCAGGACCCGAGCCTCTAGCTCCCGGAAGAGAAAAGAAATGGATTCTCCAGCTGCCTCTGAGGTATTCTCTCTCTCGAACCATGGATTTAGTGAAGCCACTTCATTCCTCAAGCAGGTAAAAATTCCCTTCCGATATCCTGAACATGCATGTTAACCATTATCCTGCTCATTTTATATTGATACCTATGTCTTTAACTGCAGGGCTTGGAACGTCTCATGCACTTGTATGAAGACGCCTGTAGGCTTAATAAGATGCTGGAGATTAAGCTCGAAAAAGTTGAAGCCAGTATAGCTGATCAAGGAACGATTGCGGCAGCCAAGTCCCAACATTTTGAAGATAAATACAAGGCAATGACCCAGGAGCACCAAGCTGCCCCCCACAAAGCCAATGAGGATGCTCAAGCCAAACTAGATGCCGCCCTTCTTCAATACCGGCAGGATATGAGTTCCTATCGGGACAGTCTCAAAGCATCCATTGTTATTTCCCTTCTCCAAGCCAGGTTAAGGATGGCTTATGAGGCCAAAGCCTTGGGCTTCAAATGCCCCTCCTGGAATGTAAAGGCTTGGGAAGCGAAATTACAGGATCTTGGAGGCCATCCTGTCGCTCATCCCGCAAAACATGCTGGTGAAGAGCCTTCTAAGGCGGCAGAGGAAGTGGCCAATGCTGGTGATGATGCCGAGAAGAATCCTGAGGGTGATACTGGTGCAGATGCTGGGAAAGAAGTTGCTGATCAAGAAGGTGCTGCCCTTTAGGCGGCGAAGTGGGCGATGATGGATATACGTGCCAAGGCCGGAGCCCACTTTTTTAAATTTCATGGTTGTGGTTTGTACAAACAATTTACTTTTCCTGTCGTTGAACAATTTATATTTCCTGCACTAGAACAATACGATGACCAAAGGTGGATGGGTCCTGGGTTTCAGGATGAAGCCCTTGGTCATCGGTTAGTATAACATGTTTTGAATGTCGTAACGGTTGACGGTGGACAGGTCCCGTTTTGAGACAAAACCTTCAACCGTTATGTAAGTATGGTAAAGACTAATCGTGCTTTTGGCGGATGGGCCTCGGTTTGAGGTGAAACTAAAAGCACAACTTTTGTCATGTTAATAATATAACTTCCTTTTGACTTGTTTGTTGTTGCCTTCTAATTTCTGTCATGCATTTCTTAGTTCAGATTTTACAAAATATCCTGATCAATATACTCAGTGATATATTGTGGAAATTTTTATTGAATAGAATTTCTAAAAATTCAATCAACTTTAGACAAAACTTCTAAAGAACAAAAGATTGTCCATTTTCTAAAAGCTGTTTTGATAATACTTGTTTGATCAGAGTTTAATTTTCAATCCAAGCATCATTTCCCAAACATTTTAATCAAATATCCCGAAACGTATCCCAAAAACACATTTTGAAAACACATCCTAAAGATATATCCTTATCAGTATATTTTGAGCATTGATCAGAGTTAAACAATTCATGTAAGATTCACAAAGGAAAGATCATACCAGGAATCGAGTGCAACCCTAATATCAAACTCCAACCCCTTTTGCGACTTCTCCTACTAAGATGTCCCCAGTCCGAGACACTTAGCCCAATTTTGATCTTTTGAGCGTCACACAATTGTTTTAGAAGAAATGCCCCATGTGCATGAAGTCTTTAAATACTTAGAAAATTTTAGAATATTAGTTCCAACTGTTTAGACAATTCTTGTGTTACAGGGGTAAAACCCAAATATATACTGGGGATAAATCCATAGTATCCTGGGGAAAATCCCAAATTTTCATGCGCTACAGGCGGGAGTGTACAAACTCCAAGACTTAGAAAGGTGAAAACCTTTAAACCTTAGAGAGTATGAAAATACCCTTTCGTGAGAGAGGGTGATCAATCCTCATATACCTTTAGGATTCAGGATATAGCCAATAGTAACGAAATTGTCAGCCACTTTTACATGAACTGGTCCCATCACCTTGAACTATTCCCGAATAACTTGCGCTCCAGGTGGGGTGTTTAAACCCAATTCAGAAGAAAGGTGAATACCTTAAAACCTGTGAAGGGATCAGGATCCCTTAGACGTGAGAGAGGGGGCCAATCCTCTAATCTTTCGAAGTATCCTGAATGTGTATCCTAGTGCTATATCCCGAAGCATATTCTGCAAAACACTTATAAGCTAAGGTGGGTGTTAGCCTGGCTAATACCCCTCCGATGCTTAAGTCAGCAATGGGTTCAAAACAGTAAATAATATTAAGATTCGATAAAAGAGACATAAATCATACCATCCTGAGTTGGAATTTAAATTCCATACTCACTTGAAATAGAGTTTTAGATGTACAGCATTCTAGGATCTCGGTAGCATATCTCCCTCCATATTTTTGAGTCGGTATGCTCCTTTTCCTGATTCTGATTCAACCTCATAGGGTCCTTCCCATTTCGGAGCCCACTTTCCATCAGCAGGATTAGTAGTATTCTGAAAAGCTTTTCTTAATACCCAATCTCCAACCTGAAATCTTCTAGTCCTGATATTCTTGTTATATGCTTTAGATCTGTTGATATGCTGCCATCCTTAGCCTTGCAGCGTCTCTTGTCTCATCTACAGTGTTCAAATTTTGGCACAAAGCTTCAGGACTCTGCTCAGGATCCCGGAGGATAGATCTTGCCGTAGGTATCACCATTTCTGTTGGGATCACTGCTTCTGCTCCAAATACCAAGGAAAACGGGGTTTGGCCAGTTGCATTTTTTACCGTTGTTCTATCAGCCCACAAAACAAAGGGTAATTCTTCTGCCCATCTTCCTTTCTTAGCCCCTAGTCTCTTTTTTAAGTTGTTGACAATTATCTTGTTCGAGGATTCTGCTTGTCCATTTTTGCTTGAGGATGCACCGGAGTAGACGTGATCATTTTAATTCCCCAACTCTTGCAAAAGTCAGTAGTCCTTTTACTTATAAATTGAGATCCATTGTCACAAATTATCTCAGCTGGTATTCCAAACCTAGTCAGGATATTCCTTTTTTTGAAGGATATCACTTCTTGACCTCTAACCTGAACAAATGCTTCTGCTTCAACCCACTTAGAGAAGTAATCCGTCATTGCCAACATGAAAACCTTTCCTCCTGGAGCCTTTGGAAGCTTTCCCACTATATCCATACCCCATTTCATGAACGGCCAAGGGGAAACAATAGGATACAGCGGTTCAGCAGGCTGATGTAATATGTTACTATGTCTTTGACATGCATCACATCTTCGAGCATATTCCGTGGCATCTTTTCTCATCGTCGACCAATAATATCATGTCCTTAATACTTTTGAAAATAACGACCTGCCCCCAGTATGGTTACCACAATCCCCTTCGTGTATATCCTGAAGCACTTCTTTGGTTTCGGGATCCTCCAAGCACCTCAGATACGGTCCTGCAAGAGATTTCTTATACAAAACGTCATTTATAATAGTGAATCGTGATACCTTCATTCTAAAGGCCTTAGGATTCTCATTCTTTGGGATATGTCCTTCCTTGAGATATCTCATGATTGGAGCCGTCCAGGACTTAAGATCCTCCTTGGGATACTCATCATCAGGGTCCTGAATACTTATTACTTCCTTATCCTGAGGATTCGTCGCAGGATACAGGATATGTAATATTGGTATTCGGGTTCCTTCAGGTATCCTGACCGATGATCCCAGATTTGCCAAGGCATCAGCTTCAGCATTTTTCTCTCTTGGTACCTGTTCAAGTGTAAAAACATCGAAGTATCCTGCTAATTTTTTGAGAATTTCGAGATACTCGATTAACTTTTCTCCTTTAACTGCATAGGTTCCATTAAAATGATTAGTGATTAACAAAGAATCAACATATACTGGCAAATTCTTGATACTCATATTTTTAGCCAACTCTAATCCTGCAATCAAAGCTTCATATTCTGCCTCATTATTAGTAGCAGGAAATTCACACCTAATAGCCTGGGGTAATATGTCCCCCTGTGGCGATTTTAGTAGTATACCTAGACCTACACCTCTTACATTAGATGCACCATCAGTGTATAATGTCTAACATTCTAAGTTTTCTCCTAGCTGCTGTACTTCTAGGTCTACTTCATTTTGAATGTCACTACTGAAATCAGCCACAAAGTCAGCTAAAGCCTGAGACTTTATGGCATTTCTAGGCTCATGCACTAAGTCATAAGCACTTAATTTTACTGACCACTTAGCCATCCTACCCGACATTTCGGGTTTCCTAAGCACGTTTTAACAGGATAATTGGTTTTAACATGAATTCTATGTGTCTCAAAATAATGTCTAAGTTTCGTTGATGCCATAACTAGGGTTAATATTAATTTTTCTAGATGAGAATATCTAGTTTCAGCATCTAATAAACTTTTACTAACATAATAGACAGGATACTGCTGACCTTCATGGTCCTTTATAAGAACAGCACTTACAGCATTCCCTGATACAGCGAGGTATAGGGATAGTGGTTCACCATTTTCATGCTTCATCAATAGAGGTGCAGTTGAGAGATATTGCTTCAAATCCTGGAGGGCTGCTTCATGCTTCTCTTTCCATTCGAACTTTTTGTTCTTCTTGAGGATATCATAAAATTCCTTGCACTTTTCCGAGGATCTTGAAATAAATCTGTTCAATGCTGCTACTCGGCCTGTTAACCATTGAACATCCTTCATATTCGAAGGTGATTTTATATCCATGATAGCTTTAATCTGCTCCGGGCTTGCCTCTATCCCCCTTTTGGTCACCATATATCCTAGAAACTTTCCTGCCCCCACTCCGAAATGGCGCTTAGCAGGATTCAGTTTTATGTTATACTGATCCAGGATATCAAACGCTCCCTTAATATCCTGGAGGTGATCCTCAGCCTTTTAGATTTCACCACCATATCGTCAATATATACCTCCATGGTGTCCCCCAGCTTGTCTTTAAACATCATGTTTACCAACCTCTGGTATGTTGCACCTGCATTTTTCAAACCAAAGGGCATAGCAGTATAACAATAAATACCTGTGGGTGTCATGAAAGCAGTATCCTCCTGATCAGAGGGTTCCATTTGGATTTGCTAAAATCCTGAAGAGGCATCCATGAAGGTTAACATCTCGTGGCCGGCGGTAGCATCTACCATTGAATCAATATGAGGCAGAGGAAATGGGTCTTTGGGACAGGCTTTGTTTAAGTCTGTGTAATCTACACAAACTCTCCATTTCCCATTTTTCTTTTGTACCACGACTACATTCGCAAGCCATTTAGGAAACTTCACTTCTCTAATCATCTTGCCCCTTAGCAGCCTTTCAACTTCCTCTTGGATGATCACATTTTGCTCCAGAGCAAATTTCCTTCTCTTTTGTTGGACCGGCTTGAATGACCTGGCAATACCGAGCTTATGTGTTATAATATCCTTGGAAATACCTGTCATATCCTCGTGCTTCCATGCGAATGTTGACATCCTGCATTTCAAAAAATTAGTCAATTGATTTTCAATATCCTGAGGGATATTGGTTCCCACGAGCACCGAGATATCTGGATTATCCTGATCCAGGATAACTTTCTTTACATCCTGCTCTGAAGCCTCCATGATATCCTAGGCCCGTATCTTTAATTGCTATGCTGTATTAGGCTTGGTTGAGGATTTCATTGAGGATGAGTAGCATTCCTTTGCCTCCTGCTGATCACTATCAACCTTGACAACCCCCAAGGGGTAGGGATCTTGATGCACTGATGATAAGTCGATGGCACAACCTTCATATCATGGATCCATGGCCTGCCTAGTATGATGTTATAGCAGGATAGGGAGTCTATCACACATAAACTTTGTATCGAGTTGACCCCTTCAACATATACTGGTAACTTTATCTCCCCTACGGTATTCCTAGCTTCCCCACTGAAGCCAACGAGCACGGTGGATTTCGAAGTAATGTCCATCGGAGATACATTCATCCTCTTCAATGTTTCCAGCTGAATTATGTTGACAGAGCTGCCATTATCCACTAATATCCTGCGTACAAAATGGTTAGCAACATATAATGTTATTACGAGAGCATCATGGTGAGGATCCTGCACAGTATCCCTGTCATCACTGTCGAAAGTGATCACTTTATCAGTTGTAAGGGTAGTCATCCTGGCTGGTTTGTCTCCCCTTTCAGTCTTAGCCTCCTTTGCATGTCTCTTAGCCGCAGAATACGAAGTCCCACAAATGTCGGATCCTCCTGAAATAAAGTTAATTATTTTGTCATCTGCTGGGGGTGATGCTGCTCCTTCAGGATCCTTCTCAGGATCCTGAGCTTTATTCTTCTTTCTTCCCAGCAAATCCTTCAGATACCCCTTGCTCAATAGGTAGCTTATTTCTTTCCTTAGAGCAATGCAATCCTCGGTCACATGTCCGAAATCTTCATGGAAGGCACACCATTTGGATTTATCCTTCCAATCAGCTTTTTGTTGATTCTTTCTAGGCCACCCAGCTTTGTCTCCTAAACCCTGCATAGCATATATTAACTCAGGTATGTTAACAGAAAAGCAGTATTCAGATAATTCAGGATATTCTTCAGGATCCTCATCTTCAACAGCATTCACTTTCTTGTTGTCATTTCTGCCATATGGCTTAGAGCGATATGGTTTATACGAGGATTCTGATTTCCTGTTGGTTGATTCATAGGTTGAGGTAGAATTCATTCTGTCTTGCATCTTTTTGTCATCTTCCAAGCGAATATATCTCAAGGCCCTATTACGAGCTTCGTCGAGATTCCTGCAGGGGTTCATTACAAGATCCTGATAAAACTGAGAATCCTTTCGTAACCCCATATTAAAAGCCTGCACAGCTGTTGCAACATCAAGATATGGGATATCCAAGGATTCCCGACTAAACTTGTTCACATAATCCCTCAAGGATTCCTGAGGTCCTTGAGTTATCCTGTAAAGATCACTGGTTAGTTTCTCAAAACTCCGGCTGTAAGAAAACTGACTATTAAATAAATTAACCAAATGAGCAAACAAAGTAATTGAGTGAGGAGGAACATTTAACAACCATTTTAAGGCTGATCCTGTCAGGGTAGATCCGAAACCCTTGCACAAGCATGCTTCCTTGAGCTCCGGAGGGATAGGGTTAATCTGCATTCTTTCCCTATACTGGGCAATATGCTCTTCAGGATCCGTAGTCCCATCATACAGCTTCATGTTGGGGGTTTGATATCTCTTTGGGATTTCAGCATCACAGATAGGATATGCAAAGCGGGATATCCTGTGGCTGTCTTGGGATACTTCTGGAATTGGCTGGACTACTCCAGGTACACTGGATATCATGTCCTTCAATTTCTGAAGCTCCCTAGTAAATGTTGACGTCATACCTGCATCCTGCAAAGACCCATTATTGTTAGTAGCAAGAGTATTATTATATGACATGTTACCGGTCTGAGGATTCTGGCCATATCGTGAAGCATATCCTGAGCGCCTCACAGTTGACATCCTGACCGAGGAGGGTATCTCAGGAGTATGATTCTGAGAATGGCTTGGCACGATATTCCCCCGGTTATCTTCAGTGTAAACTGCAGAACTGAAGTTCAAAGCTCTAGACTGCAAAGGATTGACAGTTTCTTCAGCTGGTCTACTTGGGCCGGATTTCAAGAGTTGTATCTCTCTCATCAGCATCCGATTAGTTTCCTGCTGCTGCCTCATCTGTTCTTGTACACTACCAAACAAATTCAGAATTTCATTATTAGAAGCCAAAACAGGACCAGATCCCTGGGTACTGGGAGCGGGAATAACATCCCGAGCCACATGACTTTCAGTTCCGTGTGAAGAAGTTTGCATTCGTGGAGGGGGAGGTGGAAGCACCGAACCAATTGTTGCAGAGGTTGTAGCAGACATGGTGGAAGAGCTCATGTTTGATCTCGAGGCCGTTGAAAACGATGTAGCAAAAAGTTTTGATAATAGAAAACCGAGTAATGATTTTACTAAAGTTTTTAGCAAAAATAGCACCACTTGCCCCACGGTGGGCGCCAAATTGTTTTGGTCAAAAATTACCGAAGCAATTAAGTGATCAAATTAGTTAAGTGAGGTAGTGTGCTAGAAATGAGTGTCAAAAATATGTTAATCAAATTAATTGCAAAAACAGTTTCAGGATACGGCTTAGGATATAGAGCTGTATCTGTGATCAAACAATAAGCAAAAAAGTAAAGATTGACACGTGATGTACGAGGAAAGCCCTTGATCAATCTAGATCGTTGGCACAAAACCTCGGGAGCTGACAATCGCAGCTGCCTTGTTCTTCTATTACTTCAAATATCAGGATACAGTGCAGGATGCGATGCGGATCAACTAGGTGTTACAATGTAATTCGAGTACAAGTATTGGTGTATAGTGTTTTATAGCAGCTAGAGAGTAAAGTGTGCGAAAGAGTGTGTGTGTAAAGTTGCGTGCCTTAATCTGATCCGCCCCATCTGTTTATAGTAAAAGAAACATAACAAACTACCCTATTAAACTGGGATCCGGCGGATATTCCCCACTTGAACGTTGTAGACCTGGTCTTTCGGGTCCAACGTCTCTCAAATAACTGGTTTGCCCGAGTCTCTAGGAGAAGAAGTCCATCTGACCGTTAGTGACCTACAGCTTCTTACCTGCATGTGGTCAATTTAGTTAACACCAGGATATCGCCCAGGATGTTACCAATATCCCGGTCCAGTATCCTGATCATAAGCAAACAATCAAAAGCAGGATATTAGTCAGGATATATACGCTCAGAAAATGACCCATAACAGTCACCACAAGGTGATCGTGATCAAAGAAACGATTCAATGAAGTCGAAGACCAAACAAGCATGTTATGGTTCAAAACAAATGAAATGCTTGTTTTGAAGATGATGGCTTCAAAGGCGAGCAAGTTCAAACAATTGAACTTGGTTTAAACAAAACGAGTTTTTGTATTAATAAGAAAGTTCGGACATGGTCACAACAAAAACCATGTATGCCAAAGGAAATTGAGTTTTTCAAGAAATTCATTGACTCGATATCAAAGAGTCATCGTTTTGCAATAATGCGGTTCACAGTGCAAAAATCAAGTATGGCGAAATGATATTTGAGTTTGGATAAAATAACAAATTGGAATGAAGCCCTCCAGTGGTCTTCATAAATCAAACGAACCACATGCGCAACAAACAGTGCATGTGTAACGTGTGGATTTACCAAGAAATGAAATAGATCAATATTTGCTACTATGAAAGAAATCCTCATGGTATGATGACCATTAGGAGGAGTAGCAATGCAAAAGTCTATTCACAGAGGTCAGAATTTTAACAAAATAAATTTAAGAATTTTATCTGGAAATTTTGGTTGATAACCGTTGTTAAGTGACATTACCAGGGAATGTCGAATAAAATGAAATATGGGAATTTTCAAAGGTATGTTACTCCTTTTGCAGCGTCTGAAGAATTGGATTAGACTATGTACCGATTGTTGTGAAATCTTGTTTTATCGTACCTCAGCAGGATTCATGTTGTTTGTAGGATCACGTGGCCCAGTGCTGCTTTTTGATTAGTAATTCTTCCACTAACGGGATTCGCATTGGGGTCGTCATGCCCAATTATATTTTCAAAAGGCCTTGCCTTGAAAGTCTTGTGTGATATCCTTCGACGTCTGTGGACGTATAATTTAAGTTTCATGTGTTTTCTTGTGTACTAGCACAACTTTACATGCTTCTTACTTGCGTTAATAATTTATGGTAACTCATTGGAAATTCTTTATACTTTTGATGGCGTCCCAACTTAAAGGGTTTCCATTGTTTATATTGTCGCACGAGTTACGGGGCAGATGATCAAACGAAATAATGTTTGATATCGGAATTATAGATATATGCAAGAGATTCCTGATAAAGAAATCTAGATTTATTATTGACACATATGCTTGTGCTTTATTCTTAATTGACTTTTGGAATTACTTATAGATATACATATCTATATAATCATATTTTTCACATGCTGTAATATACATACCCTTCATAAGGTCAATGTATTTAACAAATTCTTATTTCCAAAAACAAGTCAGATATCAGGTCATGATACTATTTAGGGAAATCTTGTCACTTGTTTGACATATTATATACCCCGTTATATCCGGTTCTCGCCGGAGAGGTAACCCCATTATATCCGGACAAGCTGGAGAGTCTGCTACACCATACCCAGTCTTGCAGGAGAAGAAATTTATACTTCCCATAAATAGTATTTTTCTTAAATCATGATTTGGAAAGTGTATTATGACTTTCAACAAAGAAGCAAGAAATTAGTATTCACCTGACGGATCATATTCTAGAACAAAGTAGTACCAATAAATAAGAAATAACAGTGGTCAAGTGTTACTCCTTATTTATTATACTTGCAACATTCTAGTTATCATCCTCACGGCATACCAAAACCCCTCACACTTTATTTATACAAGTATTTAGCTTATCTCGGAGCTTATACTAAGGCATCTTTTCTTAAGTTCAAGTCTAAATGCTATCATGTGTGCTACCAGTTAATAGTAATTTCCTAACTCTTTTATTTAAGCTTAGGTATTATTATCACAACACCTATTGGCTTAAATCAGTGGCTCTGATACCACCTTCTGTCATGACCCCCGACCCCACCCTGGACGGAATCGGGAGCCGCGACCCAGTTCAGTGGTACTGGTGGTTATTTTAAAAACATTGCAGCGGAAATGTTCATCAGGACCGTGAGTTAGGAAAAATTATCAGAGTTTAGAAAACACCGGATTTTATTTATTAAATAGATGGGATAAAACCCATGTTTTACAAAGGTAGCTTTAATAAGGGATAAACCTGAATATACGAAACCATGTTTTCTTAATTTAATTCAATTGATAAAATAAGCCACTTCTTTAAGCTTTTCGATGCCGTGTCATCACTCTTATTCCAATCTACTGTCATTACCTGAAACGTGTTTTTAAAAAGGCTTGGTCAGCAGGAAATACTGGTGAGTTCATTCAGTTTGCACAAAAAGACACATTGTTATAAATTACAGCATAAGAGCGATTACAATGGCTTTTATCTTATTTTTATGTGACGCCGTGTCTTTTCCTGGTGACGATGGTCATACCACTATTGGGTCCTTTCACCCAAGTAGTGATGATTATCACTGTTAGGATTTATTAGCCTAACCGTGAGAAATTAGTAATGTGCACAATACCCCACTACCCAGTGATTAAGATAACCATGACTTAATCCCTGTAATTATAACTTTTGAAAATGCTTGGAATATTGTAAAATATTATTGATAAAAAGAGAATGACTCACATTATAAGAATGCAGTATTGATTTAACAAGCTTCTTGATTCTACTCCTTCTGATAATTAAGCATATACTTTATGGTTTTGAACCTTCTGATGATTAAGCATCCATTTTGATTTTAAGAGTATGGTGTAGAGTTTCGGGTAGTTAAACATTTAGTTTAACATAGTGGAATACGTATTAGTGTAAAACCACATCAAACCTAACAATGGTCACGAGATCCGAACCTTAACGAAATTCACAAAGTATAGTCTTGTTTAGACAGCACTTTGGCATCCGTTTAACGAACTCACAAAGTACAGCACTTTGGCATCCGTTTAACGAACTCACAAAGTACAGCATTTGGCATCCGTTTAACGAACTCACAAAGTACAGTACTTTGGCATCAGTTAGTTGGTTCCTGAATCGATCGGACAGAACATCGCTTTGGTGATTATTGGTTAGAACACCAACGTATAGAGAGAAGAATAGAAGAAATGAGCAAAGGAAAATGAATCCTAAGCTTTCCTATTTATAGTCAAGGGATAAGTTTTACCCCTATATAGAATTTCCCTAGGTGTTATCTTCATTAGTTAAACCTTCCCTAGATAAAACCTTCCCTAGATAACACTTTCCTTAGATAAAATCTTCCTTAGATAATATCTACCCTATATATATCTATTTTTTTTCATGTATATCTATTTAGGTGATAAATAAATCTTACTTAGCTTAATTAATCTCTCTTAGCTTAATTAATCTTGCTTAACTTAATTAATCTCGCTTAGCTTAATTAATCTCGCTTAGCTTAATTAATCTTGCTTAGCTTAATTAATCTCGCTTAGCTTAATTAATATTTCTTAGCTTAATTAATTAATCATACTTAACTTAATTAATTATACTTAACTTAATTAATCATACTTAACTCAATTAGCAGATTAATTAATCTACTCAGCTAGCTTAACTGCTAAATTTCCTTAACAACTAAGTGTACGTAATTAGTAAGTTTAATAAGTTTATTTAACAACTAAGTTTACTTAACTATTAAGTTTACTTAGCTACTAAGTATTCTAGCAGCTCCCTGATTACGAGTTCTAATTTCTAGATACAATGGAACTCGTATTAGTGTATTAACTCAATTCAACTTTAACGATAATCACAAAATCAAAACCCTCACGATGAATGAAAAAGTATAGCCGTATATCGGTAGTACTTAAACATCCATCGGATTCACAATGACTGACAAAGTATAGCCCGAGTTCGGGCAGCACTTAAACATCCATCGGATTCACGACGAATGACAATGTACAGTACTTAAACATCCATCGGATTGGTTTCAATCGATCGGATAAAGTATCGTACCAGTGATTAGAGTTATTACCCTAATAACGGGCAGAGTTTCGGGATTCAGAGTTTAATACCCGAGCTATAGTTTTGCTATAATAGAAGCTAAAAGAAGAAAAGAATTGAGCGAATATCAACTGAACTTGAACTCCTCATCTATAGGCTGGAAATGGGTCGCGTCGCGGCCCGCGTAAACTCAAAAGAAACTTTACGCGTCCCGCGAGGGAGTTTGGATCAGATCGGAGGTTGCTGAGTCATTGGTGGTCTTGACATGTGTGACGACACGTGGCCTTCATGCGTATCCGGTGATTTTCGATCTGTCGCGGTCCGCGTAGACTACTCTTATGTCTTACGCGGCCCGCGTGAACTCCAGGTTTCTAAATTTCTTGGTTTTTCATGAACATTAGGGTTTTAGGGGTCCGGGTTTTCACTTACGGAGCGTTTTAGAACATTTTTGGGCGAGTCGTTGCAGTAAAGGTTGTGTTGCCAAATCTTTAATGCAAAAACAACTGCACCAAGCTCGAGATCGTGGGTTGTATAGTTCTTCTCGTGGATCTTAAGCTGACGAGTGGCGTGCATGATAACCTTGTCCCGTTGCATAAGAACACAACCAAGACCTAGGTTAGAGGCATCGCGGTAGACTACAAAGTCGTCGTTTCCGTCGGGTAATGCGAGCACAGGAGCGTTGCAGAGCATACACTTGACGGTTTGAAAGGCTTCCTCTTATTCGGTTCCCCAAACAAAAGTCTTGTCCTTGTGCGTAAGAGAGGTGAGAGGGACAGCGATTTTTGAGAAATCTGCGATGAATCAGCGATAATAACCCGCCAATCCGAGAAAAGAACGAACTTCGGGCATGTTCTTTGGCGTAATCCAACTTTTAACTGCTTCAATCTTCGCAGGATCGACGTGAATACCTTGACTATTGACAATGTGACCGATAAATTAAACCTCCTTGAGCCAAAACTCACACTTGGAGAACTTGGTATAGAGGCGATTTCCATGGAGTAGTTCAAGAACCAAACGGAGATGTTGCGCTTGTTCGGCTTTTGACTTGGAATAAATCATGATATCATTGATAAAAACGATGACGAAGTGGTCGAGAAAGGGTTTACACACGCGATTCATTAGATCCATAAAGACTGCGGGGGCGTTAGTAAGACCAAAGGGCATAACGAAAAATTCATATTGGCCATAGCGGGTGCGAAAAGCGGTTTTCGGTATATCTTCCTCCTGAATTCGTAACTGATGATAGCCAGAGGGTAAATCGATCTTGGAAAAACACGTAGCACCTTGCAATTGATCAAACAAATCATCAATTTAGGGTAAGGGATAGCGATTCTTGATAGTGAGCTTATTGAGTTCCCTGTAATCGATGCACATCAGGAACGATCCGTCCTTCTTCTTGACAAAAAGGACAAGTGCGCCCCCAAGGAGATGTGCTAGGGCAGATGAAGCCTTTATCAAGCAATTCCTGAAGTTGACTCGAGAGTTCGCGCATTTCAGATGTAGCGAGACGATAAGGCACTTTAGCGACGGGGTTAGCTCCAGGAATGAGGTCAATTCGAAATTTGATATCACGAGACGGCGGTAAACCAAGTAAATCATCAGGAAAGACATGAGGAAAATCACGAACCACGAGTGTCTTTTGCATTGCCTTCTCTTTCTTTTCCTTTTCCACTACTACAACGTGTGCCAAGAAAGCCTTGTATTCTTTGCGGAGATACTTGCTTGCTTTGACACATGAAATGAGTTTCAGCTCCTTCGAAGCGACTTGGCCATAGACACGCAGTTGATCACCATTTGAAAGAGAGAAACATATCATCTTTTCGAAACAAACAACTTCAGCATGATTCTCACGAAGAAAATCCATGCCTACTATGATGCCAAAACTACCGAGCTGCATCTGGATAAGATCGATTGGGAAAACGTGATTTTTGAGCTCAAGAGTACAATCACGTAGAATGGAATTAACAGTGACGGTTCTTCCAGTGGCAATTTCTACGTCGAACGTCGTTGGGAGGTTAGCGCGTTTATGGTTTAAGAGCCTTTCAAATTCGAACGATATAAAACTGTTATCGACTCCAGTATCAAATAAACACGAAGCATAACTACCATTTACGAGAAACGTACCGCTGACAACGTTGTTGTCAGCTTGGGCCTGGCGAGCGTTGATGTTGAAAGCTCGTCCACGGGCTGCTTGTTGAGCTGGCTGCTGCTGTTGATGTTGTTGCTGCGCTGGTTGCTGCTGTGGCTCTTGCTTCACCACTCGGTTTGGGCAGACGTTTGCGAAGTGGTTAGGATCACCACACGCATAGCAGTCTCTTGCATGAGCAGCGGGAGCAGGAGCTGCTTGTTGGCCCTGCGGAGCGGGAAGTGGAGTTGGCAGTGCAGGAGGAGCTTGAACTTGAGTTTGACGGGCGCCAATGCGGCAGTTTGCGTTAAAGTGTCCGTAGAGGTTGCAATGGACACAAAACAGACAATCGGTCCCAACTGGATGATGGTAAGTACAAGTAGGGCATAGGGGATGAGGACCAGTATACGCACGTTTTGCCGGAGGTGCGTTGGTCACGGGTGCGGCTAGTTGGTGGTTCTGGTTCTAAGGTTGGGCTGAGATAGCATTAAGCGGAGCGGCAGTGACAGCACAGTTCTTATTGTTGTTGTTGTTGTTGTTGTTGCTCCTACGCTTGCGGCGTGATGACTTCGAAGCTTGAGGTGAGGCGGTTTCAACAGCGGGAGCAGCAGAAGTAGCGGTGACTTGATGGAGAGTCTTGGTGGAGTTCTTGAAGTAACTAGCCCGAACTCGCTTGTCATTAATCTCAGCAGCGAGCAGGAAGGTCTCCTCAATGGTGGTAGTCTTGGCTGCTTGGACATAATCGGCACCACAATCAGGTAGAGCGCGAATATATTTCTTGATTGTGATGTCGGGAGTTGAGACTTGGCCAGGGCAGATGATGCTGAGCTGTTTAAAGCGAGCAGTAAGACCAGCATTGTCGCCACCTTCTTGCTTTATGTGCCAGAACTCGTCTTCCAGCTTTTGGAGTTCATGTGGGGGATATAATTCTTTCATCATGACTTCCTTCAATTCCTCCCAAGAAAGTCCATAGGCTGCGTCGTTCCCACGCCTGTTTCGCTCTGTTGTCCACCATTACAGTACCCTAGACTGGAAGACCCCATTTGCTTTAACAGTGCGGAGGTTGTCTGGACATCCGCTTTGGCGAAGAGAGACTTCAATCGAGTCGAACCATTGAAACATTGCGCTCGGCCCATATTCCCCAGTGAAGTCTTTGGGTCCACAAGTATAACAACCCTCCTAAAAATATTTTCAGACACCCTAAATGTCCCTAATTATACCCCGTACATGAAAACCGGACCCGTTATAGCCCTACACATATAAAAATCAACAAAAACGAAATTTTGTAGTTTCTCGCGGGCCACGTAAGCCTAAGCTCTGTCTTTCGCAGGGCGCGACGTCCTTGTTCTGATCCAGACACGTGGCGTGCCACGTGGCATCTGACTCAGCAAGGCTACATGCTGACCCGTCAAGGCTATGGCCGCCTTTCAGGCGCTCGCGGGCCGCGAAGGCTTTAGCCTCGGCTTTCACGGGGCACGACGGCCCCCTCGAACAGCCTATATAAGGGGGGCCAGGGCTCATTTGATCGTCGTTCATTTTATGAATTCTCTCTCAACTTTCTAAATAATAGAAATTCTGCTCAAGTATAAAATACACTATATAGTGAAGCTCTGCCTCGTTGTAAGTACTATAACCCTACCATTACCCTACACGATCGATTTAGGATTCCGTAATGCATATCGGCTCTGCCCGACTCAGTCATTGGAATTCTGTCTCGTGTGTACACCCGATTGATTTAGAATTTCCATAATGCATGTCGGCTCTGCCTGACTCAGTCATTGGAATTCTGTCTCGAGTTGTATGGTTAATCTAATTTGGGTTATTTTACTAACACGTGTGCATTATTTGATTCAATAGATAATAACTAGGAGATTCTCAGGAAGCTTTAGTAGTAACTAAACGTGCAATGTGAGTAATCTTTCTTTTTATAAACTGTTTTTACAAAACCTTAATTATTTTAAAATATAATTAGCAGTGATTGAATCTTTATAATTCTTCAATTACTGCCGGTATGTTGGGGTTTTGTATACAAAATGTAGAACACGTTACTATTGGACAATGAGATAGCCAATGAGTAATATGACCCACCAGTCATGGATTGACAGTACTGAATGAGTAATTGTGTAGATATAAACATTGTAATCGCTCTCAATACTGTAAAAATTATAAAACCTGTTTCGATTAAACTGAGATTCACTCACCAATATTTCTTGCTGACAAAATGTTTTAAAACGCATTTCAGGTAACTTAATATGAAAGCCCAATAGAAGCCAGCTGGAGAGCACTGAAGGCTTGGGATAGTGGCTATAAAAGTTACCTAAAATAAACAAGACATTTTGTTTTCAATAATTAGGGTTTATCCCTACCAATGTATTGTCAAATGAACTTGGGTTTTATCCCCATGAATTATTATAAAAAGTATGGTGTTTTACTCTAATAAAAAATTATTTCCTAACTACGGTCCTGATGTATTCCGCTGCCAAATTAATAAACACCCATTCCACCGCTCTGAGTAGCTCGTGGCCGCCCCCTCCTGGGCAGGGGTTAGGGGTTGCGACAGAAGGTGGTATCAGAGCTATAGCCACTAATTTTAGCCAGAAAAGTGTTCTGCTGACACTGAAATTTCAAATTTTGTGTTAGGAAATAAATTGTGTGATTATGTGTTATGTGTTCTTAGACTATTTGTTAGTTTACAGTATGAGTGATCAAGAGACTTCAGATGCTTATCGTCATTTAGATAGTTCACAGAAAAATGAGGGCACCTCATCTCAGCCTGATCCCTCAGGTTATTCAACCGATACCGAAGAAGGAATATTTGTTTTTAAGGAAAAATCGGAGGGACCTTTTACTACTAAGAAAAGAGGTTGGTTTAGTAGAGGGGCTACTGAAAGGAGAAAAAGAATGAAAAAGTTGCAGCAACAGAGAGCTATAACTATAGCCAATAGGGATGCAAATGCCCAAATCCAGGAAGTAACCAGTAGACCACCTTGGGAGGAAGAATTAGAAAGACAATAGGCTAATTTCCACATGTTAGCCACTACAGCCGTAGACAATGACCAAAACCAAGTAGCTGAACCTCCAGACCAACCAATGTTAGAATCCCACTCCGAAAACCAACTCCCGATACCTGCATTTAACCCAGACACATCACCTAGAATCCCAACTCAACGTCCTCCAGGATATGATCCTTGGTTTGATGACAATAGGTCATATTCGGCCTTATACCCTCCTGAAGAAGAACTAAAACCTTTAGAACCTGATCCGTGGAAGGATATAGATAGGACCTTTTTCGAAATGAATAGCGGAGACCCCTACGAGGAACCCCAACCTCCGCCTGAACCATTAGATCCACCAATGAGTAGACAACAGGTGAAGGAACTCCATCAGTATGGAGAAGATTTAGTGAATGAGGGAAATAGAATCCGGCAGATAGGGGAACGATTAGTTTAGAAATACGATGAGAATGAAATGCAGTACTTTATGAACGGAACTTAGAAAATAATTAGATATAAAAAAAGGAATATATATATATATATATATATATATATAAGTAGGGATGCATAGTACTTTTCCTTTTCAGTTGTAATTTGTAATAGATGCATATATGTATGAAAAAGAGTAGAAGTCGTAATGATCGACGATTTTGACCAGCTTGTTCGTGTGCTTGTGTATAAATGAGTATATTCAGTTCTATTATGTGATAATTAATATCTGGTAAATGTCTACAATCTAGATGGACAACGAAGTAAATCAAGAAAACCAGAATAATGAGAATAACGGAAACCAAATAGATAATAGTGCCATTCAACATATAGTAGCACAAGGAATTATAGATGCCATGCCTTACATAATCAAGACTGTTAAGGTAGCAGATAAATCTGCAAATGACAGTAAACGTCAACACACTGAACCAAGTCACAGTGTGAATAATGACAATGGACCTATTATCCAAGTTCCAATCCCTAAAAGGAGAAGAACCGCTCCATACGGTTGTTCTTTTAAAGAATTCTTGGCTTGTAAACCTATAGAATTCTCAGGCAATGAAGGAGCCATTGCAACCTTACGTTGGATAGGAAAGACAGAAGCAGTCATAAAAATAAGTAAATGTGCAGTCGAAGATAAGATTATGTTTGCTTATAATCTTTTCAAAAAGGCAGCCTTAGAATGGTGGAATACTATTCTCCAGTCTAGGGGAAGTGACAGAGTTTATAATATGGAATGGATCAACTTTAAGGAAATAGTTGAAAGAAAATTTTGTCCTCCTAATGAGAAGGAACAAATCGCCAATAAGTTCCTAAATCTCAGAATGACTGGAATAGACTGCAAAGGTTACACTACCATATTCTTCGAATATGCTAGGATAGTACCATCTTTAGCCTCGCCTGAACCAGAATTAATCTCCCGATATGTTTGGGGATTAATTGGTGAGATTAGACATGTAGTCAAGGCAGCTAGACCGCAAACTGTAGAAGAGGCAGTATAATTAGCTAATACCTTGACTGACGAACTGGTGCGTACACAAGAAGAAAACCAGAGGAAGAACCTAGCTCAAAAGCTTACACAGGAATTGTCACACCCTGACTTTTGCTGAAGCGTGATTATGGTGTGGCTTTCTTAATACCATTGCATTCAATCATAACAATAACTATATGATAAGAACCATAGATTTGTCATCTATTAAATAAGCTAAAAACATAACAACACTGTTTTAAAACATAGACTTCAGATTCAAGTTTTACAAACCATACAAATTGTTTATGAGTTCACTAAGGACTCGTCAAAAGATATTAAATATAACTAAGGTTTGGGAGACGTGTCTCATCCAGGAATAAGACACACTGACCAACCCAAAGACCATGGATGACATCTTTATTCCTATCGCAGCATAAAAACTTCCAACGCCCGCCAGATCCACTTACTAATTCCCTGTAATACATGTAGTTTGAAAACATCAACAAAAGTTGAGCGAGTTCATGTGTTCGTTTGTGTGTATGTATAAACCTTTGAAATCGTTGTAAGTATGTATGTAAGTTTATAAGTCCCGGTATGAAAGCAACAAGGAAATAGATCAATTAATGTGTAGCTAATACATTAATATACGTGACATGGTGCAGGAAGACTCAAACCTAGCAGACTTCGTCAATAAGACATAGTCACCACATGGCTCATTCAGCGGGCGCATGGGTGGGGCTCGCTACACCCGAATAAATCTATGACTACTGTCCCTCGGTCCTTCAACGAGGATTAATGGCCTTAAGAGTGCGCCTACCCATTCACATGATCTACTGTACTTTCCAAAGCTAACCATACCAATTGTTTATAACATGTATTTCACCCCCGAAGTTATAAAACTGAAAACAGTTAAAGAGAAAAGGGGGATCATGAACTCACAGTCTTGCGTCTTCGATAATCGTAACTCAAATCCCTTCAGCAAACACGATTACCTACAATGTAATAATGTCTATTAGACGGACGGGTCGTGCCTTGTCTTAGTATTCACGTTTTTGAGTTAAGTTTCCTTTATGTCCTCAATATTATTCCAAGTTATAATTACTTGTTAAAATAATAATTATTTTAACTTAAATTACATTTTTTTAAGTTTTGGAATAATTGTTAAACAATATTTTTGTAATAATACTTCTCAAGTATTTATATTCGTATTTCCTTCCCAAGGATGGGGGTATCTCATACATGTGTATTCGTATTCTTGTATTTTGCCATGTATCGGTGTCGTGTTCCGGTGTACTATTCCAAATAAAAATATGCCAATATATATTTCCAATATATATTTTAAGGAATATCACTTAGAAAAATTATTCATAATTTTTCTTTCGGCAAAAAATATTTGTAATTCCAAAACAATTTACTTTCAAGGCTCACTTAGAAAATATTTAAACTTATTTTATCCCAAAAATAATGTATTTCAAGTTTATCCAAGAAAATATATATTTTCCCAAAAATCATATATTTTCTAAAAATTCCAAGAAAATACATTTTTACTTCCCAAAAATAATATATTTTCTCCTTGTCAAAGATATGGTATAACTTTGTGATAATTGGAAGAATCATATTTTCCTTTCTTATGTCCAAAATATTTTTCACCAGAAATATACTTAAAAATGTATTTTCCGGAATATTTTGTAAGTTACATCCTTTCGTTCGGTTTCCCAATATTATGTGTGTAACTTATGTATTTATCCCTTATGATTTTTGGTAATATCCTGTATTGTAATCCCTTGGTATTTTGTTAAGTTATATTATTTTAAATCCTAAATAATATAGCTAATACACAAAGTATACAAATATTCACACACGTGTCTTTAATATATATCTAGCCATTTTTATTTATAAAAACCAACCTCCAATATTTGTATTTTTGCAACAAAATTATGGCAAAGTTTATATTGAAAACTCAAAGTCAAAACACACTTGTAAATATTTGTTTGAAAATATTTTTCAAAGTGTTTATATTTTTAGAAAATTTTGCCATAGTTTCCCCTAAAAATGGAGGTGTCCATGCTATCAAAGCATATCATTTTTTTTTAAATCATCTCAACAATCAACAATTCAATCAATCAATTCAATCAATACTTACCTAGTGCCAAAATTATGTAATTTACCTAACAACATGAACTTGAACTTTAATAAAAACTTGTAGTAACTTGGTAGTGTGTTTAGTAGGTTTAGTTACCCCTTTAAAATGTGTTTACTTCTTTAAAAGTTTCATTCTTGAAAGATTTAGGTGTTTACAACTTACATAAAAATCATTCTTTTGAATTTTTCTTGTTAACAATGTATTTTTATACTTGTTTCACCACTAGAAACATGGTTAGTTTCTTTAAAAACAATGTTTTAGTAAATCTTGTGTATAACTTTAGTTTCTTGAGAAAACTAGTTTTGAAATCATCCAAGTTTATGTCTAGTAACATGTTACATACTTCAACATTCGCAAAATCATTTTCATTCTTCAAGTTCATGAGTAACATAGAGTATGATCATCTTGGTCTTTCACCAGATCATCATCTTAACTTACTAGATCATGTGTTTAATCACAATTTTGTAGGTTTCATATGATGTCTAACATCATTAACACAAACAATCAATCATCAAGAAGCAAAACAACACTAAACAATATGTATTCTTATGTTATTAAGCTTTATGTTCATGTTTCATCTTCATGCTCATTAGTGTTCTTTATGATTATCATCACATATCATCTTTTAACCAACTAAATAAGAAGCAAATTCAAGTTACAAGAGGCTTACTACTAGCACAAGGGCTAGGGATGAACACAAGAAGATGAAGATGGTAAATGTGATGGATAAAAGAAAATGGAAGTGGTCCTTCAATCTCCAAGAGAACCAAGCTTACTTGTAGATCTTCTTACACCTTGAGATGTCTTGAGAATGGATGAACTTGAGTGAATGATGATGATGGTAGATGGTTGTGGGTTCGGTCGAGAGCCAAGGAGAGGGAAAGAGAGAAAGTGTGTGTTGTGTAGGTGTAAGAATGAGAGTTATGATCTAGTATAACATTCTTATAACCATCTTTCCCCTTAATCCTTTGGTTAATATGTTTGTTAAGTACAAGACAAGATCTATAAACATATCAAGGCAAATCAAAATGAATCAAAGGAAATCAAGGGTGGGTCCACCCTTGTGACTGTCCACCATGGGGTGGGGAGGGGGGGTATAAGGTTGGGTTGTGATGGATAGTTAGGGATATTAGTTAGATTCTAAGTGTGATGTTTAGTGTTTATGCATATTATGTGTTATATAGTGTGTTAGGGTGTTCGGGGCCCATAACTAGCTTGGAAACATTAAAACAATGCTTCTAGTGTAATTTTGATATTTCGGGTAGTGTCCGGTTGTTCGGTTAGATACCGGTTCGTTAAAGTGCTAAATTATACCGTTTAGTGTTCGTTATGTACCTTTTTGTGACGCTTTTAATTCCCGACACTTAGGAAAGCATTCAGGACCATTTAGTCATTTTTGCATGTTACTAGCTTGTTAAAATGCTGATTTTTGCTGAATTATGCTGAATTCAGCACTTTGGGTGAGTTTTAGGCACTTACCGGCACTTAAACTATCATCTAGAAATGCAGTTTTGTGATCCTCACTTTCCTACACACTATACTTAGTGTAGTACTTAGTTTCTGGCTCATACTGTGTCTCAAAACAACGTCTGTCTATGTACTGAACTCCGTCAGCATTTTCCTGGTGAGTCAGTTAACTGTGCTAACTGTGCCTTGTGCATCATTTATGTCTATATGTTTGCATGCAGTCAATGATATGCCATTTGCAATATGTGATGCACATGTGTGTATAAAGCAATAATCAGAAAACAGTTCAAGTCATTAATTGTAATTCAGCACAGTCATTAAACATTAATTAAGATTAATTAATTGTACGGATGCATGCAAATTTGGCAATTGTCACATTCTCCCCCTGTCAAGAAAATTTCATCCTCGAAATTTATACTACCTTAACTCCTTAGGGTTACATTATGCGTGTATGTATATGAATAATACTGAGGTAGATAACCATAAAACCGAATCAATTCTTATTCGTATCAGGTGAATCCAAGAATATATTACAACAACACGAATCCAATGGTTAAAAAGGTATGTGCTCTAGCATTTGATGTCAAAGGACACGAGATGTATAGATATAGAATCTAGTGTAACTTAGTTAACAGGGGTGCAACAAAGGAGTTTTGACCAATGGATTCTCAAACAATCGGTCACAATATGCAAACGAGTTTTCACAAACCATAGCATCCGCTATATGAACTCAAAATCAACAACTCGAATGTGATAGTAACATGAAAATGATCTGTTAACTTTCGAACAAATACATGGATAAAATAGTGTGTTGACATTCTTGAATTGCGATAATACACCGAATGAAACACAAGCGAATCTGGTGTATTATTGCCTTAGTTCGTAGTTGCATTCGGAATGTTTAAATGACAAGTCAAACAAAAGTATGTGTAGTTTTGTGTGAAACGGTTGACCATGATTAGCACAAGCTACAAATTTGTAATGACACCACAAGGTATCGTGATGACACAATTCAATAATAGTGGCGACTGAACAAGTTCACCATGTTCGAAATCAAATGAAAGTGTACTGAGACAATCTGAAGATTTGATTTACACAATGTCATAGAGTTTCCAATTGAATACGGAACATCAAAGAACCACTGTTTCCGATCGAAGATGAAAAAGTAATAAGTACCGCAAGGCATTCGATTGACCATGAAAGAATCGTTAGGAGGTACACCGTGCTATGAAATGAATCTATGTACCATTGCCTTAACACACAACTGTGTTAGGGCCGCTTTAATTGTGATAAACAAAATGGATTTAGAACAAGTCAATAAATAAACAATTAGATCCGTGTATGAGGTGCACAACCAAATTAGCACAAGCTTCAATTTTGTGAAAGTATCACCACAAGGTGTTGAAACCAACAAACGATTTAGTGGATTCGTAGACCAATCAAGTCTACTACGACTCGAAACAAAAGAACCTTTGCAAAAATATTTGAATATGATGCTCTCAATACATCATATGGCGTCTTAAATTGAATATGCGAAATGGATAAGTTCAAGCAATTGAATTTGGTTTCAGCGTAACCTGACAATAAACGTATGTATCAACAAGGGAATCTCAGCATGGTTACGAAGATAAACCATGAATGTAACTTGAAAGAAAAGAAGTCTCAAGAAAGTGTGTTGACTTGATAACAAGGAAGCCAACAATTACCATAATGTAGGTCATTCGAATCACAAATCAGTAATTAGATTTAGCAAAATAATATTTGAACTTCAATGAAGCGTTTATTCGAAATGAAACCGCATGTGTAGCAAATGGTGCATGCGTAACATATAAGTTTTCAGGTAATGACACAATGAGTATTTGCTAAAATGAAGAAATTTTCTAAAATGAAGAAATGACCAAGTATCGAAGCAAATGTGTGTTCGCTCTCAGCGAAAAAAATTAACGCGATGCCACTACCATTAAGGGGAGTAGAGATGCAAACATCTACTCTCTAGAAGCAAAAGTGAAGATTTCAACAAAAGAAATTTGAGTACTTTCTGTTTGGTTAACTAAAATAGCATATATGTCAGGATAATGGGGTTTGCTTGAGTTAACAGGTGTGGTTCCTAAGCAACCTTTACAAGTTTGGACCTGGGTTCCCAAAGGTCCTAAGTACATGTTTTCTAGATTCTCAAAGTTTCGTGTTCTGTATAAAACTGTTTTGTGCATCGTGTAGGAAACACCATTTTTGTGCACGCTTAAAACAAGTTATTGTCCCACAATTTCCCCGGTATACTTTCTTCCTGAACTCACAGCTAATGACACTCGATCATCGATCAGTCGTGAAATAGTAGTTGGATCCTCACAGTTAGTTCTCGTTAATCCTCAGCAAGAGTTACCGACTCTTGTTGGTTAGCTCATTCGGCTCCTGGTAATTGATGCTCATTTGAAAATCATCGTCCTTCTCCTTGACGAGCAGAACCGGGGTTACCCAAAACGGGAAACTTGGTCTGTTAACTTCCTTCTCTATCAACTACTGAAGCTACACTGATAATCCTTGCATCTCCGAAGGTGTAAGTCACTAAGGTGCATTGACTGCAGGTGCGGCACCTGGAATCAAATCAATGCGAAATTCGACTTGTCGTTGAGGAGATAATTCTGGAAAGTCTTCGAGGAAGACTTCAGGATATTCCCTTATGTCACACCCCAATTTCCACGTATCACCGGTGGGCCCGGTGGGGAGTATAGTGACGTAGTTGATATCATCATAGTCAAACAACACAATATTTAAATGCACAGCGGAAGCAAAAGATAAATATATTACAAACTGATATAAAGTAATATCAAGTATTACAAACGAAATGTAAAGGATCCACAGGCGGATAAAAAAAAATAAAATGAATCATTTGTTCAACAGACTTTAAGGCATCCAAGCTTGCGAGACTTATTGTGGACGCTAGAAGACAGCCAGCCTATTACGAGTAGTACCTGCACTTAACCTTTTGGAAAATACGTCAGTTTACACTGGTAAATACAATTTAACTGACTCATTTTGAAAAGGGTTGAAAATTGATTTGAATGCACGTGGCACAAAACATTTTATAACTTGGGATAATTATTTAATATTATAATCTTGTGAACGAATTACATGTTACTTGTGCGTTCAGTAGCCTGGATCTCGTCCGGGTTAAAGATCAATAGACCCACCACAATATTGAGTTATACACTGACAGGTGTACGCCTACACCCCGTGCTCAGGTCGTGGCCATCTCGTAAGATGATGCCAAGGATATCCGGGACATGGTCATTAACCCCCAAAGGCTTTAAGTGAACAAGACTGTTTAAACGAGCCGATCAAATTATTCAATTAACCACCCAAAGATGTAAGATTTGATGCTCGATCAAGCGGTATTCTATATACCGTAACCCAAGCCCGTATAGGGAAAATAAGTTAAAAGTATTTACCTGAGCTAAATATAAATTCAATCCCAGCCGTATACCACCAAGCAAGTACAGATAGCTTTTACTGGGCTCCTAAATCTGGAATGAAGGTTTTTAATAACGTATTAGATTCCTAACAGGTCTTTAATTAAGCCTAAGCTTAGACCGGTTAACTTTCAAAAGGAAGACACGGTTCAAACGCATGATAAAGCGAAGACCGGTTTAGAATGTGGTTTTGACCCGACAAGCTTGCATGCTTGTTTAATATGGGTAACTTAAACACATTCTGGATTTTGAGACAAAAATGATATGGTTTGACCCGCTTTGGCTAATATATGCGAACTAGTCACATAAGCCGATCTGAACGCGAAAAGTGCGTAACGAGTAACCAAAAGAGTCATATATAGGTTTCCTAAGTTAATATGCCTTTAATATGTTGTGATATCAGTAGGATATCTTCCATTATGCCCAAAACAAGTTTAATCTCAAAATAAGCCCCGTAGGGGTATTTTGGTCATTTTAAAGATTATAAAAGAGTTTATTTATAAATCTGAGTTACAGGTCTGATTTATACAGTAAATACACTTAATTTAACATGTTATCATAGTAGGGTATGACCTATATGTGAAACTTATCATTTAAAACCAAACTATGCCCCTTAGGGGTATTTTGGTAATTTCACTTAGGCTAAAAAGGTCACAACTGGAAACCTGAGTTTAAAAACTTTTACTCACTGTTAATATATAAAAATATACTAAAAATATCAGTAGGTATCAACCTTATATGTTTAATATGGTCTTAGCACATACTATGCGTTAAAAACGCTTAAAAGGACGATTTGGAGCCATTTCCGGGTTTTCAAAGAAAAGCTGATATTTTTATAATTCCAGAAGGCTCAAAATATTGTATTTATCGAATAAAATCAGTAGAAAAAGGTTTGGGGTCAAAAGGATTTGTAAAACTCATTTTATGGCTTAAAAGGGCAAAACCGTCATAACCTGAATCAACCTAGAGACCTATGTTATGCTCAGCCAAAAATTAAATAAAAATCTTCAAAAATCCCAAAATATTATATTACATCAGTGGGTAAAAAGTTTGATATCAAAAAGTGGGTTTAAATAGGCTATACGCTAATTACGCCAATTAATTAACATAAAGCTTTCAAATTACGCTAATGAGCATAACTCTTAATCTAGACCTCAAACTGATATCAAATTTTAGGTGCAAGTTTATAAATCAGTAACTAAGGTTTCTACTCTTTCACTTTTTCAAAAATCACGTTTTATAGTCAAAAGGGCATAATAGTCAACATTTAAGCATTAATCGGAAACAAGCATATGAATCAGATAAGTATTGAATCAAGTTGCATAATCTCAGAGAGTTATACTTATATGAAACCTGGTCCAAAATAAGCTCTAAGGCAGATCTTAAACATGCATAAATGGGTCAGAACTGAAAGTTAAAGCAAAAGTCAAATTATGCAACTTTCGGTTCCGATCCGGGTTTAATACTGAAAATTGTCGAGTTGAACATGTTGGGACATGTTCTTACATTAATTACCATGTTATATTAATGATCAAACAGGTTGCATGTACCCTACATTGCTAATTATGCTTAAATTTGAAAATACACATTCTGTTGACTTTTTAAAGTAAGCTTTGACTCGACAATTAACATAGTTAGAGTGGGAATCTGAAAGTACCCTTTTAAGGGTTTGTTACCCACATAAATACCTACTTGTAGGTACTTTCAATTCGAGAAATGATTGGGCGGATTTCAATTAATCGCAAAGTCAAATTTAAATTACGACGGTTTGACTAATATCTAATTAACTAAGCTAAAACGAAATCGAAAGGGTTATGTACACTTACAAGAGTCCTAATTACTATTAGAGATCACTAGAAGGCCTGAGGTTGATCAGAGAGCTTCAGAATTTAGAATGCAAGTGAAGTATCAAGTGAACTCATCACCTATTTATAGTTTTCGGGACTTCGTATGATCGCGACAAGTGTCGGGGACATGTAATCAGATTAGGACAGGTGTTAAACCACCTTTTAAAACTGGTGGGCAGCCCCTAGAATCAAGTTTGAGAGCTAGGAACCAGTTTTGAACAACATCCAGCAATAAACAGGCTGTTTTCAGCTGTTTTCCACATCTGGCCAGGCCTCGCGGCCCGCGTAGGAAACAACAGGAAGTTACGCGGCCCGCCTGACAGTCTATCTCAGCAACAGCAGTTTCAAATATGGCAGGAATGGCCCCTGTGAGCTTCGGATTCGCTAAAAGGTCATTCAGAGGTATAATTAAACTTATTGACACTTTTAGCCCCTCTAACTTGCAAAGTTGCGCGTAACTTTACTTATAGGCATAAAAACCTTAGATGGCCATTATTTGGCATTCCCGAGAGTATAATTAAATATTATTAAGCTCCCGGTTTGTTAGAAGGTCACTCAGAGGTAAGAATTAACATGTTGACGCTTTTAACCCTTTATTGCGCAAACTTTCAATTAATTAAGCAAACGACTACACTTATTCATCAAGTGGCACATTTGTGAATATAAACATCATGAGAGGTTATTTGGAAACTTATTTTAGGTATGCTAACACTTCCAGTCCTTTTATTATCAAATTTTTTGATTTTTCGAAAAATTAGTCCCTTAAATTCAACATTGGACTTTATTAGGGTTTATTACACGTGTCAATACATCATTGGACGTGATTTTATGAGGTGTTACATCCTCACCCCCTTAAAAGAAATCTCGACCTCGAGATTTGCTAAAATGCTGGAAGTACTTTTTGTCACATAACGGACTTAACTTCTATAGCATATCTGGAGTCTCTCCAAGCTCCCAATTTGACCTCTATATAATAGGTTCATGTATCCTTTTTGGGGTTTCTTATCCTGTCGATCCGTATTCGATACAGGTTTATCATTATATCACAAGTCTGCCAACCGTTATGTGATAGTGCTTCTTGACTTATTGGCGAAACATATCCTTTAATCCTCAGGGTGTAATACATTGCGAGCTCCGCCAAGCTCCTTAAATAGGTTTTAGCTCATAAGTTATTTGATCTTTGATACATTCGATTCCTTCGAATGATTTTATATATTCAGAGCTTAACTAGTCTGATAATTAACAAATTGGCACACCCTTCCAGAGTGATATCTTTGTTGAACCTTATTCCTTAACAAAGACTTAGGAGGGTTGCTATTTTCATTAATCTTTGATTTTCTGCCAAAACTGGCAATCTTACAGATGATCATGGATTTGTATGATCCTATTCGTTGTTTCCAAGGCAATTTTCAGATCCTGATGATTGGACGTACCAATCTTCTATTTAACAATAGGTATTCAACATTCCATCTAAGCAAGGTCTCCAAAGGAGCAGCCTTGATACTTATACATCAACTATTATAGAAAAGCTTATCTCAATGTGAAATGGTTATTCCAACCATTACTTAAAACTAATCTTAAGGGATAGTTAATCCTCACAGTTAGTCGAACAAATCGACGATCCTGGGCAGCTGATGGAAATTCTTAATTGTTGCCTAATTTGGGTTGCGGTATTCAATGCATAAGCAAAATGAACCGTCTTTCTTAATTAACAATACCGAATTCTTAGAATATAGGGTTAGGCTATATGAATTCTTTATGTTCAAAACTTATTTAATTGGGGTTTTGATTCTTCTAATAATGGCACTAGCCGTCTTGGAGGTTTCATAAGAATACAACCCTAAATGGGATATAAATCTTAATTCTACCTGCCTCTCAGGAGGTAAACAGGGTAATCAAGATACAATGAGGTTACAGAGATTTTCCAAATCTCAGGCTCCAGTTCATCTGTCATATTCTGTGTCAGATAAGTGACACATTTATGTCACAAGTCCATGAATTCCTTAATCGGGAACATTTACTTTGGCAATTCCATTCTGGATATCTTCCTTGAATACCATTAGTTGACTTTAGTACCATATGACTATTAGAATATCCTTGCGGTTCCATGCATTAAACCTCCATACTGATAAGGCATGGAAGCAATCTATGGAACATATTAAGATACACCAATCCTCATGTGGCGCTTTTATCATACCATCTGGTATTCGCAATTGATAGAGATCAAAGAGATATCAACTATACATGCTGACGCACTTCTTCTAGAGAGAGGGTACTTCTAGAATTCCATGATTAGAGATTTCTAACAGGAACAGAAGAAATGGTTCTGATGATTTTGCCTGTAAGTTTTACCTTACACTTACTATCTGGGGTTCTTACGGGAAAGATTAAAAGTTTGCTAAGCTTATGGTTTTATGAGAGACTTAGCAGTACCTGCAACCAAACGTAACTCCTAGCCATAAAATCACCATAATGGATTTATCTGGTGTCATTATTAATGTGAGCTGCCTCTAATCATACATCAGGAGGGCTAAACGCCTCCATTCTTAAACCTTTTAAACTTAGCTATAAAACCTTTGACAAATTGTAGGGCAATCTCGGCCTCTACTGGTTATTTCTTAATCTATAAAACGTGAGTAGTTGAGGTGGATCCATAATGGATTCATAATAAGCAGGCTTTGAAATCTTAATGTGCCCTCTTATTGCCGATGCTAAATCATAATATATATATAGTGCATTATACTTAAATTCTAGGTTAACCGAATAAGGGCACTATTTCCATCAATGAACCAAGGTCTGCAGCACACTGCCGATAGTTTATAAATCTTATGGGGGAGTCGGAAAATTATTACTCAATATTTTCCTATTCCGTGACGCGTATAATAGGTTTTCTAATAAGGTCCTTAAAACTTGGATCATCCCATAATGTATAGGAGGATATTTCTTGTGGGTTTCATTAATGTCCTTACTAATCAAGGGTATTACCATCGAATGATTGTGATGTATACCTTACCATGTTCTTTCTAGTATAACCACTGATATACTTAATGGTTTCTACTTCATCCTTTCTAGTGTTTAGTCAACATAAGCAAGCCAAGAGTAACCAAAACATAGAGGTAAAATCTTGGATTCTAATACTTAGTCAACATAAAGAGGATAAGTAGGTGACTTATAGTAAGAAGTAAGGAAGTTATTGTACATGTGCTTATATTCAATCAAAATAGAAATTTCACAAACTAGGCACCTAGCTCGGTTGGCTAGGCGCGCGAAAGGGTATGGCCTAGACCCAGGTTCGATTCCGGGGACGGCCAGTTCCACCATTTTTTTATGTTGTTTAATATTAATTAAACGTACGGATACATGTAATTATGAGGGTTGTCTCATAAGGAGTCTTGATAACTACTTGTTTCTTAATATACACAATATGGGCTTGATTTTCAAGACAACCAATCGATTTTTATCACTATATTGAGTCCTTATACTTTAACGGAAACTAGGACATCGGACGAATGATTCCTAATGGATATAAAACATCCATCTAATATTGCTGAAGTAGTCTCTGAGGTACTATCGACCAATTTTACTTTATACTTAACGCTTAGAGTTTTAACAGGCAAATTTAATGATTTACAAAATCTATTGTCTACGAAAGACTTATCTGAACCTGAATCAATAATACTCTAGCATGAGCGTTATTGATAAAGAAAGTACCTGTTGTGACATTGTCATCCTGAATAGCCTCTTGAGCGTCCATTTGAGAGCTCCCAGCTTTGGTCTCCTTAGCCTCCCCAGGCTTCTTGGTTTTATTTGGGCAATTTGTCTTGATGTGCCCTATTTCATTGCAACCATAGCAGGTTGCGTCCTTTATGTCTTGGCACTCCAAGGTCTTGTGCCCTTTCTTGTTACAAATCCACAAGGCCTAGCTTGTGACTCCAGAGTGCATTTCCTTTTAGTTGCCTTCTTTGGGCAGCGGTTAATTATGTGCCCCTTCTCGCCACAATCATAGCATGTGGCGTCCTTCAAGTCCTTGCACTCATGGGTCTTGTGATCCATCTCCTTGCAGATGACACATCCCCCGGTCTGCTCATAGAAACATTTTCCGAAATGCTTCTTCTTGCAGGTTTTACATTTGGGTTTTGCCTCCTTTGGTTTGGACTGGTTATAGTTTGAACCGGTCTTACCCTTTTTACAACATTTATTTGGGGTATCATCGCACTTTCGCTTATGATCCTTCAACACACGATCCACATCGTTGTTTACGGCTGTATCTATCATAGCCTGTAACCGGTGCTTGTTAAGTTCAGTCTTGCATCATCATTCTGATCAACTAGACGATTGTAAGCTTCAGAGGAGTCAGGCATGGTGAAGCTTTGAAGGCTACAAACCAAGTAGTAATAAATTGGTTTAATTATATAGCGAATTGTCGAACTTGATAATTAAGTAGCCATGGTGCGAATAAACCATATGGGCCAACAGATAGTATTTAATTTATTTGATTATGTTTGCCTAAGTTTTTAAATAAACCATCTTTGGCGTTTAAACGGAATATAATCCTTCATATTTACTAGGCAGGGGACATAAGTCACGACTGTCAATGTCATACTGACATCTTATATAGCACAACGGCTTGTTCCAAAGGACTTTTCGATGGCACAGATGCCTTGTTACTAGGGAAATTTTAAAACATAATCAATGATTCCTTTGGATCGGAAAATTTCATAATTCATTGTCTTGACAAGAAGTTATGAAATAAAACTATCATTTTCATGTATGCATCTTTGCCCGTAGGTATACATCCCAGGTAGATGTTTAGATGTGTACATCATGTTCGACGTTTATTAGCCATGATTCCTATTGATTATATAGGCTAAATAAAGGGTTTGGAAGTTCCTAATATAAAGATGACAATCGTGATTTTATCGTATCACTGTTGTCGGGAGTGTTAACACGTTTTCAGATGTTAACAAGAATCTGAATATCTTTTTAAACAGGTTTTACCATCTTAGCTAGGTCTTCAATGACATTCAAGCTAGGTCAAACCTTTTTAAGATTCTCTTTAATATTTATACTGGCCGGAAAGGAATGATATTATTTTCATTCAGGATTTTTATTATAATTATCCTGACTTTAATTAAAATATAACTATAGCACAAAAAGTCAAGTCACAAGGACATCTTTAAATTATAAACCATGATTTTGTAGAATCAAGGTATTTAAGCTTGAACGTGTCCACTCCTTTTCTTGACAGGGAGTTGTAGGCTACGACTGTCTTTAGTCTCAGAGGACGTTAATTATAGCCCGTAGGCATTATATCCCTAAAGGATGTTTAAATCACAAAATAAGAAAGGATTTCGGGAGAATCCAGTATAAGGATGATTTGTGTGACTTTATCGATCCACGTCTGCCAGAAAAGTTAATATGTTACAGATGTTAACAAGGATGTGAATCTCTTGAATAGGTCCTACCATCTTGGCCTCGTCATACAGGCTAGGTTTACCTTTAAGATTCCTTTTTAATAATTAACGCAGAACAATCCTAACTCGGGATGTTAATAAGGATCTGAACCTAAATTGAGGAACTGCCATCTTGGCCGGGTCTTTATAATGACACGAGGCTAGGTCTTGTCCTTTTTAGTTTTTTCCATTTTATTATAATGGTAGATCTTTTAACAGAAATGTTATTTTAATTTATTTCATATATTATATTCATATATAATGATATAAATGAAATTTAGATAAAACATCCCAATGGTTTTAAAAGAGGTATAGAATTGCCCTAAAAGGGACTTAAAAGAAATGATGTTGTCTTCAAAGGGACCAAAAGATAAATATCGTTATAAAGACTTTTAAGGAAACGATCTTCAGTAAAAGGAGTCTCTTCTTCATTTTAGTTCTGAATGTCCTCTCCTTGGTCGTACGTTAATCCTAGTCGCAACACGAAGCTTGGCCTTTCCTAGGCTTGAAATGGGGAGAATTTCTATTACAGCTTCTTGCTTGGCGACATATTAAAATATAATTGAAGGTAAAAATCTTCCGAATAGGGACGAGAGTATTCCTATGTTAAGTCTAGACCCAGAAGGTCAAAGGATGTGCTATCGTGTCATTGAGATTAAACACAAAAAGCTAGTGTTTAATTCACTCAATGTTGGCTCTGATACCAACCTGTCACACCCCAATTTTCCACGTGTCACCGGTGGGCCTGGTGGGGAGTATAGTGACGTAGTTGATATCATCATAGTCAAACAACACAATATTTAAATGCACAGCGGAAGCAAAAGATAAATATATTATAAACCGATATAAAGTAATATCAAGTATTACAAACGGAATGTAAAGGATCCACAGGCGGATCAAAAAAAATAAAATGAATCATTTGTTCAACAAACTTTAAGGCATCCAAGCTTGCGAGACTTATTGTGGACGCTAGAAGACAGCCAGCCTATTACGAGTAGTACCTGCACTTAACCTTTTGGAAAATACGTCAGTTTACACTGGTAAATACAATTTAACTGACTCATTTTGAAAAGGGTTGAAAATTGATTTGAATGCACGTGGCACAAAACATTTTATAACTTGGGATAATTATTTAATATTATAATCTTGTGAACGAATTACATGTTACTTGTGCGTTCAGTAGCCCAGATCTCGTCCGGGTTAAAGATCAATAGACCCAACACAATATTGAGTTATACAGTGACAGGTGTACGCCTACACCCCGTGCTCAGGTCGTGGCCATCTCGTAAGATGATGCCAAGGATATCCGGGACATGGTAATTAACCCCCCAAAGGCTTTAAGTGAACAAGACTGTTTAAACGAGCCGATCAAATTATTCAATTAACCACCCGAAGATGTAAGATTTGATGCTCGGTCAAGCGGTATTCTATATACCGTAACCCAAGCCCGTATAGGGAAAATAAGTTAAAAGTATTTATCTGAGCTAAATATAAATTCAATCCCAGCCGTATACCACCAAGCAAGTACAGATAGCTTTTACTGGGCTCCTAAATCTGGAACAAAGGTTTTTAATAACCTATTAGATTCCTAACAGGTCTTTAATTAAGCCTAAGCTTAGACCGGTTAACTTTCAAAAGGAAGACACGGTTCAAACGCATGATAAAGCGAAGACTGGTTTAGAATGTGGTTTTGACCCGACAAGCTTGCATGCTTGTTTAATATGGGTAACTTAAACACATTCTGGATTTTGAGACAAAAATTATATGGTTTGACCCGCTTTGGCTAATATATGCGAACTAGTCACATAAGCCGATCCGAACGCGACAAGTGCGTAACGAGTAACCAAAAGAGTCATATACAGGTTTCCTAAGTTAATATGCTTTTAATATGTTGTGATATCAGTAGGATATCTTCCATTATGCCCAAAACGAGTTTAATCTCAAAATAAGCCCCGTAGGGGTATTTTGGTCATTTTAAAGATTATAAAAGAGTTTATTTATAAATCTGAGTTACAGGTCTGATTTATACAGTAAATACACTTAATTTAACATGTTATCACAGTAGGGTATGACCTATATGTGAAACTTATCATTTAAAACCAAACTATGCCCCTTAGGGGTATTTTGGTAATTTCACTTAGGCTAAAAAGGTCACAACTGGAAACCTGAGTTTAAAAACTTTTACTTACTGTTAATATATAAAAATATACTAAAAATATCAGTAGGTATCAACCTTATATGTTTAATATGGTCTTAGCACATACTATGTGTTAAAAACGCTTAAAAGGACGATTTGGAGCCATTTCCGGGTTTTCAAAGAAAAGCTGATATTTTTATAATTCTAGAAGGCTCAAAATATTGTATTTATCGAATAAAATCAGTAGAAAAAGGTTTGGGGTCAAAAGGATTTGTAAAACTCATTTTATGGCTTAAAAGGGCAAAACCGTCATAACCCGAATCAACCTAGAGACCTATGTTATGCTCAGCCAAAAATTAAATAAAAATCTTCAAAAATCCCAAAATATTATATTACATCAGTGGGTAAAAAGTTTGATATCCAAAAGTGGGTTTAAATAGGCTATACGCTAATTACGCCAATTAATTAACATAAAGCTTTCAAATTACGCTAATGAGCATAACTCTTAATCTAGACCTCAAACTGATATCAAATTTTAGGTGCAAGTTTATAAATCAGTAACTAAGGTTTCTACTCTTTCACTTTTTCAAAAATCATGTTTTATAGCCAAAAGGGCATAATAGTCAACATTTAAGCATTAATCGGAAACATGCATATGAATCAGATAAGTATTGAATCAAGTTGCATAATCTCAGAGAGTTATACTTATATGAAACCTGGTCCAAAATAAGCTCTAAGGCAGATCTTAAACATGCATAAACGGGTCAGAACTGAAAGTCAAAGCAAAAGTCAAATTATGCGACTTTCGGTTCCGATCCGGGTTTAATACTGAAAATTGTCGAGTTGAACATGTTGGGACATGTTCTTACATTAATTACCATGTTATATTAATGATCAAACAGGTTGCATGTACCCTACATTGCTAATTATGCTTAAATTTGAACATACACATTCTGTTGACTTTTTAAAGTAAGCTTTGACTCGACAATTAACATAGTTAGAGTGGGAATCTGAAAGTACCCTTTTAAGGGTTTGTTACCCACATAAATACCTTCTTGTAGGTACTTTCAATTCGAGAAATGACTGAGCGGATTTCAATTAATCACAAAGTCAAATTTAAATTACGACGGTTTGACTAATAGCTAATTAACTAAGCTAAAACGAAATCAAAAGGGTTATGAACACTTACAAGAGTCCTAATTACTATTAGAGATCACTAGAAGGCCTGAGGTTGATCAGAGAGCTTCAGAATTTAGAATGCAAGTGAAGTATCAAGTGAAATCATCACCTATTTATACTTTTCGGGACTTTGTATGATCGCGACAAGTGTCGGGGACATGTAATTAGATTAGGACAGGTGTTAAACCACCTTTTAAAACCGGTGGGCAGCCCCTAGAATCGAGTTTGAGAGCTAGGAACCAGTTTTGAACAACATCCAGCAATAAACAGGCTGTTTTCAGCTGTTTTCCACATCTGGCCAGGCCTCGCGGCCCGCGTAGGAAACAACAGGAAGTTACGCGGCCCGCCTGACAGTCTATCTCAGCAACAGCAGTTTCAAATATGGCAGGAATGGCCCCTGTGAGCTTTTATGGTTATTTTAGGCACGTTTAAGGCCCGTTAACCTCATTTCAAGGCTCTAACATGATGTCTAAATATAGGGGACATGAAACATGCTCAAAAACATGTCGGATGTCGGTTCGTTTGGCCGTACGGTCTCGTTGTGCATCGAATTACGACGAAACACGGACGGATGCTAAAAACGGTCCAAATTACGCGACGAGTGGAATTTTATCAAGGCGATCACTAAAATAAAATACTTTAGTGCTTACATAAATTTTTGGGTGTCCGGAGATGTTCAGAATGTGAGATACGCGCGAAAATGCAAACTTGTGCACTTTTTGACACTTTTAGCCCCTGCATGACATAAAAGTTTATTTTTGAGCACGAAACACCTTTAAACCTATTTCTAAGCTATACAAAGGATAAGTAGGGTATATTTAACTCATGGACATATTCTGGAATGTCTGTTATCATACGAATCAGCATACTTTTGCCGTTTGACGCAATTAGTCCTTAATTGCGCAAAGTAGCGTGAAATGCCGTTTAACGATATCTAAGCCTTCCATGGCCCATATTGCTCATTCCCAAGCATATACATACATGTTACTACGCTCCCATTCGTTTAAATGGTCACCGAAGGGCGTAGATTCAGAAGTTGACGCTTTAGGTCCCTCTATTGCGCAAACTTGCGCATTTCATCATTTAATAGTATTGAAGCCTCATCTAATCCATATTAGACATTCTTGAAAGTATTATTAAACATCACGATGCTTCAGATTCGCTAAAAGGTCATTCAGAGGTATAATTAAACATATTGACACTTTTAGCCCCTCTAACTTGCAAAGTTGCGCGTAACTTTACTTATAGGCATAAAAACCTTAGATGGCCATTATTTGGCTTTCCCGAGAGTATAATTAAATATTATTAAGCTCCCGGTTTGTTAGAAGGTCACTCAAAGGTAAGAATTAACATGTTGACGCTTTTAACCCTTTATTGCGCAAACTTTCAATTAATTACGCAAACGACTACACTTATTCATCAAGTGGCACATTTGTGAATATAAACATCGTGAGAGTTTATTTGGAAACTTATTTTAGGTATGCTAACACTTCCAGTCCTTTTATTATCAAAGTTTTCGATTTTTCGAAAAATTAGTCCCTTAAATTCAACATTGGACTTTAGTAGGGTTTATTACACGTGTCAATACATCATTGGACGTGATTTTACGAGGTGTTACACCTTATCACAGGGATATCTTCAAGTTTTGGTTCTTCGGCTCCCTTGTCCACGACATGAGCCAAGAAAACAACACATCCTTTACGCAACAACTTTGGTGCCTTCAAGCAATTAGTAATTTGTAGAGGCTTATCCTGCTTCATGAGTCACAATCGTTTCTTCGTTCGCCATCGGGATGCGGATATCAATCTCCGCTTGATCGCTTGACAACCAATCCATCCCAATTACCTCGTCGAAGATTCCCAACTCAACTGGTAGTAGATCAAGCGTAAACTTACGCTCTCCGGGTTCTATCTTACCGTTTCCAATTACTTCGTCGGCTTCCACTAGCTTCCCATTAGCTAGTTCTATCGAGTGCGGGTTATCTAACTTACTTGCTACTAAACCAAGTATACTCTAAAACTTTAGAGATGCGAAGTTAAAATTTGCAACAGTATCTAGCAGCACAGATGCATAACGTTGACTAATATGGGACGTACCAATATCCACGCTTGGATTCCTGGTGTGTCTCCCTACCTCCGGTGCTGAGCTTTCATCCTTGTTTTTAGGGCAATATTTTCTAAAATGCTTTTTGCTTCCACAGTTAAAACAACTTTGAGCACGTTTTTGTTTGTCACTCGTCCTTCCTTGACAATTGTCACTGTCGTTGTTTCCTCCGTGATTCTCGCTACCGTCTTGGTCTCCATTTCCACCTTTAGTACCTTGCTTACAAGTCTCCTTGACATGCCTCACTTTGCCACAGTTTTCACATTTTCCATATCTGCATCGCCTAATATGATAACGTCGACAATTGTCACACTTAGGTAGGATACCCATGTATTCTTTCCCCTTTTTAGCCATGTTCTTGCTATTCGCCCGGGTACCCTTCTTGAAGTTTGCAAATTTTCTCTTGTTATCTCCAGATGGCTCTACAGGTGTCTCCTTTTTCTCTTCCGAAGTGGAAAATTTTCCTAGTCTAACCGCTTCTTCAGTGAGCGCCACACTTATGTCGATAGCGTCGGTGATCGTTGGAGGTTTAGATGTTGTCACCAGGCTTAGAATCTGAGGTGTCAATCCCCTGATGAAGCGTTCGATCCTCTTAAACTCTAGTTCCACTAGATGCGAAACAACTTGTGATAAATCGTGAAATCTATGCACATACTCAGCTATCTTTGAACCTTCCATTTTCAAGTTCCACAGTTCAGTCTCCAACTTCTGGACTTCTACCCTCGAGCAATATCTCTTACGCATTAGTTCTTTCAGTTCGTCCCACATCAAAGCATACGCAGCAGTCTCCCCCAACGTCCGAACCTGAAGGTTCCACCCTGACAGAGCCCCGTCTATAAACAGTCCAAATATGTACATGACTTGTTGCTCTGGATTACATTTGATCAAACTCAAAACAGAATCCGTCTTCTCAACCCAACGCACAAAGGCTATGGCACCCCTAGTGTCGTCGAAGTCTCGGGGCTTGCAACTTAAGAACTGCTTGTAGGTGCAGTGTAACACCTTGTAAAATCACCTCCAATGATGTATTGACACGTGTAATAAACCCTAATAAAGTCCAATGTTGAATTTAAGGGACTAATTTTTCGAAAAATCGAAAACTTTGATAATAAAAGGACTGGAAGTGTTAGCATACCTAAAATAAGTTTCCAAATAACCTCTTACGATGATGATATTCACAAATGAGCCACTTGTCAATCGAGTGTAGTCGTTTGCGTAATTAATTGGAAGTTTGCGTAATAAAGGGTTAAAAGTGTCAACATGTTAATTCTTACCTCTGAGTGACCATTTAACAAACCGGGAGCTTCATGATATTTGATTATACTCTCGGGAATGCCAACTATTGGCCATCTAAGGTTTTTATGCCTATAAGTAAAGTTACGCGCAACTTTGCAAGTTAGAGGGACTAAAAGTGTCAATATGTTTAATTATACCTCTGAATGACCTTTTAGCAAACCTGAAGCATCGTGATGTTCAATAATACTTTCAAGAATGCCTAATATGGATTACATGAGGCTTCAATGCTATTAAATGATAAGATGCGCAAGTTTGCGCAATAGAGGGGCCTAAAGGGTCAACTTTTGAATCTACGCCTTTCGGTGACCATTTAAGCGAACGAGAGCGTAGTAATATTTAAGTATATGCTTGGGAATGATCATTATAGGCTATGGAAGACTTGGATATCATTAAACGGCATTTCGCGCTAGTTTGCGCAATTAAAGGACTAATTGCGTCAAACTGCAAAAGTATGTCGATTCGTATAGAATCGAACCTTCCGTAATGTGACCATGAGTTAAATATACCCTATTTATCCTTTATATAGCTTAGATATAGGCTTAGAGGTGTTTGGTGCGCAAAAATAAACTTTTATGTCATGCAGGGACTAAAAGTGTCAAAAAGTGCACAAGTTTGCATTTTCGCGCATATCTCACATTCTGAATATATCCGGACACCCAAAAATTTATGTAAGCACTAAAATATTTTATTTTAGTGTTTGGATTGATAAAATTCCATTCGTCGCGTAGTTTGGATCGTTTTTCGTGTCCGTCCGTGTTTCGTCGTAATTAGACGAACAACGTGACCGTACGGCCAAACGAACCGACATCCGACATGTTTTTGAGCATGTTTCATGTCCCCTATATTTAGGAATCATGTAAGAGCCTTGAAATGAGGTTAACATGCCTTAGATGTGTCAGAAACGCATTATTATGCAAGCAGGGACCAAAACTGCACTTTTGAAAGCTTGTTTGAGCTGTGCAGGCCGTAGGCTACGCCCCCTGTAGCGTAGCCTACGCCCAGGTCTGGGCAGATTCATATTTTCAGCATTTTTTTCATTTTTCAAGGGCTTTTAGGTAAAATTCTCAATACCATGAGCTGGTTTTTAACACCCATTGTATTTAGAAACCTTGGGCACACATGGAGGGCCAAGATTGAAGCACGGGTTACGAGAAACGATCCTAACGGTTCTTGAAATCCTATATAAACCCACTTGATCTTGGCTTTCATTCACACCTCATTCCATTTCTGCTTGTTCTCTAATTCTTGGAGGATCTTGAGCTTCTTGAGAACCTCCTTCTGTCCTTTGGACCCTTTGTAAGTGTTCCATCGTGCTTAGTTTAATTATTTAGCGTTTTAAGCCGAAAAGTCAAGCGTTTGCGATAAACACTTTGTCTTTTAAACGGTTAAGCCATTGTTCACATCGAACATGACTACGTGACCGTAATTAGGTAGGTGTTTAACCCTCAAAAGGGCACCTCCTAATTACCACGTTTACTTAGTTAAATTGTCGGGTCAGATGAAAGTCAAATGGGTTAGTTTTAAATAAATTCATAACTATTAACATAAGAAATCATAAAATCAGTTTTCTCACGTGAATAACTTGGTGAATATTAGTTGAACATGTCTAAGCATGTTCAACCCGACAATTCTATGTATAGGCTCGGTTCGGAACCGAAAGTATCAAAAGTTGACTTTTTCTTTGACTTTCAGTTCTGACCCGATTTAGCTTAGTTTAGATAAGCCTTAGGATTCCATTAGGACCATATTATAGGTTAGTATAACCCTCCGAGGTTATACAACTTGGTCCCATAGAAATCCTAGTTCATGCTTGTTTCCGTTAAATGCCTAAATGTTAACCGTTATGCCCTTTTGACCCTAAGACGAGAATTTTGAAAATGTGAGAGGACAATAAACTTTATTACTGATTTATAAACTTGTCCCTAAAATTTGACATCAGTTTGAGGTCTAGATTAGGAGTTATGCTCAATAGCGTAATTAGAAAGCTTTTTATAAATTTAACGGCTTAATTAGCATAAAGTCTATCTAAACCCAATTTTTGAAACCAAACTTTTTACCTACTGATATAAAATAATATTTTAGGATTTTTGAATATTTTTATTTATTTTTAGGCTGAGCATAACATAGGGTTCTAGCTATAATTCGGTAATTGCCGGGTTTGCCCTTTTGGGCTATAAAATGAGTTTTACAAATCCTTTTGATGCCAAACCTTTTTCTACTGATCTAATATGATAAATAAAATATTTTGAGCCTTCTGGAATAATAAAAACTACAGCTTTCCTTTGAAAACCCCGAAATGGCTCCAAATCGCCTTTTAAGCGTTTTTAACGCATAGTATGTATCAAAACTATTTTAAACATATGAGGGCTGATGCCTACTGATATATTCAGTAAATTTTTATATTTTAATAGTAAGGAAAAGTTTTAAACTCAGGTTTTCAGTTTTGACCTTTTAAGCCTATGTGAAATTACCAAAATGCCCCGACGGTGCATAATATGGTTATAATTAATAAATTTCACATATATATGATACCCTACCGTTATAACTTATTAAATTAAGTATATTTACTGATTAAATCAGACCTGTAACTCAGAATAATATTTAATCTCTCTTATAACCTTTAAAATGACCAAAATACCCCTACGGGGCACAAATTGGTCTTAAACTCGTTTTGGGCATAATGGAAGGTATCCTACTGATATCACAACATATTCAAGGCATATTAACTTAGGAAACCTGTTCATGACTCTTGTGGTTACCCGTTACGCCCTTTTCGCGTTCGGATCGGCTTATGTAACTAGTTTGCATAAATTAGCCGAAACGGGTCAAACCTTATCATTTTTATATCAAAAACCAAAATGTGTTTAGTTTACCCATATTAAACAAGTATACAAGCTTGTCGGGTCTAAACCACATTCTAATCCGGTTCTCGCTTAATCACGCATTTTGAACCGTATCCTTCTTTAAAACTAACCGGTCTAAGCATAGTCTTAATTAAAGACCCGTTCGAAATCTAATAGATTATTAAAAAGCTTCGTTCCAGATTTAGGAGCCCAGTAAAAGCTATCTGTACTTGCTTGGTGGTATACGGCTGGGATAAATTGTATAAAATTTGCTCAGGTAAATACTTTTAACTTATTTTCCCTATACGGGCTTGGGGTATGGTATATAAAATACCGCTTGGTTGGGCATTGAATCTTTAATCGAATAGTGGTTAAACCATTGATATGCTCCGTTTGGAAATGTTTTGTTTGCTTAAATCCTTTGGGGGGTTAATGACCATGTCCCGGATATCCTTGGCATCATTTTACGAAATGGCCACGACCTAAGCACGGGGTGTAGGCGTACACCCGTCAGTGCCTAAATAAATAATGTGGTGTGTCTATTAATCTTTAACCCGGTCTACGGATCGGGCTACTGAACGCATAAGGAACATGTAATTCTTTTAGAAGATTATATTCAAATAATTATCTCAAGTTATAAAAAGGTTTTGTGCCGTTTGCACTTAAATAAATTTTCTAAAACATTTTCAAAATGAGTCAGTTAAATTGTATTTACCAGTGTAAACTGACGTATTTTCCAAAAAGGCTAAGTGCAGATACTAAACGGAATAAGCTGGCTACTCCTAGGATCAATAAAGAGTCTCGCAAGCTTAGATGCCTAAAGTCTGTTGAAAAATGTTCCATTTTACTTTCGATCCGCCTGTGGATCTGTTTCAACTGTTGTGATACTTGATATTACAATTTTATCTGGTTGAAATAAATCTATCTTTGCTTCCGCTGTGCATTTAAATATTGTGTTGTTTGACTAAGACGATATCAACTACGTCACTATACCCCCACCGGGCCCACCGGTGACACGTGGAAAATAGGGGTGTGACAGGTTGGTATCAGAGCCAACACTGAGTGAATTAAACACTAGCCTTTTGTGTTTAATCTTAGTTACACGATTGCACATTTTTGATTCTTGAGTCTAGACAAAGAACTTAGGACTATTCCTAATTTGTTTTTGTCCTTTATTTGTTTCCTTTATTATTTTTCTGATTAGCCCCTGCATGGGCGAGTCATTGCTGTTAGAAGTCCATTTTAGGGCAACCCTGTACCTATTTAAATTTTAATGTGACGGTTAGATTTAAAATAACGTTCCTATTATGAGATCTACCATTATAACAAGATGGCAAAATCTAAAAAGGGACAAGACCTAGCTCATGTGTCGTTTTAAGACAGGGCCAAGATGGTAGTTCCACAATTAAGGCAATGAACAATGTTCAAAGCCTACAACTCATAAAATCACGTCCAATGATGTATTGACACGTGTAATAAACCCTAATAAAGTCCAATGTTGAATTTAAGGGACTAAGTTTTCGAAAAATTGAAAAATTTGATAATAAAAGGACTGGAAGTGTTAGCATACCTAAAATAAGTTTCCAAATAACCTCTTACGATGATGATATTCACAAATGAGCCACTTGTCAATCGAATGTAGTCGTTTGCGTAATTAATTGGAAGTTTGCGTAATAAAGGGTTAAAAGTGTCAACATGTTAATTCTTACCCTTGAGTGACCATTTAACAAACCGGGAGCTTCATGATATTTGATTATACTCTCGGGAATGCCAACTATTGGCCATCTAAGGTTTTTATGTCTATAAGTAAAGTTACGCGCAACTTTACAAGTTAGAGGGACTAAAAGTGTCAATATGTTTAATTATACCTCTGAATGACCTTTTAGCAAACCTGAAGCATCGTGATGTTCAATAATACTTTCAAGAATGCCTAATATGGATTAAATGAGGCTTCAATGCTATTAAATGATGAGATGCGCAAGTTTGCGCAATAGAGGGGCCTAAAGCGTCAACTTTTGAATCTACGCCTTTCGGTGACCATTTAAGCGAACGAGAGCGTAGTAATATTTAAGTATATGCTTGGGAATGATCATTATGGGCTATGGAAGACTTGGATATCATTAAACTACATTTCGCGCTACTTTGCGCAATTAAAGGACTAATTGCGTCAAACTGTAAAAGTATGTCGATTCGTATAGAATTGAACCTTCCGTAATGTGACCATGAGTTAAATATACCCTATTTATACTTTATATAGCTTAGATATAGGCTTAGAGGTGTTTGGTGCGCAAAAATAAACTTTTATGTCATGCAGGGACTAAAAGTGTCAAAAAGTGCACAAGTTTGCATTTTCGCGCATATCTCACATTCTGAATATATCCGGACACCCAAAAATTTATGTAAGCACTAAAATATTTTATTTTAGTGTTTGTATTGATAAAATTCCATTCGTCGTGTAGTTTGGATCGTTTTTCGCGTCCATCCGTGTTTCGTCGTAATTAGACTAACAACGTGACCGTACGGCCAAACGAACCGACATCCGACACGTTTTTGAGCATGTTTCATGTCCCCTATATTTAGGCATCATGTTAGAGCCTTGAAAGGAGGTTAACAGGCCTTAGATGTGTCAGAAACACATTATTATGCAAGCATGGACCAAAACTACACTTTTGAAAGCTTGTTTGAGCTGTGCAGGCCGTAGGCTACGCCCCCTGCAGCGTAGCCTACACCCAGGTCTGGGCAGATTCATATTTTCAGCATTTTATCATTTTTCAAGGGCTTTTAGGTAAAATTCTCAATACCATGAGCTGGTTTTCAACACCCATTGTATTTAGAAACCTTGGGCACACATGGAGGGCCAAGATTGAAGCACGGGTTACGAGAAACGATCCTAACGGTTCTTGAAATCCAATATAAACCAACTTGATCTTGGCTTTCATTCAAACCTCATTCCATTTCTGCTTGTTCTCTAATTCTTGGAGGATCTTGAGCTTCTTGTGTTGGTGCATGAAATGTCTGTTGACTACGTCTATGTCAAGTCTTAGGTCAAGATAGGTCAACATAGGAGCTTATAAGTCAAAATTAGGTTAATATGTTGAGGTTTCGCTCATGTGTCATAGGTTGTATAAGGTTTCGCTTATTAGTCAAGGAGGTTTCGCTCATAGGGTTTCAAGGAGGTTTCGCTTATTAGTCAGTCCATATAAGCGAAACCATATGGACTATATATAGTCACTTGGAGCGAACCTGATCATTTCATTCGTGTACATTGGAGCGAGACCTGGTCATTGTTTAGGCAACGAAACTCTGTCAAATTTGAATCAGAAAGCAATAAAAGAGAAGGAATTGAAAAGGAAAAGCTGTGTAACTTTGCGTGTATTGATTCCGCCTTTATACGTGAAGATGAACGTTCTCAACTGACTTTTCAGGGTCGCAAAACGGTCCAACAAGTGGTATCAGAGCTTCAGGACGAGGAGTTCATACTACTACAGCTGATTCGACATCATTCTCTCATTTCTACTCACTTTCTCTCATACTTTTTCGATTTGAGATAGTTCCTACGGTTGAAATTGTCTGAATTTCGAGTATAACGTGTAAAACATATTATTAACAAACCCTAGAAAGTTTCAGGTTGAAATACAGATTAAAACATTGTGAAAATTGACTAAAACATGGTTCCACTTTTTCGGTAATCGAAGGTTTCGCTTTTACGGACGTTAAAGGTTTCGCTTTTTCAGTTCGCTTATTCGGACAATTCCACTTTCGCTTAATCGGACAATTCCACTTTCGCTTAATCGGACAATTCCACTTTCGCTTATTCGGACATACATATTTCGCTGTTAAGAACATTGTGATTTCGCTTATCTGTCAAATAGGGTTTCACTCAAAGGAACATATTGATATTTCGATTTTGTGAACAAACAAGCTGATTTCGCTTATTTGTCACTATCTTTCAAAATTTTGAATTTTTTTTTCTAAGTGATTGTTAATTTTTGCAGATACATTCAAGATGGATGATATTTTCTTGAACCCATTTAGTGACATGTACGCATTCGCTGGAGATTCCGGAAATGATGATTCTTCGTCCAGCAATACGAATGAGAATCCGCCGAAAGAAAAGAAAAAGGAAGCTTGGGAATCGGAAAGTGCCTTCGGAACATTCAATAAACCTCGAAAGCTAATGGCTATCGAGGAATACAGTCGGTGGTCAAGAAAGTTTGAAGACTGGTTGATGGCATTCGCATTTCCCAGCTGGAAGAGTCTGAAAAACGGTTATGTCAATAGAAACAAAAATGGTGAAACTCTAACATCAGCTGAGGAGATTGATTCGTTTGTAGCTGAACAAAAGTGTGTGGCATTGTTATTTCAATCCGTCCTGGAAGACATAATCTCATTGATAGATTATTCAAATGCAAAAGATCTTTGGAAAAAGTTAGAAAAGAAATGTATAGGTAGTGAAGAAATAAAGAAAAACAAAATAAAACTACTTAGGAAAGAGTTTGATATGTTTGGGTGCTTAAAAAATGAATCAGTTTCAAAAATGATAGAGAGGTTTGGGCACCTGACGCTGGAATTAGTTAGACATGGAATTAAGTATTCTGATGATGAGCAAGTAGACAAGTTGTTCGATTCGTTGCCAGACGAGATGGAGTGGAGATATTATGCTCTCATGCTAAAAAACACTATCTTGCCGAAAGATCTTACTCCAGATGTGCTGATTGAGAAACTCGAGAGTCATGAGTTGGAATTGAAGAAGACATACAAAGTCAATCACCCATCTTACCAGCAGAATTTGGATTTGTATTATCCAAAGAGCATGATGTCAAAAGCAACTTCTCCCAAGACTACATTTTCTGCTGAGAATGTGTCCACAGCAAGCAAAGAAAGTCAAAGTGGTCAAAGCAGTGGTTATCACAGTGGATCTTCATCATCTGCAAGTCATTCTGATGCAAAGAATTGTTTTCAATGCAACATCGCAATAGACTTGAAGAATGCTGATGAGGAGTCGGCCAAACAGCAGATGATCTTCCTAGCATCGGTGTTGGAATCGTATGAAGGGTTAGTAGCTGGGAAGATAGGCAACACCAACTTAACGAAGGAAGATTATGATCAAATAGATCCTGAAGAAATGGAGCTGATCGATATTCGTTGGGTTATGGCCAGTGCTGTTCGTCGAGCACAGCGTTTCATGGAAATTACTGGCAGGAAGACAATTGGTGGTCCATCTACTAAGCTGGGGTTCGATAAGTCTAAGGTGACATGCTTCAAGTGTAAGCAGAAAGGTCACTTCAAACGAGAATGAAGAAACGCATATGCTGATGAATCGGAGAATCCTTTCAGAGATGATTACTACAAGAAGGCAATTTATCACCATAATAAATCTGAGCCGCCTAGATTGAAGCAGGTTGAAGACAACAAAGAGAAATCTAGAGCTCTTGCGGTGATTTATGATGATGAAGGGTATGATTGGAGTCAAGAGGTTCTACCGGAGGAAGATGCGGTTGGTTACGCATTCATGGCGAAAAACGACGAACCTATTCCGTGGAAATACGATCGAACTGAAGAGCAGAAGTATAGATACAGAAAAATGATTGCTGAAAACAAAATAATTAGAATATCTCGTATCTTTTTGGAAGCGAGGAGAGCAAATAGATGGGATCCGGATAGAGAGTGTTATCTTGATGAATATGGAAATATTGCGATCGATGACAAAACGCTTGATATTGAATCCATAATCAAGGAGTACAAAGAAGAGGATGATTATTGGCAGAATAAATGGTGGGGAACTGGAGACGAGAAAGAGAAAGAAGAAAAAGAGAGGAAGGAGAAAGAAGAGAAAGAGAAAAAAGGAGAAAGAAGAGCAGGATAATTCAAAGAAAGTTGATACTGGAGTTATTGACACAACGCAGGAGTTGACTGCAGAGAACCTAGGAAAAATGGCTGACAAAGTGCTGGCTGCTAAGGCACTTGAGGTAGACTCTAACTCCGTGTCTGAGTAAAAAAGCCAGGTCAGTTCAAAATTGTCAACAAATGCGTCAGGTAAGAAAATTGATGGAAATGCTGATTGCAAAAATTGCAACAAAGAGGGCAAATTTTGTAACACAGTCACGTATCTCAACGGGAAGAAAGTTGATGATCTGACAGCAAAGGTCAGAAGCGTTGAGAATCAGATTCTTGATCGTGACAAAACAGTTAAAGCTTCAACTGAACGGATAAGAGAATTAACTAGCCAAATTGAAAATGATAAAATTGATCATGACAAAATTAAACAAGAAAATGAAAAGTTAATTCTTGAAAACCGTCAGATTTCTGAGAAGTTTGAAAAACTCAAAAGCACAATGAAAGATAGTGATGATCGAAATGGTAAAACTTATAAAGAAAATGAACACCTAAAAGCAGTGCTTAGAGTAAAAGAAGAATCAATCAATCAATAACTGGATGAAATCGCAAAACTGAAACTTAAATTTCAAGAGGCTAAAATTGAAAACGAGCGAATCCAGTTGAAGCTTAACAGTTACAGCTCCGCAAGCTTTGTTTTGTAACACATTATTCCCAAACCCATCGGGAAAGACAAAGTAGGCGAAGATGTGTATTCTGATGGAACTGGGGTGGGTTTTCATCAAGTTCCACCACCTGTTCTTGATAATTACACGAAAAAGCAATCAGGGTTGGTTGAAATTGAGGAAGAAAGTGAAGTTAAACTTCCGGAGAACATTGATGTCACGTTCACATCTTCCAATGACGATAGTGTCCAAAATGATATTGTAAAAGGTGTTGTTGAAAATGTGCTAAAAATGGATAGTGACACTACTGACGAAGATGGGTGTTTCTTGGACAAGTACATTCAGAAACCAAAATCCGAAAACAACTTAAGTGATGAACCGGGTCTTGTGATGTACAAGATGGCTGGATCTGATAAGTTGTATTCGGATTCTGAGTTTCCCATTGAGAATGTTAATGTGAAAAAGTTGATAAATGTTTTCAAATTGGTTGAAGTTGAGTTGTCAGAAGTGAACAGTTTGAAACAAACAAAAAGGCAAATGAATTTTGAGAAAGATAAAGCTTACTACAAAAAGCCTGTTGTGCCATCACGTTTTTATAATAACAATCGTAACAATTGGTCGGGTGGTTATCGGGGTGGTAAGAGTTATCAGAAAAAGAGTTTTCAAAACAAAAGGTTTGCTGAAAAGAAGGTGTTTGTGAACGGTTCAAGTTCACTTTCTGATGAAGAAAATGAAATTTTTTCAAAATCAAATGAAGAGTTCTTTGAGAAAAGAGCTTCACAGTATCAGTCTGAAGGCACAAGTCGAGTTGTTGATACTTGAACATGTTTTAGATGTAATCAAGTTGGTCACATTGCACGAAAGTGTACAAACGTGAAGCCTAAGACTGAAACTGTGAAGATTCAACAGAAGAAAGTTGACGTGAAGGGTAAAGCACCAATCGTTGTTGAGAAAAAGAGTGTGAAAAATGATAACATCAAAATGAAAAATGAACCCGTAAAGAAAGTGGTAACTAAAAATGACAAATTTTATAAACGGGTTGCATTATCTCAACAAGTTTGGAAACCAAAAACTGAAAAGAAGGTGAAATCTTCTGAGGAATCAATTCAAATTGATTATGATGCAAATTTTCCACCTTTGAAGGCTGAAAACTTCAAAATTCAAATTGCGAGAGTCAAGGTTACACCTAAGGCTGATGAGGCCTGGGTGGACACCATGTTCAACTAAACAGTTTGAATTGCCGGAGCTTCCTGGATCGCGAAGCATGAATCGACATCTTTATTGAAGTTGGTTAAGTCAAAGTTTGTTTTGTGCAGGATCTTCCAAAACTTGTATCCAGATGGATCATGGATAGTGGAGCTTCAAGACATATGACAGGAAAGACTGCGTTGCTGTATGATGTGAGAAATATCAATGGTGGTTATGTAGGATTTGCTGGTCATGAAGGTGGTAGAATTATTGGTGAAGGAACGTTATCCAACGGGATTGTGACGTTTAAGAGAGTTAACTACATCACTGAGCTGGAAAACAATCTGCTGAGTATCTCCCAGATTTGTGACAATATGTATACTACTCACTTCACTGATAAAGAATGTTTGATCTTGAAACCGGGATTTGAAATACCTGAAGAATGGATTATTATGCGGGCACCTAGAGTGAATGATTTACATGTGTTAGATATGAGTGTAGCAACTACATCTACTGGTCAAGCACATTGTTTTGTGTCTAGAGCAACTGAGAAAAAATCGAGATTGTGGCACCGCAAGATGGGGCATATTCACCTAAGGAAAATGAATCACTTGGTGCACAATGATTTGGTTCTTGGAGTTCATGTCAAAGGTTTTCATCTGGAAGGGGAGTGCATTAGTTGTGTCAAAGACAAGCAGAAGAAAAAGTCACACCCTACAAAGCAAGTCAATTCAGTTTCGAGACCTCTGGAAAGACTTCACATGGATTTGTTTGGTCCTGTGAATGTCAAAAGTATTACAGGAGATTACTACTGTTTGGTCGTTACTGATGATTATTCCAGATTTTCGTGGGTTTCTTTCTTGAAGACGAAAGACGAAACATTTGACAGTTTGATGGCGTTATTAAAAAAGATTGAGAATCTGTACCAACGGCGTATCAAAAGAATTAGAAGTGATAATGGTACTGAATTCAAGAATAGTAAGATGGAAGAATTTTGTGATGAAAGAGGTATATTGCATGAGTTTAGTGCTCCGTACACTCCGCAGCAGAATGGAGTCGCAGAACGCAAAAACCGGACACTAATCGAGACGGCTAGAACTATGCTCGCAGATTCAAAGTTACCAATAAATTTTTGGGCTGAAGCTGTTTCCGCCGCATGTTATACGCTCAACAGGGTTCTCACTGTCAAGAAGTTCAACAAAACATGCTTTGAGCTAATCAATAACCGCAAACCGAATTTGAAGTATCTAGAACCGTTCGGGTCACCCTGTACTGTTATAGAACCTCATGGAAAGTTTGGTCCGAAGAGCATTGAGGGAATATTTGTTGGTTATGCAAATCCGATGCGACGTGTCTTCGTTCCAAGTGAGAAGCGAATTATTGAAGCTGCAAATGTTGAATGTCAAGGTTATACTATGCCGCCGCAGAATCCTAGTGATTCATGGCGTTATCATTATGACAAACTATGGGATTCGTTTGACATGAGAGAAGAATCAGAGGATGATGAAGATTTCTTTGATGAGTTGGATATTTTGCGTGAATATGAGTCACAGCTGAGTATTCTAGAAGACCACGGGAAACTTCAAATGATGATGAAGCAGGTCCGAGTAATGCTGGTGAACATGATGATATCCAACAGAATGAAGTTGCTCAGGATAATCAGTCGGTTCAGAATGATAATCTAGAAACTGAAAACATGCCAGTCTTTGATCATGGTGATTCAGATTCTGAGGGGGAGCAAATTCAGATTTCAAATCAAACAAACCAAGTTGGTGAACAAGATGCAGAGCAGAATATTACTAATCTGGAGGGCAATGTAGATGTTCCAAGCGAAGTGATGCCGCGAACTTTTTCATATCATCCAGAGGAGTTGATCATAGGAGAATTGCAGACAGGCGTTCGCACTCGAAGACAGATTGATAAAGGGCTTACATGTTTTTATACAAAAGTTGCTCCTTTACAAACTGAATTCTCATTGAGTTGTTTTATCTCGCAGGTTGAACCAAGAACTTACAAAGAGGCGCTTACTGAAGATTCTTGGGTCAATGCAATGCAGGAGGAACTTAGTCAATTCGAGAAACTAGGAGTGTGGAAGTTAGTGGATTTGCCAGATGGTCAGAGAAAGATTAACACCAAGTGGGTGTTCAAGTGCAAGAGAGATGATAGAGGAGTTGTTATAAGAAACAAGGCTCGACTCGTTGTTCAGGGCTTTAGTCAACAGGAGGGGATTGATTTTACAGAAGTCTATGCTCCTGTAGCACGACTAGAGGCAATCAGAATTTTCCTTGCATTTGCGTCTTGGAAGAATTTCAAAGTATATCAGTTAGATGTAAAATCGGAGTTTCTTTATGGGAAGGTCAAAGAGGAGGTTTATGTCGTACAGCCACCGGGCTTCACCGATCCAATCCACAAAAACAAGGTCTACTTATTGGACAAAGCGCTGTATGGTTTACACCAGGCCCCGAGAGCTTGGTACGAGACTTTGTCTCAACACCTACTAGCCAACAAATTCATTCGTGGAAAAGTGGATGCCACTCTCTTCACTAAAGAGGTCGACGGTCATCTTCTGATAGTTCAGATTTATGTGGACGATATAATCTTTGGGTCGACGAATGAAAATATATGCAAAGATTTTGAATCAGTGATGAAGCAAAAATTTGAAATGTCATCAATGGGGGAGATGAAATTCTTTCTGGGTCTACAAGTTGAACAACTTTCTGGGGGAATTTTCATTCATCAGACAAAGTACGTTCATGATATTCTAGAGAAATTTGGGATGTCAAGTTCTACTCCAGCTGCTACCACACTTGCAACAAATCATGGGATTTACCCAGATCTTACCGGAGATAGGGCTGATGAAACATTTTACCGATCCATGATAGGTTCTTTGATGTACTTAACTGCTTCACGTCCTGATATCATGTACCCAATGTGCCTCGCAACAAGATTTCAATCTAACCCGAGAGCATCGCATATGATTATTGTCAAGAGGATATTGCGCTACCTGAAAGGAACTCCTTCATTGGGGTTGTGGTATCCTAGGAAAGGCGATTTTACGCTCGAAGGGTATTCCGATTCGGATGTTGCAAAGTCAATTCAAAATCAACAACTGCAGGATGCCAGTTCTTTGGTCCTAGATTGGTTACCTGGCAGTGTAAGAAACAAACGTCTGTGGCGTTATCTACATGTGAAGCAGAGTATGTTTCTGCTAGCAGTTGCTGCTCTCAGATCCTGTGGATACAGCAACAGATGCGCGACTACGGTTTGCAGTTTCTTAACACACCTCTTTTTGTTGATAATGAGGCTGCAATAAATATAACAAAGAATCCAGTATATCACGCTAAAACTAAACACATAGAAATTCGTCATCACTTTATTCGTGATTGTTTTGAGAAAAAGTTGATACGAATTGAGAAAATCCACACTGACGAACAGAAAGCTGATTTACATACCAAAGCTTTTGATAAAAATCGGTTTCAATATTTGTTAAAACTGAACGGTATGAAGCTTCTTTCGGTGATGGATGGAATTGTGGGCGTTGATGAGAGTACTGTTGCGGATGAAGACGAGAAACAATCTGCAATGGTTTGTCGATTTTTTACTTGTTTTGGTATTTAGGGGGAGTAGATAGATGTATATAGATATATTTTCAGAAAATACAAAAACAGTAAAAAATGCAAAAATACAAAAACATGATAAAATTTGAAAAAGAGCTTGTGTATATAGAGAAAATGATAGTACATCGGCTAGACAATTACAGTATGCTAAAGATTTGTAAAGTTTAAATGAGTTAAACAGTCTCACTAATGATGTGTCGATAGGTTTTCACACATTTAGTAGATTTATTCGGGATATAAACCTAAAATTTCAAACTTGTGAAATTCATGGGGAGCACTACTTGGATATATAGGTAACCCCTGAAATCTCGTTTGAAAGGTCTCATAATCTGATATACTAGGTCTTTATACTCAATGATGTCTGGGGTATTATTCCGGGACTTCTGCTGAATGGAAGTTCTGACCTAGTCCTTGGATAATACTTTCTGCAAATGCTTGAAACATAGCATAAACCCTCAGCATGCTGATGAAACAATAAAATTGATAGTCGCTGCTGTTATAGCTAAAAGATCCTCTAAAGGGGACATACCGTAAAGTCGAAGCTGATATCTCTCTGCGTATACGGAAGTATCGACCTGAGATCCCTCGGCCCTCGCATTACCTAATTTATATACAGATATCATTGTAGTATAATCACCTGTAAGACTGAATATTGGGATTCTGGATACGGGAGTATATTCAAGAGGTGGGACACATGAATGAGCTAAGTTCATAAGACATCTAATTCGTATCCTGAGTAAATTGAAATTTGTGTGAGAATTTAAGATGGATCAGTATATTGACAATCGAGGTGAATTGTTTAAGTCTGAGTATGAAATGAAGCTTAACGGTACTTGTAATTTGTCTGATAGCTGATATGATTCCCTGACACGCTCGCCAAAAATATGTTTGTAAATAGTTTACTTTGTTTACTTTCTGCAATTTAAGTTTTCTGTATTTCATTTCTTAGTTTAGAACACTTTATAAAATCCAAAAAGATTTTATTTCTGCTTTATTTTAGACAAACCAAAGTGGAGAGTTGATTGTTGGATTCTCAGATGTTGAAGCAGATGCAGGAGATTCTGGACTGAAGAATGAGGAAAGCTTATTTTAATGGAGTTTGATTTATTGAAAAGTCAAAAACAAGTTCATTAACTTAATACTTGTTATTTTTAGAAAATGTTTGAAAATGTTTTCAAAATCAGTTTGATTCGTCAAATGATCAACCAAGGTCATTAAATTGGACTTGGTAGATTAATTGAGTAATCAGGGTCATTAACTTGGACCTGAATACTTGAGTGGATTTCTAAAGCTGATTGATTTTGTGATTTATTGTTGAAAAGTTGGTTTGTAATGAATGATGTTTGAGACACAGGTTTTAGATTTCATTATTCCCAACGGAAGCTAAATGTCAAAGTTTGAACCAGATAAAGACCTCAGATTCTAGCATATTGAGAGGGGGAGTATGTGAAAGGGGGAGTCTGGATCAACAGTCAAAGGGGAGTCTGAAGATGGAGCTAGGAAGTGAGCCTGAACCTGTGAAGAAAGAATGCTTATGATGTGAAGACAGAGTTGGAGAAAAGACCAAGACTGAAGACTCGGAGCTGAATACTTCGTCGACATCCAAGGGGGAGTCTGTTGGTGCATGAAATGTCTGTTGACTGCGTCTATGTCAAGTCTTAGGTCGAGATAGGTCAACATAGGAGCTTATAAGTCAAAATTAGGTTAATATGTTGAGGTTTCGCTCATGTGTCATAGGTTGTATAAGGTTTCGCTTATTAGTCAAGGAGGTTTCGCTCATAGGGTCTTTCAAGGAGGTTTCGCTTATTAGTGAGTCCATATAAGCGAAACCATATGGACTATATATAGTCACTTGGAGCGAACCTGATCATTTCATTCGTGTACATTGGAGCGAGACCTGGTCATTGTTTAGGCAACGAAACTCTGTCAAATTTGAATCAGAAAGCAATAAAAGAGAAGGAATTGAAAAGGAAAAGCTGTGTAACTTTGCGTGTATTGATTCCGCCTTTATACGTGAAGATGAACGTTCTCAACTGACTTTTCAGGGTCGCAAAACGGTCCAACATCTTGAGATCCTCCTTCTGTCCTTTGGACCCTTTGTAAGTGTTCCTTTGTGCTTAGTTTAATTATTTAGCGTTTTAAGCGGAAAAGTCAAGCATTTGCGATAAACGCTTTGACTTTTAAATGGTTAAGCCATTGTTCGCATCGAACATGGCTACGTGACCGTAATTAGGTAGGTGTTTAACCCTCAAAAGGGCACCTCCTAATTACCACGTTTACTTAGTTAAATTGTCGGGTCAAATGAAAGTCAAATGGGTTAGTTTTAAATAAATTCATAACTATTAACATAAGAAATCATAAAATCAGTTTTCTCACGTTAATAACTTGGTAAATATTAGTTGAACATGTCTAAGCATGTTCAACCCGACAATTCTAAGTATAGGCTCGGTTCGGAACCGAAAGTCGCAAAAGTTGACTTTTGCTTTGACTTTCAGTTCTGACCCGATTTAGCTTAGTTTAGATATTCCTTAGGATTCCATTAGGACCATATTATAGGTTAGTATAACCCTCCGAGGTTATACAACTTGGTCCCATAGAAATCCTAGTTCATGCTTGTTTCCGTTAAATGCCTAAATGTTAACCGTTATGCCCTTTTGACCCTAAAACGAGAATTTTGAAAATGCGAGAGGACAATAATCTTTATTACTGATTTATAAACTTGTCCCTAAAATTTGACATCAGTTTGAGGTCAAGATTAGGAGTTATGTTCAATAGCGTAATTAGAAAGCTTTTTATAAATTTAACGGCTTAATTAGCATAAAACCTATCTAAACCCTATTTTTGAAACCAAACTTTTTACCTACTGATATAAAATAATATTTTGGGATTATTGAAGATTTTTATTTATTTTTAGGCTGAGCATAACATAGGGTTCTAGCTATAATTCGGTAATTGTCGGTTTTGCCCTTTTGGGCTATAAAATGAGTTTTACAAATCCTTTTGATGCCAAACCTTTTTCTACTGATCTAATATGATAAATAAAATATTTTGAGCCTTCTGAATAATAAAAACTACAGCTTTCCTTTGAAAACCCGGAAATGGCTCCAAATCGCCTTTTTAAGCGTTTTTAACGCATAGTATGTATCAAAACTATTTTAAACATATGAGGGTTGATGCCTACTGATATATTTAGTAAATTTTTATATTTTAACAGTAAGGAAAAGTTTTAAACTCAGGTTTTCAGTTTTCACCTTTTAAGCCTATGTGAAATTACCAAAATGCCCCTACGGTGCATAGTATGGTTATAATTAATAAATTTCACATATATATGATACCCTACTGTTATAACTTATTAAATTAAGTATATTTACTGATTAAATCTGACCTGTAACTCAGAATAATATTTAATCTCTCTTATAACCTTTAAAATGACCAAAATACCCCTACGGGGCATAAATTGGTCTTAAACTCGTTTTGGGCATAATGGAAGGTATCCTACTGATATCACAACATATTCAAGGCATATTAACTTAGGAAACATGTTCATGACTCTTGTGGTTACCCGTTACGCCCTTTTCGCGTTCGGATCGGCTTATGTAACTAGTTTGCATAAATTAGCCGAAACGGGTCAAACCTTAACATTTTTATATCAAAAACCAGAATGTGTTTAGTTTACCCATATTAAACAAGTATACAAGCTTGTCGGGTCTAAACCACATTCTAATCCGGTTCTCACTTAATCACGCATTTTGAACCGTATCCTTCTTTAAAACTAACCGGTCTAAGCATAGTCTTAATTAAAGACCCGTTAGAAATCTAATAGGTTATTAAAAACCTTCGTTTCAGATTTAGGAGCCAATTAAAAGCTATCTGTACTTGCTTGGTTGTATACGGCTGGGAGAAATTGTATAAAAATTGCTCAGGTAAATACTTTTAACTTATTTTCCCTATACAGGTTTGGGGTATGGTATATAAAATACCGCTTGGTCGGGCATTGAATCTTTAATCGAATAGAGGTTAAACCATTGATATGCTCCATTTGGAAATGTTTTGTTTGCTTAAAGCCTTTGGGGTGTTAATGACCATGTCTCGGATATCCTTGGCATCATTTTACGAAATGGCCACGACCTAAGCACGGGGTGTAGGCGTACACCCGTCAGTGCCTAAATAAATAATATGGTGTATCTATTAATCTTTAACCCGGTCTACGGATTGGGCTACTGAACGCATATGGAACATGTAATTTGTTTACAAGATTATATTCAAATAATTATCCCAAGTTATAAAAAGGTTTTGTGCTGTTTGCACTTAAATCAATTTTCTAAAACATTTTCAAAATGAGTCAGTTAAATTGTATTTACCAGTGTAAACTGACGTATTTTCCAAAAAGGCTAAGTTCATATACTAAACGGAATAGGCTGGCTACTCCTAGCATCAATAAAGAGTCTCGCAAGCTTAGATGCCTAAAGTCTGGTGAAAAATGTTCCATTTTACTTTCGATCCGCCTGTGGATCTGTTTCAACTGTTGTGATACTTGATATTACAATTTTATTTGGTTGAAATAAATCTATCTTTGCTTTCGCTGTGCATTTAAATATTGTGTTGTTTGACTATGACGATATCAACTAAGTCACTATACCCCCACCGGGCCCACCGGTGACACCTGGAAAATAGGGGTGTGACATGCAGCTTGCGACATCATTCACATAAGGCATTAGCGGAGCACTCTTGGAAATATCCAAACGTCTTGTAATGCGTCCTAAGCGACTAAACATTACCGTTGGGTGGGTTGTTTCCTGGGGTACCTCCACTGCGTTCGGAGCGAAGGGCCTCGTGCTGTGCAATGGCCTGTGAGATGCGCTCTTGTAGTTCTGCCGCTGTCGTCGGCAGAGGGTTGTTGGCATCAATGTTCCCATGAATCGACATCTTCTAAGAAGAAGATCGGACAGGTCAAGTCTCATTAAAGACACAAGCACAAAAGCATCTACTTAACGAATGAGACCTAGGAGGTGTGTATATATATACATATATAAGCAATCGTTATAAAAATCAATCTCATAACATCACAATTATAGCACAACTTGTAGATAGGAACATGTTTAATGAGGATATAACAAGCAAGCGCTTAGCTTCACAATTAAAGCACACACATGCAGATCAACAACGTGCTTAGTGAGGGCATGGCGACTGAGCTCTCATTAGTCATTGACCACAAAGTATTGTTGCATGTTTAATGACGATTGGGCTTTCAGTATTCTCCGACCACAATTACATTGTCTACAAAGTGTTTCACATCAAAAGGGACACAGGGTCACCCTACCCTTGTCTAATAAGTCTACCAGTGTATCAAAATCACGTGGTCAAAAGTGGTCTTCAAAGTCTCCATGATCTCGGCTCATTACTAGTGTCTTTACTCGAAAGTAATGCAATCCGCATAAATCCAGAAACCAACTATACTGGCGACTGAGGTGGAGGAGGGAAGAAAAGTAGACTGCTAACATGTGCGAGCTTCTCCTTGAGCTTGTATACACGTTGAAGTAATTAACTGATCTGTTGCTCGATAGAAAAGAAACGAGCATCAAAACCTGGAAAGGTTTAATAGCAGCAGGTGAGAGTGCAAAAGGAGACAGTGATGAATGTGGAGGATCATAGTATACTAGTATAGACAGGGTGGAGGATATGGTGCCAGTTCAAGTTCCTAAACTCTGCGACTCAAAATCCTTAAACTGTAGCTGTTGTGACAGGAGCAACTCATCCCATGTGTAGCCTCCAAAAGGTGAGGGATAGTAGGGGTCTGAAATCAGCATATTGTATGGTAGGACCCATCAGAATGGCTCGTCCATTGGTGAAGTATTGAAAGGAGCAAACGGTGCGGCCTGTGAGGTCGGGGAAAATGCTGCTATAGCAAAAGGATTGTCACGCGGGTGCTGACCTGGAGTACTTCCCAGGGTGCGGGTATGTCCTAAAAGAAAGCGATAGCTATGTCGGTGTACTGGACGTCGGTCTCCATAGGGGAAGAGGAGCAACATCAGCGGGTGCAGGTGCAGGGACAAATGTCTCAGCAAAAGAAAAGATCATCAGGTGCAGGTACTGGGTCAGGTATAAGGGGTGCAGTGTCTGGTAAACCAAAAGAAACATGGTCAGGATCAAAAATCGGCTCAAGATCATTAGGTGCATCATCAGGCTGACCCAAAAGGAGCAGAAGCTAGCTCAGGAGCAGGCTCTGGGTCGGGTAAAGGTGTGGGATCTCGAGCAGGTGATGGTGCAGCAGTCATAGCGGTGTCGTCGTCTGAGTTAGTAGTAGAAAGCTGCAATCCGGCCGTCTGTAAGGCTGCAGATGTCACAGACTCAAAGGAGTCTGAAATCGAGTGTATACTAGAATCAGAGGATAGCTTGATAACAGGGATCTCAAGAAGTGAAATTAGTAACAACGTTCTCGTCAAACTTTTCTCATCATGGGCGTCATCAGGAGGACCATAAATAAACATGTCAACGTCATCATCAACTACTCGTCGAGTAGCCAACCTTCAGAAGGAATGTCCACAGGAGGCGCATCATCGAGGATCGGAGCCATGGTGTGCTCACTATCGGGATGACCAGTGATGAGGTGGTCATGGACTGAAACAAGGATGACAAAAGATCCTTGTCGGGGAAGCCATCGGCAAGGGTAAATCATCACCAAAATCTGGTAGCGCAGATTGTTGGAAGTCGTCCTCATCCTTGGTCAGCATATCAGGATCACTCTCAGTGTCTGACGTAAATATCTCTGGCGCAGGTGCAATCTCATTATCTGTGGTGGTGGCCATAGGGTTGTCAACGTCTGACAACTCGCTTTCGGAGGAAGGTGTCATGTGTGCTGGTACATAATCATAGCATGTATATTAATAGTAATCACTAACACCTAGTATATTGCAATCAATGAGAATTCATCATGTAATCATGTATTCACATTATTCTTCATGAAACTTCCTATCCTTCCTAGTCTCTCAGACTAAGCCACCTAGTCTCCCAGACTAAACACCCAGTCTCCCAGACTAAAAACCCAGTCTCCCAGACTAAACTTCCCAGTCTCCCAGACGAAACTCCCTAGTCTCTCAGAGTAAACTCCCAGTTTCCCAAACTGAATTTCCCAGTCTCTCAGACTAAACTCCCAGTTTTCCAAACTGAATTTCCCTGTCTCTCAGACTAAACTCCCAGCTTCCCAAACTGAATTTCCCAGTTTGTAAAAATGTTTGTTCCCTGGATCTGGGCATTTCGTGTATGCAATGAAAACATGTTCGTAAAAAAAACATTTTCGTGAGAGCCCTAATGATTGTAGTCTAGACTCGAGAAGGAATCCTAGTTCGCTACAATCGAAGCTCTGATACCAAGCTGTCACACCTTGACTTTTGCGGAAGCGTGATTATGGTGTGACTTTCTTAATACCATTGCATTCAATCATAACAATAACTATATGATAAAAACCATAGATTTGTCATCCATTAAATAAGTTAAAAACATAACAACACTGTTTTAAAACATAGACTTCAGATTCAAGTTTTACAAACCATACAAATTTTTTATGAATTCACTAAGGACTCGTCAAAAGATATTAAATATAACTAAGGTTTGGGAGACGTGTCTCGTCCTGGAATAAGACACACTGACCAACCCAAAGACCATGGATGACATCTTTATTCCTATCGCAACATAAAAACTTCCAACGCCCGCCAGATCCACTTACTAATTCCCTGAAATACATGTAGTTTGAAAACATCAACATAGGTTGAGCGAGTTCATGTGTTCGTTTGTGTGTATGTTAAAACCTTTGAAATCGTTGTAAGTATGTATGTAAGTTTATAAGTCCCGGTATGAAAGCAACAAGGAAACAGATCAATTAATGTGTAGCTAATACATTAATATACGTGACATGGTGCAGGAAGACTCAAACCTAGCAAACTTCGTCAATAAGACATAGTCACCACATGGCTTATTCAGCGGCTCGCTACACCCGAATAGATCTATCACTACTGTCCCTTGGTCCTTCAACGAGGATTAATGGCCTTAAGAGTGCGCCTACCCATTCACATGATCTACTGTACTTTCCAAAGCAAACCATACCACTTGTAATTGTATGTAAACATTTTGTAACATGTATTTCACCCCCGAAGTTATAAAACTGAAAATAGTTAAAGAGAAAAGGGGGATCATGAACTCACAGTCTTGCGTCTTCGATAATCGTAACTCAAATCCCTTCAGCAAACACGACTACCTACAATGTACTAATGTCTATTTGACGGACGGGTCGTGCCTTGTCATAGTATTCACGCTTTGAGTTACGTTTCCTTTATGTCCTCAATATTATTCCAAGTTATAATTACTTGTTAAAATAATAATTATTTTAACTTAAATTACATTTTTTTTAAGTTTTGGAATATTTGTTAAACAATATTTTTGTAATAATACTTCTCAAGTATTTTTAGTTGTATTTCCTTCCCAAGGATGGCGGTATCTCATACATGTGTATTCGTATTCTTGTATTTTGACATGTATCGGTGTCGTGTTCCGGTGTACTATTCCAAATAAAAATATGCCAATATATATTTCCAATATATATTTTACGGAATATCACTTAGAAAAATTATTCATAATTTTTCTTTCGGCAAAAATATTTGTAATTCCAAAACAATATACTTTCTAGTCTCACTTAGAAAATATGTAAACTTATTTTATCCCAAAAATAATGTATTTCAAGTTTATCCAAGAAAATCATATATTTTCTAAAAATTCCAAGAAAATACATTTTTACTTCCCAAAATATAATATATTTTCTCCTTGTCAAAGATATGGTATAACTTTGTGATAATTGGAAGAATCATATTTTCCTTTCTTATGTCCAAGATATTTTTCACCAAAAATATACTTATAATTGTATTTTCCGGAATATTTTGTAAGTTACATCCTTTCGTTCGCTTTCCCAATATTATGTGTGTAACTTGTGTATTTATCCTTTATGATTTTTGGTAATATCCTGTATTGTAATCCCTTGGTATTTTGTTAAGTTATATTATTTTAAATCCTAAATAATATAGCTAATACACAAAGTATACAAATATTCACACACGTGTCTTTAATATATATCTAGCCATTTTTATTTATAAAAACCAACCTCCAATATTTGTATTTTTGCAACAAAAATTATGGCAAAGTTTATATTGAAAACTCATGGTCAAAACACACTTGTAAATATTTGTTTGAAAATATTTTTCTAAGTGTTTATATTTTTAGAAAATTTTGCCATAGTTTCCCCTAAAAATGGAGGTGTCCATGCTATCAAAGCATATCATTTTTTTAAATCATCTCAACAATCAACAATTTAATCAATCAATTCAATCAATACTTACCTAGTGCCAAAATTATGTAATTTACCTAACAACATGAACTTGAACTTTCATAAAAACTTGTAGTAACTTGGTAGTGTGTTTAGTAGGTTTAGTTACCCCTTTAAAATGTGTTTATTTCTTTAAAATTTTCATTCTTGAAAGATTTAGGTGTTTACAACTTACATAAAAATCATTCTTTTGAATTTTTCTTGTTAACAATGTATTTTTATACTTGTTTCACCACTAGAAACATGGTTAGTTTCTTTAAAAACAATGTTTTAGTAAATCTTGTGTATAACTTTAGTTTCTTGAGAAAACTAGTTTTGAAATCATCCAAGTTTATGTCTAGTAACATGTTACATACTTCAACATTCGCAAAATCATTTTCATTCTTCAAGTTCATGAGTAACATAGAGTATGATCATCTTGGTCTTTCACCAGATCATCATCTTAACTTACTAGATCATGTGTCTAATCACAATTTAGTAGGTTTCATATGATGTCTAACATCATTAACACAATCAATCATCAAGAAGCAAAACAACACTAAACAATATGTATTCTTATGTTATTAAACTTTATGTTCATGTTTCATCTTCATGCTCATTAGTGTTCTTTATGATTATCATCACATATCATCTTTTAACCAACTAAATAAGAAACAAATTCAAGTTACAAGAGGCTTACTACTAGCACAAGGGCTAGGGATGAACACAAGAAGATGAAGATGGTAAATGTGATGGATAAAAGCAAATGGAAGTGGTCCTTCAATCTCCAAGAGCACCAAGCTTACTTGTAGATCTTCTTACACCTTGAGATGTCTTGAGAATGGATGAACTGGAATGAATGATGATGATGGTAGATGGTTGTGGGTTCGGACGAGAGCCAAGGAGAGGGAAAGAGAGAAAGTGTGTGTTGTGTGGGTGTAAGAATGAGAGTTATGATATAGTATAACATTCTTATAACCATCTTTCCCCTTAATCCTTTGGTTAATATGTTTGTTAAGTACAAGACAAGATCTATAAACATATCAAGGAAAATCAAAATGAATCAAAGGAAATCAAGGGTGGGTACACCCTTGTGACCGTCCACCATGGGGGGGGGGGGTATAAGGTTGGGTTGTGATGGATAGTTAGGGATATTAGTTAGATTCTAAGTGTGATGTTTAGTGTTTATGCGTATTATGTGTTATATAGTGTGTTAGGATGTTCGAGGCCCATAACTAGCTTGGAAACATTAAAACAATGCTTCTAGTGTAATTTTGATCTTTCGGGTAGTGTCCGGTTGTTCGGTTAGATACCGGTTCGTTAAAGTGCTAAATTATACCGTTTAGTGTTCGTTATGTACCTTTTTATGACGCTTTTAATTCCCGACACTTAGGAAAGCATTCAGGACCATTTAGTCATATTTTTGCATGTTACTAGCTTGTTAAAATGCTGATTTTTGCTAAATTATGCTGAATTCAGCACTTTGGGTGAGTTTTCGGCACTTACCGGCACTTAAACTATCACCTAGAAATGCAGTTTTGTGATCCTCACTTTCCTACACACTATACTTATTGTAGTACTTAGTTTCTGGCTCATACCGTGTCTCAAAACAACGTCTGTCTATGTACTGAACTCCGTCAGCATTTTCCTGGTTTGTCTGTTAACTGTGCTAACTGTGCCTTGTGCATCATTTATGTCTATATGTTTGCATGCAGTCAATGATATGCCATTTGCAATATGTGATGCACATGTGTGTATAAAGCAATAATCAGAAAGCAGTTCAAGTCATTAATTGTAATTCAGCACAGTCATTAAACATTAATCAAGATTAATTAATTGTACGGATGCATGCAAATTTGGCAATTGTCACAGGAATTCCGTCTGGGTATTTCCTACCGTGGAAAGGGGACAAGTTCTTCTGTACCCTACTGTAAGTATTGCAAAAGAAAGCATTCTGGAAGATGCTCTATATATTTCAACTTTTGAAAAAAATATCTAGACACAAGGAAGAAGATTGTAGGAAGAAACCCGGTAATGGGATTTGCTTTAATTGTGGAGAAAAAGGACACATTAGACCAAATTGTCCAAAACTAGCTCTAGCCATGCCCAACAAGGCTAAGACGACAGAAGCACCCAAGAAGAATGCCAGAGCCTTTGTTCTGACAGCTGAAGAAGCTAAGATGATTCCGGATGTGATTGTCGGTACGTTTTTAGTTAATTACATATTTGCCAAGGTATTGTTTGACTCTGGTGCAAACCAAAGTTTTATCAATACTTCTTTTTACCAATTTCTTGATCAACCCTTAGTCAAACTTCAACAAGACTGTCTGGTAGAAACGACCAATGGAGAATCTGTTAGGATAAGTGAAATCTTGAATGGAGCAAGAATAGAAATCCTAAACCACCGTTTCCTTGCTAACCTTTACCCAATGAATTTGGCTGGTTTCGATATTGTATTAGGAATGGATTGGTTGGTAGCCAATCGTTCTAGTCTATTATGTGATCATAAGTTAATACAGGTAAGTACACCAAGCAGTGAAAGGATCACAATTAAAGGAAATAAGCCAACTAGATCGATGAAATTCATCTATGTGATGAAAGCTGCAAGTTATGAAAGGAAAGGAGGAATAGTATATATGATTTCTGTAATCATTAATACTCAAGGAAAAGAATTAAAAGATATCCCTGTAATATCTAAATTCGTAGATGTTTTTCTAGAAGAGTTACCTGGATTACCGCCTGATAGAGAAGTTGAATTTAGAATTCACATAATACTAGGAACGGCGCCGATAGCCAAAGCTCCTTATCGATTAGCACCAACGGAAATGCAGGAGCTGAAAAAGAAATTAGACGAACTTCTTAACAAAGGTTTATATAACCAAGTTCATCCTCTTGTGGTGCACCAGTGTTGTTTGTAAATAAGAAAGATGGATCGATGCGTATGTTCATTGACTATCGAGAATTGAACAAAGTCACGATTTAAAATCAGTACCCACTATCCAGAATCGATGATCTGTTCGAACAACTTCAAGGAGCTCGATTCTTTTCAAAGAACGATTTACGCTCTGGATATCATCAACTGAAAGTACAGGAAGATGATATTCCTAAAACTGCTTTCAGAACGAGACATGGTCATTATGAATTTACCGTCATGCCCTTTGGTTTAACCAATGCTCCAGCCACATTTATGGACATGATGAACCAAATATGTAAGCCATATTTGGACAAATTCATAATTGTCTTTATAGATGATATTCTCATTTACTCTAAGAGTAAAGAGGACCATGCAGCCCATCTGCATACTCTCCTCACATTGTTGAGAAAAGAGAAGCTTTATGCTAAATTCTCAACATGTGAATTCTGGCTACAAGAAGTGCAATTCCTTGGACATCTGGTTAATCGTGAAGGAATTCATGTGGATCCTACAAAAATCGAGGCGATTACCAAGTGGAAATTCCCTGAGTCACCAACAGAAGTGCGAAGTTTTCTTGGACTGGCATGATATTATAGACAGTTTATCCGTGATTTCTCTAGAATAGCCATTCCATTAACTAAACTGACCTACAAATCAGTTAAGTTTGAATGGGGACCAAAACAGGAAGAAGCTTTTAAAATTCTTAAGCAAATGTTAAGCAACGCACCCATACTTGCATTACCAGAAGGAACTGAAGACTTTATAGTCTATTGTGATGCATCTAAGTTAGGATATGGATGTGTGTTGATGCAACGTCAAAAGGTTATAGCCTATGCCTCTAGACAACTCAAGAAACATGAAGAGAATTACACAACCCATGACTTAGAATTAGGAGCCATAGGTTTTGCCCTTAAGATTTGGACACACTATTTATATGGAAATAAATTTGTTATCTTCACTGATCATAAGAGTTTAAGGTATATTTTCGGGCAAAAAGAATTAAATATGAGACAGAGACGCTGGATAGAAGTTCTTAGTGATTATGATTGTGATATCCAGTACCATACTGGAAAAGCCAATGTAGTAGCTGATAAGTCGAAAGTATCATGAAAAACCAAAGCGAGTACGTTCTCTCAGATTAATCAAGGACGATACTGAGAAATTGAAAGGAACGATTAAGGAATTAGAACAAGGAACAGATGGAATTTGGGAGTTCCATAAGAAAAGGATATGGATACCTAAACAAGGAAACCTACGTCATAGGATTCTAAAAGAAGCTCATAAATCTAAGTATACGATACATCCTGGAAGTGATAAAATGTATCAAGATTTAAGAAAGAATTTCTGGTGGATAAGAATGAAAAAGGATATAGCTAATTACGTTGCTAAATGTTTAACTTGTTCTCAAGTTAAAGCTGAACATCAGAAACCATTAGGATTATTGCAACAGTTAGAGATGCCTATATGGAAATGGGAATTAATAACAATGGATTTTGTTACTAAATTACCCAAGACAAGAAAAGGGAACGATACAATCTGGGTGATTGTAGATAGATTGACTAAATCTGCTTATTTCTTACCCATGAAGGAAACTTTTAGTATGGAACATTTAGCCAAGCTATATCTAAATGAAGTAGTTTCATTACATGGAATTCCTTTGTCTATCGTATCCGATAGAGATAGCCGTTTTACTTCTCATTTTTGGACAAGTTTCCAAAAAGAAATGGGAAACAAGTTGAAATTAAGCACAGCTTACCACCCACAGACGGACGGACAAAGCGAAAGGACAATCCAAACTATGGAAGATATGCTTAGAGCTTGTGTAATTGATTTTGGAGGAAATTGGGATGACCATTTACCATTAATATAATTTTCCTACAATAACAACTATCATACTAGCATAAATGCTGCACCATTTGAGGCACTTTATGGACGAAAGTGCAGAAATCCAGTCTGCTGGGCAGAAATTGGAGAAAAACAATTATCTGGACCAGAAATAGTACAAGAAACGACATATAAGATAATTCAAGTCAAAGAAAGACTAAAAGCAGCACGAGATCGTCAAAAGAGTTATGCTGATAATAGACGAAAACAATTGGAATTTCAAGTAGGAGATAAAGTGTTGTTAAAAGTTTCTCCATGGAAAGGAGTAGTCAGATTCATTAAAAGAGGGAAGCTAAGACCCATGTTTGTTGGACCTTTTGAGATTATTAGTAGAATAGGACCTGTAGCTTATCAGCTACAACTGCTAGAGGAAACGGCAGGAACACATGATGTATTTCATGTAAGTAATCTCAAAAAGTGTTTAGCAGACGAATCTCTAGTAATGCCTCTTAAGGACATAGAGGTAAATGAGAAACCTATTCAGATTGAAGATAGAAAGATCAAGAATCTCAAACACAAGAGATTAGTTCTGGTCAAAGTGAAATGGGATTCCAAAAGAGGACCAGAATACACTTGGGAACTCGAATAGGAAATACAGAGGAAATACCCACACCTGTTCCAGTAGATCTCGAGGACGAGATCCAAAACAAGGTGGGGAGGATATAACAACCCTCCTAAAAATATTTTCGGACACCCTAAATGTCCCTAAATATACCCCGTACATGAAAACTGGACCCGTTATAGCCCTACACTTATAAAAATCAACAAAAACGAAATTTTGTAGTCTCTCGCGGGCCGCGTAAGCCTAAGCTCTGACTTTCGCGGGGCGCGACGTCCTTGTTCTGATCCAGACACGTGGCGTGCCATGTGGCATCTGACTCAACAAGGCTACATGCTGACTCGTCAAGGCTATGGCCGCCTTTCAGGCGCTCGCGGGCCACGAAGGCTTTAGCATCGGTTTTCGCAGGGCGCGGCGGCCCCCTCAAACAGCCTATATATGGGGGGCCAGGGCTCATTTGATCGTCGTTCATGTTCTGAATTCTCTCTCAATTTTCTAAATAATAGAAATTCTGCTCAAGTATAAAATACACTATATAGTGAAGCTCTGCCTCGTTATAAGTACTATAACCCTGCCTGAAGAAACACTAGATAATTGACTGGAATCGAATTATCTAGGGGGTTTGGATCTGCATAAAAAAGGTTGGTTTTCTCTCGTTCTATCTGATGGAACAGTTCTTCTTCTTCGGTAAAACTCTGCAAAACAAAGCACCGTTAGCCTTGTCAAGGGGAGAAGAGGAGTTTTCTCCTTGACCCGACTCCGGCATGAGAATAAGTATGGGTTTATGAAGAAGTAGAGGTATTGACGAAGTGTGTGTAACTTGAATTTCGTACCTGAATTGCTTCTCATATTTATAGCCGAGAGTTTTGGGCAGGAAAACTCGTTGGTGAAATGCTGACGGAAGATGCTAACCCCGTAAGCGGTTACATTTCCTTCCGTTAAGTTTCTCGATCCGACGTGAGTGCACATGAATCGCTGTTTAGATCTATGGCTGGGGGTTTGCCACGTGGAAAGTGATCAAGTGGAGGTTTCTCTCCAATTTCATGCCATCATCGTGATTTCAGGGATTTCTGAGGAGATGACACCTGTCCAGACGGTTGTAACCGTTTAGTGGTGCACGATTGGGTCCTTCTAGAAGGTTATTGCCATAATCCTGTGTGACTCTTTATCGTGTGGCACCATTTGGGTAAATAATATCCAAGTCGGGGTATTATTAGGCGGAAGTATTTAACCTAGGATTTTCATCCTTTGTTTATGGGGGAAACGCGCAAGGATTTATGATTTCCTTTTGGTCGCGCAAGTGTTGCCTGCTATCTGTCTCTTAAGCTTCCTTTGTAGGACCAGTGCGTGACCGCGCAAGGTCAAAAGGGGCTGAAAGACAAGGTTGTGGTATGGTCCTAAGTACTTGTTACAAGGTTTTTGGGACCTTACCCCTTCAAGTCCCCCATGTCTAGTGTTGCTCTTATGCAAGTAAGTGGAGCACTGGACTTATGAGAGGAAAATGCTTTTTGGCGCAAAAGTAGGGAATCTTCTATGAGAAGATTTACTTTGCTTATTATAGAGACTTTGGAAAAATCTTTGACAGTAGGTAGCTGTGTGACACCTGTGTTTGTAATCATTGTAAACAGTTCAGTTATCAATAAAACAACGTTATTTAATCCCAATGTTTGTTTATGTTTGACATTTTTTCATGTTTTGACTTTTGTTCAATTTCAAACTTTACATCGCTTTATGGAGAGTTATACGCAAACTGGTGCGTAAACGTAATCAATTTAACGCGAAAAACACTCCGGAACATCAACATATGCTTAACATACCTTAAATAACCTTTACATAACTTAGAAATAAGTTTTGAAGGCTTTGGTATGGCAAAAACAAGTTTAATCGCCTACAGGGACTAAATTCGACAAACTACGAAAGTATGAAGATTCGTACTAGAATAGACATTCCGGAACAGGACCATAAGTTAAAAATACCATAAATATCCTTTACATAGCTTAGAAATAGGCTTTAAGGGGTTCGGTGTGCTAAAATAAACTTTTGGGTCATTCAGGGACTAAAAGCGTCAAAAATTGCACAAGTTTGCATTTTCGCGCATAACATACATTCTGAATACATCCGGACATCCAAAAATTTATGTATTCATTAAAATACTATGTTTTAGTGATTGGCTTGTTAAAAATCCATTCGTCGCGCAATTTGGATAGTTTTTCGCACTTATGCGCATTCCATCGTAATTAAGCGAACATCACGATCGTACGACCGAACTAACTGACATCCGACATATTTTTGAGCATGTTTCTTGTCCACAATGTTTAGGCATTATTTTAGGGCCTTAAAGTTCACTTAACGGGCCTTAAACATGTCGGAAATGGCCTTAAACACGTGCAGGGACTGAAACTGTCATTTTGCAAAGTTGGTTGCTGATCAGAGCACCCAGGCGGGGCGCGTAAGCTTTGCACATATCTTACGCGGGCCGCAAGGCCCTCCCAGATCAGCAAAACCAGTTTTAACAGCTGTTTACAGCTGTTAAACACCCAAAACCCACTTACAAATGGTATTCCTGAAACTATGGGCCAATACTAGGGGCTCCAATGGTTTTACAAAACCATGGGTGCACATGTACGAACAAGATCGAAGCACGTTATTCGACGAACGATCTTAACGGTCCTAAGAAATCTATAAATACCCCTCACCCCTCATTTGCAAAACCCACACCTTTGAATCTGAATTTGTTCTCTAAGTTGATGTGTTTATCACTTCATACCTGAGAATATTCGGATCAAAACTTCTATTCTTGGACACGTTGTAAGTCCTCTTTCGTTCTTTTAGCATTTTCTGCGTTGACCAGTTTATGGTCAACACGAATTTCGGTTGAACTTTGCAACTGTGAGCGTAATCACGATGGCTATAGTCCCTTGTGACTATGCCTACTGATTACCACGTTATCTAGGCTCAGTGACGAGTCGTAGTTTCGGCCAAAATGCGTATTCTTGCGTATTTTGTAACCAAACTACTTTTAGGTATCAAAACCGTTTGTTTTGATACCAAACTTGTTTTCTAACTTAGTTAAGCATGTTTTAACATGCTTAGCTCATCACTTTTAGTTTAGTGCTTATATAGGGTCGTAAGGTAAGCGATCTAAACAATCGCTTATACTTTCGAACCCGACCCATTTGGTTGATCTTTAGGATCCAACCAAATACATTAGGTGACCATAGTGTATAGGGAATAATCTTCCAAGGTTATACCTTATGGTCACGACGTTTAGTTGGTTGTATGATAGGTAGTTTATATGCCTTAGGTAAATGACCAAAATGCCCTTTTTACTCCAAAATTCATTTTAAACATATGTAACATAACTTTTAACATCTAAACTGATTTGGCAACAATATTAGACATGTTAAGACATATTTTACTTATCATAGGACTAGTTAGGCGGTCCAAACGTGTTTTACGCGAACGACGCGTTAAAGTAGCATAAGCTACCTAAACGGGTCATAAGCACTTAGGTTAGGTTTCATTTTAGTATGTAGGCTTTGTTAAACCATATTATATGAGTTCCCATACTCGTTTGGTTTACAAACCCTCATACTACCCGATCCTCCGAATAGGTCCGGTTTATTAACATAGTTACCTATATTAGGTGCCGTTTGATTTCCGTGATCTCTAGCATTGTTTGGTTGTTACGCAAGGACTTCTAGGAAATCTCAAGTGAGTACATAGACCCCTCTTTTACTGTTTTCAAACTATTTTAGGGTGAAACACATGTGCCTACTTGTTACTTTCATGCTTTCTTGTTTTCACATCATATGCTTGCTATGTTTCATTAGTACACTTATAGTACGTGATTTACATTACATTGTTTTGCTATGTATGTTTACTTAGCATACTTAGTACATTGTTTTACTTTACATTTCTGCTATGTATGTTGACTGAGCATGCTAGCACATTGATTTACATGACTTTTCTGCTTTGTATGTTAACTTAGCATACTTAGTACATTGTTTTCATATAACATGTGAACATTTGGTATAACATTTAGTTTGTACAAACGGGACTTATATACGTTCATTAACATTAGCTACACCACTCGGTAGTAAGTAGTGGTACCATAGGACATGACAAATCCCGTTCCTGACATGCTAGGTTTGTCTGTCTCAAGGCTTATATGTATGCGTTAACTTACCACATAAGTGTTTGTATCAATATAACATGCATTTACTTTGCAAAACATAACTTTTTGATATATTCAAAATACTTTGTTTTGTACATTTTTTACATTTGGTTTATGTAACAACACATTACTCACCATACATAACATTTGTTACACATTACTTGACTACATTTGGACTTTTAACATTTGATATGGTTTATACAAGGACTTTTTGACAATTATTTTAAACGTAGACTTTATACATTGGTGGTTTGTTTAAGTGACTTAAGTAACGAGATGTGAGTAGTATGATACAAGTATGGTGGATACGCCGCTGGTACTTCCTATAGATAAGTGCTTGTATTATATTACATATCATAGCGTTATTTAAATCATTCATTTTGGACTTATACATTTTACACAAGTAACATGCTTTTCACAAGACTTTGGTTTACAAAACAGTTCATTCTATACAACTCATTCTACTTGGTTATTCATTTAACCATATATTATTCTTTTATTTATACATATCATCTGATCATATCACTTTTCAAATGATTTACAAAACAAAACAATTTACAAGGTTCATGACTAAATCTTATTAAACATTTTCTTAAACTTAAGTCATGAATCCTATTTTCACAAAACCTATGTATCTCACAGGCATTTTTATGCTGACGTACCTATTTTCACATGTGTTTTCAGGAGCTGTTGCTTAGGATGATGATCGTGACATTAGGGCGGACATGTGCCTTAGTGAGTTAAAACGAAGCAAGAACTAGTTTAATTATGTTATGTACATTTCCTGTTTTAAGACAATGTAACTCTCTTGTTTGATAAATAAAATATAACTTAAATTGCCATGGTTATGAAACAATTAATTCTGTTACAACACTCCCCGACGTTTCCGCCACGATTTGATGTTCTACGTGGTCGGGGTGTGACAGAAAAGTTGGTATCAGAGCCAATGGTTATAGGGAATTAGCTTATTAGTAATGCTTTGACCTAGACTATAACCTTTCTAGGACCCCAACACAAGTTATCTTGTGTTTAGATCTTAAAACATGCACTTCACCTATCCTTAGGTGATAACCACAACGAGAACATCAATTCCGAATCCGCTTTGAAAATTAATCATCTGTTCTTGGATGATTGATTACTAGGTTTTGAACCCTCTGTTGTAAGGTTTTGAACCCTCTGTTATAAGGTTTTGAACCCCTTTGAATTTTCAAAATCTCGTCAAAGTTTTGGGGTTCTAAATAGTGTGAACACGTGCAAACTGGAAGAGTGAATGCCTGTACCCTGAGTTTTCTGTCTAAGGCTAGAGTGTTCGTACAAATCCACATAATCGGACCAATCACTCTTACCTGGGAACTCTTGGGGTGAGTGTTCAGTTATAGGCGAGCATGTCTTCGCGATACATTATTTTTGACTCATTTACTTTGATTAGTCACAATGTGTCGTTTGTTTGCCTTGTGGTAACGAACAAATGACCACCATCTTTGCTGTTGTCAATTTTTGTATCATCACATTCTTTTCATCCAATCATCTCACTCGTTTCCTTTCATGTTCCTCTTTTAGAATTCCTCCTCGACGCGACAATCAGATAGCGAATGCCGAACTGGCAGAAATCATCGCGCAGTAAATGGCTACTGCTTTCCCAAATCTTATTGCTCAACTAAACCAAGCCAACAACAACAATAATGCTCCATGCAATTTCAAGAGTTTCAATTCGGCTAAGCCACTCAAGTTTAGTGGTATTGAAGGAGCAATTGGGCTCCTACAATGGTTCGAGAGCACTGAGAGTGCGTTTCGCCACGTTCAGTGTCATGATAATCGCAAGGTCGAGTTTGCTTCTAGTGTGTTTCAGAAGAGGGCTCTTACATGGTGGAACGGGGTTATGAGAGACCGCGGTGCTGAGGTTGCTTTAGCACAGACTTGGGCCGAACTTAGGGCCCTTATGATGAAGGAGTTTTTCCCTCGTCATGAACTGCGAGCTTCGGAAAAGGGAATTTGATGATTTGAAGCAAGATAGTGGTGAGCATCGGGCTTACACTGATAGGTATGAAGAATTGAGTCTGCTTTGCCCAACCATGGTTACCCTACTCGACAAGGCTATCGAAAGGTACATCGATGGTCTACCTGACTCAGTGCAAGAAATCATTACTGGTAGTAACCCTACCACAGTCCGTCAGGCGATCGAGTTAGCAGTGACATTGACTGAGTCGCAGGTTCGAAAGGGAAAGCTGCATAAAAAGGGTGAAAAGGTAAGAAGCAGGCGTCTGACAAAGAGGATGGCAAGAACGGTAAAAACAAGAAGGGAAAGGATTCTGGTTCATCAAAGGGGTCTAGGAAGCGAAAGGCTTCCCAAAACTATGCCGTTACTGCACAGGCTCAAGCTGCACCAAATCAGCCTGCGCAACCACCCGCCAAGAGGCCTTATCTTGGCAACGCACCTTTGTGCAACAGGTGTAACAGCCATCACCTACCACATCTCCAATGTCGTCATTGCACTAACTGTGGAAGAAATGGTCATCTTGCCGCTACATGCCGCATTCCTGTCAACCAGAATCAGGCAGTTCAGAACCAAGCCCAACAAGTTGCTCAGCCTCTTGCTCAGCAACAAGGTCAAGCTGCACGACCTCATTTTCCTCCTGGTTCATGCTATAATTGTGGGGATCTGACCCACTATAGAAACCGGTGTCCAAGACTAGCTAACGCAAATCCAAATCAGAATCAGGCTCAGGCTCGAGGTCGAGTCTTCAACATGAATGCACAAGAGGCGCAAGCAGACAATAATGTGGTCAACGGTACGTTCTTTATTAATAATCAGCCTGCATCTGTTCTTTTTGATTCGGGTGCCGATAAGAGTTTTGTGTCATTATCTTTTGAGCCATTGCTTCGCATGTCTAGAACAAAACTAGGAAAACCCTTGACAGTAGAAGTTGCTAGTGGTGAACCCATTGTTCTTGATTATGTTCTTCGCAACTGCCAGTTGAACCTTAACAACCATCTTTTCCCTATCAACCTCACACCAATGCGACTTGGAAGCTTCGACGTTATAGTTGGTATGGATTGGTTAGCCAAGCATCACGCAGCGGTAGTTTGTTTCGAGAAGATTGTTCGTATACCGCTTTCGACAGGGGAGATCCTACAGGTTCGTGGTGAGAAACCTGACGGTATCTGTGAAAGAATTATGTGGCCTTCTTGGCACATGTTACCACAGATAAAGGCAAAGGTAAGTCTATTCAAGATATTCCCGTTGTTCAGGATTATCCTGAACTATTCCCTAAAGAGTTACCTGGTTTACCCCCAGCACGCCAAGTCGAGTTCCGTATTGATCTCGTACCTAGTGCAAATCCCATTGCCAGATCTCCATATCGTCTTGCACCGTCTGAGATGCAAGAGTTGTCTAAGCAACATCAGGAGCTTTCTGACAAAGGTTTTATTCGTCCTAGCTTTTCACCTTGGGGTGCTCCCGTACTTTTTGTCAAGAAGAAGGATGGATCTTTTAGGAAGTGTATCGATTATCGTGAGCTTAACAAGCTTACCATCAAGAATCGATATCCCCTACCTCACATTGATGATCTTTTTGATCAGTTACAGGGTGCTTCTTATTTTTCTAAGATTGATCTGCGTTCTGGGTATCATCAACTTCGTGTGCATGAAGAAGATATTCCCAAGACAGCGTTCCGCACTCGTTATGGGCATTATGAGTTCACAGTTATGCCTTTCGGGGTGACTAATGCTCCTGCTGTTTTCATGGACTTAATGAATAGGGTCTGCAAGCCTTATTTAGATAAGTTCATCATCGTTTTTATTGATGACATCTTGATTTATTCTAAGACGCGAGCTGATCATGAGCAACATCTTTGTCTTACTCTGGAACTCCTAAAGAAAGAGCAACTTTTCGCCTAATTCTCCAAGTGTGAATTCTGGCTTAAGGAAGTTCAATTTTTAGGATATATTGTCAACGAACAAGGTATTCATGTAGATCCCTCCAACATCAGTGCGATATTGGGATACGCCTACTACTCCTACTGAATTTCGTTCTTTTCTTGGTCTGGCAGGTTATTATCGCCGTTTCATTGAAAATTTCTCAAAGATTGTAGTTCCTCTAACTGCTCTAACTCAGAAGAACAAACCCTTTGATTGGGGATTCAAACAAGAGGAAGCTTTTCAAAACTTGAAGCAGAAGCTTTGTGATGCGCCTATTCTATCATTTCCTGAGGGTAATGATGATTTTGTCGTGTATTGTGATGCATCAAACTTGGGTCTTGGCTGTGTTCTCATGCAAAGGAACAAAGTCATAGCATATGCATCGAGGCAGTTGAAGATACATGAGAAAAACTACACCACTCATGATCTTGAGTTAGGTGCAGTTGTTTTCGCTCTTAAGATCTGGAGACACTATTTGTACGGTACAAAATGTGTGGTTTTCACGGACCACAAAAGTCTTCAGCATATCTTCAATCAGAAAGAACTCAACATGAGGCAACGACGTTGGGTTGAGCTTCTAAACGACTATGACTGCGAAATTCGCTACCATCCTGGTAAGGCGAACGTCGTGGCTGACGCTTTGAGTCGTAAAGAACATGTCAAGTGATGCGTGTGAAGTGTGTATATAAGTTTAAGTATATTTTAAGCCCTTTTACACTTTTTAGCCAAGTTTTAAATTTATAAAACACGATATTTACTAACACTAAACACACATATGGGCAAGTGCACCCAGCGTGAGCGTAGTATAGTGTTGGTAAGATACCGAGGTCGTCCAAGGACACAAGAGCTTTTAGTACCGGTTTATCCTCAACGTCTAATCAAATAAAAAAAGTTAGAAAAAGGTTTTAAACTAGAAAAATAAAAACTAACTAAAATGCTGAAAATAAAATAAAAGTAAAAACAGATAGACAAGATGAATCACTTGGCTCCGACTCGTGTATAGTGTAACCTTTGATTATTTCCGCACTTTTGCACTATTTAAGAGATTATCTTAGTTATTGTAGTAGGCCCCTCTTTTGGAGGTGACGTTACCCTCAACCCAGTAGTTTGAGTCAACAAGGATGCAATCCTAAAGGGTCGGATTATTGAAAGATAATTAATTAAGTTATTAATGCATAATGTGGTAGGCCCCTCTTTTGAAGGCGACGTTACCCTCAGCTAAGTAGTCTGAGTCAGCAGGGATACAGTCCTAAGTAGTCGGGTTAAAGTTTTAATAGTAGCTTAACTTATGAGGGGGTCAAAGAGTTTGGACCCCCGCCATCCAATACCTGTAGGTATTGAAGGAGGTCCTACTAAATTTGACCCAGGTCCTTTGCAGGATCTATACACTGAACAATGGCAAGACTCTTACCAAACCGTTCCCTTAACCCCCGACCAGGTAGCCAACGTACCTCCATATAGACCGTGGAGATATGAATGGTGAAAATCTTTTATTTTATATAGATAGTAAAATAATGCCAAGACACCATGGACAAACGATAAGGAAGAATCACCTTCAACATAAGAAACTAGTTATTAAAGTCATTAATACATAACCAATTAAAAAGTGCGAAAAGATTAAAAATAAAAAGTATTACACTAGACACTTTGTCTTCACCAAGTGATGTAAGAGACTTAGGCAAACATGGCCTTGATTGTCAAGAACTCTTACGAACAATCTTGGATCCCGAGACGACTCACACACTCTATGATGGACAATGGATGATGGTGGTGGATGATGGTGTTATGGTGGTGGTGGGTGGTGGGTGAAGTGTGAGAGAGGTGGTGTGCCAAGGGATGGTTTGAGCTTGAGCCAAGCACTCCTATTTATAGGCTGAACAGAAGCTCGAGCACGGCCCCGTGTCCATCCTCTTCTCTGTCTTCATTAATTGCTTTTATCTGCATTAGTTGACCATGGCCCCGTGTCCGCTGGGCACGACCCCGTGTGCAGAAGCATATCTGTACTATCAAGATTTGCCTGGATTCTGCGAATATTATAGTTAACCACGGCCCTGTGTCCGCTGAGAACGGCCCCGTGGTGGGCGATGGAAGCTTCTACAACTTTTTCTTTTATGCTGACACTTGGGCACGCCCCCGTGTTCACTGAGCACGGGACGTGTTCAGCCTTCTGTTCTCTTGTTTTGCTTGGGAAGATGCTTTCGGGGAGGCCGGGCATGCCACGTTTGTTCCTTTTCTTGTATTTATGTTAGATTTAGCTGCCTTTTTGCTTCTTTTGTTAATTTGAGCTCATTTAATCCTGAAAATACAAAAGGAAGACAGAAGCACACTTTTTCCAACATTAGTACTAAAAAAGGGTTAGTTTTATGCCACAATTGATGTAATTTATATGTTTCATTTTGCACACATCATCAAGCTTCATTATGTTCGTGTTCAATCTAATATTCAAACTCGATCTGATATCCAAACCCGCATCTCTCAGGCTCAACACACTTGTGTTTCACAAGGTTTGATGGGTAAGGAGTTACCCTATCACATAACACCTGATCTTGAACTGAAGGACAATGGATCGTATTACTTCATGGACCGTTTGTGGGTCCCATGCCAAGATGATCTTCGCACCTTGCTTATGGATGAAGCCCATAAGTCTCGTTATTCTATTCATCCTGGCTCAGATAAGATGTATAAGGATCTTCGTATTCAGTATTGGTGGCCTGGTATGAAGAAAGACATTGGCTTATAAGTATCAAAATGCCTTACTTGTCTTAAGGTTAAGGCTGAACATCAACGTCCTTCTGGTCTATTGGAGCAACCAGAGATCCCAGTTTGGAAATGGGAAAACATTGCTATGGATCTGGTTACCAAACTTCCGCGCACAAAGAAAGGTCATGGTGCCATCTGGGTAGTTGTTGATCGTCTTACTAAGTCAGCGCATTTCTTGCCAATCCGTGAGGATTTTTTTGTTGACAAACTTGCTAAAATCTATGTGGATGAAATTGTATCCCGACACGGTGTTCCTTTGAACATCATTTCTGACAGAGATGCTCGCTTCACTTCTCATTTTTGGAGAACCATGCAATCTGCTATGGGGACCCAACTTAATCTGAGCACAGCTTATCATCCGCAAATGGATGGTCAATCTGAAAGAATAATCCAGACTCTGGAGGATATGCTTAGAGCTTGTGTGATCGATTTTGGTGGTAGTTTGGATTCACATCTTCCGTTAATTGAATTCTCCTACAACAACAATTATCACTCCAGCATCAACATGGCTCCTTTCGAAGCTCTCTTTGGTTGAAAATGTCGTTCACCAGTCTGCTGGAATGAGATTGGTGAGGCTCAGCTTACTGGACCTACCCTCATTTTAGAGACAACTGATAAGGTTAAGAAAGTTCGTGATAACCTTCAGACAGCTAGAAGCCGTCAAAAGAGTTACGCGGACCAGCGACGCAAGCCCTTGGAATTTCAAGTCGATGATCGCGTATTACTTAAGGTCTCACCTTGGAAAGGTGTGATCAGATTTTGAAAGAAAGGAAAACTTGCACCTAGATATGTTGGACCATTCAAGATCGTCGAAAGAATTGGTAAGGTAGCCTACATACTTGAGTTACCTCCTGAACTTGGAAACGTTCATCCAACCTTTCACGTGTCCAATCTCAAGAAGTGTCTTGCTGATGAGAACCTCCACATACCGCTTGATGAAATTCGTGTGGATAACACGATGCATTTTGTTGAGAAACCTGTGGAAACCATGGAACGTGAAGTCAAGTGGCTTAAACGCAAGCGCATTCCTTTGGTCAAAGTTCGCTAGGAATCTAAGCGTGGACCTAAGTTTACTTGGGAACGTGAAGATCAAATGAAGGCGAAGTATCCACATCTATTCCTACGAGTTTCCTCGAAATAAATTTCGGGACGAACCACAAGTAGGGGAGACTGTGATACCTGTGTTTGTAATCATTGTAAACAGTTCAGTTATCAATAAAACAACGTTATTTAATCCCAATGTTTGTTTGTTTATGTTTGACATTTTTTCATGTTTTGACTTTTGTTCAATTTCAAACTTTACATCGCTTTCTGGAGAGTTATACGCAAACTGGTGCGTAAACATAATCAGTTTAACGCGACAAATACTCCAGAACATCAACATATGCTTAACATACCTTAAATAACCTTTACATAACCTAGAAATAAGTTTTGAAGGCTTTGGTATGGCAAAAACAAGTTTAATCGCCTACAGGGACTAAATTTGACAAACTGCGAAAGTATGACGATTCGTACTAGAATAGACACGTGCAGGGACTGAAACTGTCATTTTGCAAAGTTGGTTGCTGATCAGAGCACCCAGGTGGGGCGCGTAAGCTTTGCACATATCTTACGCGGGCCACGAGGCCCTCCCAGATCAGCAAAACCAGTTTTAACAGCTGTTTACAGCTGTTAAACACCCAAAACCCACTTACAAATGGTATTTTTGAAACTATGGGCCAATACTAGGGGCTCCAGTGGTTTTATAAAACCATGGGTGCACATGTATGGACAAGATCGAAGCACGTTATTCGACAAACGATCTTAACGGTCCTAAGAAATCTATAAATACCCCTCACCCTTCATTTGCAAAACCCACACCTTTGAATCTGAATTTGTTCTCTAAGTTGATGTGTTTATCACTTCATACCTGAGAATATTCGGATCAAAACTTTCGTTCTTGGACCCGTTGTAAGTCCTCTTTCGTTCTTCTAGCTTTTTTTGTGTTGACCAGTTTATGGTCAACACGAAGTTCGGTTGAACTTCGCAACGTGAGCGTAATCACGATGGCTATAGTCCCTTGTGACTATGCCTACTGATTACTACGTTATCTAGGCTAAGTGACGAGTCGTAGTTTCGGCCAAAATGCGTATTCTTGCGTATTTTGTAACCAAACTACTTTTAGGTATCAAAACCGTTTGTTTTGATACCAAACTTGTTTTCTAACTTAGGTAAGCATGTTTTAACATGCTTATCTCGTCACTTTTAGTTTAGTGCTTATATAGGGTCGTAAGGTAAGCGATCTAAACAATCGTTTATACTTTCGAACCCGACCCATTTGGTTGATCTTTAGGATCCAACCAAATACATTAGGTGACCATAGTGTATAGGGAATAACCTTCCGAGGTTATACCTTATGGTCACGACGTTTAGTTAGTTGTATGATAGGTAGTTTATATGCCTTAGGTTAATGACCAAAATGCCCTTTTTACGCCAAAATTCATTTTAAACATATGTAACATAACTTTTAACATCTAAACTGATTTGGCAACAATATTAGACATGTTAAGGCATATTTTACTTATCATAGGACTAGTTAGGCGGTCCAAACGCGTTTTACGCAAATGACGCGTTAAAGTAGCATATGCTACCTAAACGGGTCATAATGGGTCGTAAGCACTTAGGTTAGGTTTCATTTTAGTATGTAGGCTTTGTTAAACCATATTATATGAGTTCCCACACTCGTTTGGTTTACGAACCCTCATGCTACCCGATCCTCCGAATAGGTCCGGTTTATTAACATAGTTACCTATATTAGGTGCCGTTTGATTTCCGTGATCTCTAGCATTGTTTGGTTGTTACGCAAGGACTTCTAGGCAATCTCAAGTAAGTACATAGACCCCTCTTTTACTGTTTTCAAACTGTTTTGGGGTGAAACACATGTGCCTACTTGTTACTTTCATGCTTTCCTGTTTTCACATCATATGCTTGCTATGTTTCATTAGTACACTTATAGTACATGATTTACATTACCTTGTTTTGCTATGTATGTTTACTTAGCATACTTAGTACATTGTTTTACTTTACATTTCTGCTATGTATGTTGACTGAGCATGCTAGCACATTGATTTACATGACTTTTCTGCTTTGTATGTTAACTTAGCATATTTAGTACATTGTTTTCATATAACATATGAACATTTGGTATAACATTTGGTTTGTACAAACGGGACTTATATACGTTCATTAACATTAGCTACACCGCTCGGTAGTAAGTAGTGGTACCATAGGACTTGACAAATCCCGTTCCTGACATCCTAGGTTTGTTTGGATGTAAGGAATGACTGAATCCGAAAACATTTCTTTTGATAACCTTGACTTAGGGTTATCCGTCTGTCTCAAGGCTTGAATGTATGCGTTAACTTACCACATAAGTGTTTGTATCAATATAACATGTATTTACTTTGCAAAACATAACCTTTTGATATATTCAAAATACTTTGTTTTGTACATTTTTTTACATTTGGTTTATGTAACAACAAATTACTCACCATACATAACATTTGTTACACATTACTTGACTACATTTGGACTTTTAACATTTGATATGGTTTATACAAGGACTTTTTGACAATTGGTTTAAACGTAGACTTTATACATTGGTGGTTTGTTTAAGTGACTTAAGTAACGAGATGTGAGTAGTATGATACAAGTATGGTGGATACGCCGCTGGTACTTCCTATATATAAGTGCTTGTATTATATTACATATCATAGCGTTATTTAAATCATTCATTTTGGACTTATACATTTTACACAAGTAACATGCTTTTCACAAGACTTTGGTTTACAAAACAGTTCATTCTATACAACTCATTCTACTTGGTTATTCATTTAACCAAATATTATTCTTTTATTTATACATATCATATGATCTTATCGCTTTTCAAATGATTTACAAAACAAAACAATTTACAAGGTTCATGACTAAATCTTATTAAACATTTTCTTAAACTTAAGTCATGAATCCTATTTTCACAAAACCTACGTATCTCACAGACATTTTTATGCTGACGTACCTATTTTCACATGTGTTTTCAGGAGCTATTGCTTATGATGCTGATCGTCACATTAGGGCGGACCAGTGCCTTAGTAACTTAAAACGAAGCAAGAACTAGTTTAATTACGTTATGTACACTTTATTTCCTGTTTTAAGACAATGTAACTCTCTTGTTTGATAAATAAAATATAACTTAATTTGCCATGGTTATGAAACAATTAATTCTGTTACAACACTCCCCGACGTTTCTGCCACAATTTGATGTTCTACGTGATCGGGGTGTGACAAGCTGAGCAATTTTCGAAAAAGATATTTGTACCTCCTTTTTTTTATTTTAAACTGCTGGTACCTTGGGCGAAGAGTTTGTATAATCATGAGCTGACGGTAGGTGACGTGGTTTGTAATAAAAAATTAATATTTGCGATATTTCTTTACCTTCTTTCCTTGGTGTGACAACTCGTATTTCTGAACCTATTTTAGTACCTTGATGTAACGTGCGTGAACGCAATGTGATTTGATGAAAGTGATTGATTAATTGAATGCTATGATTTATGTGTTTATGTGAATATATGTATGTTGTAGTCGCACAACACAACACTCAAATCGTCCAAGGTTCATGAAAAGAACTACACTACACACGATCTAGAGCTGGGAGCGGTTGTTTTCGCGCTAAAGATATGGCGACACTACTTGTATGGCACCAAGTGTGCTATCTACACTGATCACAGAAGTCTCGAGCACATCTTCAAACAGAAAGAACTAAACATGAGACAACGACGATGGGTCAAACTGCTGAACGATTACGAATGCTCAATCAGGTACCACCCAGGCAAAGCCAATGTTGTGGCTGACGCCCTCAGTCGAAAGGACACTGCGCCTAAGCGCGTACGAGCTTTACAACTCACCATACAGTCTAGCCTTCCTTCCCAGATACGAGATGCTCAGATAGAAGCATTGAAACCAGAAAATGTCAGGGCTGAAGCCCTACGCGGCTCAAGGCAACGCTTAGAACAGAAGGAAGATGGTGCTTATTACGTCACAGGACGCATCTGGGTTCCACTTTATGGTAATTTACGTGAGCTAGTGATGAATGAAGCTCATAAGTCTCGCTATTCGGTACATCCTGGTTCGGATAAAATGTACCACGATATTAAGACTACATACTGGTGGCCTAGCATGAAGGTCCACATAGCTACATACGTTAGCAAATGCTTGACGTGTGCGAGGGTCAAGGCAGAATATCAGAAACCGTCAGGACCACTCCAACAACCTGAGATACCACAATGGAAATGGGAGCAAATTTCCATGGATTTTGTTACTGGCTTACCTAGATCTCAGCGCGGAAATGATACTATTTGGGTGATCGTGGATCGACTCACAAAGTCTGCTCACTTCTTGGCAATCAAAGAAACAGACAAGTACTCTACACTAGCAGACATTTACTTAAGAGAAGTGGTCTCGAGGCACGGAGTGCCAACCTCTATCATCTCTGATCGTGACGCACGTTTTACTTCAGAACTGTGGCAAGCAATGCATAAATCCTTTGGCTCTCGTTTAGACATGAGCACGGCGTATCATCCTCAGACCGATGGGCAGTCTGAGCGCACTATTCAAACTTTAGAAGACATGCTTCGGGCGTGCGTAATTGACTTTGGCAATGGTTGGGAGAAACATCTGCCACTCGTGGAATTTTCATACAATAACAGCTACCACACCAGCATTAAAGCTGCTCCATTCGAGGCACTGTACGGGCGTAAGTGCCGGTCACCTCTCTGTTGGGCAGAGGTGGGAGAAAGTCAAATCACAGGTCCAGAAATGGTAGTCGATACTACGGAAAAGATTGCACAAATACGACAACGCATGGCGGCAGCACGCGACCGTCAGAAAGCATACGCTGATTTAGACAGGAAACTACTCGAATTCCAGGTTGGGGATCGAGCGCTACTTAAAGTTTCACCCTGGAAGGGTGTGGTTCGTTTTGGCAAACGCGGCAAACTCAATCCACGATATGTCGGACCTTTCGAAGTTATCGAGAAAATAGGCAAGGTGGCCTACAGACTGAACTTACCACCTGAACTCAGTGCAGTTCACAATGTCTTTCACGTGTCGAATCTGAAGAAATGTACGTCGGATGAGACCCACGTAGTTCCCTTGAAGGAACTCACTATCGACGAACGGTTGAACTTCGTCGAGGAACCTGTTGAAATCACGGACCGGGATGTTAAGGTCCTCAAGAACACGAGAATTCCTCTTGTACGAGTTCGTTGGAACTCCCGCCGCGGCCCAGAGTTCACCTGGGAGCGTGAAGATCAAATGGAACTCAAATATCCCCAGTTATTCGGAACCAATACAACCACTACTGAGGCTGAAGCTACTACTGCGGAATTTCGGGACGAAATTCCAGATCAACGGGGGGAGGATGTGACACCCCAGGAAAACCAGTGAACGATACAACTTACCTAGCTTCCTCAGTAAGTGCGTACCAAATTTCGGGACGAAATTTCTTTTTAGTTGGGGATAATGTGACAACTCGTATTTCTGAACCTATTTTAGTACCTTGATGTAACGTGCGTGAACGCAATGTGATTTGATGAAAGTGATTGATTAATTGAATGCTATGATTTATGTGTTTATGTGAATATATGTATGTTGTAGTCGCACAACACAACACTCAAATCGATCGCACAAGTCCTTTTGGGCTCCACTCTTTTGTGTACTCAAAATCCGAACCAAGGGCAACCCAAGGGAAGGGTTCGGCCCACTACTCTTAGACGCAAACAAACACCCATCATTGGGGTTTGTTTCTCATAACTTGCAAAACAAGAACACACACAAACCCTAGCTTCCTCTCATTCTCTCTCTCTAACTCGACGGCACACTCTCTCTCTCAATCGAAGATCACAAGTGGTTGGATCATCTTCTAGTTCGGATCATCCGGGTTATACTCTTTTAACCGGTTAGTGTTTATATTATGTGTTTTATTCGGATGATGTGTTGTTATGTTGATGATATGTGAATCGATCATATACGTGGTTGAATCTGAATGATTTAGTTGGTGTTAAGATTTCGGCTCACATGTAAAGTATGTTAATCGAGATAGGTTAATGGTTAATTGAGGCTGTTAATCATTGTTGTTAATCGGCTGCTTGTTTGCTGAAATCGAGGTAGTTGTAGGGTAGAGCATGAAGTGTTATATGATGGTTCGAAACCCTTAGATAATCATGTTTAGGTGTCTTGGTGATTGTTCATGGTTATGTTATGATTAGGGTTATGAAAATTAATTAAGAATGTCTTGTTTGATCGATCTATTGCATGATTGAAACTGTTGGTGTTGTTGATTGTAAATAAATGGAAACCATATAATTGATTGATTATTAATTAAATTAGATAATGGAAACAATGTAACTGATATACATAAAAATCGGAATTTAAAGCTAATCGCACAACACTCCTGGTCGCACAAGGAGCCCCTTCGCACAAGCTGATCAGACCGCACAAGAGGCCCTGATCGTACAAGCAGTCCTCAGTCGCACAAGATAGTTTGTTTAACTGTTAAACTGTTGGGCCGGATTTACCTGTTGGGTTGGGTAACTAGACTGATCGCACAAGCTGTTTCCGGTCGCACAAGGTTGTTAGGCCACACAAGATATATGAATGTTTAACTGTTTGGGCCGTAGGTTATATATGTTGGGCCGAGTATGTATGGGCTTGAACGAGTGGGTCGCACAAGGCTTGTTGACTTGTGCGAGCCCAATCACTTAATGTCAATATGTCTTACATGTTGAACGTGATGTTGCCATGATCTATACGTGCTTGAAACTTGTTAGTTATGCGTAAACCTATGTGCATTACTTGGGTCAAAACCTGACTTGTATGGTAACCCTATTAGGACGCGGTTGACCACTCATAGTTCAAGAAACCCTTTTGTGTATCTGCCGAGCAAACCAAGGTGAGTTCACACAAGCCAAGGCATGGGGTTCCCGGGGTGGGAATGGGGATTTGATGATTACTGTACATACATAGATGACAGAACCTAATGCTAGACTAGTAACACTTATTGAACGATCTTCGCACACCTGCCAAGGACATTGGCCGCGATATTATGACTGTCTTCGCACACCTGCCAAGGACATTGGCCGCGAACTAAACTTACGACATCTTCGCGCACCTGCCAAGGACATTGGCCGCGATACAAACAAACCTAGTCTAGAATACTTGGGGAATAACATTCCCCAACATCTTCGCACACCTGCCTGGAGGGCCGCGATGGGAAATAATACGATACTTTGTAACGAACGAACATACTACTACTCACACTATACTAGTACTGAACTATTAACTGTGAACTCGCTCAACTAGTTGTTGACTCTCTCTTGCATGCCTTGCAGGACCTTAGGTACATATGGAGCTTGCACAGGGAGGAGCAGGTCGTTGTGGGACATGGATCGATGATGCCATGTTATCTATTTAAACATTTGAATTTACTATTTACATTGGGTTTACATACTAATGCTTCCGCTATACACTTATGGATGTTTGGTTTTGAAAACACCTTTCGTATTGATGAATGATTTTACTACTTACTTATATGTTCAATATGATTGGTGGCTTGATCCTGGTCAGTCACGCCTCCAAGCGGTGATACTCCGCGGGTGGATTTTGGGGGTGTGACACTTGGAATCCGTATTGACGCTTGTCAGTCTTCATTTACTGGACATGACATTAGTTCCTGTAGCGCCGTTTAGAAAAGACGTCTGACAGGTGATCAATATTTTCCCCTTTCCCGGCGTTAACTTGTCTATAAATATGTTAGGGGGTTTTTTTTATCTCTTTGCTTGATTTGGAAAAAATGAAGACGAAGCGTTCTTTTCGTACTCGATGACTTTTGGATATTTTGAGGATTTACGAGGCTGCTGAAGCTCTCGTGCTACTTGCTGGTTCACCACCATTAACAGCTAACAAGGAAATGGATTCGTTCAATCCTGATTCTTGGACTGTTGCCGGTTCTGATTGTAAGGTTCTCCGGGAAAAGGGTGTTGTTGATGAGGAAGCCGGTGTATTATCTGCTGACGACCTGATGTCCCGTTTTCCAATGATCCGGAGAGGTGGATGCCAACTGGTGTATTGTCGCCGGAAAAACCGCCGTGATGATCAGGTGCCGGTTGTTGATGAAGGTCCTGCTGTTGATTAGGTTAGGTTTGGGAAACTGTGTATTCCCCTTTTTTTGACGTTTATGTTGGTTTTGCTAAAAATTTTTGAAGATCACTGCCGTGATTGTTGTGAATGGTTGTTTATAGATAATATATATTTTTTGATGCACTGTCGTGCATGTAAGTTTCAGGTTGTGTTTGGATTACAATATGTTGCATATGTTGCATATGTTGCATATGTTTAATTGCTTTGAATAGGTAGAGCGAATGAGAATGGTATTGTACTCATGTGTGAACGTTTGTCTAAGATGCGCAAGGTTGTGCCCTTTTTAGACTGTTCATGAAGCGTATAATGTTTTTCCATATTGTTTTCGTGTATACCAAAAGAATTATATGCAATTTGTAACAAACAGTAACATGAGTAAAGATGATGCTTGTATTAATAGGGCGCAAGGCCAATAATACAAATGATAATAAAGAAATACATTGCCTGTATACTTTTGTTTTTGCGGAATGGTTCGGCTTATATGTAACACCTGCGCAGCTGCTGCGCGTTCCAGGTGCGGGGAACTAGTGTCTCATCAATTCTTTTCAGGGTGTATGCCCCCTTGCCTAAGACTTCATTGATGATGTATGGTCCTTCCCATTTTGGTGCTAACTTGCCTGGTTTTTCCGCGTTGGAAGACTCATTGTCTTGCAAGACGAAGTCACCAGGAACAAAGGTACATACGCGTACGTGCACATTGTAGTATTTTTCCAGTTTGGATTTGTACCTTGCTTCTGCGATGGCGACATTCTCGCGCCTTTCTTCGAGAAGGTCTAAATCCAGTCTTCGCTCTTGCTCATTGTTTTGTGTTTGCATGGCAATCATGCGCGGTGATGGGAGGCCAATTTCGGCTGGGATTACCGCTTCAGATCCGTAAACAAGGCTGAATGGAGTTTCTCCCGTGCTAGTCTTTGGCATGGTGCGATGAGCCCATAAGATGCTTGGGAGCTCATCAACCCATCCTCTACGTGCTGTTCCAAGTCGTGCTTTAATGCCGTCGACTATCTGTTTGTCGACGCTCTCAACTTGGCCGTTTGCCTGTGGGTGTGCCACGGAAGCAAAGTTGTGTTCGATCTTCATTTCTTTGAACCATTTCTGAAGATCTTTCAAGGCAAAGTTGGTGCCGTTTTCAGAGATGATGCGCAAGGGTAATCCGAATCTGCAAATAATATGTTCCCATTTAAATTTGGGGATTACCATTGCTGTTGTTGACGCTAATGCCTTGGCTTCAACCCACTTCGTGAAATAGTCTACTGCTATGATGATGAATTTTACTGCGCCTGGCGCGTCAGGAAATGGGCCAACAAGATCGATGCCCCATTGTTGGAAGGGCCAGGAGGACGTGACTGGTATTAGCGGATTCTTTGGCCGGAGTGTCTTTGGCGCGTGGCGCTGGTATGCTGCGCATTTCCGTAGTATTTCTACCGCATCCACGTGCATTCCCGGCCAATAGTAGCCTGTGTTCATTATTTTTGCTACTACCATGCGCGGTTCGGCATGTATCCCGCACAAGCCTTCATGGATTTCCCTGACTAAGTATTGCGCGTCTGTGTTGTCAAGGCATCATAGTAATGGCCCCATGAATGACTTTCTGTATAGAATTCCATCCGCCATTTCATAGTTTATTGCCTTGTTCTGGATTTTTCGAGCCTCCGCCTTTCCTTCTGGGAGTCTCCCATGATGTAGGTATAAGATAATCGGAGACATCCAGGATGGATTGCCGATCTCTATAACATTTACTTGTTTGAGAGGGACGGAAGGGTTGGACAACACTTCGATGCGTACCTCTTTTGCTAAATGTTTGAAACTAGTGGCAGCCAATTTGTTTAGCGCATCCGCGTGCTTGTTCTCGCTTCTGTTTATGTGATTAACCTTGAATGTTTGGAACTTGCTGATTAGCATTCGCGCTTGTTCCAGGTATAGAGCCATTTCTTCTCCTTTTGCGTCATAATTACCATTGACCTGTTCAGCCACTAATTTTGAATCTACATTGGTTTCGAGGTTTCTTGCCCCCATCTTGAGTGCTAAACGAAGGCCTGCTAGGAACGCTTCGTATTCTGCCTCGTTATTTATGCTTCGGAAATCTAGGCGTATAGCGTATGTAAGTTCGTGGTCATCTGGGCTGACCAATCGGAGACCCGCACCTGCTCCGTCATCATTAGAAGCGCCATCTGTGTGCAGAGTCCAGACCCTATCTTCGAAAACAGGAATGGGGTTTTGGACTGCCTCGCACTCTTGGACTTTGTCGATAGGAACTTTTATGGCAAAATCTGCTAGAACTTGCCCCTTGATTGCCGGTCGCGGTCTGTATAGGATATTGTATCCTCCAAGCTCAATAGCCCACTTGGCTAATCTTCCCGCGACGTCAGGTTTAGATAAGATTTGACCTAAGTGGTAATTAGTAAGAACTGTGATGACGTGACCAGAGAAATACCGACGTAATCGCCTTGATGCATGTATTAGTGCTAGGACCAACTTCTCTATCATTGAGTAGCGCGTCTCTGGGCCGGTGAGCATCTTGCTTATATAGTAGATTGGAGTCTGAATGTTTTCTCGCTCTACCATTAATACTGCGCCTACCGCTACTTCCGCAGCAGATAAATATAAGATCAGTGGATCTTTTTCTCGTGGTGCTGTTAGTGTTGGCAACTTAATTAAACATTATTTCATTTGTTTGAAGGCTGCTTCCGCTTCAGGTGTCCACTGGAAGTGAGTTTTCTTGGCGCAGTTTTGAAGTGTGCTAATGAATGGATATGACTTTGCCTCATGATTTGCCAAGAATCTGTTTAAGGCTGCTAGACGTCCGGCAAGTCTTTGCATTTCTTTTATTGTTGCAGGTGATGGCATCAACTGGATGGCCTGCACTTTCTCCGGGTTTATTTTAAAACCATCCCTTGTTACTATGTAACCCAGAAATTTCCCTTCTTCCATTCCGAAGGAACATTTCGTTGGGTTGAGCTTTAAGTTTACGTTGCGCAAAGAATCGAACGTGCGCTGGATATTTGCGAGCATTGTATCTTCTTCGTGGCTCATGATGACGAGGTCATCCATGTATACCTCGACTGTTTTACCGATATCGCCTCTGAAGACCGTGTCCATTAGGCCCAGGTACGTTGCGCCTGCGTTGCGTAAGCCAAAGGGCATTTTTGTATAACAGAAGATGCCATTGTCTGTGCGGAATGCGGTCTTGTCTTCGTCTTCTATTTTCATTTGGACCTGATGATAACCTTTATAACAGTCAAGAAAGCACTTCCATTGAAACGATGCTAGAGAGTTGACCTTTTTGTCTATCTCAGGGAGCGTAGCAATCTTTTGGGCATGCTTTATTCAGGTCTTTGAAGTCGACGCACATTCTCCATCCGCCACTGTGTTTTTGGACCATTACTGGGTTGGCGACCCATGTATGGTATTGAATCTCGCGCAAGATTCCGGCATTAAGTAGCTCTGTCACTTGCTCATCCATGGCTTTTGCTTTCTCTTCGCTGAAGCTGCGCCTCCCCTGTGCAACAGGCTCTGCTGAGGGTCGGATGTTCAGACAATGTTGTGCTATATCACGCGGAACCCTAGTCATTAGGGGTGAAAACGAGCCGAGCCCGAGCTCGGCCAGGCTCGAGCTCGAATAACTTATGAGAGCTCGGCTCGTTTGTATTTTATCAAGCTCGAGCTCGGCTCGTTTATTATCTATTAATTAGTATATTAAATAAAAATAATATAAATAATAGAGTTTTTAGGCTTGCGAGCTCGATCAATAAAGCTCTGTCTCGGGCTCGTTTACTAAATAAGCTTATTTTTAGGTTCGAGGTTGGCTTGTAAACAAGTATACATAAGCTCGGCTCGACTCGACTCGGTTAGTTTACACTAAGGCTCGATAAGGCTTGACGAGCCTAACGAGCTTCACATGTGAGGCTCGAGCTCGGGCTCGATAAATAAACGAGCTTTGTTTTGAGGCTCAAGCTCCGCTCGGGCTCGATAAGGCTCGGCTCGTTTCGAGCTTTTTCTCGAGCCGATCTCGAGTAGCTCGCGAGCCCCTCGGCTCGTTTGCACCCCTACCAGTCATGTCTGCTGGGCACCAGGCGAATATGTCTTTATTGTTGGACATCAATTCTTTTAGTTGTATTCGTGTTGCTGGGGAAATGGCGTGTCCTAACAGGATGGTCTGTTCTGGATATTCATCGTTCAGAACCCATTTCTCTGGCTCATTTGATGCTGAGGGTTTGGCCGCTTTTTCTGGTAGCTCATCGTCCACGTACATGACCTCCTTACTTGAGTATAGAATTGCAACTCCAGTTTCTGTTGGGAATCCGCATGCGGCATGTGGAATAGAGGTGATCATGCTGAATTCTCTTTGTAACCTTCTTCCGAGCAATACACCGTGGCGTGATGTTGCCGGCATGACCATGAAATTTACTGTGACTATGCGCGAATGCTCGCCATCAGATAAAGTCACAGGGAATACTATTTATCCTAACAGGAATACAGCTTCATTACAAAATCCGGTGAGAGGGAAATCGACCGGTTCCAGACATGCTTTGTCTTCTGGATCGAGTTGTTTGAAACACTGCTCGTATATGATATCCATCAAGCTTCCCGGATCTATAAACATATAGTCCGTTCGATAATGGCCGAAGATGCCAGTAATAATTACTGGTCGCTCTTCCTAAGGGCCTCCAGGAACAACAGGAAACACGACTTGTTGTTCTCGCCAATGCTGATCATGGTGTCGTTTGTTTGGCCTTCATGAAGGGCCTCCTTGTATCACGTTTTTTTGTTTTGGTTTAGCTGTCTGACCATTGGTACCTTTTGGAGTTATCCTGGCATAATTGTCAGATTGAATGTCCCACTGATAAGGTATCTGTGGGTCTAATACTACAGTATTAATCGTATCACTGCTTCTTTGTAGAGTACCAGATATGGTGTTTGGGAACTCAGATCTGTGAATTTGTGTGAAAATTTGGTTTAAAGCTATCTAGAATCTGCCGATCCAGTATTCTGGAGCTCTCTCTACGAGTTGGTCTGAGGAGTCCTTTTTGTCTGAGTGATTGTCACTTGTATTGATTCCCATGATTCCGTCGATCTGAGTATTCGGAGTTGTAGAACCCTTGAATTCAGAACGAGGACCTGATGGGTGAGCTGATGAATTCTCACCCATGTGAAAACAGAGAATGAAGGAAACTGAATCGAAACGAGATAAAACTGATAAGACAGAGAAATCGGTGGGCGCCAATGAAGAAACACTAGATAATTGACCGGAATCGAATTATCTAGGGGGTTTGGATCTGCATAAAAAAGGTTGGTTTTCTCTCGTTCTATCTGATGGAACAGTTCTTCTTCTCCGGTAAAACTCTGCAAAACAAAGCACCGTTAGCCTCATCAAGGGGAAAAGATGAGTTCTCTCCTTGACCCGACTCCGGCGTGAGAATAAGTATGGGTTTATGAAGAAGTAGAGGTATTGACGAAGTGTGTGTAACTTGAATTTCGTACCTGAATTGCTTCTTATATTTATAGCCGAGAGTTTTGGGCGGGAAAACTCATTGGTGAAATGCTGACGGAAGATGCTAACCCCGTAAGCGGTTATATTTCCTTCTGTTAAGTTTCTTGATCCGACGTGAGTGCACACAGATCGCTGTTTAGATCTATGGTTGGGGGTTTGCCACGTGGAAAGTGATCAAGTGGAGGTTTCTCTCCAATTTCATGCCATCATCGTGATTTCAGGGATTTCTGAGGAGATGACACGTGTCCAGATGGTTATAACCATTTAGTGGTGCACGATTGGGTCCTTCTAGAAGGTTATTGCCATAATCCTGTGTGACTCTTTATCGTGTGGCACCATTTGGGTAAATAATATCCAAGTCGGGGTATTATTAGGCGGAAGTATTTAACCTAGGATTTTCATCCTTTGTTTATGGGGGAAACGCGCAAGGATTTATGATTTCCTTTTGGTCGCGCAAGTGTTGCCTGTTATCTGTCTCTTAAGCTTCCTTTGTAGGACCAGTGCGCGGCCGCGCAAGGTCAAAAGGGGCTGAAAGGCAAGGTTGTGGTATGGTCCTAAGTACTTGTTACAAGGTTTTTGGGACCTTACCCCTTCACTGCCATTACCCTACACGATCGATTTAGGATTCCGTAATGCATGTCGGCTCTGCCCGACTCTGTCATTGGAATTCTGTCTCCTGTGTACACCCGGTTGATTTAGGATTTCCATAATGCATGTCGGCTCTGCCCGACTCAGTAATTGGAATTCTGTCTCGAGTTGTACGGTTAATCTAATTTGGGTTATTTTACTAACACGTGTGCATTATTTGATTCAATAGATAATAACCAGGAGATTCTCAGGAAGCTTTAGTAGTAACTAAACGTGCAATGTGAGTAATCTTTCTTTTTATAAACTGTTTTTACAAAACCTTAATTATTTTAAAATATAATTAGCAGTGATTGAGTCTTTGTAATTCTTCAATTACTACCGATATGTTGGGGTTTTGTATACAAAATGTGGAACACGTTACTATTGGACAATGAGATAGCCAATGAGTAATGTGACCCACCAGTCATGGATTGACAGTACTGAATGAGTAATTGTGTAGATATAAACATTGTAAGCGCTCTCAATACTGTAAAAATTATAAAACCTGTTTCGATTAAATTGAGATTCACTCACCAGTATTTCTTGCTGGTAAAATGTTTTAAAACGCGTTTCAGGTAACTTAATATGAAAGCCCAATAGAAGCCAGCTGGAGAGCACCGAAGGCTTGGGATAGTGGCTATAAAAGTTACCTAAAATAAACAAGACATTTTGTTTTCAATAATTAGGGTTTATCCCTACCAATGTATTGTCAAATGAACTTGGGTTTTATCCCCATGAATTCTTATAAAAAGTATGGTGTTTTACTCTGATAAAAAAATTATTTCCTAACTACGTGTGACAACCATGCTCTGTAAACGATGTACGATGTAAAACAATATCAATTATCAATAAAATGATGTGTTTTGGTGTTAATATTTGTGTATTTGTGTTTGACGATTTTACGATTTGATTCTAGTTCGATTTCAAGCTTTAAATCGCTTTCTGGAAAGTTATACGCAAACTGATGCGTAAACGTAATCACTTTAACGCGATAAACACACCGGAGTAGTGACATAGGCTTAACATACCTTAAATGACCTTTACATAACTTAGAAATAAGTTTTGAAGGGTTTGGTGTGTAGAAAACAAGTTTATTCGATCGTAGGGACTATTTATGTCAAACTGTGAAAGTATGCTGATTCGTATGGTAACGAACATTCCGGAACTTGATCATAAGCTAAACATATGTCAAATATCCTTTACATAGCTTAGAAATAGGCTTTGAGGGGTTCGGTATGCGAAAATAAACTTATTTGATCAATAGGGACTAAAAGCGTCAAAAAGTGCATAAATTTGTATTTACTCGCATATCTTACGTTCTGAACATATCCGGACATCCAAAAATTTTTGTAATCATTAAAATATTTTATTTTAGTGATTGGAATGCAAAAATACCATTCGTCGCGTAGTTTGGATCGTTTTCGCGTCCGTTCAAGTTTTTGTCGTAATTAATCGAATAACGTGACCGTACGACCAAACGAACCGACATCCGAGATGTTTTCAAACATATTTCATGTTCCCTATGCTTTAAATTCATCGTGGAGCCTTGAAATTGGGTTAACGGGGCTTAAACGCGTCAGGGTACCCCCCTTTGCCGTGCGGCACGCGACGGGTTCATTTTGACAGAAATCCTGTTTTCATCTTCCTATGAGCGAAATCAGCTCTCTAAACTCTAACATCTTCCAATTTTCTCATAAATCGTGCCCTAATCTATACAATGCAATCTAAGACTCGATCCAAGACGAAGTCGACAGATGTAGTGCACCAACAATTCGTGGGTTTTTAGACCATCTAAACTTGATTCCATGACATCCAGCAAATAAAAGCATCCTAAACACCTGTCACATACATTAAAATAAAGTCAATACACATAGTGTAAAGGTGAGCATACAAGTTTAATAGTATAATAGTAGCGAAAGTGATTTACGCATAACCAGCATGTAACACGTAGAAAAGTGAAGCAAGTAAGCTATCGACATTGAAATATGCACATACGTGACTGCGAGTTGTAGAATGCGTAACACATATCACCACTGTGATACGTGAAGAAAAGCCCTTAACAACCCATGTCCACGACAGGTGCCGAGTCCAAACTATAGTACTATCGTTGCTAAGGTGTTAGGCAACAATCACTGTGTAAATATAACATACTAGCATTCATCGAATAACATGTATAACACGCAAGAGCGGTTAGCGGATAAAGAGTGTTTGCGTTGTGTGTTCGATGTGATTTGGTATAGATAACGTATGTAACACCCAAAAGTGCGTTAAGCTAAAAGGGATCGAGTATACTCACCGATAGTGTTTAATAATTAAACACAATCTTGGATTGAAGGGAGCGCTTGAGAGTTAGCCTGATCAGAGAACGATAGTGTAAGCGTTGAACAGTGCGTTAAACAGTGCGTCGGAGAGATGAGTGATCAGACAGTGATCCGATCGGATGACCGTCTGGGCGTATGGTCATCCGGACGGATGACCATTCGGTCGGAGGGTCATTCGAGTGAGTGTGTTTGTTTATGAAATGTTTGAACTTAGAAGTTTTCGTCATAGCATTTTAAAATGTGAAGAATATCTCTATATGTCCAGTCATGCAGTCGGATGGTCATCCGGATGGATGGCCGTTCGATTGGATGACGATTCGTTTGAAAGCTGATATTCTCTGAAGTTTGAAAATTGTTTAAGTGTTGAAATGTCCAATCACCAGGTCGAATAGTCGTTCGATCGGATGGCGATCTGATCGGATGGCTGTTCGATTGTGCAACTGTTTTGGGCTGAAAACTTGTAAAATCGGTTAAGTAAAAAGTTTTGCGGTTTAACCGAGATGGTATGACGACGTGTCAAACAACGGAAATCACATCAAGTCCAACTCATCCGGTCGGACGGGAATCACCCCGTTCCACAAAATTCAGCTGTTCTTGACGGAGTTTCATGTTCAACCCGTGAATCGGTCGTCCCTTTGATAGAAATCCATTCTTAGCTCGGTTCTATACCAGAGAATGAGTAGAACACCCGAACTAGTCTGGATTCCATTGGTTTTCAAGTGAAAATGAAGAATGTTTGAAGAAAAGCTTGAAACACTTGTTAAATGTTTAGATTTAGATGAAAACAGTGTAAAATCATGTAGAAATTTGTTAGATTCGAACCGTTCTTGCTGAGATGAGATCACACTTCGGTGTTCATATGAACCCGTGATGACGTCACCCTAGAACAACCCCAAATAAGGCAATTTCATGGTTAAAAGTTATGATTTGATGATGAAAATGATGAGGAAGTGCGTAATGAAGACGGAAGTACAAGATTTAGGGTAGAAACTTACATGAATCACGAGAAATCAAGAGAAAAGGGCTTGGAAGTGCACCGGTCGAAGGGAGTTGTCACATCAATGAACAGTTGATGTGAAAGTAAGGTTACTTATAGTGTGAGAGGTGAAAGGCGGTGGAGGTTACCCGGGTCGGACAACCGTTCGATCGGAAGGCCATCCGATCGGATGGTCAACCGGTCGGATGTCCATTCGACCGGTTGGTCGTTCGGTCAGATGGCTTGTACGGGTTAGTTTTCGACTTTCATTTCATGTGTTGTGCGTTGCGTTGCGAGTAAGCGATGCAATAGTATTACATATTAGTTACACAAATAACATAATCAACCTAACTATCATAAAGTAAACTTGCGTCTCGGGTTGCGATGTGATAGAGTTGCGATTGCGTTTGCGAATAACATCCCACATTATATATATAAGCACACACAAGTAAAGCACATAATAACACACACACGTAAAACAATATCCATAACTGCGATTCGAATTATGATGTGGTAGATATGTGATAGCATTTAGTTACATTTATCGCATTGTTACTTCACATATTTACAAATCGTAGTTTCAAATAGCGTTAATTAGCATACATCCATTATCGAGTCTGCGAGTACAAGCAATAGTTAAGCAAGAAATGTCAGATCTGAACGTAAACCTGACGTTGACCTTGACTTGTACTTTGACTTTGACTTCGGAAAGTCGGGTTGTTACAGTATAACATACGTATGTTTCATGTGTGTATATTTTGTGTAATAAATTCCCAAGTATATATATACATGAAGGTTCATGTCCGTATTCATACTTGTAAGTATTTAGGTTGTCTTCATGTATGGTGTATTTGTAGTTGGTGAGTATTCTCCTAATTATCTAATGCATACATACCAATACACAAGTATTTATACACACAAGATAAGGTATTATATATATATATATATATCTTTACCATAAAAATACACACACATATATATATATCTTCATTTTAAATTATGAAAATTATATATAAGTGTTTATAAAAACCCTTAGGAGTTTAGGGCTTAACCTCCTTTTCATTAAAATTTCTTAATCATGATGAAGGTCACTAATCACGTTTAGTCTTGTTAATCACCTTTTAATTACACCTTAATCGCGATTAAGATTTTAGAAAATTTCGCCATAGTTTCCCCTAAACTATGGCGTTTCCCACGTTTTAAAAACGTATTTTAAACACACTTAAACCCCATAATCATCATCAATCTCAAATCAAGCTCAAATATCCACTTTGCATGCATGTATCATCGATAACATCTTCATTTTCATTGGACTTTATATATCTATTTTCTAACAATACTTTGAAAAAAATGGTGACACTTTTATATTTTTTAACAAGATCATTATAAATCAACATCTTTCTCATGCTTTTTAACTAGCTTACGTCCATTTAAACAAACTTGCTTAAGCCACTTTTAAGACCATTATAATGTAAATCATTATTTTTAACTTTAGTAAAAGTTATATTTGTTATAAATCACCTTCAAGTTCATAGTAAAGTCCATGGATCATGAGGATGGTGATCTTGTTTAGATCTAAACATCAAGATGTTTAGATCATCATCCTTAGCCAAGTGCATACAAGATCATCACTTACTAACAACATACTTTAACATAATCATCAAGAGCATATACACTAGCTAGCACAAATCAACATAATCAACACATAATATATCATTTTATAGACTTTTCAGGTTATGTTAGGGTTTTATGCTTTGATTTTCGTTAGGTTCAAGATGATCACTTTTTACACTACGATCTACATAACATAAGTAACTTGAAAATGGCAAGGAGTGTCTTACAACTTTGCACAAAGTTAAAGAAGCACTAGAATGAAGAAGATGATGATGATGTTGAAGCTTCAAAGTGCCAAGCACAAGCTCCTATTGCATCTCCATCCTTGCAACTCCTTTGAATCACTTTAAAGTGAGGTTTTTAGGCTTGAAATGTGGTCTTTAGTGGTGGATGAATGGTGGTGATGTGTGGCCAAGATTAGAGAGAGAGAGGAGAAAGAGGTCATTGTGTTGTGAAATTATTGAAGTGAAAATGATGAGAAAACGAAGTGATGGTGTTGTAATCTCTTATAGTCAAAACATAATCTACTCGCCATGCCTTCTTAAAATCTTCTCAACAAATACTAGCTATTAGGGTGGCTTGTGGGATCCCCTTCATGACCGATTTTTAGGGCATGGGTATAAGATTTTTTTTAACATTATACATGTGCATGCGTATATTCTAAGTTAAATGTTTAAGGGTTTAGGGAAATCCGTGCATTATTAGTGTGGTAATGATACTTGTGACGCTAAACGACCATCAACTAGTTCACTAGTTTTCTAGATTAGGTGTTAAGATGGTATAAATCTCACTAGTTCGCTCATCGGGTCAAGACCGGATACACTGTGAAAGTTACGTCGTAATGCCGGAAGTGGTGATTTTGATATACCGTTAATATTGTTTAGGGCGTCTAGCATTATTTACAAGCTTCATAGATGTTATAATGTTGATCTTTATGTTGCGGACGAATGTTATTACTAGTTTTGGCGCGGTTTAGAAAAATTATAAATATAAGCAATTTCCAGAAAATTGGAGTGTCTTTGAATCTTGTGCCCCTAATTAGGGGTTTTTGTTCATATTTCATTGATAACATGCTGTCAAATTGTTTGTTGATCATTTTGACCAGTTTTCGGAATTTGCTGGCATGAATACTGTGTTCAGTGAATAGTGATTTTTAGCATTTAGCCAACATATTCGGACATAGTTTATTGTTTTCTTGCGACGCGACGAATGTAACAATACCAAATTGTAAAGTTTTAACATGTCCTATGATTCCTAGCCTTGTATGACCTAATCATGCATCAATTAAGACAACAAAGAACGCAATTAAATGTATAATTAGTTGTTAGGTTGTACGAAATTACCATTTATTTTGCCGGTTGTCACATTCTCTCCCTGTTAAAAGACTTTCGTCCCGAAATTCAAGTTGTGTTACCGGTTGCAGGGGAGTCTTGAAATAGGTGTGGGTACTTGGACTTTATTTGGTCTTCACTTTCCCATGTATACTCGGGACCGTGACGTGAATTCCAACGAATTTTAATCAGTTTAATACGACTTCTCCTCGTCTTGTGGACCTTCTAGTATGCAACCTCAACAGGTACTTCGGTAAAATGGAGTTTGTCGTCGATATGTATCTCATCCGCTGGGATGACGACTGTTTCTTGAGTAGGACTTTTCTTTAGATTCACACATGGAATGTGTCATGTACACTACTGAGCTCGTCCGGTAGCTTCAAGTTATAAGCTACGGTTCCAATCTTTTCCAAGATTTCAAAGGGTCCTATGTACCGTGGGTTCAACTTTCCATGTTTACCAAATATGGCTACGCCTTTCCAAGGCGAGACTTTCAACAAAACCTTGTCTCCAACCTCGAAGGATAATGGTTTATGTTATTTGTCATCGTAGCTCTTTTGTGTCTCATGAGCCGCCTTGATACGGTCTCGTATTTGAAAGATTTTGTCCGTAGTCTCTTGGACTAACTCCGGACCAATGAGTTGTTTGTCTCCGGTCTGCGGTCTCCTCCTAACATAGCGGCGATTGACACTTTCGTCCATATAAGGCTTCAAATGGGGCGGCCTGGATGCTAGTGTGATAACTGTTATTATATGAGAACTCCACTAAAGGCAAGTGATTATCCCAATCTCCACATAAATCCATCACACAAGCACATAACATATCCTCCAAAGTTTGTATCGTTCGTTCACATTGGCCGTTCGTTTGAGGATGAAAGGCCGTACTAAGATCCAGTCGTGATCCGAAAGCCTTTTGGTATGATTGCTAAATCCTTGACACGAACCGACCGTATCGGTTCGATATGATAGAGACTGGCACTCCAATCGGTTCGATATGATAGAGACTGGCACTCCATGTCGTGGCACAATCTCTTTGAGATATAGTTCGGCTAGCTTCTCCATGCTATCCTTCTCATGGATAGGTAAGAAATGTGTGGACTTCGTCAGTCGATCTACTATTACCCAAATCATGTCCTGACCTCTCGAGGTTCGGGGTAACTTAGTAATGGAATCCATCGAGATTTGTTCTCATTTCTAAACGGGAATTTAAGGTTGTTGTAACAATCCAGAAGGCTTTTGATATTTGGCTTTAACCTTGGCGCAAGTAAGACATTTTCCGACATAAGTCGTGATGTCGCTTTTATGGTTAGGCCACCAATAGAATTCCTTTAAGTCCTGATACATCTTATCCGATCCCGGATGGATATAGTACCTTGACTTGTAAGCTTCGTCTAGAATAATTGCCCGTAGGTCACCAAAGAAGGGAACCCAAAGTCGTCCCATAAAGTATAATGTTCCATCCTCCTTTGGCACCAATTGCTTTTCCATACCGCGTAACGTTTCGGCTTGAGTATTCTCCGGTTAAGTGGCTCTTGTTGCGCGTCATGAATCCTGGTCATGAGGTTCGTTTGTATCGTCATCTCTAAGGCTCGTACCCTTAGATTTTTCACTCGTTCTTTGCGGCTCAAGGCGTCCGCCACAACGTTCGCCTTGCCCGGGTGATACTTTATCTCGCAATCGTAGTCATCCAACAATTCGACCCATCGTCATTGTCTCATATTTAATTCTTTCTGATTGAATATGTGTTGAAGACTCTTCTGATCCGTATAAATCGTACATCGAGTACTGTATAAATAATGACGCCAAATTTTCAAAATAAATACCACCGCACCTAGCTCGAGGTCATGGGTGGTATAATTTTTCTCGTGCACCTTTAATTGTCGAGACGCGTACGCGATGACTTTTTCTCGTTGCATCATCACGCAACCAAGACCTTGATGTGATGCATCGCAATAAACTACGAAGTCGTCGGTACCGTCGGGTAGAGATAAGATAGGTGTGTCACAATGTTTATTCTTTAATAGTTGGAAAGCCGCCTCTCATTTCTCTCCCCAGTTAAACTTCTTATCCTTTTATGTTAGGGACGTTAGCGGTTGAGCAATTTTTGAAAAATTCTCTATAAGCCTTCGGTAGTATCCCGCTAATCCCAAGAATTGTCGCACTTCTGTCAGGGTTTTAGGAGCTTCCCAGTTCTTGATCGCCTCGATCTTGGATGGATCGACATGAATTCCTTTCTCGTTCACCACGTGTCCGAGAAACTATACCTCGCGAATCCAAAATTCGCATTTTGAAAACTTCGCATAAAGTTGTTCTTTCTTCAAAAGCTCCAAAATAGCTCGTAAATGCCACTCGTGTTCTTCCTTCAATTGTGAGTATATTAGTATATCATCAATAAATACTATTATGAATTAATCCAAGTACGGCTTACATACGTGGTTCATAAGATCCATGAATACCGCTGGTGCGTTTATTAAACCAAATGGCATAACAAGAAACTCATAATTCCCGTAATGAGTTCTAAAAGCCGTCTTAGGTATTCTCTCCTCTTGTATCCTCAACTGATGGTAACCTGGTCTCACATCAATCTTAGAGTAGAAGCTTGATCCTTGTAGTTGATCGAACAAATCGTCAATTCTCGGTAGAGGGTATCGGTTCTTGATAGTGAGTTTGTTCAACTCTCGATAATCTATACACATACGAAAGCTTTCGTGCTTCCTCTTAAAGAATAATAACGGAGCTCCCCAAGGTGAGAAACTTGGTCTAATAAATCCTTTATCTAACAGCTCTTGCGGTTGAGTTGATAATTCTTGCATTTCTGACGGAGATAATTGGTAAGGTGATTTCAACACCGGTGCCGCTCCTGGCACCAAATCAATGCGAAACTCCACTTGTCGCTGTGGAGGTAGTCCAGACAAGTCTTCTGGAAAGACTTCGGGAAACTCCTTTACAACGGGGATGTCCTCCAACTTTGGTTCTTTGGCCTTCTTGTCAACCACGTAAGCAAGGAAGGCTATGCAACCTTTTCGAAGACATTTCTGCGCCTTCATTCAGTTAATAATTCATAGGTGTGTCTCGCATTTCTCTCCATGAATTACAAGTGTTTCCTCGTCTTGTAAGGGGATGCAGATGGTTTTCTCGTGACAAACCACTTCCGCCCGGTTGTCGGAAAACCAATCCATGCCGACGACCACGCCAAAACTACCTAATTGAACGGGTAAGAGATGGATAGAGAATTTTTGCCCTCCGAGTTCAAGTGTGCAATCTTTAATAATTCTCCTCATTCGACTAATTTACCGTTCGCCAACTCTATAGAATAAGGGACGTCTAGTTTGCTCGACTCTAAGCTAAGTATATTTTTAACTTCTATAGATATGAAACTTAAATCAGCGCGCTAGTGTCAAAAAGAACGTATGCAAAATGTTGATTTATAAGAAACATACTCGTAACTACGTTCGGGTCTTGGCGTGCATCTCGGGCTCCGATCACGAAAGCTCTCCCACGAGCTTGGTTTTCCTTAGGGAAATTCTTCCTGTAATGCCATTTGTCTCCGAAGTTTTAACATCCTTGTCCTTTTCCATTTCCATTTCCGCCTTGGTTATTGTTACCATTACCGCCATGGTTCACGTTTCCTCTCTCCGTTCCTACCCAACATGTTTCCCTACGGTGCCTAACTACACCGCACTTATCACACTTAGCATTCTTGCATGGGCCCACGTGATGATACTTAAACTTATCACACTTGGGCAGGAAGCCCACATAGCCTTTACCACCTGTTTCGTTTGTTGCCACGAAAGCCTTGGCACCTCTTGGTGGGTTTACTTACCTTTGTTTGTTAGCATTGGGACTGTTGTTGTTGTCCACTCGCATACCTTTATTGAAGTGTGAAAATTTCCGCTTTCCATCACAAGTGGACTCCACGTGAGTCTCCTTTTTCTCAGAACCTTACACCGTAATCTTGATCATTCTCACCGCCTCCTCGTTGAGACTTACGGCCAAAGTAACCGATTGAGTTATGGTAGTGGGATTTGTAGAGGTGTCTAGGCTCCTGATCTCAGGGTGAAGGCCCCATATGTACCGTTCAATTTTCTTGAATTTAGGAGTGACCATGTAAGGGACTACTCGAGATAAGTCGTGGAACCTCTGGGTGTACCTTGTAATATCAGCACCTACCATAGCAAGATTCCAAAATTTAGTTTCCAACTTCTGAAGCTCAGCCTTAGAACAATACTTTTTCGTCATACGTTCTTTTAATTCCTCCCAAGTCAAATCATAGGCTGCTTCTTCCCCAAAGGTTTGGACTTAAGTTCCACCAAGTAAGGGTTTCATCCATAAATAACCCGGTAACATATACCACTATTTGGTCAGCGGCACATCATCTCATGCGAATAGTAGAACCCGTCTTCTCCATCTAACGTAGAAAAGTCACGGAACCTCCAGTTCCATCATAATTGAGGGGCTTGCAATCAAGAAACTGCTTGTACGTGCAGCCTGAAACGTTGAACAGACAGATTATATATAAATGAGAATTATGAGAACGCATGAATAGAATAGAAAATGAAATATTTAAGTTGTTATAAAACAACTTTCTGTTACCATTGGTGGTGTTGCCACCGTATGTGCCTCCCTGGCCTTGACCGCCAGTCCCGCAAGAACCACCGTTGTGCTCAATGTGGTTCACCTCGTATTGAGCAATGGCTTACGAGATGCGCTCTTCAAGGAGCTGATTCAACTCTGCCTCCGTGGTAGGCATGGGGTTTTGTGTGTTGCGTCGAAGGTTCCTTCGTTTAGGTGCCATGATCTTTCAAATCACAAGTAACGAACGGGTTAGACAAATATTTAATATCAAATATTGTCAGCTATATATATATATATATATATATATAACAATATGTAATAATCATCACATAAACCAACCATCAATATAGAACGACCAATCATGCATAAAGTAAACAACAATGTGCAAATAAAGAAAAACATAATACCGAGCTTTCATATACTTGACAAACTTGATACATTATTTTGTGAAAGCAAACAAAAGGACATAGGGCTACATCACCCTGGTCTTACAAGTTTATATACATAAAATTGGTAAAATCTTTTCTTCCACATTGGTCTTCTAAAGTCTTCAAGTGTCGTAGGCTTGTACATAGTATTCGTATATATAACACCAAAAGCGGGTCTTCTAATCCTGTAACATAAGTACCTGCAATAAAAGTCTGAGGGACAGGAGGAGGTGGGGGTGGAGTAGGGAAAATCAGGCTACGAAGATGAATGCTCTCTTCCTCGAGCTCGTATACGCGACGAGCTAGGGCATTCACCTGCTGCTAGAGCACAAGGACGAGTGCTCAGAGGGAAACATCAGGGTCAGTAGGTGGTGCATGGTGTGGTGGAAACGGGGGTGGTGGTGATGATGGTGGTGGTGGAGTAGATGGTAGGGGGTAGGATAGTGATGGTGGCATCGTGTCCACGTGACGCTCGAGCTCCTAGATCCTCTTACGGAGGACCTCGATTTGTAACTACAGGGACTGAATGAGGTCATCCGAGTGTAGGTAGGGTAATGACATGGGTGGTAGGGTTCCGAAGTAGGCATGCGAAGTGAAGAGTAGTGAGTAGGAAAGTGCTCGGACGGGCCGTGATATGATGAATGAAAAGGCTGGTGAGAGGTACTATCTCCAGGGTGGGGCGAAGGGATGTTGTGTGTGAAGATTGGGGAGGTGCCAACATGGTAGGGAATGTGTATCGTGTAACAGTATCCACTAGGAGGGGTATCACCATCAGGAGTAGTGGGGTCACAAGTGGGTGGAGCAGAGGTATGTCGGGAAGTGGGGGTCTCTGGGCGAGTGGAAGTGGGTGTAGCTGTGCATGCAGAGGTATGTGTATGTATAGGAGTGGGAGTCGGGGTAACAACAGGGACTGTGTTGAAGCTGCTGTCAAACGCATCTGCAAAGAGTCCCGCTCGGCGGATGGCAGAAGATGGCGCGTGGTCGCTCGCGTCTGACGATGAAGAAATGTCCATGACAGAAACAATGGGTGAGGACATCTCTAGATTGGCTACATCAATAACCTCGTCGTCGCCAATATCATCATCCAAATGGTCAACTTGAAAGACGGGGACCTCGTCCTCATCGTCAGACAAAACAATAAGTGGTGGAACAGAAGTAAGGGGTAAAACATCTAGAGGTATGTATGTTCACAAAGTCATTCAGCTGCGGTCCCACAGCTAGAACGTCGTCCTCCAGAGGGACGACTAGGTCGGGGTGGTCAAGAAGAGCAAGATGGGCATTGCCGCCCACAACAAAATACATGAGCTCATAAAAAAGGTAGTTAGGATCCTCCTCGGGATCCGAATAGTCGTTGGAATCGTCAGAAGAGATGGTCTCCACAATAGGGTCATCATCCGAAGAGATCTCCATATGATCGTGGTCATCATAGATGCAGCTACTAGCTGATAAAACCATAGTACTCTGGCAAAATAATCAGTACAACAGGTGTATATATCAATAAATAATATTATTACTTATATATATATATATGTCAATTATAATCACACTGACTTGTGCGAATCGATCTAGTTTAACAAGTCTATCCCATATAGAATAAGCCTAAATAATGTCCTCGTATTATTTATTTTTCTAAAACACGTTTTGTGTAGTGGATCTTGTGCTTTGTGTATGTGATGAAAACCATTTGTTTTTGTAAAACTGTTTTCGTGAGAGGATTCTAGTGATTGTAGACTAGACTCGAGAAGGAATCCAGATTCACTACAATCGAAGCTCTGATACCAATCTGTCACACCCACTCATAGGCAGAAGCGCACGGTGTAAACTTGATCGGTTTTCATTGCATACGATGTAAGTAAACAAACTATATGAAATAAAACATGCACGATGTTCATCCATTCCCATAATTGAAATTACAAGTCATAAGTTTTTTGATAACAAAAGACAACAAAAGTTAATAATTTTTACAAAATAGACTTGTCCAAAATAATGTTTTTAAACATGAAGGCTTTGCATCCTATGTCCCGTTTGAAGATGGAATATATGGACCAAACCCTTCAAAATGTGGATGACATCGACATCTTGATAACCTTGAAACCTTGTAACAATTCGCATCAAGATCCTCTTAATTGCCTGAAATACATGTTATTTCAAAAGCATCAACAAAAGTTGGTGAGTTCATGTGTTTTGAATGCGCATCAAATGAATCTTAAAAACAGTTGAAAGTTCAAGTATAGAAAACTGGTATGTAAAGCTTCAATGAACTTGATGATCATTAATGTTTTGAAAGGACATTAAAATGTGTGATGACATAGGAAGCACTCAACCCGTAGACGATTTAGTACCGGTCCACCTGGTGGGGACAACAAAAGCACTCCATGCGGCCAGAAAACGACCCATGAGTGGGGCTCACCCGTACCCGATAGATCTACACCTTTTGTTCCTTGGTCTTAAACAAGATTAATGGCACATAAGAGAGACCCTATTCACACATGATCCAAATATTTCTTTCCATAGCTTAACCATACCATAATAACATGTATTCCCCCCGGGTGTTAAAAAAGCGAAAACGTTTAAAAGAAAAAAAAGGGGACAAGTACTCATAGTATTGCGTCTGTAAATAGTATGTGCTAGCAAGCTGGGTATCCAATGCGCGAGTCAACTTACAAGTGTTCTAACTTATTAGACACTTGAGTTTCTATCAAACCGTGTACACGTTACTCATCTTGAACGTTATTGTATTTGTATTTGTTATATATTTGGAACCCTTGTGTATTTTAATATGCTGGCATTTGTTTCGTATTTATACGTATTTGTATACATGCACAATTGTTGTATTCTTGCAATTCCACCAAGTGTATTATTGTACGTATTTTATGCGTTTTAGTATACTTGTATACTTATTTAGTTACACTTAGTGATTATTTACTTTATACTTTTCAGAATTTAGAAGTCTTAGAAATATGCATTGTTCGTGTCTAAAAATTATATTATTTTTAGAGTTCGTCGTAATAACCGGTAATATATATTTCCGTGTTAAGAGTGTCCGAATGTCATAGGTAAGATGTACACGCTCCTTGTCGTGACGCTAAGGCGATCGTTGCCGATAACGACGTATTAAATCCGTTATAGCTTTTAAATTATATTTCGTATCGGTTTCAGATATATGTTATCTTGTCAATATATGTAGTTATATAATGGTTTGTCTGATGTCCGATTGTCCGTTGTCCGCATTGAGTTTTGGGGTATAACATAAGTAGCTTTCATGTGTGTATATTTTGTGTAATAAATTCCCAAGTATATATATACATGAAGGTTCATGTCCGTATTCATACTTGTAAGTATTTAGGTGGTCTTCATGTATGGTGTATTTGTAGTTGGTGAGTATTCTCCTAATCATCTAATATATACATACAAATACACAAGTATTTATACACACACACAAGATAAGGTATTATATATATATATATATAGGGAGAAGATCATGCGAGAACCACCTCTTATTGCGAGAACCGCGAGAACCAATGTGAACACACCAAAAATGCCTAAAAATAGCTAAAAATCACACAAATTTTTTTTTTTTGATTTTTTTAATATTTTTTAGGTTAAAATCGCTACTTTTCGAACCAAAAAAAAAAAATTTTTTTAATTTTTAATTTTTAAAAAAAAAAAAATTTTTTTTTTTGCTTCGAAAAGTAGCGATTTTAACCTAAAAAATATTAAAAAAATCAAAAAAAAAATTTTGGATTTTTTTTTGATTTTTTTAGATTTTTTTAGGTTTTTTGGGGGTTTAGTTTTTAGCATTTTAGCTTGGGGGTGGGGGGGGGGGGGGGGTGGGGAGGGGTTTAGGTTTTTGGGGGGTGGGGGAGGGGGGTTTAGGTTTTTTTTTAAGGGGGGGGGGGGGTGGGGTTAGGTTTTTTTTAGCTTGGGGGGGGGGGGGGTTTAGGTTTTTTTTGGGGGGGGGGGGGTGGGGGGTTTAGGTTTTTGGGTGGGGGGGGTGGGGGTTAGGTTTTTTTTAGCTTGAGGGGGGGGGGGGTTTAGGTTTTTTTTTTGGGGGGGGGGGTTAGGTTTTTTTTTTTGGGGGGGGGGGGTGGGGGGTTTAGGTTTTTGGGTGGGGGGGGGTGGGGGTTAGGTTTTTTTTAGGTTTTTTTAGCTATTTTAGGTTGTGTTCACATTGGTTCTCAAGGTTCTCACAATAAGAGTGGTTCTCGCATGAGCCCCTCCCTATATATATATATATATATATATATATATATATATATATATATTTACCCTAAAAATACACACATATATATATCTTCATTTAAAATTATGAAAATTATATATAAGTGTTTATAAAAACCCTTAGGAGTTTAGGGCTTAACTCCTTTTCACTAAAACTTTTTTAATCATGATTAAGGCCACTAATCGCGTTTAGTCTTGTTAATCACCTTTTAATTACATGTAACAACTCGTATCAAAAAGTCTTAATTATTATTTTAATTGACCAATAGGAAACCCTAATTGAGAAAGCCAAGTGATTCTGCATAATCCCTAAAATTTTCAGAATAGTTGGAATTAGAATCAGGGCCCCTAAAACTCAGGGGGGGGGGGGTAAACCCTAGTTGATATTATCTTTACAGATTTACGTGGAAATTGAATTTTAACGAATTGTCGACTCACCTGAGCTAGTTGGACACGTACCTACCCTACCCTAAAAATGTCACCACAGGCGACACGCGGCACGTGACACGGATTCTTCCGCGACTAGCGGGAGGTGCAAATTTTGGGTATAAATAGAAGGGCCTGGCACTTGCATTCTGTTGTTCGTTCGACGAAGAAATTCGAAATATACACCGAGTTATGCTCTGTTTACCACAATTAACACACACGGATCACTAATCGACGCCGCAATCAGGGTAATAACTCGATCGCTGATACGATTCAATGTCCGATTGATCAAAATATCCAATGGATGTTTAAGTGCTGCCCACATTAGGGTTTATGCTTTGTCATTCGTCGTTAATTCGATGGATGTTTAAGTATCGCACTTTGTCATTCGTTGTGAGGGTTTGATCTCGTGAGTTATCGTAAATGCTGTATTAAGTTATTGACCGAATTGTATGCTTGTTATTAAATTTAGGCTAAAAAGGCTAATCAGTAGGCTAGGCTCTGCTCAAATTAAATCTGCAATGTGAGTCATTCTCTTTTTATCAACTATTTTACAATACCTCAAATTATTTTCAAAAGTTATAATTACAGGGACTAAGTCGTGGATATCTTGAATCACTGGCTAGTGGGGTATTGTGCACATTACTAATTTTATCCCAGTTAGGTTCATTGACCTACTCGGGATAATCACTGTTAGGTTCATTGACCTACAGGGATAATCATCACTATTTAGGTTCATTGATCTAATAGTGGTATGACTATCGTCACCATTGTGACATGTCACCATTGTGACAGGACGCCAGATAAAAATAAGATAGAAGCCATTGTAATCGCTCTTATGCTGTAATTGATAACTATGCATCATTTTATGTAAATAGAATGATTCACTCAGTATTTCCCCCTGACAAAACCTTTTTCAAACATGTTTCAGGTGATCTGTTATGATCCAGGAAAAGTGTCGTGAAGCACTACAAGCTTAAGAAAGTGGCTCAGGATAAAATAAAGAAACATGTTTTGTAAAATAAAAGATTTCTTCGTGAAATCAAATGATTGTAAATTACCGGGGTTTTATCCCGCGTTGTGAAATAAAATAATCGGGAAATATTTCAGTTTTAAAAAGATCCTGATAAATAAACTTCCGCTGTTAAACTCAATTAATCAAATAACACGGGATTTCTGTCCCGCGGCTCCTGAAACGGGTCAAACCGGGTCGGGGGCCGTGACAGAAAAAGGTGGTATGAGAGCCACTTATCGAGCCACTGATTTAAGCCAATTAAGTATTTAGAAATACTTAATAATTTTTATTAATTGTTATTTTGTGATTATGTGTTTTATTATCTGACTAATTTTGTACAGTATGGGCAAATCTTTATATGTTAACCACTGTAGCAATAAATACAAATCTTTAAATATTTTGATTTAAGTTTTAGCACCCTTATTAAATATAAGTCAGAAACCTGATTTAGTAAATAAATAAATTTACAAATAAAACCTAGTATGTTTTCATATTCGATTGTTTTGTAGTTACCCAGTATGAAATAATATTTAAAAGTTTTCTATAAAATTTTGTTATGATTTTTAACTTAGTAATTGTGTGTATTTTGCTAAACAGCATGAGTGACTTGTCTGACGCCCTTCAGAATTTAAATCTCTATCCAGTAAGAATAGAAGTTTCCAGAGATTTTAATAGGTATATACCAGACATAGAAGAACCTATAGAATTCAACGTTTTACCTCTCGAGAAATCCAAGTCTAAAAAAATGGAAATTGGGGAAAGCTCTAGACAAATTGAGGGGTTACCATCTCAGGAAGAGCTAGATTTTATAATGGCAAGCTATAATACTATTAAGCCTATTAATGAAAATGATTTTATTCAATCTCTTGAAACACAACTACCACTGAACTTAGAACCAGCTATTCCAAAACCCTTCAATCCACTCGCAAATAGACGAATGGTTGACTAATGAAATACAGTTACAAAACAATCCCTATAAGCTTTGTCCTAAGTTCAATCCAGAACCTTTACCAAATCCACCAATGAGTAACGAGAATATGGCTGAATTCCGCCACTTTGGTGAAGAACTAATGGATACTGGGAATAGGATCCAAGAGATTGGGGGACAGATCTCCTGGAAATACGATGAGAGTGAACACCGTTACTAGAATATCATCTGACAAAGGATAGGGGATTTATGGAACTATGGTGGTGTAATAGTAATAGTAAAATCAATATTTGTAAAATAAATAATACAATGGTTGTATATATAAGCATGGTATAATCTATAAAACAAATAAAATTTTAGAAAATTTACAAATTTTGTTTGTATATTCGTTTATGTGATTATGTGCAATTAATTGTGACATTGGATTATTTCTTTTATACTAATTATTTATCTATAAATTAGATATTAGATGGAAAACGCTAATAATGAACCAATTAATGAAATTAACCAATCTGAGCAACAACCGGGGGATCAATATATGACTAGGCAGGATATAGAAAATATCGTTGCTCAAGGGATAGCCAACACTATTCCAGCAATAGTTACTCAAGGGATAGCCAACGCTATTCCATCAATCTTTGTTTCTATTAAAAATCCAATCGAACCGCAACAAATCGTTCCTAGCAAACGTATTTCTGAAGATAACTTCAGTAATAGCATAAACGGAGGCAATGATCATGTTAATCATGATAATGAACCACGGCAAACTCCTTCCCCTAAGAAAATGAAAGCTGCAACACCTGGTTGCACTTACAAAGAATTTCTTGCTTGTAAACCCACTGAGTTTGTAGGCAATGAAGGAGCAACTGCGGCACTGCGTTGGTTAGAGAAAACCGAGGCAATAATTGCCATAAGTAAATGTGCTCAGGATGATCAGGTCATGTACGCGTCAAATCTTTTCAAAGAAGGGGCGCTAGAATGGTGGAATACGGTGTTACAAACAAAAGGAAGAAGGATGGCGTATGCTATGAACTGGGAAGAATTTAAGAACTTTGTAGAAAGAAAATTCTGTCCCGAGTATGAAAAGGAACAAATGACAAATAAGTTTCTAAACCACCGGATGGTGGATGTAGATTGTCGAGGGTATACTACGACATTCTTCGAGTATGCTCGAGTAGTACCAACCCTGGCTTCGCCAGAGCCGGTACTTATTTCTCGTTATATTTGGGGATTAATTTCCGAAATCCGTAATATCGTCAAAGCTGCGAAACCTCGCACGATTGATGATGCGGTAGATTTAGCCAATACTCTGACTGACGAACTAGTACGGACAAGAGAAGAAAATAGAAGGAAGGAAGTAACCCAAAAGATTACCCAAGGATTCCGTCCGGGTAACCATAACAATTTCAAGAAAGGAGGGAATGGGCAAACTTCCACTAGTCCATTTTGCTATTCTTGCAAAAGGTAGCATTTTGGAAGATGCAAAGGATATTGCAATTTTTGCAAAATTCCGGGGCATCAAGAAGAAGACTGCAGGAGGAAGAAATTTTCAGTCTGCTACAACTGTGGAGAAGCTGGACATCTTAGGCCAGATTGTCCAAAACTGAACAAACCATTTGACAATAAAGCCAAACCTGCAGAAGGAGCAAAAAAGAATGTAAGAGCCTTCCAACTGAGTGCTAAGGAAGCAGAGCTCATTCCAGATGTGATAGCCGGTACGTTCTTAGTTCACAACGTTTACACAAAAGTATTAATTGACTCTGGTGCAAACCAAAGTTTTATAAATACTTCATTCTGCCAAACTCTTAAATTACTATTAACCAACATTAGGTAGATTTTTACAGTCGAAACGGCTGATGGGAATTCAGTTAAAATAGATAAGGTTTTGCAAAATGTAGAATTAGAACTTTCAGGTCATAAATTCTTTTCAAATCTATTACCTATGAAATTAGCCGAATTCGATGTTGTGTTAGGAATAGATTGGTTAGTAAACAAACCATGCTCGAATTATCTGTGATAAGAATTCCATAGAAATTTGTGCATCCACTGGAAAAGTAATAATGATTACAGGAGATAAGCCATGTAAAACCATAAATGAAAGTTGCTAATTATGAACGAAAGCAAGGAACAGTATATATGATTTCAGTAATCATTTATACTAAAGATAAAGAACTTAAGGAAATTTCTGTAGTTTCAGAATACCCAGATGTATTCCCAGAAGAGTTACCAGGATTACCATCAGATAGGGAAGTAGAGCTTAGAATTCATCTAATTCCAGGAACTATACCTATAGCCAAGGCACCTTATCGGTTAGTTCCTACAGAAATGTTCGAACTGAAAAAGCAATTAGATGAATTATTAAGTAAAGGTTTCATACAACCTAGTTTATCCTCGTGGGAGGCACCAGTGTTGTTTGTTAAGAAAAAGGATGGTTTGATGAGAATGTGTATTGATTATAGGGAATTGAATAAGGTTATAATTAAGAATCAATACCCATTACTTAGGATTGATGATCTTTTCGATCAACTTCAAGGAGCTAGATAATTTTTCTAAGATAGATTTACGATCCGGATATCATCAATTGAAAGTACAAGAAGAAGACATACCTAAGACTGCTTTCAAAACTAGGTATGGTCATTACGAGTTTACAGTCATGCCCTTCGGATTAACGAATGCACCTGCAGCATTCATGGACATGATGAATAGGATCTGTAAACCATATTTGGATAAATTTGTAATTGTCTTCATCGACGATATACTTATTTATTCCAAAAGTCAGGAAGAACATTATCGGAACTTCCATGCACTCTTAACTTTGTTAAGAAAAGAAAAGCTTTACACCAAATTCTCGAAGTGTGAATTTTGGCTGCCAGAAGTGCAATTTCTAGGTCATATGGTGAATCATGAAGGTATTTACTTAGATCCTGATAAGATAGCAGCAATTACCAAATGGAAGATTCCGCAATCCGCAATGGAAATTAGGAGTTTTGTAGGGTTAGCCGGATACTATAGACGGTTTATTAAGGATTTTTTTTCCAAAGATAGCTATACCATTAACTAAGCTAACCTGTAAAACAGTTAAGTTTGAATGGAGACCTAAACAAGAAGAAGCCTTTAAGATCTTAAAGTATAAATTAACAAATGCCCAATCCTAGCCTTACCAAAAGGAACAGAAGATTTTTAAAGTATACGGTGATGCTTCAAAGTTAGGATTTGGATGTGTGCTAATGCAACGCAAGAAAGTAATTGCGTATGCTTCAAGGCAATTGAAAAATCACGAAGAGAACTATATGACTCATGACTTAGAATTAAGAGCCATAATTTTTGCCCTAAAAATTTGGAGACATTATCAGTATGGAAGTAAGTTTACTGTCTATACGGATCATAAGAATTTAAGATATATATTTGGGCAAAAAGAATTAAAAGGCAAAGGAGATGGATGAAAATCCGAAGTGATTACGACTGTGATATTCAGTATCACGAAGGAAAGACTGAAGACGGCTAGAGATCGCCAGAAGAGTTATACAGATAATAAATGAAAGCCGTTGGAGTTTCAAGTTGGAGACAAAATGTTATTGAAAGTATCTCCTTGGAAAGGAGTTGTTAGATTCAGTAAGAAAGGAAAGCTAAGTCCCAGATACGTAGGACCATTTTCAGTGATCCAACGTATAGGACCAGTTGCTTATCGTTTACAGCTATTAGAAGAATTAGCTGGAGTACATGATGTATTTCATGTATCCAATCTCAAGAAATGTCTATCTGATGAATCTTTGGTAGTACCTCTCCAAGATATAGAGGTAAAACAAAAAGTTAAAAAATTTGTGGAGAAACCTCTTCAGATAAAAGATAGAAAGATCAAATTGCTCAAAACACAAATGATTAGTGTTAATTCAAGTAAAGTGGGATTCAAAGATAGAACCCTAATACACTTGGGAACTGGAATCAGAAAAGAAGCGAAAGTATCCTCAATTATTCCAGTAAATCTCGAGGACGAGATTTTTATTAAGGTGGGGAGAATGTAACAACTCGTATCAAAAAGTCTTAATTATTATTTTAATTGACCAATAGGAAACCCTAATTGAGAAACCCAAGTGATTCTGCATAATCCCTAAAATTTTCAGAATAGTTGGAATTAGAATCAGGGCCCCTAAAACTCAGGGGGGGTAAACCCTAGTTGATATTATCTTTACAGATTTACGTGGAAATTGAATTTTAACGAATTGTCGACTCACCTGAGCTAGTTGGACACGTACCTACCCTACCCTAAAAATGTCACCACAGGCGACACGCGGCACGTGACACGGATTCTTCCGCGACTAGCGGGAGGTGCAAATTTTGGGTATAAATAGAAGGGCCTGGCACTTGCATTCCGTTGTTCGTTCGACGAAGAAATTCGAAATATACACCGAGTTATGCTCTGTTTACCACAATTAACACACACGAATCACTAATCGACGCCGCAATCAGGGTAATAACTCGATCGCTGATACGATTCAATGTCCGATTGATCAAAATATCCAATGGATGTTTAAGTGCTGCCCACATTAGGGTTTATGCTTTGTCATTCGTCGTTAATTCGATGGATGTTTAAGTATCGCACTTTGACATTCGTTGTGAGGGTTTGATCTCGTGAGTTATCGTAAATGCTGTATTAAGTTACTGACCGAATTGTGTGCCTGTTATTAAATTTAGGCTAAAAAGGCTAATCAGTAGGCTAGGCTCTGCTCAAATTAAATCTGCAATGTGAGTCATTCTCTTTTTATCAACTATTTTACAATACCTCAAATTATTTTCAAAAGTTATAATTACAGGGACTAAGTCGTGGATATCTTGAATCACTGGCTAGTGGGGTATTGTGCACATTACTAATTTTGTCCCAGTTAGGTTCATTGACCTACAGGGATAATCATCACTATTTAGGTTCATTGATCTAATAGTGGTATGACCATCGTCACCATTGTGACATGTCACCATTGTGACAGGACGCCAGATAAAAATAAGATAGAAGCCATTGTAATCGCTCTTATGCTGTAATTGATAACTATGCATCATTTTATGTAAATAGAATGATTCACTCAGTATTTCCCGCTGACAAAACCTTTTTCAAACATGTTTCAGGTGATCTGTTAAGATCCAGGAAAAGTGTCGTGAAGCACTACAAGCTTAAGAAAGTGGCTCAGGATAAAATAAAGAAACATGTTTTGTAAAATAAAAGATTTCTTTGTGAAATCAAATGATTGTAAATTACCGGGGTTTTATCCCGCGTTGTGAAATAAAATAATCGGGAAATATTTCAGTTTTAAAAAGATCCTGATAAATAAACTTCCGCTGTTAAACTCAACTAATTAAATACCACGGGATTTTTGTCCCGCGGCTCCTGAAACGGGTCAAACCGGGTCGGGGGCCGTGACATTACACCTTAATCGCGATTAAGAATTTAGAAAATTTTGCCATAGTTTCCCCTAAACTATGGCGTTTCCCACGTTTTAAAAACGTATTTTAAACACACTTAAACCCCATAATCATCATCAATATCATATCAAGCTCAAATATCCACTTTGCATGCATGTATCATCCATAACATCTTCATTTTCATTGGACTTTATATATCTATTTTCTAACAATACTTTTAAAAAATGGTGACACTTTTATATTTTTTAAGAAGATCATAATAAATCAACATCTTTCTCATGCTTTTTAACTAGGTTACTTCCATTTAAACAAACTTGCTTAAGCCACTTTTAAGACCATTATAATGTAAATCAGGATTTTTAACTTTTATAAAAGTTATATTTGTTATAAATCATCTTCAAGTTCATAGTAAAGTCCATGGATCATGAGGATGATGATCTTGTTTAGATCTAAACATCAAGAAGTTTAGATCATCATCCTCAGCCAAGTTCATACAAGATCATCAGTTACTAACAACTTACTTTAACATAATCATCAAGAGCATATACACTAGCTAGCACAAATCAACATAATCAACACATAATATATCATTTATATAGACGTTTTAGGTTATGTTAGGGTTTTATGCTTTGATTTTTGTTAAGTTCAAGATGATCACTTTTTACACTATGATCTACATAACATAAGTAACTTGAAAATGGAAAGGAGTGTCTTACAACTTTGCACAAAGTTAAAGAAGCACTAGAATGAAGAAGATGACGATGTTGAAGCTTCAAAGAGCCAAGAACAAGCTCCTAGTGCATCTCCATACTTGCAACTCCTTTGAATCACCTTAAAATGAGGTTTTTAGGCTTGAAATGTGGTCTTTAGTGGTGAATGAATGGTGGTGATGTGTGGCCAAGATTAGAGAGAGAGAGGAGAAAGAGGTGATTGTGTTGTGAAATTATTGAAGTGAAAATGATGAAAAAACGAAGTGATGGTGTTGTAATCTGTTATAGTCAAAACATAATCTACTAGCCATGCCTTCTTTAAATATTCTCAACAAATACTAGCAAATAGGGAGGCTTGTGGGACCCCCCTTCATGACCGATTTTTAGGGCATGGGTATAAGATTTTTATTTTTGTTTTTTTAACATTATACATGTGCATGAATATATTCTAAGTTAAATATTTAAGGGTTTAGGAAAATCCGTGCATGATTTGTGTGGTAATGATACTTGTATAACACCTCGTAATTTCATGCCCAATAATGTATTGACACGTGTCATAAGCTTTGAATATGTGAAAAAGTACTTTAGAGGGACTAAAGTTGATAAACACAGAAACTATGTGAATATAAGGGTCCAAAGTGTCAACAATGGATAAATATATTTTAAAATGGCCCTACAAGAGGTTTATACCTTCAAACGAATAAATCATGGATCATACGAAGCAAATCGTGGAAGAAAGTGAGAAAGTACAAACTATAGGGGTTAAATGTGTCAACATGTTGAAAGTGTACCTCTGAGTGACCTTTTAGCATACCTAAAGCTTTGTAATGATAAATTATACTCACTAGAATATGTGGTAAAAATTTCACCAAGTTTCGTTTCCGTATGAGAAAGTTACGATCAAATTCGTATACGAGTGGTTAATAGCGTCAAAGTTGAAATTTGCGACTTTTCGGGTAAGCACAAAGTTAACCAAGGACTTAACCAAGTTTGTAAAAGTCTTAAGGCCCATAAAAATCATGTTAGAGGGCCAAAAGTGCAAGAAAAACACTTAAAACCACGTATGGAAGGACCAAGGACTGAAATGTAATTTAGGAAACTTGTTTGGCCTGTTGCGCCGCTTTTAGACGCCCCGCGAGAGGTCCTTCGCGGCCAGCGTACAACCTGCCAGCGCAGAATCTGCGCACAGCTTCCTGTTGCAGCTCTGAAACCAACCTTAAACACTTGTTTTCTTATACCAGGGGCTCTCCAATGGTAATACATGCATAGAGGGCACTTGTCTTGATCTCATAACATCAGTAGACTACCTTGGCATCATCCTAAGAGATCAAAATTCACTATATAAGAACACCCAAAGTTGCAACATTTGTTCATTCACTTGCATCTTCATTTCTGGAGCTCCCCTGATCAGCAACAAAGTTTCTTAGGCTCCCTAATCGTGCATAGTACTATTGTAAGTATCCTTAACCCTTCAAATTCAGTTTAGCCTAGTTAATTAGCTAAAAGTCAAACCGTCGTAATTAACGTTTAACTTCAAGATTAATTAAAATGTGTTCAGTCAAATCTCGAATTGAAAGTACCTATAAGTAGGTAATTATGTGGGTAATAAACCCTTAAAAGGGTACTCTCTGATTCCCATTCTAACTAGGTCAATTGTCGGGTCAAACTTGTTATTAAAAAGTCAACAAAATGTTTATTTTCAAATTAATGCATAATTAGCAATGTAGGAGGCATGCAACCTGTTTTATCATTAATATAACTTGTTAATTAATGTAAGAACGTGTCTAACCATGTTCAACCCGACAATTTTCAGTTTAAACCCGGATCGGAACCGAAAGTCGCATAATTTGACTTTTGCTTTGACTTTCAGTTCTGACCCGTTTATGCATGTTTTAGAATTGCCTTAGAGCTTCATTTGGACCAGGTTTCATATAAGTATAACTCTCTGAGATTATACAACTTGGTTCATTAGTTATCCGATTCAAATGCATGTTTCCGTTAAATGCTTAAATGTTGACTATTATGCCCTTTTGACTATAAAACGTGATTTTTGAAAAAGTAAAACAGTAGAAACCTTAGTTACTGATTTATAAACTTGCACCTAAATTTTGACATCAGTTTGAGGTCTTGATTAAGAGTTATGCTCATTAGCGTAATTTGAAAGCTTTTTAGTAATTAAATGGCGTAATTAGCATATAGCCTATTTAAACCCACTTTTTGATATCAAACTTTTTACCCACTGATGTAATATAATATTTTAGGATTTTTGAAGATTTTTATTTAATTTTTGGCTGAGCATAACATAGGTCTCTAAGTTTGATTCGGTTAATGCCGGTTTTGCCCTTTTAAGCCATAAAATGAGTTTTACAAATCCTTTTGATCCCAAACCTTTTTCTACTGATTTTATTTGATAAATAAAATATTTTGAGCCTTCTGGAATTATAAAAATATCAACTTTCCTTTGAAAACCCGGAAATGGCTCCAAATCGCCTTTTTAAGCGTTTTTAACGAATAGTATGTACTAAAACTATATTAAACATATAAGGTTGATACCTACTGATATTTTTAGCATATTTTTGTATATTAACAGTAAGTAAAAGTTTTTAAACTCAGGTTTCCAGTTTTGACCTTTTAAACCTAAGTGAAATTACCAAAATACCCCTAAGGTGCATAGTTTGGTTTTAAATGATAAATTTCACATATAGGTCATACCCTACTGTTATAACTTATTAAATTAAGTGTATTTACTAAATAAATCAGACCTGTAACTCAGATTACTAATTAAACTCTTTTATAACCTCTTAAATGACCAAAATGCCCTTACAAGGCATAGTTTGAGTTTAAATCCATTTCGGGCATAATAGAAGATATCTTTTTGATATCACAACATAATTAAAGCATACTAACTTAGGAAACTTGCATATGACTCTTTTGGTTACCCGTTACGCACTTTTCGCGTTCGGAACAGCTTATGTAACTAGTTTGCATATATTAGCCGAAACGGGTCAAACCTTATCATCTTTGTCTCAAAATCCAGAATGTGTTTAGTGTACCCATATTATACAAGAATTAAAACTTGTCGGGTCTATATCACATTATGTCCGGTCTTCGCTTAATCGTGCGTTTGAATCGTATCTTCCTTTAAAACTGACCGGTCTAAGCTTAAGCTTAATTAAAGACCCGTTAGGATTCTAATAGGATAATAAAAACCTTTGTTCCAGATTAGGAGCCCAGTAAAAGCCATCTGTACTTGCTGTATTTGACTTATACATTGCTCAGGTAAATACTCTTAACTTATTTTCCCTATACGGGCTTGGGATACGGTATTATAATAATACCGCTTGGTCGGGTGTGTAATCATTTAAATCGGATTGTGATTAATGTAATTACATACTCGTTTAATATGTATTATTTGGTGTATGGCCTTTGGGGGTTAAATGACCATGTCCCGGATATCCTTGGCATCATTCAAAGAAATGGCCACGACCTAAGCACGGGGTGTAGACGTACACCTGACAGATGCATTATGTAAAAACTGGTAATCCACTTAGAGGAATAAATCCTTGTGGGCATTATACCTGTGGCGTGTCAATTAATCTAGACCGGCCCTACAAACCGGCCCTAATGGACGACAAATAAGTAAAACTGTATACATGATTATTTAATAATTGTCCCAAGTTATAAAAGATATTTTTGCCGAAGTGCATTCAAATCAATTTTCAAACTCTTTTCAAAATGAGTCAGTTAAGTTGTATTTACCAGTGTAAACTGACGTATTTTCCAAAAAGGTTAAGTGCAGGTGCTACACGTAATAGGCTGGATACTCCAGACATCAATAATCAAGTCTCGTAAAGCTTTAGGTGTCAAAGTCTGCTGAACAGTTTTCCTCTTTATATTGACCCGCCTGTGGATCTGTTTCAACTACATTGTGATACTTTATATTACAATTTATTTGGTTGAAATAAATCTATATTTTGCTTCCGCGGTGCATTTAAATATTGTGTTGTTTCACTATGATGATATCAACTATGTCACGATACTCCCCACCGGGCCCACCGGTAATACGTGGAAATATCGGGGTGTGACAGGTTGGTATCAGAGACAACACTGAGTGAATTAAACACTAGCCTTTTGTGTTTAATCTCAATTACACAAATGCATAGTCCTCGATTCTTGAGTCTAGACAAAGAACTTAGGAATTATCCAAAAATTTGTTTTATTTCTAACCTTGTCTTATATTTTTCTTGTTGTATCACTTGTTTGTTTTTGACAGGTTGACAAAATGCCACCAAGGATGGGAGGAAGAGGAAGAGGAAAAGGGCCACTCGTCGCCCCAAATGACCATGAGGCCGGACCTTCGCACCGGCGAACACCGTCAGATTCCCACAACCCGGGTCCTCAAGATCCCTGGAGGACCTACATTGAACCAGCAAGGCGCTCGGTTTCGCTGAGTACCTCCCCTTCTATTCCACACTCTTTTGGGCCTCATTCTGAAAATGAGCCCCACAATTCCCACCAATCCTACATTCCTCTCCAAGGTCATAACTCACCTTTCGACCACCTGTCTCCTATTTTCCAGGGCCAGTTCAACCCTGCCGACTACCTTGGAGAACCAATGGGTTTTAACCCACTTAGACCTGAAGATCATTTTTCCGGTGGCAATGCGATGGATATAGATGAGGACACCGATCCTGCAGAGCCACCATCCGGGTCCCCCAACCACCCCATCGAAATTTCAGATGGGTCACCTTTTGTGGGATCACCTTATAATGGTCCCGACAGCTATGAGGAGAGGTTCAGACAGTGTGACTGGGCGTTTACCCCCAGTTACCACAACTCTCCGCAGCAGCAGAATCCTTCCGAGGATTCTTGATTCGTCGTGGTCACTCCACCGCCACCACCAGCCCAGCAACAGCCTCCGGAGCCCCCGAGGCGAAGAAGATCGAACGCACGGATATCCGCGCGAGGAGGAGTACGCATCAACACCCCTCCACTTTCAAGTGGCAGCCGATACTCGCCACTTCATGAAGAACCAGAGATGGGAGAATCTTCACACCCCGTCTCAGAAGTAAACTCTGCGCCAGTCGCGCCACCACCACTGGGTTTTGGAGACCCAATTCCTACGTACACTGGTGCGGCGGCTTATAATCCCTTCGAGCAGCCGATCCACACCAATTACAACTATGTCGAGGCCGATCCTTACTTGGTAGCTGCGAACTACAACGCTCTCCATCCTGAAGGTCCCTATGGAGGTCCCTGGACTACGGGATACCCGACCTATGGATACCCACCATATGGGTATCAGCAACCGCCACCTCCTCAACCTCCGCTTTATCAGCAACCCCCGCAGCCGCCGGTGATGTCACCACCACAATATCAAGAAATCCTTCAAGGGATAAATGAGGTGCGACAGGAGGTGCGGGAAGACCGTAGGCATAACCGGGGGATGTTCAAGAAAATGGTGGATTTGATCAAGGGAAAAAGCAAGAAGGATCACTAAATCCTTTGTTTGTTTGTTTATTTTAGTGTTGTAATCATGTCCCTGCGAGGACATTTGTTTATGTACTATGCCCCTGCGTGGGCATGTCTTTCTGTTGACCCCTGCGTGGGTATGTTTGTTAGTTTAGCCCCTGCGTGGGCGTGTTATTTATGTAAAAGACCCGTTTAGGGCAAACTTGTACTAGTTTAATTTTAATGGAATGGTTAGTTCAAATTTTTCATTTTTAAATTATATGCATAAATATAATATGTGAATAAATGAAAAATAACATTCATTTTATAGACTTACCATTTTAATAAAATAATAAGAATCTTAAAAGGTAAAACCTAGCTTGTATGTCATAATAAGACCTGGCCAATATGGTAAAACCTGTTTTAAAAGATTCAAATCATTGTTAACATCTGCAAACATGTTAACATTCTTGGCTAATGTGATCCGCAAAATCACACATGTCACCCTTTTAATAAATTATCCAAATTCTTATTATTATTTAAACATCTGATTGTGATGTAAGCCTACGGGCTATAACTAATGTCATATAAGACAAAAGGCAGCCGTAGTTTATAGACTCCCTGCCAAGAAAGGTAATGAATTTTAATTCAAACCCTAATAACTAGATCCTATAAGATCTAAATTTATAAATTAGAAATTTTCCACGTGACTAGGCCTGTTATGCCAATATTATATTTCACTCTAAGATTAAGGGTTACTAGTGAAAAGTCCCGAATGAAATTACTTACAAATTAACTAGTATGGCTCTTTAGTTACCATGGTTAATAAATTATCAAGATGACAGACCTATTATAATTCCTTAAATGAATCATTATCATCATCTTATGTAGCAGTTTAACTACATGGCCGAGTCTGATGAGGTCAACAGTCGGCCAAAGGAAAATCATGACGCCACCAGGATCAATATAACTGGTGCAGAACTCTAAACATTGATTGACAACGCCGTCACTAAAGCCATAGAGTGGCAATATAGTGAATCGAGTAGTACTCGAAGCAGGACCCAATCAGCACCCCATTCTAAGCCAAAAACACATTCTGAGGCTCACAGTAAGCCACCCTCTAAGCTAGATAAGCCAAAGAAGGATGATGACGATCATCACTCCTCGAACCAACACAGTGTCCTGTCAAAGAGGATCGAGCTTAAACAGGAACCGCGAGGTAAGTCTTGTACATATAAATACTTCGTCTCATGCAAACCCAGAGACTTTACTGGGAGAAAGGAGCGATTGACTACATGACATGGTTGGATGAAATGGATACCGTGGTCGATATCAGCGGGTGCCCTGATAAGGATGTAGTGAAATTTGTATCTCAATCATTCAAAGGTGAGGCCTTAGCCTGGTGGAGATCGTTGATTCAAGCTACTAGGAAGATTCCACTGTATAATATGTCATGGGAACAATTTGTTACCCTCATCAAAGAGAACTACTATCCTCAGCATGAGGTTGAAAAGATTGAGTCGGATTTTCTGTCATTGGTAATGAAAAATCTGGATTGCCAAGCTTACCTTACGAGCTTTAATACCATGTCAAGATTGGTTCCATATCTGGTGACCCCGGAACCCAAAAGAATAGCTCGTTTCATTAGGGGGTTTAGCCCCAGAGATTAAGGCAAGTGTAAAAGCCTCTCGGCCAACAACATTCAGGTCTGTAGCTGATATATCCCTATCCCTTACCTTAGACGCGGTCAGGTTAAGATCGCTAAGGAATTCAGAAGAAGGTAAGAGGAAGCGTGAGGACGATACCTCACGAAGATCTGAGAAGAAGCATAAGGGTAATACTGACTTCAGGAAGAAGTCTGGATCCAACAAGGGTAGCCAGCAAGCTGAGGAAAAGCCAAAGTGCAAGACTTGCCAAAAACGCCACTTTGGAAAGTGCCGACTTGAGTCCAAGTCTATGTCAGGATCACCTGCGTGTGGGTTATGCAAGTCTAAAGAGCACAAGACTATTGATTGCAAGAAGATTAAAGATGCCACATGCTACAACTGCAATGAGAAAGGGCACATTAAAACCAACTGCCCTAAATACGCCAAGAAGCCGGAAGATGTCAAGAAGACCAATGCTAGGGTCTTCAAGATGGATGCAAAGGAAGCTGTTCAGGACGACAATGTGATCACAGGTACTTTTCTCATAAATGATGTTTATGCCAGAGTATTGTTTGATTCTGGAGCAGATAAGTCTTTTGTGGATAACAAATTTTGTGAGTTGTTGAAATTGCCTGTAAAAGCCTTAAGTGTGAAGTATGAGGTGGAATTAGCTGATGGAACCATAGAAACCGCCTCAACTGTTTTAGATGGATGTGTTATATCCATTAGGAACCACTCTTTTCCTTTGTCCCTACTTCCCTTTAAGCTAGCCGGTTTTGATATAGTTATAGGTATGGATTGGTTATCGCATAACCAAGCCCAGATTGTGTGCAACAGAAAGCAAGTGGTAGTCAAAACTCCGTCTGGTGAGTCACTTACCATTCAAGGGGATACCCAGCATGGATTGCCTGAGTAAGTGTCTATGCTCAAGGCATCTAGATGCTTGAAGAAGGGTTGTGTCATTAATATGGCACAGGTTACTATTGATGAGCATAAGCCTAAGATTGAAGATATTCCCGTCATTTCTGAATATACTGAACTTTTCCCCGAAGAACTACCTGCTTTCCCACCAGATAGGCAAGTAGAATTCAGAATTGACATCATCCCTGGTGCAGCACCAGTAGCAAGAGTGCCTTATAGGTTGGCACCAACAGAGATGAAGGAATTGAGGACGCAGTTAGATGATCTACTAGCCAAAGGTTTCATTAGACCAAGCTCGTCTCCTTGGGGAGCGCCGATCTTGTTTGTCAAGAAGAAGGATGGATCGATGCGTCTGTGCATCAATTACCGTGAGCTTAACAAGGTCACTATCAAGAATAGGTATCCTTTACCCAAGATCGACGATTTGTTCGATCAACTTCAAGGGGCAAGTTACTTTTCTAAGATCGATTTAAGGTTAGGCTATCATCAGTTGAAAGTTAAGGATGAAGATGTACACAAGACTGCATTTAGGACTCGTTATGGTCATTACAAGTTCCTAGTGATGCCTTTTGGGCTCACTAATGCTCCTGCCGCATTCATGGATCTCATGAATCGTGTCTGCAAGCCCTACTTGAACAAATTTGTCATCGTCTTCAATGACGACATCCTCATCTACTCGAAGAACCAAGCTGACCATGAGAAACACCCTCACTGTATTCTTCAACTTCTACATCGTGAGAAACTCTACGCCAAATTTTCGAAGTGTGAATTTTGGCTTCGAGAAGTCCAATTCCTTAGACATGTGGTTAGCGAGCGTGGTATCCAAGTAGATCCCGCTAAGGTAGAAGCAGTTATGAATTGGCAAGAACCAAAGACGCCTACAGAGATTCGTAGCTTCCTGGGTTTAGCAGGATAATATAGGCGATTTATCAAAAACTTCTCAAGGATTGTTGCGCCCCTAACTTCGTTGACACGTAAGAAGGTTAAGTTTGATTGGGGCCCTAAGCAGCAGGAATCCTTTGACATTCTTAAGGAAAGGTTGAGCAATGCTCCTGTTTTGACGTTACCGGATGGAATTGATGAGTTTGTAGTATATTGTGATGCATCACACACCGGGATGGGCTGTGTGCTTATGCAGAAAGGCAAAGTCATTGCCTATGCTTCGCGACAATTAAAGGTGCATGAGAAGAATTACACCACCCATGACTTGGAATTGGGTGCCGTTGTATTTGCACTAAAACTGTGGAGGCATTACTTGTATGGAACCAAGTGTGTGATCTATTCAGATCACAAAAGCCTTCAAAACTTGTTTAATCAGAAGGACTTGAATATGAGGCAACGACGATGGATGGAAACTTTAAATGACTATGATTGTGAGATAAGATACCATCCAGGCAAGGCAAATGTAGTTGCTGATGCCTTAAGCAGGAAGGAAAGAGTGAAGCCTATAAGAATCAATGCCAAGAGCATTGAAATAAAGAATAGTTTGAACGAAAGGTTGTTAGCTGCACAGAAGGAAGCTGTGTTGGAAGCTAACTATCCTGATGAAAAGCTAGGAGTAACTGAGGAGCAGTTATCCTATGATAAGGACGGAATCCTGAGTTTGAATGGACGGATATGGGTTCCAGTTTATGGAGGACTTCGAGATGTTATCCTCCAGGAAGCCCACAGCTCCAAATATTTCGTTCATCCTGGAGCTGATAAGATGTACCAGGATCTAAAGGCAAACTACTGGTGGATAGGCTTGAAAAAGTCTGTAGCTGCTTATGTAGCTAAATGTTTGACGTGTGCGCAAGTCAAAGCTGAGCATCAGAAGCCGTCAGGTTTGCTACAACAGCCTGAACTTCCCACATGGAAGTGGGAGATGGTGACAATGGATTTCATCACCAAGTTGCCAAAGACAAGGAAGGGAAATGATACTATATGGGTAATAGTAGATAGACTAAGTCAGCACATTTCCTACCCATTAAGGAAACTTATAGCTCTGACATGTTAGCTCAATTATACGTAGATAAGATTGTAGCTCTGCATGGCGTACCAATGTCAATTATCTCTGACAGAGATACGAGATACACCTCTCATTTTTGGAAAATTTTCCAACAGTCTTTGGGTACGCGCTTAAATTTTAGTACGGCTTACCATCCACAGACGGACGGGCAGAGTGAGCGCACCATCCAAACGTTGGAAGACATGCTTCGTGCATGTGTGATTGATTTAGGAGGCAGTTGGGATAACCACCAGCCATTGATCGAGTTCTCCTATAACAATAGCTACCATACGAGTATTAAGGCTGCGCCTTTTGAGGCATTATATGGTAGGAAATGCAGAACACCTATTTGTTGGGCGGAAGTAGGAGAAGTCCAATTATCAGGACCTGATTTGGTCTTTGAAACAACGGACAAGATTGTCCAGATTCGTGACCGCTTGAAAGCTGCCAGGGATAGGCAGAAAAGCTACGCAGATCCAAAGCGTAAACCTCTAAAGTTTGAGGTTGGTGATAAAGTTTTGCTTAAGGTATCACCCTGGAAAGGGGTGATGCAGTTTGCTAAGAAAGGTAAGTTAAGCCCAAGGTATATAGGACTTAAAGAAATGTCTAGCTGATGAATCGCTAGTCATACCGTATACAGATGTGTCGGGTCAGTGGCTTACAAGTTAAACTTACCTGAAGAGCTCAGCGGCATTCATAATGTATTCCACATCTGCAACTTAAAGAAATGTCTAGCTGATGAATCGCTAGTCATACCGCATACAGATGTGCACATTGACGAGAGCTTAAAGTTTGTGGAAAAACATCGTTTGAGGATCGACAGGTAAAGAAGCTTCGAAGGAAGCATGTACCTATTGTAAAGGTCAAATGGGATGCCCGTAGAGGTCCCGAATACACATAGGAGGTAGAATCCACGATGAAAGAAAAATATCCTCATTTGTTTCAGTAAATCTCGAGGTCGAGATCTCTTTTAAGGGGGTGAGGATGTAACACCTCGTAATTTCATGCCCAATAATGTATTGACACGTGTCATAAGCTTTGAATATGTGAAAAAGTACTTTAGAGGGATTAAAGTTGACAAACAGAGAAACTATGTGAATATAAGGGTCCAAAGTGTCAACAATGGATAAATATATTCTAAAATGGCCCTACAAGAGGTTTATACCTTCAAACGAATAAAAACGTGGATCATACGAAGCAAATCGTGGAAGAAAGTGAGAAAGTACAAACTACAGGGGTTAAATGTGTCAACATGTTGAAAGTGTACCTCTGAGTGACCTTTTAGCAAACCCGAAGCTTTGTAATGATAAATTATACTCACTAGAATATGTGGTAAAAATTTCACCAAGTTTCGTTACCGTATGAGAAAGTTATGATCAAATTCGTATACGAGGGGTTAATAGCGTCAACGTTGAAATTTGTGACTTTTCGGGTAAGCACAAAGTTAACCAAGGACTTAACCAAGTTTGTAAAAGTCTTAAGGCCCTTAAAAATCAAGCTAGAGGGCCAAAAGTGCAAGAAAAACACTTAAAACCATGTATGGAAGGACCAGGGACTGAAATGTAATTTAGGAAACTTGTTTGGCCTGTTGCGCCACTTTTAGACGCCCCGCGAGAGGTCCTTCGCGGCCCGCATACAACCTGCCAGCGCAGAATTTGCGCACAACTGCTTGTTGCAGCTCTGAAACCCACCTTAAACACTTGTTTTCTTATACCAGGGGCTCTCCAATGGTAATACATGCATAGAGGGCAGTTGTCTTGATCTCATAACATCAGTAGACTACCTTGGCATCATCCTAAGAGATCAAAATTTACTATATAAGAACACCCAAAGTTGCAAAATTTGTTCATTCACTTGCATCTTCATTTCTGGAGCTCCCCTGATCAGCAACAAAGTTTCTTAGGCTCCCTAATCGTGCATTGGACTATTGTAAGTATCCTTAACCCTTCATAATTCAGTTTAGCCTAGTTAATTAGCTAAAAGTCAAACCGTCGTAATTAACGTTTGAGTTCAAGATTAATTAAAATGTGTTCAGTCAAATCTTGAATTGAAAGTACCTATAAGTAGGTAATTATGTGGGTAATAAACCCTTAAAAGGGTATTCTCTAATTCCCACTCTAACTAGGTCAATTGTCGGGTCAAACATGTTATTAAAAAGTCAACAGAATTGCTTATTTTCAAATTAATGCATAATTAGCAATGTAGGAGGCATGCAACCTGTTTTATCCTTAATATAACTTGTTAATTAATGTAAGAACGTGTCTAACCATGTTCAACCCGACAATTTTCAGTTTAAACCCGGATCGGAACCGAAAGTCGCATAATTTGACTTTTGCTTTGACTTTCAGTTCTGGCCCGTTTATGCATGTTTTAGAATTGCCTTAGAGCTTCATTTGGACCAGGTTTCATATAAGTATAACTCTCTGAGATTATACAAGTTGGTTCATTAGTTATCCGATTCATATGCATGTTTCCGTTAAATGCTTAAATGTTGACTATTATGCCCTTTTGACTATAAACATTTTTTTTGAAAAAGTAAAAGAGTAGAAACCTTAGTTACTGATTTATAAACTTGCACCTAAAATTTGACAACAGTTTGAGTTCTAGATTAAGAGTTATGCTCATTAGCGTAATTTGAAAGCTTTTTAGTAATTAAATGGCGTAATTAGCATATAGCCTATTTAAACCCACTTTTTGATATCAAACTTTTTACCCAAAGATGTAATATAATATTTTGGGATTTTTGAAGATTTTTATTTAATTTTTGGCTTAGCACAACATAGGTCTCTAAGTTTTATTCGGTTAATGTCGGTTTTGCCCTTTTAAGCCATAAAATGAGTTTTACAAATCCTTTTGACCCCAAACCTTTTTCTACTGATTTTATTTGATAAATAAAATATTTTGAGCCTTCTGGAATTATAAAAATATCAGCTTTCCTTTGAAAACCCGGAAATGGCTTCAAATCGCCTTTTTAAGCGTTTTTAACGAATAGTATGTACTAAAACTATATTAAACATATAAGGTTGATACCTACTGATATTTTTAGCATATTTTTGTATATTAACAGTAAGTAAAAGTTTTTAAACTCAGGTTTCCAGTTTTGACCTTTTAAACCTAAGAGAAATTACCAAAATACCCCTAAGGTGAATAGTTTGGTTTTAAATGATAAATTTCACATATAGGTCATACCCTACTGTTATAACTTATTAAATTAAGTGTATTTACTGAATAAATCAGACCTGTAACTCAGATTACTAATTAAACTCTTTTATAACCATTTAAATGACCAAAATGCCCTTACAAGGCATAGTTTGAGTTTAAATCCATTTTCAGCATAATAGAAGATATCTTTCTGATATCACAACATAATTAAAGCATACTAACTTAGGAAACTTGCATATGACTCTTTTGGTTACCCGTTACGCACTTTTCGCGTTCGGAACGGCTTATGTAACTAGTTTGCATATATTAGCCGAAACGAGTCAAGCCTTATCATCTTTGTCTCAAAATCCAGAATGTGTTTAGTATACCCATATTATACAAGTCTTCATACTTGTCGGGTCTAAATCACATTCTGTCCGGTATTCGCTTAATCGTGCGTTTGAACCATATCTTCCTTTAAAACTGACCAGTCTAAGCTTAAGCTTAATTAAAGACCCGTTAGGATTCTAATAGGATAATAAAAACCTTTATTCCAGATTAGGAGCCCAGTAAAAGCCATCTGTACTTGCTGTATTTGACTTATACGTTGCTCAGGTAAATACTCTTAACTTATTTTCCCTATACGGGCTTGGGATACGGTATTATAATAATACCGCTTGGTCGGGTGTGTAATCATTTAAATCGGATTGTGATTAATGTAATTACATACTCGTTTAATATGTATTATTTGGTGTATAGCCTTTGGGGGTTAAATGACCATGTCCCGGATATCATTGGAATCATTCAAAGAAATGGCCACGACCTAAGCACGGGGTGTAGGCGTACACCTGACAGATGCATTATGTAAAAACAGGTAATCCACTTAGAGGAATAAATCCTTGTGGGCATTATACCTGTGGCGTGTCAATTAATCTAGACCGGCCCTACAAACCGGCCATAATGGACGACAAATAAGTAAAACTATATACATGATTATTTAATAATTGTCCCAAGTTATAAAAGATATTTTTGCCGAAGTGCATTCAAATCAATTTTAAAACTCTTTTCAAAATGAGTCAGTTAAGTTGTATTTACCAGTGTAAACTGACGTATTTTCCAAAAAGGTTAAGTGCAGGTGCTACACGTAATAGGCTGGATACTCCAGACATCAATAATCAAGTCACGCAAAGCTTTATGGTGTCAGTGTCTGCTGAACAGTTTTCCTCTTTATTTTGACCCGCCTGTGGATCTGTTTCAACTACATTGTGATACTTTATATTACAATTTATTTGGTTGAAATAAATCTATCTTTTGCTTCCGCGGTGCATTTAAATATTGTGTTGTTTGACTATGATGATATCAACTACGTCACGATACTCCCCACCGGGCCCACCGGTAATACGTGGAAATATCGGGGTGTGACAACTTGTGTTGCTAAACGACCATTAACTAGTTCACTAGTTTAGTAGATTAGGTGTTAAGATGGTATAAATCTCACTAGTTCGCTCATCGGGTCAAGATCGGATAAACTGTGAAAGTTACGTCGTAATGCCGGAAGTGGTGATTTTGATATACCATTAATATTGTTTAGGGCATGTAGCATTATTTACAAGCTTCATAGATGTTATAATGCTGATCTTTATGTTGCGGATGAACGTTATTACTAGTTTTGGCGCGGTTCAGAAAATTATAAATATAAGCAATTTCCAGAAAATTGGAGTGTCTTTGCATCTTGTGCCCCTAATTAGGGGTTTTTGTTCATATTTTATTGATAACACGCTATTAAATTGTTCGTTGATCATTTTGGCTAGTTTTCAGAATTTGCTGGCATGAATAGCGTGTTCAGTGAATAGTGATTTTCAGCATTTAGCCAACATATTCTGACATAGTTTATCGTTTTCTCGCGACGCGACGAATGTAACAATACCAAATTGTAAAGTTTAAACATGTCCTATGATTCCTAGCCTTGTATGACCTAATCATGCACCAATTAAGTTAACAAAGAACGCAATTAAATGTATAATTAGTTGTTAGGTTGTACGGAATTACCATTTATTTTACCGTTGTCACATTCTCTCCCTGTGAAAAGAATTTCGTCCCGAAATTCAAGTTGCGTTACCGGTTGTAGGGGAGTCTTGAAATAGGTGTGGGTACTTGAACTTTATTTGGTCTTCACGTTCCCATGTATACTCGGACCGTGACGTGAATTTCAATGAATTTTAATCAGTTTAATACGACTTCTCCTCGTCTTGTGGACCTTCCAGTATGTAACCTCAAAAGTTCTTGATTGCCTCGATCTTGGATGGATCGACATGAATTCCTTTCTCTTTCACCACGTGTCCGAGAAACTGTACCTCGCGAATCCAAAATTTGCATTTAGAAAACTTCGCATAAAGTTGTTCTTTCTTCAAAAGCTCCAAAATAGCTCGTATGTGCCCCTCGTGTTCTTCCTTCAATTGTGAGTATATTAGTATATCATCAATAAATACTATTACGAATTTATCCAAGTACGGCTTATATACGTAGTTCATAAGATCCATGAATATCGCCGGTGCGTTTGTTAAACCGAATGGCATAACAAGAAACTCATAATTCCCGTAACGAGTTCTGAAAGCCGTCTTAGGTATACTCTCCTCTTGTATCCTCAACTGATGGTAAGCTGATCTCACATCGATCTTAGATTAGAAGCTTGATCCTTGTAGTTGATCGAACAAATCGTCAATTCTCGGTAGAGGGTATCGGTTCTTGATAGTGAGTTTGTTCAACTCTCGATAATCTATACACATACAAAAGCTTTCGTCCTTCTTCTTAAAGAATAATACCGGAGCTTCCCAAGGTGAGAAACTCGGTCTAATAAATCCTTTATCTAACAACTCTTGCGGTTGAGTTGATAATTCTTGCATTTCTGACGAAGATAATCAGTAAGGTGTGGGTAGCTCCGGTATTATTCTTTAAGAAGAAGGACGATTTATTAGACCGGAGAGAAATGCGACTTCTCTACCGAGAATTGACGATTTGTTCGAAGACATTTCTGCGCCTTCATTCAGTTAATGATTCTTAGGGGTGTCTCGCATTTCTCTCCATGAATTACAAGTGTTTCCTCGTCTTGTAAGGGGATGCAGATGGTTTTCTCGTGACAAACCACTTCCGCCCGGTTGTCGGAAAACCAATCCATGCCGACGACCACGCCAAAACTACCTAATTGAACGAGTAAGAGATCAATAGAGAATTTTTGCCCTCCGAGTTCAAGTGTGCAATCTTTAATAATTTCTCCTGATTTGACTAACGAACGGGTTATACAAATATTTAATATATATATTTACCCTAAAAATACACACACATATATATATATCTTCATTTTAAATTATGAAAAATATATATAAGTGTTTATAAAAACACTTAGGAGTTTAGGGCTTTACTCCTTTTCATTAAAACTTTCTTAATCTTGAATTAAGGTCACTAATCATGTTTAGTCTTATTAATCACCTTTTAATTACACCTTAATCGTGATTAAGATTTTAGAAAATTTCGCCATAGTTTCCCCTAAACTATGGCGTTTCCCACGTTTTAAAAACTTATTTTAAACACACTTAAACCCCATAATCATCATCAATCTCAAATCAAGCTCAAATATCCACTTTGCATGCATGTATCATCCATAATATCTTCATTTTCATTGGACTTTATATATCTATTTCTAACAATACTTTTAAAAAAATGGTGACACTTTTATATTTTTTAACAAGATCATTATAAATCAACATCTTTCTCATGCTTTTTAATTAGCTTACTTCCATTTAAACAAGCTTGCTTAAGCCACTTTTAAGACCATTATAATGTAAATCATGATTTTTAACTTTTATAAAAGTTATATTTGTTATAAATCATCTTCAAGTTCATAGTAAAGTCCATGGATCATGAGGATGATGATCTTGTTTAGATCTAAACATCAAGATGTTTAGATCATCATCCTTAGCCAAGTTCATACAAGATCATCACTTACTAACAACTTACTTTAACATAATCATCAAGAGCATATACATTAGCTAGCACAAATCAACATAATCAACACATAATATATCATTTTTATAGACTTTTTAGGTTATGTTAGGGTTTTATGCTTTGATTTTTGTTAAGTTCAAGATGATCACTTTTTACACTATGATCTACATAACATAAGTAACTTGAAAATGGCAACGAGTGTCTTACAACTTTGCACAAAGTTAAAGAAGCACTAGAATGAAGAAGATGATGATGTTGAAGCTTCAAAGTGCCAAGAACAAGCTCCTAGTGCATCTCCATCCTTGCAAATCCTTTGAATCACCTTAAAATGAGGTTTTTAGCCTTGAAATGTGGTCTTTAGTGGTGGATGAATGGTGGTTTGTGGTGGTGATGTGTGATCGAGATTAGATAGAGGAGAAAGAGGTAATTGTGTTGTGAAATTATTGACGTGAAAATGAAGAGAAAATGAAGTGACGGTGTTGTAATCTCTCATAGTCAAAACATAATCTACTAGCCATGCCTTCTTCAAATCTTCTCAACAAATACTAGCAAGTAAGGAGGCTTGTGGGACACCCCTTCATGACTGATCTTTAGGGCATGGGTATAAGATTTTTATTTTTATTTTTTTAACATTATACATGTGCATGCATATATTCTAAGTTAAATGTTTAAGGGTTTAAGGAAATCCTTGCATGATTAGTGTGGTAATGATACTTGTGATGCTAAACTACCATTAACTAGTTCACTAGTTTACTAGTTTAGGTCTTAAGATGGTATAAATCTCACTAGTTCGCTCATCGGGTCAAGTCCAGATAAAATGTGAAAGTTATGTCGTAATGCTAGAAGTGGTGATTTTGATATACCATTAATATTGTTTAGGGCCTGTAGCATTATTTACAAGCTTCATAGATGTTATAATGCTGATCTTTATGTTGAGGACGAATGTTGTTACTAGTTTTGGTGCGGTTCAGACAAATTATAAATATAAGCAATTTCCAGAAAGTTGGAGTGTCTTTGAAATTTGTGCCCCTAATTAGGGGCTTTTGTTCATATTTCAATGATACCACGTTTTCAAATTGTTCGTTGATCATTTCGGCCAGTTTTCAGAACTTGCTGGCATGAATAGTGTGTTTAATGAATAGTGATTTTCAGCATTTAGCCAACATATTCGGACATAGTTTATTGTTTTCTCGTGACGCGACGAGTGTAACAATACCAAATTGTAAAGTTTAAAAATGTCTTATGATTGCTAGCCTTATATGACCTAATCATGCACCAATTAAGTCAATAAAGAACGCAACTAAACGTATAATTAGTTGTTAGGTTGTACAGAACTACCATTTATTTTGCCGGTTGTCACACACAACACCTAACCACTACTTCCAACGTCACATAGCTTTGGCCACAAACCCTCTTCAACCACCAATTGACGATACCTCTACCATCTTTCCATTTCCACCACCAAACACACTACCTGAGAACCTCCCAAACCTGCAACTTCCACCACAAACCCTAACTCCCGAACGCACTAGTCACCATTACTGATTCACCCTTTCCATTTAAAATCATCCCCACTAACCGCCATTGCTTATCCACAACCGGAACCACCTTAGATGACCACCGCTAGGCACCTTCAATTTTACTCCTACTCCCACACACCAAGTTCGATCTCCAATTGAGATACACAATAGAGGAAAAAGTTGTGGTGGCATTGCTGGTGGTTGTTGTTGTGGGATCCCCATTGATTGAGGGTTTGTTGGGGTGCAATGGTGGTGATGGGAGGCGGCGGTGGTGATTGTGGTGGTGGTGGTGGAGGTAGGTGGTGGTGGTGATAGGGAGAGAGAGGGTTTGTGTTGAGTATGGAATATAAAAGGGAATCTGATGCAATGGAGTGTGAAATACCAATTTTTCCCTTAAGCTGATTTAACCTAACTGAAATAATTAACTCAGTTTGCTTAAAAGGATATAAACTATTACATAACATGTGACTTTTGGACATAAACTAAAATTAAATCTTTTAAAGGGCACGTTTCATAATTCCCAATATACTTAATGGACACAAAGTATAATTCACTCTAAAAAATTAAGAGTAAACTGCCAAAATGGTCACTGAGATTTGGTCACTTTTGCTACTTTAGTCCAAAACTCAAACCTTTTGAATCTGGATCCATGTGATTCAATTTTGTTGCCATTTTCATCCAAAATAAAATCTGGTCAGATTTCAGTTAACATCCAACTTTTTTGTCTTTTCCTCCCTTTTAATGTGGGTAAAATGGTCTTTTAATGTTTTATTATAACAAATTTAAAAAGCTGACCATTTTGCACTTCATTAAAATTATAACAACCCTCCTAAATGTATTCTGGAACCCTTAAAACATGTCATATAGGTCCTAAAGTACACCTCGTATACGAAAAACGGACCCGATATACCTTTATATTAACGAAAATCAAAAACAAAATTTAAGTGTCGCTCGCGGCCCGCGACAGGCGAAGGCTATTCCTTTGCAGGGCGCGACGACCTTTGTTTGCCGGACAAGTCATTGTGCTATGTGGCACATGACTCATGGAACCTACCCCTTGACTCGACAACCCTATAAATGACACGTGACTCCTCGCGGCCCGCGACAGGCTTAGCCTGGGGCTTCGCGGGGTGTGATAGGGTGGACGACCAGCACTATAAATAGAAGCCTTCAGCTTCAGTTGAGAAATCGTTCAATTCTCGAAAATTCTCTCAATTCTATAGTGGTAGAAATAATTCCCGGGTATAATACCCACTAAAAAGCAAAGCTCTGCCTCGTTGTAATTATTATAACCCCCGGTTACGTGTTAGTTACTCTGCCCAATTGATCTAGTGCTCCGTAACGCATGTCGAGGCTCTGCCTGACTCAGTCATTGGAGTTCTGTCTCAGGAGGGGGTATAGCTAATGTAAAATTGGGTTATCTTACTAACACGTGTGCATTGTTTAATTTAATAGATTATAACCAGGAAGTTACCAGAAAGCCGTAGGGTTATCTAAAACAACAATGTGAGTACATTCACGTTTTCTCCCTATTTGTGAGTCATTCTATTTCTATAAACTGTTTTTACAAAACCTCAATTGTTTTAAAGTATAATTTAACAGTGATTAAGTATTTGTAATTCTACAATTACTGTCGGTATGTTGGGGTTTTGTATACATTACTTGTTACTAGTACTGAGAATAGTAACATGACCACAAGTCAGGATTGACAGTACCGTGGCTGGTAATTTGGTAGATGTAAACAAATGTAATTGTGGATGCCCTCATTAGTGTAAAGATATAAAATTGTTTTGATTAAATTGGGATGCACTCACCAGTATTACCCACTGACAAAACTTTTTTTTAAAAACGCGTTTCAGGTAACAAAATGTGAAAGCTAGCCAGCTGGAGAGCACTGAAGGCTTGGAAAAATGGCTATAAAAGTTACCTAAAACAAGAAAGAAGTTTTTATTTCAATAAAATAGGGTTTATCCCTATAAACATATTATAAATGGAAACTTGGGTTTTACCCATGCATTTATTATTTATATATTGAGGTGTTTTACTCTGATAAACTATTTCCTAACTACGGTCCTAATGTAAATTTCCGATGCCAAATTAATTAACACCGATACCACTAAATTTGTGAGCTCGCCGCCGCCCATCTTCCGGGGCAGGGGTCGGGGGTTGTGACAGAGAATGTGGTATCAGAGCTACAGCCACTAATTTGAGCCACAGAAGTGTTCTGCTAACACCAAAATTTGTCAATTCAGTTAGGCAATAATCTATGTGACTATGTGTATATATGTATATTATTGTTTTATGTTATTTGATAATCTGTTAGTTTACAGTATGAATGAGCAAGGTACGTCTGACGCCTACCGTCATCTAGATAGTTCTTCCAAAAGTGAAGGACCCTCGTCATAGCCTACTCCTTCGGGGTATTCTGCTGATACAGAATAGGGGATTTTCATATTTAAGGCACAATTCGAGGAACCATTCCCTTCGAAAAAAAAGAGGATGGTTCAGTCGGGGAGCACACGAGAGGAGAAAGCGAATGAGAAAGTTGCAGCAACAAAGGGCCTTTGCAGCAGCCAATAGGGAAGTCAATGCCCAGACACAAGACTTAGTTAATAGACGTTTGGCCAACTTCCACATATTAGCTACCACTGCAACAGAGCCAAACCTTAACCAAATTATCGCACCACAACCATTGCCACTATTTCCAACTCAACCAATGGAGATAGAGCCTAACCCAGGAAATGAGTTTCCCATACCCGCTTTTGACCCTGATGAGATACCTAGAGTCCTAGCACCCAATCCTCTATCATATCATCCATGGAACGATGACCATAGGGATTATAGGGAACTTTACCCACAAGAGGAACCGATTCCAAACCCCATAGCACAATACACCAACCTCAATCCTTTAGATCCATATTGGAACGCTGACCAATATGTTCAGGAAATCCTAAATAATCCGTACCCATATGGAGAACCATTACCTATGTATCCTGAACCAGTACCCGCACCACGACCACCCATGAGTGACGAGAATGTACAGGAACTCCGCAATTATGGTGAGGAATTGATAGAAGGAGGAGAGATGATGAGAGAGATAAGAGAGAAGCTCGTGTGGAAATACGACGAGTGAGAGATGCAGTTCAACCCCTGAATAATATATATATATGCATGCGTGTAGTTTGAAAAAAAAATCAAATCAACTAAAATAGGTAACCTAATATCTACTGATGCATAACTAGTAGTGTGTTTACATTTCAATTTTAGATTATAACAAATATATATATATATATATATATATTGTCGCAATGCTCGACGATTTTGGCCCCGTGTTCAAGTGCCAGTAACAAAATTAAATTAAGAGAAACAGAAGCCTGGACACGGGGGCGTGTTTGGTGAGCACGGCCCGTGTCCAGTTACCTGAACTGGGTCTTTTCTGCAGACTGTGCAGCACGGGGCCGTGTTGGGCGGACACGGCCCGTGCCGAGCTTACTATTAACGAAGAAAATCCTCGGATGGCTCTGTTTTCCTGCATGGGGTGTTAGTTCAAGCTTTCCCTTGTATCCTTTGCCATCTCAAGTGGGTTTTATTCATTTCAACACCATCCAAACACCAAATTAACTAAAACCACCATTCATTAAGTCATAGAGAGAATTACATAATAGTCCTAAAAAATGAAAAATAAAGCAGAAAATAAAAGTTAAAAATCCTAAATTAGATAGGTCAAGTGATACGTAAAATCATTCCTAGGAGCTCTACTTCTACAATAAGAACCAATACTCCGGAAATAGTTTTCCGGTTTCTAAAAGTCTTGTAGAACTCTAAGCCGAGCGGTGTCCCTTAGATGTTGCTAGAGCCATTCTTCTATCTCCCTCGGGAGAAGGGAGGCGGCTTCATGTTCCTCAACATCTTGTGGAAGGGGAGCGACACCAATCGGAACCCCTTGTAGTATGTCTCGAGGGGGTTCCGGATGTAAGGCGTACCATTCGGCGGGAATGATGACTTTCGGTACCACATTCCATGCCCTTTGTGTGATAATCGACACCAAAGGAGGAGAGGCGAGAATGTTCAACCTTTGGTGCAAAAGGTTGACTTCCCGGAGACATCCTTCTAGTCCCACCGTTAGATGATTAATACGGTCGACCAATGCTTCTTCCACCCCCGTTATCTCATCAATGACTTCTCTTAGGGTGTAAACATAGTTTACAAGAGAATCCTCAACCGTTGATGATCTTCTCCCCTGCCGGCTGTTTCTGGAATGTGACGAGGAGTTTCTGCTTGTTCTGCTTGCCATTATGAGAAAACAAACCGAAAAGAGTTCAATTTTATGGGACCAGTACCTCGGACACGGCCCTGTGTTCAATGAACACGGCCCCGTGTTCAGACATCTGCATGATTTAAGAACAAGGAATCTTGGGGGTTTAATTTGTTTTTGTGATTTTTAAAGCATTTTTGAACAGAAACAACTTAAAACATTGTTGTAGAACTTATTTTTAACAAGATTCCATGAACAAAAATCTAACAAACATCTCAATAAAGCTTGAAATTATGGAAGTCTCAAGCTTTGATGGAGGTGTAAGGGAAGAAAAATTGAAGAAGATGATAGTGGATAAAAGAGGAAAGGACAAGAAGATAGTTGAGAAACTTCTTTTAGAAAATACCTAGGATGGTATGTGAGAATATTCCCCAAATCTCTGTGTCCCTGGAATGGTTGAAATGTGCAGGATTCTTGGCTGCATTTATAGAAAACGACAGTACGTTACGCACAGCCCCGTGTCAGCTGGACACGGCCCCGTGTGCAGAAGGAATCCTGACACATTTTTGTCCGTATTCTGACAAAATCAGAAGGGAATCTTATGGTGGACACGGGGGCGTGCTGACCTGGACACGGCCCCGTGTCTAGAAGCTGTCTATGAAGTTTGTCTATTTTTAAGGAACTTTTCTGGATCGGGCGGTTCCTTACTGGATGGAACAACCCCAAAGTGCCTAAGATACCTTAGTTGATCTAGATTAAGACGAGAACGCAAGAGGTTGTCGGTGAGGGTGATTCCTATGCTATATGTAGGTGGACAAGTCCAACCCTTTCCCGGGCTCTCGTTAAAGAAGGTGTATGTCGAATCGCTCAGGTCTATGTATGCATCGAACGAAGTCAATGGGGAGTCCTTCACGGCACAATCGACACAGGGACGACTATCGCTCAAGTCCTCACTAGAGTTAGAAGTATCGTCGGAAACAACGAAGTTGTTTGAATGCGAGCCCAACCCTTCTTCTTGGTTATCGTCTTGGGATAGATCGTTGAAATCTTTCCAAAGTTCTTTTAACCAATTAAGAATTAGATCTTCTAATTGAAATAATTCATCGAGAAGCATTTCTCCTAGAAAATCTGGTTGAGAGCATTCGAGGGAGAGATAGGGATTATTTTTACTTTCGCCCCTCTTAAGGATACAAGGAAACGATGGGTCTATATAGTGGGGCTTATAATTTAGAAAATAACATTCAAATTCCTTATGGGTACCACCACATAATTGACACCACGTACCATAAGAGTGCCGAAAGTAAAAAGTATCAGTATCACTCAGGTTTGTGTCAGAATTTACCAACCGTCAGGATCTTACGGTTCTGTTTTCAGTAACTGAATCTTGGTCACGGGGGCGTGTTGAGTGGGCACGGCCCCGTGTTCAGCTTACTGTCTGACTTAAACAGGATTGCCAGTTCAAATGATTGGGCACGGGGCGTGTTCAGCTGGCACGGCCCGTGCTGAGTTCTGCAGAAGCTCAAAAACCAAGAAAAATCCTAAAAAAAAATGAAAAATAAGAAAAACGATTAGGCCGCTGATTCCTAACTTTCTTAAAATCCTTGTGTCCCCGGCAACGGCGCCAAAAACTTGATGCGTGTGAAGTGTCGTTAGTTTTTAATATATTTATTAAGCCCTTTTTAACACTTTTTTAGTCAAGTTTTAAATTTATAAAACACGATATTTACTAACACTAAACACACATATGGGTAAGTGCACCCATCGTGAGCGTAGTATAGTGTTGGCAAGATACCGAGGTCGTCCAAGGACACAAGAGCTTTTAGTACCGGTTTATCCTCAACGTCTAATCAAATCAAAAGTTAGAAAAAGGTTTTAAAACTAAGAAAATAAAAATTAGCTAAAATGCTGAAAAATAAAAATAAAAGAAAAAACAGATAGACAAGATGAATCACTTGGCTCCGACTCGTGTTTAGTGTAACCTTTGATTATTTCCGCACTTTTGCACTTATTTAAGAGATTATCTTAGTTATTGTAGTAGGCCCCTCTTTTGGAGGTGATGTTACCCTCAACCCTGTAGTTTGAGTCAGCAAGGATACAATCCTAATGGGTCGGATTATTGAAAGATAATTAATTAAGTTATTAATGCAAATTATGGTAGGCCCCTCTTTTGAAGGTGACGTTACCCTCGGCTAAGTAGTCTGAGTCAGCAAGGATACAATCCTAAGTAGCCGGGTTATAGTATTAATAGTAGTTTAACTTATGAGGGGATCAAAGAGTTTGGACCCCCGCCATCCAATACCGTTAAGTATTGAAGGAGGTCTTACTAAATTTGACCCAAGTCCCTTGCAGGATCTCTAAACGCTGAACAACGGCAAGATTCTTACCAAACCGTTCCCTTAACCCCCGACCAGGTAGCCAACATACCTCCATATAGACCGTGGAGATATGAATGGTGAAAATCTTTTATTTTATATAGACAGTAAAATAATGCCAAGACACCACGGACAAACGATAAGGAAGAATCACCTTCAACATAAGAAACTAGTTATTAAAGTCATTAATACATAACCAATTAAAAAGTGCGAAAAGATTACAAATAAAAAGTATTACACCAGACACTTTGTCTTCACCAAGTGATGTAAGAGACTTAGGTGCTGTTTGTTTTTGCTTATATTGGCTGAAAAGAGCTTATGTCTGCGGGCGGGCAGACATAAGCTCTTGAAGACGGTTTGTTTAAAAAAAAAGAAGATCTTAAAATAGCTTTTGTTTGCTTAAAAAAAAAGCTATGAATCATTGCTTCAAGATCTTCACACACATCTTCACACACCATCTTCACACACCACCAACCCTTCTTCTTCTTCCTGCCACCACCACCTCCGCCACCACCACCTCCGCCACCACCACCTCCGGCACCACCACCTCCGGCACCACCTCCACCACCACCATCGTCAAAACCCACCACCAATTTAGGGCTGTGAGAGATTGGGCGAGAGAGAGAGAGATCTGTGAGAGAGAGAGAGAGCTGTGAGGGAGAGAAGTGGTGTGGTGGTGGTGGGTGCGGTGGTGGTGGTGGTTGTAGAGAGAGAGAGAGTTTCTAGAGAGAGAGAGCAGAGAGAGAGCTTGTGTGTGTTGTGTGTGTGTGAAGTTGTTTTTGAAGGAAAAAAACAAACCCTCTTCTCCTTGCAGACTGCAGACATTTGGGCCACATCTTCTCTTGCAGATGCCTGCAGATGTGGTTCGCAGACTACAGACATTTTACATCTGAAAAAACAAACAGCACCTTAGGCAAACATGGCCTTGATTGTCAAGAACTCTTACGATCAATCTTGGATCCCGTGTCCGCTGAGCACGACCCTGTGTGCAGAAGCATATCTGTACTATGAAGATTGCCTAGATTCTGCGAATCTTATAGTTGACCACAGCCCCGTGCCCGCTGAGCACGGCCCCGTGGTGGGCAATGGAAGCTTCTACCACTTTGTCTTTTCTGCTGACACTTGGGCATGCCCCCGTGCTGGCTGAGCACGGGGCGTGTTCAGTCTTCAGTCTTCTTGTTTTGCTTGGGAAGATGCTGTCGTGGGGTCGGGCATGTCACGTTTGTTCCTTTTCTTGTATTTATGTTAGATTTTGGTGTCTTTTTGCTGTCTTTTGTTAATTTGAGCTCATTTAATCCTGAAAATACAAAAGGAAGACAAAAGCACACTTTTTCCAACATTAGTACTAAAAAAGGGTTAGTTTTATGCCACAATTGATGTAATTTATATGTTGCATTTTGCACACATCAATAACAGTGCCATTCAACATATAGTAGCACGAGGATTTAGAGATGCTATGCCATATATTATTAAGTCTGTTAATGAAGTAGAAAATAATAAAAGCGGAAGTAAACGAACACCTAGTGAACCAAGTCACAGCGTGAATAATGGACCGATATTCCAATTACCAATTCCAGAAAGAAGAAGAACCATGTCATATGGTTGTTCTTACAAAGAATTCTGGTCTTGCAAACCAATAGAATTCTCTGGCAATGAAGGAGCCATTGCAGCTTTACGTTGGATAGAAAAGACAGAGGCAGTCTTAAAAATAAGCAAATGTGCAGATGAAGATAAGATTATGTTTACTTCTAATCTTTTTAAGAATGCAGCCTTAGAATGGTGGAATACTATTCTCCAGTCTAAGGGAAGTGACAGAGCTTATAATATGGAATGGATCAACTTTAAGGAAATGGTTGAAAGAAAATTATGTCCTCCCAATGAAAAAGAACGAGTTGCTAATTAGTTCTTAAACCTTAGAATGACTGGAATAGACTACAAGGGTCACACTACCATATTCTTCGAATCTGCTAGGATAGTGCCAACCTTAGCCTCAACAGAACCCGTATTAATCTCCCGTTATCTCTGGGGATTAATTAGTGAAATCAGACATGTAGTCAAGGCAGCTAGGCCACAAACCATAGAAGAAGCAATAGAATTAGCCAATACCTTGACTGATGAATTAGTATGTACACAAGAAGAGAACCAGAGAAAGAACTTAGCCCAAAAAATTACCCAAGAATTTCGTTATGGAAATAACTACCATGGGAAAAGTATAGGTTCTACCTCAGCACCTTACTGTAAGTCCTGTAAGAAGCATTCAGGAAAATGCTCCATATACTGTAACTTCTGTAAAATGTCAGGACATAAGGAAGAAGATTGCAGGAGGAAACCAAGCAACAAACTATGCTTCAACTGTGGAGAGATTGGACACATCAAGCCGAATTGTCCGAAACTAGCTCCAACAACAAACACAAAGTTAATAAGAATGCCAGAGCATTTGTTCTGACAGCCGAAGAAGCCAAGATGATTCCGGATGTAATTGCCGGTACGTTTTTAGTTAATGATATTTTTGCCAAAGTATTATTTGACTCTAGTGCAAACCAAAGTTTTATTAATACTTCGTTTAGCAAAATTCTCAATCAACCATTAACTAAACTTCAACAAGAATGCTTGGTAGAAACGGAAAATGGAGAATCCATTAAGATTACTGAAATCTTGCAGAGAGCAAGAATAGAAATCTTAAACCATAATTTTATTACTAACCTTTATCCAATGAATCTGGTTGGATTTGATATAGTATTAGGAATGGATTGGTTGGTAGCCAATCATGCCAGTATTCTATGTGATCAAAAGTTAATACAAGTAATTTCACCAAAGGGTGAAAATATCACAATTAAAGGAGATAAGCCAACTATGTCTACAAAATTCATCTATGTGATGAAAACCACAAGTTACGCGAGGAAAGGATCACTAGTGTATATGATTTCCATAATCATTAACACTAAAGGAAAAGAATTAAAAGATATTCCCGTAGTATCTAAATTCTCAGATGTTTTTCCAGAAGAGTTACATAGATTACCGCCAGATAGAGAGGTTGAATTCAGAATTCATCTATTGCCAGGGACAACACCGATTGCTAAAGCACCTTACTGTTTAGCACCAGCAGAGATGCAGGAACTAAAGAACCAATTGGACGAATTTCTGGAGAAAGGTTTCATACAGCCTAGTTCATCGCCATGGGGAGCATCAATCTTGTTTGTCAGGAAGGACGGATTGATGCATATATGCATTGAATACCGCGAATTGAACAAGTTTACGATTAAAAATCGGTACCCATTACCAAGAATCGATGATCTGTTCGATCAACTGCAAGGAGCTTGATTCTTTTCTAAGCTCGATTTACACTCAGGATATAACCAACTGAAAGTACAGGAAGAGGATATTCCTAAGACTGCTTTCAGAACAAGGTATGGTCATTATGAATTCGCAGTCATGCCATTTGGTTTAACCAATGCCCCAGTCGCATTTATGGATATAATGAACATAATATGTAAACCATATCTGGATAAATTCATATTTGTCTTTATAGATGATATTCTTATTTACTCTAAGAGTAAAGAGGAACATGCAGCACATCCGCATACACTTCTAAATTTGCTGAGAAAAGAAAAGCTTTACGCTAAATTTTCAAAATGTGAATTTTGGTTACAAGAAGTACAATTCCGTGGACATCTGGCTAATCATGAAGGAATTCATGTGGATCCCACAAAGATTGAGGCAATTACTAAGTGGAAAGTCCCTGAATCACCAACGGAGGTGAGAAGTTTTCTTGGACTAGCCGGTTATTATAGACGTTCTATTCAAGATTTTTCTAGAATAGCCATTCCCTTAATGAAATTGACCTGCAAATCAATTAAGTTTGAATGGGGACCAAAACAGGAAGAAGCTTTCAAGATTTTGAAGCAAAAGTTAAACAACGCACCCATACTAACATTACCAGAAGGAACTGAAGACTTGATAGTCTATTGTGATGCTTCTAAGTTAGGTTATGGTTGTGTGTTGATGCAACGTCAAAAGGTTATAGCTTATGCCTCTAGACAACTTAAGAATCATGAAGAGAATTATACAACCCATGATCTAGAGTTAGGAGCTATAAAACTTTCCCTTAAAATTTGGAGACACTATCTTTATGGTAGTAAGTTTACGGTTTTCACCGATCATAAGAGTCTAAGATATGTTTTTGGGCAAACAGAGTTTAATATGAGACAAAGATGCTGGATGGAGATTCTTAGTGATTATGATTGTAATATCCAGTATCTTGCAGGAAGAGCTAATGTAGTAGCTGATGCTTTAAATCGAAAATATCATGAAAAGCCAAGAAGAGTACGTTCTCTTAAATTAAATGAGCAAATTAGAGAAAAACATGAATCAGTAATCAAGGATGATACTGAAAAATTAAAAGGAATGATTAAGGAATTAGAACAATGAACAGATGGAATTTGGAGATTCCATAAGAACAGAATCTGAATACCCAAACAAGGAAACTTACGCCACCGAATTTTAGAAGAAGCCCATAAGTCTAAGTATACGATACTTCCTGGTAGTGATAAGATGTATCAAGATTTAAGAAAGAATTTCTGGTGGATAGGAATGAAAAAGGATATAGCAGCCTATGTTGCTAAGTGTCTAACATGTTCCCAGGTTAAAGCTGAACATCAGAAACCCTCAGGTTTATTGCAGCAATTAGAAATGCCTGTATGGAAATGGGAATTAATAACAATGGATTTTGTTACTAAATTACCCAAGACAAGAAAAGGTAATGATATAATCTGGGTGATTGTAGACATATTAACCAAATCTGCTCATTTCTTACCTATGAAAGAAACTTTCAGTATGGAACAATGATGTGCACAAAATGCAACATATAAATTACATCAAATGAGGCATTAAACTAACCGTTTTTAGTACTAATGTTGGAAAAAGTGTGCTTTTGTCTTCCTTTTGTATTTTCAAAGTTAAATGAGCTTAAATGAACAAAAGGAACAAATATACAACCAAAACCAACATAAATACAAAGAAAGGGAAGAAACGTGGCATGCCCGACCCCTCGACAGCATCTCCCAAAGCAAGAAACAAGAAGAAAGCTGAGCATGGGGCAGTGCCCAGCTCAACACGGGGCGTGCCCAGCGGACACGGGCCGTGCCCAGCAGACACGGGCCATGCCCAACGGACACGGGTGCGTGTTTAGGTGTCTGCAGAAAAGACAAAGTTGTAGAAGCTTCTATTCCCGACACGGGGGCGTGCCCAGCTCAACACGGGGCCGTGGTCAACGCTAAGATTCGCAGAATCCAAGCAAATCTTGATAGTACAGATACGCTTCTGAACACGGGGCCGTGCCCAGCGGACACGGGGGCGTGGTCAACTAATGCAGACAAACTGCAATTAATGAAGAAAGAGAAAAGGGTGGACAAGGGGCAGTGTCCAGCAGACACGGGGCCGTGTCCAGGCTTCTGTGAAGGCTATAAATAGGGGTTCTTGGTTCACTTCAAAGGATCCATTGGCACACCACCTCTCTCACACTTCACCCACCACCCACCACCACCATAACACCATCATCCACCACCATCATCCATTGTCCATCATAGAGTGTGTGAGTCGTCTCAGGATCCAAGATTGATCGTAAGAGTTCTTGACAATCAAGGCCATGTTTGCCTAAGTCTCTTACATCACTTGGTGAAGACAAAGTGTCTAGTGTAATACTTTTTATTTTTAATCTTTTCGCACTTTTTAATTGGTTATGTATTAATGACTTTAATTACTAGTTTCTTATGTTGAAGGTGATTCTTCCTTATCGTTTGTCCGTGGTGTCTTGGCATTATTTTACTGTCTATACAAAATAAAATATTTTCACCATTCATATCTCCACGGTCTATATGGAGGTATGTTGGCTACCTGGTCGGGGGTTAAGGGAACGGTTTGGTAAGAGTCTTGCCATTGTTCAGTGTATAGATCCTGCAAAGGACCTGGGTCAAATTTAGTAGGACCTCCTTCAATACTTAACGGTATTGGATGGCGGGGGTCCAAACTCTTTGATCCCCTCATAAGTTAAACTACTATTAAAACTTTAACCCGGCTACTTAGGACTGTATCCCTGCTGACTCAGACTACTTAGCCGAGGGTAACGTCGCCTTCAAAAGAGGGGCCTACCACATTATGCATTAATAACTTAATTAATTATCTTTCAATAATCCGACCCTTTAGGATTGTATCCTTGCTGACTCAAACTACTGGGTTGAGGGTAACGTCACCTCCAAAAGAGGGGTCTACTACAATACCTAAGATAATCTCTTAAATAGTGCAAAAGTGCGAAAATAATCAAGGGTTACACTAAACACGAGTCGGAGCCAAGTGATTCATCTTGTCTATCTGTTTTTACTTTTACTTTTATTTTTATTTTTCAGCATTTTAGATAGTTTTTATTTTCTTAGTTTAAAACATTTTTCTAAACTTTTGATTTGATTAGACGTTGAGGATAAACCGGTACTAAAAGCTCTTGTGTCCTTGGACGACCTCGGTATCTTGCCAACACTATACTACGCTCACGATGGGTGCACTTACCCATATGTGTGTTTAGTGTTAGTAAATATCGTGTTTTATAAATTTAAAACTTGGCTAAAAAGTGTTAAAAATGGCTTAATATATTCATTAAAAACTAATAACACTCATGCACATCAAACAATTAGCTAAGTTATATGTACATGAAATAGTTTCATTACATGGAATTCCTTTGTCTATTGTTTCTGATAGAGATAGCTGTTTTACTTCTCATTTTTGGACTAGTTTCCAAAAAGCAATGGGAACCAAGTTAAATTTAAGCACAACCTATCATCCTCAAACGGATGGATAAAGCGAAAAGACAATACAAACAATGGAGGATATGCTTGGAGCTTGTGTAATTGATTTCAGAGGAATTTGGGACTATCATTTACAATTAATCGAATATTCCTATAATAACAGTTATCATACCAGCATCAATGCTGCACCATTTGAAGCACTATATGGACGTAAGTGCCGAACTCCAGTCAGTTGGGCAGAAATTGGAGAAAAGCAACTGTCTGGACCAGATATAGTACAAGAAACAACGGACAAGATTATTCAAGTCAAGGAGAGACTGAAAACAGCACGCGGTCGTCAGAAGAATTATGCTGATAACCGGCAAAAACCATTGGAATTTCAGGTAGGAGACAAGGTATTGTTAAAAGTATCTCCTTGGAAAAGGAGTGGTCAGATTCATTAAAAGAGGAAAGCTGAGCCCCGGGTATGTTGGACCATTTGAGATTATTAGAAGAATAGGACCAGTAGCTTACTAGCTACAACTGCCAGAGGAAATGGTAGGAATACATGATATATTTCATGTATGTAATCTCAAGAAATGTTTAGCAGATGAGACATTAGTGGTACCTCTTAAGGACATAGAGGTAAATGAGAAACTTAAGTTTGTAGATAAACCGCTACAGATTGAAGATAGGAAGATCAAGAATCTCAAACACAAGAGACTAGTTCTGGTCAAAGTAAAATGGGATTCCAAGAGAGGACCAGAATATACATGGGAACTTGAAGCCGAGATGCAGAAGAAATATCCACACCTGTTCTAGTAGACCTCGAGGACGAGATCTAAAACAAGGTGGGGAGGATATAACAACCCTCCTAAATATATTCTAGAACCCTTAAAACATGTCATATAGGTCCTAAAATACACCCGTATACGAAAAACGGACCCGATATACCTTTATATTAACCAAAATCAAATAAAACAAAATTTCAGTGTCGCTTGCGGCCCGCGACAGGCGAAGGCTATTCCTTCGCGGGGCGCAACGGGCTTTGTTTGCCAGACAAGTCATTGTGCCACGTGGCACGTGACTCATGGAACCTACCCCTTGACTCGACAACCCTATAAATGACACGCAGCTCCTCGCGGCCCGCGACAGGCTTAGCCTGGGGCTTCGTGGGGAGTGACAGAGTGGACGACCAGCACTGTAAATAGAAGCCTTCGGCTTCAGTTGAGAAATCATTCAATTCTCGAAAATTCTCTCAATTCTCTAGTGGTAGAAATAATTCGCAAGCATAATACCCACTAAAAAGCGAAGCTCTGCCTCGTTGTAAGTATTATAACCCCCGGTTACGTATTAGTTACTCTGCCGGATTGATCTACTGCTCCGTAACGCATGTCGAGGCTCTGCCTGACTCAGTCGTTGGAGTTCTGTCTCGGGAGGGGGGTATAGCTAATGTAAAATTGGGTTATCTTACTAACACGTGTGCATTGTTTAATTTAATAGATTATAACCAGGAAGTTACCAGAAAGCCGTAGGGTTATCTAAAACAGCAATGTGAGTACATTCACTTTTTCTCACTATTTGTGAGTCATTCTCTTTTTATAATCTGTTTTTACAAAACCTCAATTGTTTTAAAGTATAATTTAACAGTGATTGAGTATTTGTAATTCTAAAATTACTGTCGGCATGTTGGGATTTTCTGTTCATTACTTGTTACTAATACTGAGAATAGTAACATGACCACAAGTCAGGATTGACAGTACCGTGTGTGGTAATTTGGTAGATGTAAACAAATGTAATTGCGGATGCCCTCAATACTTTAAAGATATAAAATTGTTTTGATTAAATTGGGATGCACTCACCAGTATTTCCCACTGACAAAACTTTTTAAAAACACATTTCATGTAACAAAATGTGAAAGCAAAATAGAAGCTTGGAAAAGTAGATATAAAAGTTACCTAAAAGTTAGATATAAAAGTTACCTAAAACAAGAAAGAAGTTTTTATTTCAATAAAATAGGGTTTATCCCTATAAACATATTATAAATGGAAACTTGGGTTTTACCAATGTATTTATTATTTATAAATTTAGGTGTTTTACTCTGATAAACTATTTCCTAACTACGGTACTGATGTAAACTTCCGCTGCCAAATTAATTAACACCGATACCACTAAATCTGTGAGCTCGCGGCCGCCCGCCTTCTAGGGTAGGGGTCGGGGTTTGTGACAAAAAGGGAGGAAAAAGACTAAAAAACTGGATGTTAACTGAAAAATCTTACCAGATTTTGTTTTTGGATGAAAATGACAATAAAATTAAAACCACAGGAACCCAAATTCAAAAGATTTGAGTTTTAGACTAAAGTGACAAAACCTCAGGGACCATTTTAGCAGTTTACTCTTATTTTTTATTTTTTATTTTATAAATCAAACTATATCTTTTATCACACCTATATTGATAATGTTTAGTTAAATTATGTTTATCATTATAAAGTATTTATCTACACTAAGTTTACAAATTAAAGACTTTTCTTCAAACAAAATGTAGAAAATGTTCCGTTCAAAAAAATAAAAAATTAAATAAATAATGCATATGATTATAGTAGTTATTGGATTTAACATATGAGATATCCTTTTTTCTAGTATTAAAAAACAACATAAATAATGAATAAGAAGAATAAATATTAAAAAATTGTTAGATAAAGATAATAATGTTATTTTTTTTTTGAACGGCCAACAGAATTAATCTCGAGCATTCTCGGGGCATCCACTGGACAAATGGAGTACTCTGAGAGTAACCCGAGTCCACCACCAATTCCGGGGAAAACTCAGTAACCCACCCGCCCGTAGGCACGACGGTGAAATTACTAGTAAAACCCGTTTGGCTCAAGGATCCAACTCAGGTTTCCATGGGTCTCCTATCATTGCCCACCAGTAACGGTAATATTAAATATGCTTAAAGTGTTAATATTAGATAAAGATGGTAAAATTACCAACATACGTTAGTAAGAATATACACATGTGAAAACAAATTTAAAATATGTTTATTTTATACCAAGAAATGGATGTCTAACTAAATATTTAATATAAATCAGTTGTTATGTCATGTGGTTATTATTTAGACTAAATTGCAATTTACGTCTTTTTAGTTTGAGTTAAATTGCAGGCACTGTCCTTTAACCAACAAAATTACATTGGATGTACTTTTTGTTACTTTTTCTCATTAGGTGGTATTCTTTTGCTTCAACTCAGTTAAGTTTTCCTATTAACTTAACATGTGTCACTCACATGAGGGTATGATGGTCATTTTCAATTAATATCCAGAGTAAATTGCATTTTACGTCCTTTAAGTTTTAATCAAATTTCAGGCGTCGTCCTTTTTAGATATGAGAGTGTGTGTTTTTCTAATAAAACAGTTGAATTAAGTTAAAAAAAAATCAATCAGACAGTAATAACTAAACACATCAATCTATCAAAACTGGATTTGGGGATGATTGCAAAATGATTTCATTGAATTCAAATCAGAATGTAATACACTCAAAAGGTACAAATGTACTCCCCTCACCAGGTACACACTCTCTTACTTAGCTCTTATGCTCAAAGGCTCTAAGTGTTAACTATAAAATGAATACAAAGAACTATATATAGGAGGAGAGAACTACTGGTGACGTCATCATGAACGTGACCCCTAACAACTCATTAAATGATGTAACTGCTAGTAGTTAGCAAAACTGTTGGATGGTTACATTGTTACATAGAACAGTTGCTTCTGATGTGAGATAGAGGGAACTGCTGGTTGAGAACCAGCACTTCTGAAAATCCAGAACTTCTGTCTTTGATTTGTTGACTTGATCTTCTAGTCTTCGGTCTTTGACTTTGGTTGACTTAACTGTTGACTTGTTGACTAGCACTTTGACAATCTAAAACTTTGTTCTTCTATTTTCTAATCTTGAAGGTAGTAGTTTATGTTCTAGTAGTTTGGGCAATTGTTTTGGGAAACCTTCAAGGGTGGAAACTTCTGGTCTTGTGAATGTATCTTCACTTATTCTATCTGGCAGGGAAGATGGTTCCCTTAGGTTTTGGCTTTCATCATCAGCATATCTTACATAACCCAACAATCTCCCCTAGCTCTATTATTGCCAAAATCACATTTATTGAAGCCTGTCTTTTGTTTTCTTATTTGATGAAGTCTTTCAGTCTTTCTATGATCATGCCTTGATATCTTATGGGCTCAACCTTAGCACTTCATACCCATCCACTTGGATTCTAGAGCTATCTTCTCTAAAGATCTTCATAACATTCTAGTCCTTCATTTCTTGTTATCTCACAATCTCTGGGTTAGGGAGATTGTGAGGCAGGTCTCAGACTTTAGTGGGAGCCACTGATTGAGGTGATAGATCTTCTGGATCTTCTTTTGGAGAATCCTGTAATGCAACTTAGTAGGTTCCTATTGCAGGGTTGGTGAACATATGTGTTGTATCAGTCATACAGGAAACGAACAAATTTTTTTCTTCTTCATCCAAATCTACAATCCACCTGGCATAACCATATTTCTCTCTCATATTGTTCATGTAATTCTCCATGATTTGTGGATCGTAGTAGAAGATTTCCTGGGGTTTAAATGGAACAGCAACATACTCCTTCTTATCAACAAGGTAGATCTCTGTATTCTCCCAGTTTGGTCTTAGTGGGAATTTTTCAGGATTCCTTTTCCTTGCATCAAGATATTCATGAATACTTTTGACACAGTTGTGTCTTTCCACCTTATAATTAAACCTTTTGCAGCCCATACAACATGTATCAACTCTTGCCTCATTTGAAGATATTTGCTGCCTCTTCTGGTGTTGGTTGTCTTTTATTGCCAAGCATCCAATTTGGAGGAGTGATCTTTATGGTTGGGCCTGCTAACATCTTCTTTACCTTGGTCACTTCTCCCAAGAGTTTTTTTGCATCCTAGTTTTGAAATACATAAAAGTTCTTCACAGGATAACATACATTTTTCTTGATCCACTCTATGTTTTCCTACTTTGAAACATTTTCCATAGACAATTGTTTGAATGGTGGGATTTTAGAGAGCCTTTGTGATTCTTGGTACATGTGTTGTTCATAGTCTCTAATTTCTCTCATTCATCTTGCCCTGGTTTGCTGTGAATTCTTGCATAGCCTCCTCTTCCATTTTCTTTGATAACAGTGGCAGCTTTTGAAGTGAGTTGATGAAATTTGGTGAAGGAGGAGGCTCTTCAGGAAATGGTTCTGTGAAAGCTGTTATAGTCATAGGTTTTGTTGTTGTAGTTGCTGGAAAGTCTTCAGTTTCATCTTGCAAGACCAACTTCCTTCTCTCTAAAGGTTGAGCAGTTGTTTTTTTGGAAACTTCTGGTTTGCTTGCTAGTACTATTTTTGATTAAACTACTGGCTTTTTGCTAGATAGTTTACCAGTAGTTTTAACAGCAACTGGTTTAGACCCAGAATGTGTTTTGATGATGACCTGGTTGTTGGTGGAGTAGAAGTTAATTGAGAACCAACAGTTTTGCTCGATCCAGTTGTTTGGGTTTGCACTCAAGCTGTTTGATCTGGACCAGCAGTTTGTCCTTTGAACTAGCTGTTTGTCCTTTGGAAACTACTAGTTGAGTTTGAATATGTTTTCTTCTTTTAATTTCTAGATTTTCAATTGTCTTGGCGTTTTGGATGACTATTGGTGGCCTCATGTCAATCTTGACATTTTTAGTGATTATGGGATCTGCCTTGCAGCTCATTCTTCTGTTCTTTGACTTTCTATATGACTTTTCACCATGGCAGCACTTAGACCTAATAGAGACATAACTACTTAGTAACAATCTCGCTGGTTTTACCATTTTGTTAGATTACCCAACCCCCAATTAATCACCTTTCCTTTAACCCCTAATGGATCTGGTGCATTACCAGAAGGCTCTCTAAGAAAGCTTGTCACCCTAATCTGGTCCAATACCAGAAGCTTACAACAGATCTGAATAAGGGTATCATAAGTCGTACGCACACCCTGTCAAGTTAAGTCAAATTAGATTGAGTTAGTTAAATTAAGTTAATTTGTTTTAGGAGCCAAACGATCCTGTCACAAAAGATAACAAACTAAGAATTAGTAAAAGATAAACACTCTAATAAAATAAAATACTTGATTAAATAAGTTTAACTAATCCAAGAGTGAGAGGAAACAAAGAAAGTACAACCATATGGAGATTCTAACACTTTTACCCATGGCGACTACCAACTCGTGTGATGATTAAGCTCAAGTGAAAGTGTGTGCAAAGTGTTACTCAACTCTCATTCATTACCTTTATTTAGTAAACTAACTACTGGTGCCTTATTATTGAAGTGTTAAATCCAGGATAAAATGTTGGAATTCTAACCTGGGAGAGGTGTTGATCGGCATGAAGGCCTTCCCTAAGGATCAACCTCTCTTCTTCCAAGCAAGGAGGTTTATGAAGAATCAAAGAAGTGGCATACATTGGCATCAAAGCACTAAGGTCCATGGAGACATCCACACTTCTAGGAGATATAGCCCTCAAAAGGGTCTCATAGAGCTTTGGGAACAAGTCCCAAGATACCGAAACACAACTTCCAAGGCACACACCAAAATATTGGGGGTGAGCCCTATTTGTAGGGCGTTGCAGATGGCATTCCCACCCGTGCACCATTACATGCAAGATCGTGCATGTCCTTTTTGTCATAGCTTTTCAAGAAGCTGTCCTTTTTTGTCGAGGTTTAGGTACATGCACGGGTGTGCCAAAGCCATGCATGGCCGTACATAGGGACACGTGTCTAGACATGCCTCACAATTATCTCCACATGGCGTACTTCTTGTCTTCATTTATCTTTTCTGATTTGTCTCTTCTAATGGGCATGACTGTGCACTATAGTGTGCATGGGTGTTCTTGTCTTGCGCGTGAAATCCTCTGCTTTGCCAAAACGTGGACTTTGAGGTGGCATGGCTGTGTACCAGTAGGTGCATGGGCGTGCGTGAGGCAAACTGGCAATTTTAATCCGTTCTCATCATTTATCATTTCTTTTCATTTCCAGACCTTAAAATCCTGCAAAAGGAAAAAAGGAATTATTTAGGTAGTGCTTACTCATAATAAGTCCTCAAAAGTACATCAAAATGAGGGTAAATGTGCATATAAAATATGTATAAATGATGGCACATCAGTGCGCACACATTGTATAGGCGATTTATATGTGTCTTTTTGTGAAATTATATATATATATATGGAACCCATTAAGTCTAACCACCATCCAAGTCAATATCCACCGTTGGATCATGCTGAGATGAAATCTCAGCCGTTTAAACTCCCAAAATTAACCTCTATGATGGCGGTTTTCTACAGTTACTTGCAGTTTTCACAGGTTACCAAATAACTCCCCACTCTCCCCTATCCTCCCATATAATTCTCGCATAGTGGGAGAGGTTTTAGGGTTCTTTATCCATATCGAACCGTCACTCACACACATTTCACTATCTTTCTCTCTTGTCTAAAACCCACCAGACCACCATGTTCGTAGACCCTCCGGCGAACCACTGTGAACCGCCATTCCTGAATCACCCCACCATCGTTGAATCGTTTGGGGATTTTTGAGTTTAATCATCCAAGCGTTCTTCAAACGCGAGATAGGGTAAGCATCTAGATTGAAATTAGGGTTTCTTATGATTGTAATTTTTCTGTTCTAGAACTTCCATCAGTTGGTGCAGTTCATCAAACCAGGATGCCTTCCACTGATTCAGTTCTCCTCTCGCGAGTTCAAGGTTAGTGAGTTCTTAGTCTGAGATTTTTTTATTTCTTCTGGTTCTTTCCTGTTGTTTCCAATCACCACCATTTAACCTCCTGTCACAGGAAACCATCATCATCACCATCGCAGGTAGCCTTTTGTTCAGATTCGAAAGTACCATAGAGCTCATTCCAGAAGTTGGTGCTCCTGCCATGGCTGTGGTGTGTTTCTCTCTTGTATAAAACATAGTTTTTTTTTCCATATTGAATGATGGGTTTTATATTTTTGTTTTGACAGAGCGCACTTGGCTCACGGTTTCTTTCTGAGGGTCACAATATTTATGAAGCTGAACAAGGCGAAAAGGTATGCATAATGGAAGCGAACAATGTGACACATTTTGTTTAAGATGACTGTTAATTAACATATAAGTGCCATTAATATGTTCAGCAACTGAGAGCTCAACTTGCTTCCACGTTTTATCCAAACCTTGGCATAGAGGAAGATGACTGACATCTTTGTATCTGGTGGTGCACAGTCTGACATTTCCCGCCTTCAGGTCTTTGTTTGATTTAATCTTTCTTTGTATTTTTTTAATTGAATCATTTGTGGTGTCTACATTCAGTTCCATTTAGCTCAATATCATCTGGTTATTGTGTATAAAGACATTAGTAATTTCTGCATTTGACCTCTACTTCTTATTGATATATGTATTCAACTTTTTGCGTTTCATCAACATGCTTTCCATTTAAGTATAATCTTGAGAGACAGTAAACATTCTTATAAGGTAGATATTTGTATTTAAAATTCTAACATTATTACTTTCTACTAGGTTGACACAAATGTGGGACACTAGGATGTGTACCTTGGCTACCACTTCCCAAGTCCCTTCAGTTGTATCTCTTAGAACTGTAAGCACTAAAGCTTATGTGAAGTTTCTGGCTTGAAAAAGATGACTTAACATCTATATGTGTATCCAGGTATCCGGTTCAAGAGACCATTCAAAAGTATTAACAACCTACAATGTGCAAGCTTGTCCAGAGAACTTTGATGAGGAGATAATAGCAGGTTTTTTTCTTTCACATACTTATATGCTTTTTAATTTTTTAATTTGATAGTTATAATCCAAACACTGGCGATCATGTAATATATATGGTTCTCTATTTGTTTATATTGGCCTTCTTTCCATGTCTTTGTTGGATCAAATGATATTCGTACAAAGAACTATGTTTTGTGAGTTTTAGGTGAAACCTTAAAGCGAACACATATGTAGTGTTGTTTTTTTATTTAGAATTTATTGGAAATGCCACTATACTTGCTCTGAAGAAGTATCTCTTCTGTTGTTTGTGAGCGGGATATTAATTGAAGAAAAGCTCAATAACTAATGGATGAAGTGCTAAGACTGACACATGTTGATTAAATACATTCACACTTCACATGGGTAGGTATCTTTTGTTGGGTTAATCTTGATGTTGCGGGTTTGTTTACGGGTCATCGTCGGAGCATGACTACGGGTCTTCATGTGTAGCTGCATGTTCTCTTAATCATGGGTGTGAACATGGTCATGGAAGTCAAGTGTCAACATTGGAGTATTAAAGTTGGAGTAATGGCTGGGAAGAATGAAGTTAGCATTAAATTCTATTATGCATGTGTTGTTCATATTAGATTTTCCTTTATGCTTTTAATTCCTACGTGCATGTACAAGGCTATATAAAGCCTCATTTGTGTAGTAAACAAAGTAACCTTCTCCATTTTTCTTTTTTCTTTTATTTCTCTGCATATTATACACAGTGGTGTTGTGAGTGTGAGGGGCCTAAACCAACAATTGGTATCAGAGCTTGGTGGTGAAGAGCTTGCTGGTTTGAGAGTCGATCGGAGAAGAAGGGAGCAGTCCCTCTAAGCCGCAGAGATGAGAAGGTTCTGTGTGAATCGAACATGGTTCTTAGTGAGCCATGTCGAGACGAAATCGAGAGATGAAAAGAGTTCTTAGTGAACCCAACATGGTTCTAAGTGAGCCATGTGGAGAAGAAATCAAGACTTGAAAAGAAGAGGTTCTTAGTGAACTGAATACGGTTCTGAGTGAGCCGGGCGAAGTCATTGAACAAGAAGATCTTAGTGATCGTAGAAGGGTTCTGTGTGAGCCGTATGAAGAAATAGTGAGCCGGTAGAAGACGAGGAAGAAGCTGATCTGTGTGATCAAAATGTATGTGCTCTGTGTGTTGCAGCCGTGAGAAAGGAAGACCAGGGTGCTGTTTGTTTTTTCTGCAGGAAAACGTCTTCTGCTGCAGGCCACATCTGCAGACATCTGCAGGAGAAGAGGTGGACCAAATGTCTGCAGTCTGCAAGGAGAAGAGGGTTTGTTTTTTTTTTATATAAAACCTCTTCTTACCTAACATACACCCACACACACACAGCTCTCTCTCTCTCTCTCTCCCTCTAGTTTTTCTCTCCGGCAAACCCACAAGGAGGAGCCAGCCGGAGCACGACGGAGCCTGCGGTGGCTGGCGGCGGTGCTGGCTTTTGATGGCGGAACAGCGGTGAACCCCCTAAAGTGTACCTCCCGAACACGATTCCGGGCCCCTTTTTTCCGTTAGAGCACCGATGATGGCAGTTTTACTCCCCGGCAGCCGCGGTTCAAGAGTTTTCACTCCGGTAAGTTCCTAGTCCCTTTCTTTTCTCTTTCCTTTTGATCTGGTTCGATCCACGTCTCCAGCCAGTTTGGTTGTTATTTCAGGGGTAGTTGTGGCTGAGTGGTGGTGGAGTGGAGGTGGAGCAGCGGGTGGTGATGATGATGATGATGATGGTGGCGGAGCAGTGGTGGTGGTGGCGGAGTGGAGGTGGTGTCGATTTGGGGCTGGAGCAGCGGAGGTGGTGGCGGAGTGGAGGTGGTGGTGGCGGAGCAGGGGTGGCGATGATGATGATGATGGTGGCGGAGCACTGGTGGTGGTGGCGGAGCAGGGGCGGAGCAGGGGTGGAGCAGGGGTGGAGGTGGAGGTGGTGCCAAGAAGAGGTAAGAAGCTTTGTTTTATATCTTCCTCAAGAAGAGGCTGGGGAGAGGTAGAAAGCACTTCTCAAAAAAAAAAAAAAAAACACTCTTTTGAGGCTAAACCTCTTCCCATGTCTGCACGGTGCAGACAGAAGAGGCCAGGAAGCACTTCTTGAAAAAAACAAACACCACCCAGATCTTTGTGATCAAAAGGATCGAAAACCTTAGTGGTGCTGTGTGAATCGATCAAGAAAATAAAGTAGAATCTAAGTGATTCAAGTGTCTGTGTGAGAAGTTTGAAGAGATCTGTGTGATCCGAAAAAAAAAATAGAAATCTGTGTGATGCGAAGACGACCGTTGTGGTAAACGGAAGAACAGTGGATCTGTGTGATCGAAGAAATCTGTGTGAGAGGTGTGTGGCAGGAGCATATTTGAATCTGTTTGATTCATATTGAAGACATATCTGTGTGGTGTCGCGCGAAAGAAAGGCAACCGATTGATCTGTGTGAAGCAATCGAAATTTGTGAAGGCGAACGAGAGCAACGAATCTGTGTGGTTCGAAAGATCAAGAGGTAAGAACCGAGATCGAGACGACGGGGTGACCGATGATGAAACGGTTTAAGACATCAAGATTAAGGGGGTGAATGTTGGGTTAATCTTGATGTTGCGGGTTTGTTTACGGGTCATCGTCGGAGCATGACTACGGGTCTTCATGTGTAGCTGCATGTTCTCTTAATCATGGGTGTGAACATGGTCATGGAAGTCAAGTGTCAACATTGGAGTATTAAAGTTGGAGTAATGGCTGGGAAGAATGAAGTTAGCATTAAATTCTATTATGCATGTGTTGTTCATATTAGATTTTCCTTTATGCTTTTAATTCCTACGTGCATGTACAAGGCTATATAAAGCCTCATTTGTGTAGTAAACAAAGTAACCTTCTCCATTTTTCTTTTTTCTTTTATTTCTCTGCATATTATACACAGTGGTGTTGTGAGTGTGAGGGGCCTAAACCAACATCTTTAAGGACATACCTGTATGTTCTAGCACAAAGTTGCTTAATTTCTGAACACATTTTTTATTACTAATTGATGCATTGAATAACACATTTTTCTTTTAAGGTTTCAAGTTCAGCCCATATTAGTGCATTTATGACTGAACTTGAAGTTGACTCACCTGTTACACAAGTAATTTTATGACCTGGAGTTTTACGGTTTTCAGGATCGTCACTTTATATAAACAATTAGGCTACAGTTATCAACATATCCCTTCATTGAAAAAAGGAACATGGAGTTTTTTTATTGAACGCATGGGTGATCTTTCAATGGAACAACAAAAGGTTGGATTCTTTTTTGTAAGACGATCGGCCTATTTTTAGTCTTCATGGCCCATTTTCCTTTGGTACGTTAAACTTTAACTTTTGTCCTAGATATCTAAATTTCAACAAAATAGCGGAGAGTTCCGACAAGATACTATGTGCATTTTGTCTTGATATGTTTCTGTGAAGATATGTGTAGCGTTATTCATATGTTATTTTAGGTTTACTTATTCTTTCCACAAACTGATCTGAAGTTATAAAATCCAAGTCAAAATGCTCCTCTAAATATCCTTTATAGATTTATTATATATACTTAGTGTATGCACTTTGATACAATATATCAATCTTCTTATTTGATCATATATTTCTTTAATATGCTCGCAGCTTCAGAATTGCATCACTTAATGGTCCAGTCAGCAGAAGCACTGAAAATTGAAGACTTGTATGTACAACAAAGCCGGGTACCTAATGCATATACTCTAGCGTTTAATGGTAAAACCCCATTTGTTGTTCATACAAGCCTTTTAGAACTACTTACAAGATTGAGTTGCAGGTATACTATGGCACAAGTGTTAAATTCACTCGTATACATATACTTATTCGTGATTTTAGATATAGACTAATTAATACTATTAATACAACATGTTAAACATTTATTAACAGCCTGTTTTGGATCATGAGCTAGGATACCTTAAATGTGATCATGGTATGTGGCTAACATTAGCAACTATTCTTACCCTTAAAGCCTATAAATTAAAAAAAAATAAAGAAATTAAGTGATGAAAGTCTTACATATTGTTTTATTTTTTTGCACGTTTGATGGCCCATAATTTAGAAGAACAATTATTTCACTGGCTTCGGGTTGCAGAGCTTACTTTCGATCGGGGTGCTCTTCTTGTAGTTCAAGATCCCAAGGTATATAATAAGCAAGTTTTTTCTTATAACCAATGTTTATATCTATGAATTTAATATTCTTTTTATTTTTTTTATGGTCCTACAAGAGGTGGTCATTTTTGTTCTAATAAAACTTGCTAGAGGATGCCTATCTTTGGCCAAACAGTTATACATGAATGTTTTTTTAGAACAAGCCAGATCTTAACTTGCTAGAGGACACCTATCTTTGGCTAAACAGTTATACATGAATGTTTTTTTAGAATAAGCCCGATCTCATGGAAGGTGTCTATAAGTCCGGTAGGATGATATATAAGGTAACTCAGATTCTTATAACGACTATAGGTGAGAAAATGGACATTTTTGGTAATGTGTCCAAACATGTTTGGTCAAAATGAAAAATTTCTTTTATAGGAATTTGAGTGCTTTTGAGTGTTTGGATTCTTTGCATGTTTTTTTTTCTACTTCAATATGTGTGTATATGTTGTTATATTTGTTCCTCTTTTACTCCACCACTTTTTTGGTTAACATATACTTATGAAAGATACAAGTGGCAATTTCAGTTTTAACCCATCTACCTAAGAATGGGTCGATCTGGATTTTATTTTAGCTCTAATGGGTAAAACGGGTTTTAAAAGCAGCTAAAAGGGAAATTGGTCAAATGGGTAGAACAACTGGATAGTTGCCCAAGTGTATCTTTAATGCATATATTCTTCTAAACCGTTTGTTTAACCCGGCCAGTTTCGTTCTGTATAAAAGGTCCAACTTATAGGACATGTTATCTTGCAGGTAGTACCATATGTATGTTTTTTAACTTTCTTTTTACGGTTTGCAGTTTGCACACATCATTTTGTAGAAATAACGCGTGTCCTGCAAACATGAAGTGATCATGGAATTAGTGGCTGGTGTGATCAGTAATGTATTAAGAAACATTTAGTGAGTTATAATACCATTCAAACATTTACTTGCTGATACTTAAATCTAGGGAAATTGGATTTAAATAATCCGAACTTTCACCTGTTGGCCAATAACACTCCGAACATTCAGTTTGGCCAGCAGCACTCTCAACTTTCATCCTATTTTCCCAAAACACTCCCAAACTAACATATCACTAACCAAGTTAGTTTTTAAGTTTTATTTATTACACAAACAGTCCCTGTAGTTATAATTTACTAGTTTTAAGTTTTATTTATTACACAAACAGTCCCTGTAGTTATAAAAAAAATCATAAAAATTAAAAAAAAAATCTAAAAATTCAAAAAAATTCAAAAAAAAAATCAAAAAAATCTAAAAAAATCTAAAAAAATTAAAAAAAAAATCATAAAAAATCATAAAAATTCTAAAAAATATCAAAAAAATTCTAAAAAAATCATAAAAAACCGTTTCGACCCGTACCGTTTCGACGCGAACTGTTTCGACGCGTACCGTTTCGACCCGGACCGTTTCGACCCGGACCGTTTCGACCCGTACCGTTTCCACCCGGACCGTTTCGAACCGTACCGTTTCGACCCGGACCGTTTCGACCCGTACCGTTTTCGACCCGGACCGTTTCGACCCGTACCGTTTTCGACCCGTACCGTTTCGACGCGAACCGTTTCGACGCGTACCGTTTCGACCCGTACCGTTTTCGACCCGTACCGTTTCAACGGTACGCGTCGAAACGGTCCGGGTCGAAACGGTACGGTTCGAAACGGTCCGGGTCGAAACGGTACGGTTCGAAACGGTCCGGGTGGAAACGGTACGGGTCGAAACGGTCCGGGTCGAAACGGTCCGCGTCGAAACAGTTCGCGTCGAAACGGTACGGGTCGAAACGGTTTTTTATGATTTTTTTAGAATTTTTATGATTTTTTATGATTTTTTTTATTTTTTTAGATTTTTTTTTGATTTTTTTAGAATTTTTTTGATTTTTTTTGAATTTTTATGATTTTTTTGAATTTTTAGATTTTTTTTTTTATTTTTATGATTTTTTTTTATAACTACAGGGACTGTTTGTGTAATAAATAAAACTTAAAACTAGTAAATTATAACTACAGGGACTGTTTGTGTAATAAATAAAACTTAAAAACTAACTTGGTTAGTGATATGTTAGTTTGGGAGTGTTTTGGGAAAATAGGATGAAAGTTGAGAGTGCTGCTGGCCAAACTGAAAGTTCGGAGTGTTATTGGCCAACAGGTGAAAGTTCGGATTATTTAAATCCAATTTCCCTAAATCTAATAAATTATAAAATTGAGTAAGATTTAAAGTTTTTCCTTTTGACATTTCATATTTGAAATTATAACCTATAAAAGTAGAAGTGAATCAACAAAATATCATAATGATATGCAGAGCAGGGCTGGATTAATTGCAAGGGTGAGAACGTCTTTTCAAACACGTCGAGTAGCAAATGCCTTGTAGAATCAAGGATGCAAGGTATTGGCTCTTGCACTACAAAGCCGAGTCAGTGAGGCAATGATATGTTTTTTGTAATTTATCTTTGCCACACCCCGATATTTTCACGTATTACCGGTGGGCCCGATGGGGAGTATCGTGACGTAGTTGATATCATCATAGTCAATTAATCACAGTTTAATGCACACCGGAAGTCTAAAAGTAATTTATTCAAAATGAGTTGAAAGTATAATAAAATATTACACAACGGATTGTAAGAGGATACACAGGCGGATCTAAAACAGAAAGAAATATTGTTCAACAGATCTTTATTTGATATTAGGACTAGCCAGCCCATTACGCGTAGTACCTGCACTTAATCTTTTTTTTTTAATATGTCAGTTTACACTGGTAAATACAATTAACTGACTCTTTTGAAAACATTTATAAAATTAGTTTGGATGCACAAGGCATAAAATCTTTTATAACTTGGGACAATTATTTAGAAATAATCTTGTATACAGATTTATATGTTTGTCGTCCGTTCAGTAGCCCGGGTTAGAAGTACCAGGATAAGATTAACAGACACACCACTAATATAATCTCACGGTGAGTTATCCACAACGAGTGGTTATATCTTTTACATACGCAACTGTCAGGTGTATGCCTACACCCTGTGCTTAAGTCGTGGCCATTTCAAATGAATGAGCCGAGAATATCCAGGACACGGTCATTAACCCTCCAAAGGGATTGCATCAAACAAAACAGATTAAAATGGGTTATCTCAATGATTTAACTACTAATCGATTAAAGATTCAACACCCGACCAAGCGGTAATAATTTACCATATCCCAAGCCCGTAAAAGGGAAAATAAGTTAAAAGTATTTACCTGAGCTAAAATATAATTTTATTCTCAGCCGTATATCAATCAGCAAGCACAAGTAGCTTTTACTGGGCTCCTAATCTGGAACGAAGGTTTTAATAACCTATTAGATTTCTTACGGGTCTTATTTAAGTCATAACTTAGACCGGTTAGTTTTAAAGAAAGGTTTACGGTTCAAAACGCAAGATTAAGCGAAGACCGGATTAGAATGTGATTTAGACCCAACAAGTATGAATACTTGTATAAAATGGGTAAACTAAACACATTCTGGATTTTGAAGTAAAAATGATAAGGTTTGACCCGTTTCGGTTAATTTATGCAAACTAGTTACATAAATCGTACCGAACGCGAATATGCATAACGGGTAACCAAATGAGTCATGTACAGGTTCCATAAGTTATTATGCTTAAATTATGTTGTGATATCAGTAGGATATCTTCCATTATGCCCAAAACGAATTTAAAACCAATTTAAACCCCGTAAGAGTATTTTGGTCATTTTAAAGTTTATAAAAGAGGTTAAATAGAAATCTGAGGTTCTGGTCTAAAACAATCAGTAAAAAATTTATTCTAACAAGTTATATCAGTAAGATATCATACACATGTGAATTTTATCATTTATGGCCAAAGTATGCACCGTGGGGACATTTTGGTCATTTCACATATGCTTTAAGGGTTAAATTTGGAAATCTGAGTTCAAAACTTGAACTTACTGTTAAAGTATAAAAATTTATCCATAACATCAGTAGGTAATAAGTCTTAGGTGCCAAATATGGTTTTAAACCATACTGTGCACCTAAATCGCATAAAAGTCGGTATTTGACGATATTCGGGTTGAAGAAGGAAATCTGAGATTTTGATCAATCTCAAGTGTTTGAAATATTTTATTTAACATATTATATCAGTAGAAAAAGGTTTGGTATCAAAATATTATGTAAAACTCATTTTATCAATGAAAAGGGCAATTTCGTTAATACCGAATTTATTCTAGAACTCTATAATATTTAACAGTATAAAATTTGACAAAAATTTCAAAAAATCCCTAAATATTATATTATAACAGTGGGTAGCAAGTTTGGTGCCAAAAAATGGGTTTAAATGTGATTTATACTAAAAATGCCATTTAATTAATAAAAAGCTTTCATTTTACGATATCTCGCATAACTTCTATTTTAGACAATAAACTGATGTCAAATTTTTAGGACATGCTTATAAATCAGTAATAAAGGTTTTTATCCTCACACATTTTCAAAAATCTCATTTTTATATCAAAAGGGCATAATTGTCAACTTTTAAGCATTTAACGAAAACATGCAAATAATTCAGATTTCAAAGGAACCATATAGTATAATCTCAGAGGGTTATACTAACATGTAATATGGTCCTAAAAGAACCCTAAGGCATATCTAATTTAAGCTAAGTCGGGTCAGAACTGAAAGTCAAAGCAAAAGTCTACTTTCGCGACTTTCGGATGCGAACCGAGCCTAAACTCAGAATTGTCGGATTGAACATGCCTAGACATGTTCTTATATTATTTACCAAGTTATTTAAGTGTTAAAACATGATCCATAACTTCAGCATTATCAGTTATGAATTATTTTGCAAAAACTGACCCGTTTGACTTTTTGTTAATAAGTTTGACCCGATAATTGACTGAGATAACGTGATAATTTGAAGCTGCCCTTTTAAGGGTTTAACACCTAGATAATTACCAACACATAGCCACTTTCAATTCAAATAATGGCTGGACCGTTAGTGATTAATCACCAAGTCAAAGTTTAATTACGATATCTTTGACTTTCGGTCATTAAGCTAATAAAACTTTAACTAAGGAAGCTAAGAACACTTACTAGAGTCCTTAGCACGAATTTAGAACTGAAGAAAACTTCCTTGAACACCAGGAGGCTCCAGAGAGTGAGCTTGAGTGAAATTCTTTCAAGTGTGCAAGAACAAGTACAACAATGTGAGTATATATAGGACTTTGGGAGCTCTAGGATCAATCCATTTGTACCTAGGAGGTAATTCAGATGATCCCAAGTGTCCCTAGGGCAGTAAAAACCAGTTGCTCAGACCCTGGTATCGAAAACAGCCATGCAATGGCGGTGGAATAGGCTGCAACATGCAGCTGTCCCTTTTTTGGTCGCTGGAACCTTCTACGCGGCCCGCGTAAGAGATGGAGAAGGCCTACGCGGCCCGCGACGATGGGTAATTCCGGTAAAAAGTTTCCAAACTTTGCAATTTCAGTCCCTGGTCCAATTTAAGTTTATTTAACTTTCTTTTATTGCACTTATGACCCCCATAGTTAACTTTTAAGAGTCTTGGGTCACAACTTAACTCCGTTAAGCTCCCGGTTGGTTGTGATATCACTCGAAAAGTCTTGTTTTCATCAAAACTCTATGAAATTACTATCCAATATTCTTGAGAGCAAAATATACAAATATTACAATGCTTTCGGGATCATTAAAAGGTCATTCAGAGGTAACATTTAACATGTTGACACTTTTAACCCCTATGCTTCGTAGAATCCTTAATTTAAGCACAAACGACTTTCTATGTCCGACAATTTATTCATTAAAGAATACGAATGTCATGTGAGGTCAATCAGAGGCACAAGATTGGCATGTTGACACTTTGGATCCTTTTACTTACATATTTACATTGTTTGACAATTTTAGTCCCTCCAGATCAATTCATTACACACTTAACCTTCATGACATGTGTCTTTATTACATTGGGCATGATTTTGCGAGGTGTTACATCCTCACCTCCTTAAAATAAATCTCAACCTCGAGATTTATTGAAATAAATAAGGGTATTTCTGTTTCATTGTGGATTCAACCTCCCATGTGTATTCGGGGCCTCTACGGGCATCCCATTTTACCTTCACGATCGGCACATGCTTTCTTCGAAACTTCTTAACCTGTCGATCCTCGATCGACAAAGGGTTTTCAACGAATTTCAAACTTTCATCAATCTACACGTCCTTATGCGACATTGCTAGTAACTCATCGGCTAGACATTTCTTTAAGTTGCAGATGTGGAATACATTATGAATTCCACTAAGCTCCTATGGCAGGTTTAGCTTGTAGGCTACAGTTCCGACACATTCGATGATCTCGAATGGTCCTATGTATCTTGGGCTAAGCTTGCCCTTTTTGGCAAATCGCATCACTCCTTTCCAAGGTGATACCTTGAGTAGCACTTTATCACCTATCTCGAATTTTAGAGGTTTACGCCTTTTAGCCGTGTAGCTTTTCTGCATATCCCTGGCAGCTTTGAGACGATCACGGATCTGAACAATCTTGTCCGTCGTCTCGAGGACTATATCAGGTCCTGACAGTTGGGTTTCTCCAACTTCCGCCCACAAACTGGCGTACACGCTTCAAAAAGTTGCTGCTTGAAAAGGTGCTGCTTGAATGCTCGAATGATAGCTATTATTGTACGAAAATTCAATCAAAGGAAGATGATCATCCCAGCTTCCTCCTAAATCAATAACACAAGCCCTGAGCATATCCTCGAGTGTTTGAATTGTATGCTCGCTTTGCCATCTGTCTGAGGATGATAAGAAGTGCTGAAATTTAGACGAGTGCCTAGGGATTGCTGAAAGCTTTTCCAGAAATGAGACGTGTATCTTGTATCCCTATTAGAGATAATTGACACTGGTACACCGTGGAGATATACTATCTCATCCATGTACAACTGAGCTAGCTTATCGGAGTTGTGCGTTTCTTTAATAGGCAAGAAGTGGGCTGACTTGGTCAGTCTATCGACTATAACCCCCAATTAATCACCTTTCCTTTAACCCCTAATGGATCTGGTGCATTACCAGAAGGCTCTCTAAGAAAGCTTGTCACCCTAATCTGGTCCAATACCAGAAGCTTACAACAGATCTGAATAAGGGTATCATAAGTCGTACGCACACCCTGTCAAGTTAAGTCAAATTAGATTGAGTTAGTTAAATTAAGTTAATTTGTTTTAGGAGCCAAACGATCCTGTCACAAAAGATAACAAACTAAGAATTAGTAAAAGATAAACACTCTAATAAAATAAAATACTTGATTAAATAAGTTTAACTAATCCAAGAGTGAGAGGAAACAAAGAAAGTACAACCATATGGAGATTCTAACACTTTTACCCATGGCGACTACCAACTCGTGTGATGATTAAGCTCAAGTGAAAGTGTGTGCAAAGTGTTACTCAACTCTCATTCATTACCTTTATTTAGTAAACTAACTACTGGTGCCTTATTATTGAAGTGTTAAATCCAGGATAAAATGTTGGAATTCTAACCTGGGAGAGGTGTTGATCGGCATGAAGGCCTTCCCTAAGGATCAACCTCTCTTCTTCCAAGCAAGGAGGTTTATGAAGAATCAAAGAAGTGGCATACATTGGCATCAAAGCACTAAGGTCCATGGAGACATCCACACTTCTAGGAGATATAGCCCTCAAAAGGGTCTCATAGAGCTTTGGGAACAAGTCCCAAGATACCGAAACACAACTTCCAAGGCACACACCAAAATATTGGGGGTGAGCCCTATTTGTAGGGCGTTGCAGATGGCATTCCCACCCGTGCACCATTACATGCAAGATCGTGCATGTCCTTTTTGTCATAGCTTTTCAAGAAGCTGTCCTTTTTTGTCGAGGTTTAGGTACATGCACGGGTGTGCCAAAGCCATGCATGGCCGTACATAGGGACACGTGTCTAGACATGCCTCACAATTATCTCCACATGGCGTACTTCTTGTCTTCATTTATCTTTTCTGATTTGTCTCTTCTAATGGGCATGACTGTGCACTATAGTGTGCATGGGTGTTCTTGTCTTGCGCGTGAAATCCTCTGCTTTGCCAAAACGTGGACTTTGAGGTGGCATGGCTGTGTACCAGTAGGTGCATGGGCGTGCGTGAGGCAAACTGGCAATTTTAATCCGTTCTCATCATTTATCATTTCTTTTCATTTCCAGACCTTAAAATCCTGCAAAAGGAAAAAAGGAATTATTTAGGTAGTGCTTACTCATAATAAGTCCTCAAAAGTACATCAAAATGAGGGTAAATGTGCATATAAAATATGTATAAATGATGGCACATCAGTGCGCACACATTGTATAGGCGATTTATATGTGTCTTTTTGTGAAATTATATATATATATATGGAACCCATTAAGTCTAACCACCATCCAAGTCAATATCCACCGTTGGATCATGCTGAGATGAAATCTCAGCCGTTTAAACTCCCAAAATTAACCTCTATGATGGCGGTTTTCTACAGTTACTTGCAGTTTTCACAGGTTACCAAATAACTCCCCACTCTCCCCTATCCTCCCATATAATTCTCGCATAGTGGGAGAGGTTTTAGGGTTCTTTATCCATATCGAACCGTCACTCACACACATTTCACTATCTTTCTCTCTTGTCTAAAACCCACCAGACCACCATGTTCGTAGACCCTCCGGCGAACCACTGTGAACCGCCATTCCTGAATCACCCCACCATCGTTGAATCGTTTGGGGATTTTTGAGTTTAATCATCCAAGCGTTCTTCAAACGCGAGATAGGGTAAGCATCTAGATTGAAATTAGGGTTTCTTATGATTGTAATTTTTCTGTTCTAGAACTTCCATCAGTTGGTGCAGTTCATCAAACCAGGATGCCTTCCACTGATTCAGTTCTCCTCTCGCGAGTTCAAGGTTAGTGAGTTCTTAGTCTGAGATTTTTTTATTTCTTCTGGTTCTTTCCTGTTGTTTCCAATCACCACCATTTAACCTCCTGTCACAGGAAACCATCATCATCACCATCGCAGGTAGCCTTTTGTTCAGATTCGAAAGTACCATAGAGCTCATTCCAGAAGTTGGTGCTCCTGCCATGGCTGTGGTGTGTTTCTCTCTTGTATAAAACATAGTTTTTTTTTCCATATTGAATGATGGGTTTTATATTTTTGTTTTGACAGAGCGCACTTGGCTCACGGTTTCTTTCTGAGGGTCACAATATTTATGAAGCTGAACAAGGCGAAAAGGTATGCATAATGGAAGCGAACAATGTGACACATTTTGTTTAAGATGACTGTTAATTAACATATAAGTGCCATTAATATGTTCAGCAACTGAGAGCTCAACTTGCTTCCACGTTTTATCCAAACCTTGGCATAGAGGAAGATGACTGACATCTTTGTATCTGGTGGTGCACAGTCTGACATTTCCCGCCTTCAGGTCTTTGTTTGATTTAATCTTTCTTTGTATTTTTTTAATTGAATCATTTGTGGTGTCTACATTCAGTTCCATTTAGCTCAATATCATCTGGTTATTGTGTATAAAGACATTAGTAATTTCTGCATTTGACCTCTACTTCTTATTGATATATGTATTCAACTTTTTGCGTTTCATCAACATGCTTTCCATTTAAGTATAATCTTGAGAGACAGTAAACATTCTTATAAGGTAGATATTTGTATTTAAAATTCTAACATTATTACTTTCTACTAGGTTGACACAAATGTGGGACACTAGGATGTGTACCTTGGCTACCACTTCCCAAGTCCCTTCAGTTGTATCTCTTAGAACTGTAAGCACTAAAGCTTATGTGAAGTTTCTGGCTTGAAAAAGATGACTTAACATCTATATGTGTATCCAGGTATCCGGTTCAAGAGACCATTCAAAAGTATTAACAACCTACAATGTGCAAGCTTGTCCAGAGAACTTTGATGAGGAGATAATAGCAGGTTTTTTTCTTTCACATACTTATATGCTTTTTAATTTTTTAATTTGATAGTTATAATCCAAACACTGGCGATCATGTAATATATATGGTTCTCTATTTGTTTATATTGGCCTTCTTTCCATGTCTTTGTTGGATCAAATGATATTCGTACAAAGAACTATGTTTTGTGAGTTTTAGGTGAAACCTTAAAGCGAACACATATGTAGTGTTGTTTTTTTATTTAGAATTTATTGGAAATGCCACTATACTTGCTCTGAAGAAGTATCTCTTCTGTTGTTTGTGAGCGGGATATTAATTGAAGAAAAGCTCAATAACTAATGGATGAAGTGCTAAGACTGACACATGTTGATTAAATACATTCACACTTCACATGGGTAGGTATCTTTTGTTGGGTTAATCTTGATGTTGCGGGTTTGTTTACGGGTCATCGTCGGAGCATGACTACGGGTCTTCATGTGTAGCTGCATGTTCTCTTAATCATGGGTGTGAACATGGTCATGGAAGTCAAGTGTCAACATTGGAGTATTAAAGTTGGAGTAATGGCTGGGAAGAATGAAGTTAGCATTAAATTCTATTATGCATGTGTTGTTCATATTAGATTTTCCTTTATGCTTTTAATTCCTACGTGCATGTACAAGGCTATATAAAGCCTCATTTGTGTAGTAAACAAAGTAACCTTCTCCATTTTTCTTTTTTCTTTTATTTCTCTGCATATTATACACAGTGGTGTTGTGAGTGTGAGGGGCCTAAACCAACAATTGGTATCAGAGCTTGGTGGTGAAGAGCTTGCTGGTTTGAGAGTCGATCGGAGAAGAAGGGAGCAGTCCCTCTAAGCCGCAGAGATGAGAAGGTTCTGTGTGAATCGAACATGGTTCTTAGTGAGCCATGTCGAGACGAAATCGAGAGATGAAAAGAGTTCTTAGTGAACCCAACATGGTTCTAAGTGAGCCATGTGGAGAAGAAATCAAGACTTGAAAAGAAGAGGTTCTTAGTGAACTGAATACGGTTCTGAGTGAGCCGGGCGAAGTCATTGAACAAGAAGATCTTAGTGATCGTAGAAGGGTTCTGTGTGAGCCGTATGAAGAAATAGTGAGCCGGTAGAAGACGAGGAAGAAGCTGATCTGTGTGATCAAAATGTATGTGCTCTGTGTGTTGCAGCCGTGAGAAAGGAAGACCAGGGTGCTGTTTGTTTTTTCTGCAGGAAAACGTCTTCTGCTGCAGGCCACATCTGCAGACATCTGCAGGAGAAGAGGTGGACCAAATGTCTGCAGTCTGCAAGGAGAAGAGGGTTTGTTTTTTTTTTATATAAAACCTCTTCTTACCTAACATACACCCACACACACACAGCTCTCTCTCTCTCTCTCTCCCTCTAGTTTTTCTCTCCGGCAAACCCACAAGGAGGAGCCAGCCGGAGCACGACGGAGCCTGCGGTGGCTGGCGGCGGTGCTGGCTTTTGATGGCGGAACAGCGGTGAACCCCCTAAAGTGTACCTCCCGAACACGATTCCGGGCCCCTTTTTTCCGTTAGAGCACCGATGATGGCAGTTTTACTCCCCGGCAGCCGCGGTTCAAGAGTTTTCACTCCGGTAAGTTCCTAGTCCCTTTCTTTTCTCTTTCCTTTTGATCTGGTTCGATCCACGTCTCCAGCCAGTTTGGTTGTTATTTCAGGGGTAGTTGTGGCTGAGTGGTGGTGGAGTGGAGGTGGAGCAGCGGGTGGTGATGATGATGATGATGATGGTGGCGGAGCAGTGGTGGTGGTGGCGGAGTGGAGGTGGTGTCGATTTGGGGCTGGAGCAGCGGAGGTGGTGGCGGAGTGGAGGTGGTGGTGGCGGAGCAGGGGTGGCGATGATGATGATGATGGTGGCGGAGCACTGGTGGTGGTGGCGGAGCAGGGGCGGAGCAGGGGTGGAGCAGGGGTGGAGGTGGAGGTGGTGCCAAGAAGAGGTAAGAAGCTTTGTTTTATATCTTCCTCAAGAAGAGGCTGGGGAGAGGTAGAAAGCACTTCTCAAAAAAAAAAAAAAAAACACTCTTTTGAGGCTAAACCTCTTCCCATGTCTGCACGGTGCAGACAGAAGAGGCCAGGAAGCACTTCTTGAAAAAAACAAACACCACCCAGATCTTTGTGATCAAAAGGATCGAAAACCTTAGTGGTGCTGTGTGAATCGATCAAGAAAATAAAGTAGAATCTAAGTGATTCAAGTGTCTGTGTGAGAAGTTTGAAGAGATCTGTGTGATCCGAAAAAAAAAATAGAAATCTGTGTGATGCGAAGACGACCGTTGTGGTAAACGGAAGAACAGTGGATCTGTGTGATCGAAGAAATCTGTGTGAGAGGTGTGTGGCAGGAGCATATTTGAATCTGTTTGATTCATATTGAAGACATATCTGTGTGGTGTCGCGCGAAAGAAAGGCAACCGATTGATCTGTGTGAAGCAATCGAAATTTGTGAAGGCGAACGAGAGCAACGAATCTGTGTGGTTCGAAAGATCAAGAGGTAAGAACCGAGATCGAGACGACGGGGTGACCGATGATGAAACGGTTTAAGACATCAAGATTAAGGGGGTGAATGTTGGGTTAATCTTGATGTTGCGGGTTTGTTTACGGGTCATCGTCGGAGCATGACTACGGGTCTTCATGTGTAGCTGCATGTTCTCTTAATCATGGGTGTGAACATGGTCATGGAAGTCAAGTGTCAACATTGGAGTATTAAAGTTGGAGTAATGGCTGGGAAGAATGAAGTTAGCATTAAATTCTATTATGCATGTGTTGTTCATATTAGATTTTCCTTTATGCTTTTAATTCCTACGTGCATGTACAAGGCTATATAAAGCCTCATTTGTGTAGTAAACAAAGTAACCTTCTCCATTTTTCTTTTTTCTTTTATTTCTCTGCATATTATACACAGTGGTGTTGTGAGTGTGAGGGGCCTAAACCAACATCTTTAAGGACATACCTGTATGTTCTAGCACAAAGTTGCTTAATTTCTGAACACATTTTTTATTACTAATTGATGCATTGAATAACACATTTTTCTTTTAAGGTTTCAAGTTCAGCCCATATTAGTGCATTTATGACTGAACTTGAAGTTGACTCACCTGTTACACAAGTAATTTTATGACCTGGAGTTTTACGGTTTTCAGGATCGTCACTTTATATAAACAATTAGGCTACAGTTATCAACATATCCCTTCATTGAAAAAAGGAACATGGAGTTTTTTTATTGAACGCATGGGTGATCTTTCAATGGAACAACAAAAGGTTGGATTCTTTTTTGTAAGACGATCGGCCTATTTTTAGTCTTCATGGCCCATTTTCCTTTGGTACGTTAAACTTTAACTTTTGTCCTAGATATCTAAATTTCAACAAAATAGCGGAGAGTTCCGACAAGATACTATGTGCATTTTGTCTTGATATGTTTCTGTGAAGATATGTGTAGCGTTATTCATATGTTATTTTAGGTTTACTTATTCTTTCCACAAACTGATCTGAAGTTATAAAATCCAAGTCAAAATGCTCCTCTAAATATCCTTTATAGATTTATTATATATACTTAGTGTATGCACTTTGATACAATATATCAATCTTCTTATTTGATCATATATTTCTTTAATATGCTCGCAGCTTCAGAATTGCATCACTTAATGGTCCAGTCAGCAGAAGCACTGAAAATTGAAGACTTGTATGTACAACAAAGCCGGGTACCTAATGCATATACTCTAGCGTTTAATGGTAAAACCCCATTTGTTGTTCATACAAGCCTTTTAGAACTACTTACAAGATTGAGTTGCAGGTATACTATGGCACAAGTGTTAAATTCACTCGTATACATATACTTATTCGTGATTTTAGATATAGACTAATTAATACTATTAATACAACATGTTAAACATTTATTAACAGCCTGTTTTGGATCATGAGCTAGGATACCTTAAATGTGATCATGGTATGTGGCTAACATTAGCAACTATTCTTACCCTTAAAGCCTATAAATTAAAAAAAAATAAAGAAATTAAGTGATGAAAGTCTTACATATTGTTTTATTTTTTTGCACGTTTGATGGCCCATAATTTAGAAGAACAATTATTTCACTGGCTTCGGGTTGCAGAGCTTACTTTCGATCGGGGTGCTCTTCTTGTAGTTCAAGATCCCAAGGTATATAATAAGCAAGTTTTTTCTTATAACCAATGTTTATATCTATGAATTTAATATTCTTTTTATTTTTTTTATGGTCCTACAAGAGGTGGTCATTTTTGTTCTAATAAAACTTGCTAGAGGATGCCTATCTTTGGCCAAACAGTTATACATGAATGTTTTTTTAGAACAAGCCAGATCTTAACTTGCTAGAGGACACCTATCTTTGGCTAAACAGTTATACATGAATGTTTTTTTAGAATAAGCCCGATCTCATGGAAGGTGTCTATAAGTCCGGTAGGATGATATATAAGGTAACTCAGATTCTTATAACGACTATAGGTGAGAAAATGGACATTTTTGGTAATGTGTCCAAACATGTTTGGTCAAAATGAAAAATTTCTTTTATAGGAATTTGAGTGCTTTTGAGTGTTTGGATTCTTTGCATGTTTTTTTTTCTACTTCAATATGTGTGTATATGTTGTTATATTTGTTCCTCTTTTACTCCACCACTTTTTTGGTTAACATATACTTATGAAAGATACAAGTGGCAATTTCAGTTTTAACCCATCTACCTAAGAATGGGTCGATCTGGATTTTATTTTAGCTCTAATGGGTAAAACGGGTTTTAAAAGCAGCTAAAAGGGAAATTGGTCAAATGGGTAGAACAACTGGATAGTTGCCCAAGTGTATCTTTAATGCATATATTCTTCTAAACCGTTTGTTTAACCCGGCCAGTTTCGTTCTGTATAAAAGGTCCAACTTATAGGACATGTTATCTTGCAGGTAGTACCATATGTATGTTTTTTAACTTTCTTTTTACGGTTTGCAGTTTGCACACATCATTTTGTAGAAATAACGCGTGTCCTGCAAACATGAAGTGATCATGGAATTAGTGGCTGGTGTGATCAGTAATGTATTAAGAAACATTTAGTGAGTTATAATACCATTCAAACATTTACTTGCTGATACTTAAATCTAGGGAAATTGGATTTAAATAATCCGAACTTTCACCTGTTGGCCAATAACACTCCGAACATTCAGTTTGGCCAGCAGCACTCTCAACTTTCATCCTATTTTCCCAAAACACTCCCAAACTAACATATCACTAACCAAGTTAGTTTTTAAGTTTTATTTATTACACAAACAGTCCCTGTAGTTATAATTTACTAGTTTTAAGTTTTATTTATTACACAAACAGTCCCTGTAGTTATAAAAAAAATCATAAAAATTAAAAAAAAAATCTAAAAATTCAAAAAAATTCAAAAAAAAAATCAAAAAAATCTAAAAAAATCTAAAAAAATTAAAAAAAAAATCATAAAAAATCATAAAAATTCTAAAAAATATCAAAAAAATTCTAAAAAAATCATAAAAAACCGTTTCGACCCGTACCGTTTCGACGCGAACTGTTTCGACGCGTACCGTTTCGACCCGGACCGTTTCGACCCGGACCGTTTCGACCCGTACCGTTTCCACCCGGACCGTTTCGAACCGTACCGTTTCGACCCGGACCGTTTCGACCCGTACCGTTTTCGACCCGGACCGTTTCGACCCGTACCGTTTTCGACCCGTACCGTTTCGACGCGAACCGTTTCGACGCGTACCGTTTCGACCCGTACCGTTTTCGACCCGTACCGTTTCAACGGTACGCGTCGAAACGGTCCGGGTCGAAACGGTACGGTTCGAAACGGTCCGGGTCGAAACGGTACGGTTCGAAACGGTCCGGGTGGAAACGGTACGGGTCGAAACGGTCCGGGTCGAAACGGTCCGCGTCGAAACAGTTCGCGTCGAAACGGTACGGGTCGAAACGGTTTTTTATGATTTTTTTAGAATTTTTATGATTTTTTATGATTTTTTTTATTTTTTTAGATTTTTTTTTGATTTTTTTAGAATTTTTTTGATTTTTTTTGAATTTTTATGATTTTTTTGAATTTTTAGATTTTTTTTTTTATTTTTATGATTTTTTTTTATAACTACAGGGACTGTTTGTGTAATAAATAAAACTTAAAACTAGTAAATTATAACTACAGGGACTGTTTGTGTAATAAATAAAACTTAAAAACTAACTTGGTTAGTGATATGTTAGTTTGGGAGTGTTTTGGGAAAATAGGATGAAAGTTGAGAGTGCTGCTGGCCAAACTGAAAGTTCGGAGTGTTATTGGCCAACAGGTGAAAGTTCGGATTATTTAAATCCAATTTCCCTAAATCTAATAAATTATAAAATTGAGTAAGATTTAAAGTTTTTCCTTTTGACATTTCATATTTGAAATTATAACCTATAAAAGTAGAAGTGAATCAACAAAATATCATAATGATATGCAGAGCAGGGCTGGATTAATTGCAAGGGTGAGAACGTCTTTTCAAACACGTCGAGTAGCAAATGCCTTGTAGAATCAAGGATGCAAGGTATTGGCTCTTGCACTACAAAGCCGAGTCAGTGAGGCAATGATATGTTTTTTGTAATTTATCTTTGCCACACCCCGATATTTTCACGTATTACCGGTGGGCCCGATGGGGAGTATCGTGACGTAGTTGATATCATCATAGTCAATTAATCACAGTTTAATGCACACCGGAAGTCTAAAAGTAATTTATTCAAAATGAGTTGAAAGTATAATAAAATATTACACAACGGATTGTAAGAGGATACACAGGCGGATCTAAAACAGAAAGAAATATTGTTCAACAGATCTTTATTTGATATTAGGACTAGCCAGCCCATTACGCGTAGTACCTGCACTTAATCTTTTTTTTTTAATATGTCAGTTTACACTGGTAAATACAATTAACTGACTCTTTTGAAAACATTTATAAAATTAGTTTGGATGCACAAGGCATAAAATCTTTTATAACTTGGGACAATTATTTAGAAATAATCTTGTATACAGATTTATATGTTTGTCGTCCGTTCAGTAGCCCGGGTTAGAAGTACCAGGATAAGATTAACAGACACACCACTAATATAATCTCACGGTGAGTTATCCACAACGAGTGGTTATATCTTTTACATACGCAACTGTCAGGTGTATGCCTACACCCTGTGCTTAAGTCGTGGCCATTTCAAATGAATGAGCCGAGAATATCCAGGACACGGTCATTAACCCTCCAAAGGGATTGCATCAAACAAAACAGATTAAAATGGGTTATCTCAATGATTTAACTACTAATCGATTAAAGATTCAACACCCGACCAAGCGGTAATAATTTACCATATCCCAAGCCCGTAAAAGGGAAAATAAGTTAAAAGTATTTACCTGAGCTAAAATATAATTTTATTCTCAGCCGTATATCAATCAGCAAGCACAAGTAGCTTTTACTGGGCTCCTAATCTGGAACGAAGGTTTTAATAACCTATTAGATTTCTTACGGGTCTTATTTAAGTCATAACTTAGACCGGTTAGTTTTAAAGAAAGGTTTACGGTTCAAAACGCAAGATTAAGCGAAGACCGGATTAGAATGTGATTTAGACCCAACAAGTATGAATACTTGTATAAAATGGGTAAACTAAACACATTCTGGATTTTGAAGTAAAAATGATAAGGTTTGACCCGTTTCGGTTAATTTATGCAAACTAGTTACATAAATCGTACCGAACGCGAATATGCATAACGGGTAACCAAATGAGTCATGTACAGGTTCCATAAGTTATTATGCTTAAATTATGTTGTGATATCAGTAGGATATCTTCCATTATGCCCAAAACGAATTTAAAACCAATTTAAACCCCGTAAGAGTATTTTGGTCATTTTAAAGTTTATAAAAGAGGTTAAATAGAAATCTGAGGTTCTGGTCTAAAACAATCAGTAAAAAATTTATTCTAACAAGTTATATCAGTAAGATATCATACACATGTGAATTTTATCATTTATGGCCAAAGTATGCACCGTGGGGACATTTTGGTCATTTCACATATGCTTTAAGGGTTAAATTTGGAAATCTGAGTTCAAAACTTGAACTTACTGTTAAAGTATAAAAATTTATCCATAACATCAGTAGGTAATAAGTCTTAGGTGCCAAATATGGTTTTAAACCATACTGTGCACCTAAATCGCATAAAAGTCGGTATTTGACGATATTCGGGTTGAAGAAGGAAATCTGAGATTTTGATCAATCTCAAGTGTTTGAAATATTTTATTTAACATATTATATCAGTAGAAAAAGGTTTGGTATCAAAATATTATGTAAAACTCATTTTATCAATGAAAAGGGCAATTTCGTTAATACCGAATTTATTCTAGAACTCTATAATATTTAACAGTATAAAATTTGACAAAAATTTCAAAAAATCCCTAAATATTATATTATAACAGTGGGTAGCAAGTTTGGTGCCAAAAAATGGGTTTAAATGTGATTTATACTAAAAATGCCATTTAATTAATAAAAAGCTTTCATTTTACGATATCTCGCATAACTTCTATTTTAGACAATAAACTGATGTCAAATTTTTAGGACATGCTTATAAATCAGTAATAAAGGTTTTTATCCTCACACATTTTCAAAAATCTCATTTTTATATCAAAAGGGCATAATTGTCAACTTTTAAGCATTTAACGAAAACATGCAAATAATTCAGATTTCAAAGGAACCATATAGTATAATCTCAGAGGGTTATACTAACATGTAATATGGTCCTAAAAGAACCCTAAGGCATATCTAATTTAAGCTAAGTCGGGTCAGAACTGAAAGTCAAAGCAAAAGTCTACTTTCGCGACTTTCGGATGCGAACCGAGCCTAAACTCAGAATTGTCGGATTGAACATGCCTAGACATGTTCTTATATTATTTACCAAGTTATTTAAGTGTTAAAACATGATCCATAACTTCAGCATTATCAGTTATGAATTATTTTGCAAAAACTGACCCGTTTGACTTTTTGTTAATAAGTTTGACCCGATAATTGACTGAGATAACGTGATAATTTGAAGCTGCCCTTTTAAGGGTTTAACACCTAGATAATTACCAACACATAGCCACTTTCAATTCAAATAATGGCTGGACCGTTAGTGATTAATCACCAAGTCAAAGTTTAATTACGATATCTTTGACTTTCGGTCATTAAGCTAATAAAACTTTAACTAAGGAAGCTAAGAACACTTACTAGAGTCCTTAGCACGAATTTAGAACTGAAGAAAACTTCCTTGAACACCAGGAGGCTCCAGAGAGTGAGCTTGAGTGAAATTCTTTCAAGTGTGCAAGAACAAGTACAACAATGTGAGTATATATAGGACTTTGGGAGCTCTAGGATCAATCCATTTGTACCTAGGAGGTAATTCAGATGATCCCAAGTGTCCCTAGGGCAGTAAAAACCAGTTGCTCAGACCCTGGTATCGAAAACAGCCATGCAATGGCGGTGGAATAGGCTGCAACATGCAGCTGTCCCTTTTTTGGTCGCTGGAACCTTCTACGCGGCCCGCGTAAGAGATGGAGAAGGCCTACGCGGCCCGCGACGATGGGTAATTCCGGTAAAAAGTTTCCAAACTTTGCAATTTCAGTCCCTGGTCCAATTTAAGTTTATTTAACTTTCTTTTATTGCACTTATGACCCCCATAGTTAACTTTTAAGAGTCTTGGGTCACAACTTAACTCCGTTAAGCTCCCGGTTGGTTGTGATATCACTCGAAAAGTCTTGTTTTCATCAAAACTCTATGAAATTACTATCCAATATTCTTGAGAGCAAAATATACAAATATTACAATGCTTTCGGGATCATTAAAAGGTCATTCAGAGGTAACATTTAACATGTTGACACTTTTAACCCCTATGCTTCGTAGAATCCTTAATTTAAGCACAAACGACTTTCTATGTCCGACAATTTATTCATTAAAGAATACGAATGTCATGTGAGGTCAATCAGAGGCACAAGATTGGCATGTTGACACTTTGGATCCTTTTACTTACATATTTACATTGTTTGACAATTTTAGTCCCTCCAGATCAATTCATTACACACTTAACCTTCATGACATGTGTCTTTATTACATTGGGCATGATTTTGCGAGGTGTTACATCCTCACCTCCTTAAAATAAATCTCAACCTCGAGATTTATTGAAATAAATAAGGGTATTTCTGTTTCATTGTGGATTCAACCTCCCATGTGTATTCGGGGCCTCTACGGGCATCCCATTTTACCTTCACGATCGGCACATGCTTTCTTCGAAACTTCTTAACCTGTCGATCCTCGATCGACAAAGGGTTTTCAACGAATTTCAAACTTTCATCAATCTACACGTCCTTATGCGACATTGCTAGTAACTCATCGGCTAGACATTTCTTTAAGTTGCAGATGTGGAATACATTATGAATTCCACTAAGCTCCTATGGCAGGTTTAGCTTGTAGGCTACAGTTCCGACACATTCGATGATCTCGAATGGTCCTATGTATCTTGGGCTAAGCTTGCCCTTTTTGGCAAATCGCATCACTCCTTTCCAAGGTGATACCTTGAGTAGCACTTTATCACCTATCTCGAATTTTAGAGGTTTACGCCTTTTAGCCGTGTAGCTTTTCTGCATATCCCTGGCAGCTTTGAGACGATCACGGATCTGAACAATCTTGTCCGTCGTCTCGAGGACTATATCAGGTCCTGACAGTTGGGTTTCTCCAACTTCCGCCCACAAACTGGCGTACACGCTTCAAAAAGTTGCTGCTTGAAAAGGTGCTGCTTGAATGCTCGAATGATAGCTATTATTGTACGAAAATTCAATCAAAGGAAGATGATCATCCCAGCTTCCTCCTAAATCAATAACACAAGCCCTGAGCATATCCTCGAGTGTTTGAATTGTATGCTCGCTTTGCCATCTGTCTGAGGATGATAAGAAGTGCTGAAATTTAGACGAGTGCCTAGGGATTGCTGAAAGCTTTTCCAGAAATGAGACGTGTATCTTGTATCCCTATTAGAGATAATTGACACTGGTACACCGTGGAGATATACTATCTCATCCATGTACAACTGAGCTAGCTTATCGGAGTTGTGCGTTTCTTTAATAGGCAAGAAGTGGGCTGACTTGGTCAGTCTATCGACTATAACCTAAATTGTATCATTTCCGTGCTTTGTCTTTGGTAACTTAGTGATAAAATCCATGGTTACCATTTCCCATTTCCAAGTGGGAAGTTCAGGCTGTTGTAGCAAACCTGGCGGCTTTTGATGCTCTGCTTTAACTTGTGCGCACGTCAGACATTTAGCCACATAAGTGGCTATAGATTTCTTCAAACCTATCCACCAATAATTTGCCTTTAAATCCTGGTACATCTTATCACTGCCAGGATGAACTGAATATTTCGAACTATGAGCTTCTTGGAGAATCACATCTCTAAGCCCTCCATGGATTGGAACCCAGATTCGACCATTCATCCTAAGGATTCTATCCTTGCCATATGATAATTGTTCAGCAGTTACGCCTAACTTCTCATTTGGATAGTTAGCTTCCAATACAGCTTCCTTTTGAGCAGCTAACAACCTTTCATTCAAGCTGTTCTTTAATTCAATGCTTTGGTATTTAGTCTAATAGGTTTGATCCTTTCTTTCCTGCTCAAAGCATCAGCGACTACATTCGCTTTGCCTGGATGATATCGGATTTCACAATCATTATCGTTTAATGTTTCCATCCATCAGCGTTGTCTCATGTTAAGATCTTTTTGATTAAACAGATGATGAAGGCTCTTATGATCAGAATAGATCACGCACTTTGCCCCATAAAGATAATGCCTCCAAAGCTTTAGTGCAAATACAACGGCACCCAATTCCAAGTCATGGGTGGTGTAGTTCTTTTCGTGCACCTTTAATTGACGTGAAGCATATGCAATAACCTTGCCCTTCTGCATGAGCACACAACCCATGCCGGTGTGCGATGCGTCGCAATAAACCACAAACTCTTCAATTCCTTCTGGCAATGTCAACACAGGAGCATTGCTTAATTTCTACTTAAGAATATCAAAGGATTCTTGCTGCTTGGGACCCCAGTCAAACTTGACATTCTTGCGTGTTAACGATGTTAGAGGTGCGGCAATCCTTGAAAAGTTTTCAATGAAACATCTATAGTATCCTGCTAGACCCAAGAAGCTGCGAATTTCAGTAGGTATTTTGGGCGCTTGCCAATTCATAATTGCTTCAATCTTAGCGGGATCCACCTGGATGCCATGCTCACTTACCACATGTCCAAGAAATTGGACTTCACGAAGCCAAAACTCACATTTGGAAAACTTGGCATAGAGCTTCTCTTGCTGCAAGAGTTTAAGGATACACCGAAGATGTTTTTCATGATCGGCTTGGCTCTTTGAATAAATAAGAATGTCATCAATGAAGACAATGACAAACTTGTCTAAATACGGCTTGCAAACGCGATTCATGAGATCCATGAATGCTGCAGGTGCATTAGTGAGCCCAAAAGGCATCACTAAGAACTCATAGTGGCCATAGCGTGTCCTGAATGCGGTCTTGTGTACGTATTCGTCTCTGACCTTCAACTGGTGAAAACCTGACCTTAGATCGATCTTTGAAAAATAACTTGCCCCTTGAAGCTGATCGAATAGATCATCGATCCTGGGTAACGGATACCTGTTCTTGATTGTAACCTTGTTTAACTCGCGATAATTAATGCATAAACACATTGAGCCATCCTTTTTCTTTACAAATAGAATTGGTGCTCCCCAAGGGGACGAGCTAGGTCGAATAAAACCCTTTTCTAACAAATCGTCCAACTGTGTTCTCAATTCTTTCATCTCAGTTGGCGCCAATCGATAAGGTGCTCTTGTAATTGGTGTTGCTCCAGGAATGATATCGATTCTAAATTCCACTTGCCTATCTGGAGGTAATCCAGGTAGTTCTTCAGGAAAAACATCTGGATATTCAGAAATAACGGGGATGTCTTCAATCTTGGGCTTTGGTTTATCAATGGTTACCTGTGCCATATAAATGACAGAACCTTTCTTCATACACCTCGATGCCTTAAGCATAGACACTTGCTTGGGTAACCCGTAATGCGTATCTCCTTGAATTGTTAATGGCTCACCATAAGGAGTCTTGATAACCACTTGCTTCTTATCACAAACAATTTGGGCTTGGTTATGAGATAACCAATCCATGCCTATCACTATGTCGAATCCTGCCAATTTCAACGGAAGCAAGGATAGCGGAAAAGAGTGATTCCTAATGGATATAAAACATCCATCTAGAATTGTTGAAGCAGTCTCTATAGTGCCATCGGCCAATTCTACTTCATATTTTATGCTTAGAGTTTTAACAGGCAGATTTAACAATTTACAAAATTTATTGTCTACAAAAGACTTGTCTGCACTAGAATCAAACAACACCCTAGCATAAACATCATTGATAAGAAAGGTACCTGTTATCACATTTTCATTTTGAACCGCTTCCTGAACATTCATCTGAAAGACCCGAGCATTAGTCTTCTTAACTTCTTCTGGCTTATTTGCAAATTTGGGGCAATTGGTCTTGATATGCCCCTTCTCATTACAATTGTAGCAAGTTGCGTCCTTCATTTCCTTGCAATCTAGAGTCTTATGTTCCTTAGACTTGCAAATTCCACAAACTCTAGGCTGCGATTGCGACTGTGACTCAAATCTGCATTTTCCAAAATGTTTTTTCTTGAAGATCTTGCACTTGGGCTTCTCACCTGACTGTTGGTTATCCTTTTTGAATCCAGAACCCTTTTTATGCTCAGAGTTCCCTTTACGTTTCTTATCAGAACGGCGTAAGTTCTCATCCTCACGTTTCCTCTTCCCTTCTTCAGAATTCTTAAGCGACCTCTGCCTAACCACATCGAGAGTAAGAGATAAAGACAGATCAACCACTGACCTAAAGGTGGTAGGTCTAGATGCTTTCACGTTTGCCTTGATTTCTGGAGCTAGACCTCCTATAAAACGAGCTATGCGCTTCGATTCCGGTGTGACCAAATAAGGAACCAATCGGGACATGGTGTTGAAACTTGTAAGGTACGCCTAACAATCCAAGTTCTTCATGACCAGAGTCAAGAAGTCGGTTTCAATTATTTCCACCTCATGCTGAGGACATAAATTTTCCTTGATCAACGCAACAAACTGATCCCAAGATAAGTTATACAACGAGATCTTTCCTATAGCTTGGATTAACGACCTCCACCAAGCTAAAGGTTCACCCTTAAATGATTGTGAAACAAACTTCACAATATCTTGTTCTGCACAACCACTGATATCAACCACAGTATCCATCTCGTCTAGCCATGTCATGCAATCAATGGCTCCTTTCTCTCCTGTGAAGTCCCTTGGCTTACAAGAGACGAAGTATTTATAAGAGCAGGTCTTAACGCGTGGCTCCTGATTGAGCACAATTCGCTTGGATGGAACGCTTCTCTGATTTGACGATTGATGAGAATCATCCTTATGTGATGCGTGCGATTTGGAAGGTGGCTTTGTATGAGGTACAAATAGGGTCCTGCTACGAGTATCACTTGATTCCTTGAACTGTTTATCCATGGCTCGAGTGACAGCATTATCTATCATTGCTTGCAAATCTGCACCAGCTACATTAATTTTTGTGGTATCATTGCTTTCCCTAGGATGACTGTTAACCTCTTCTGATTCAGACATGCTGAGACTTGATTGCTATAAAACAATTGACAATATTTTATTCAGAGGTAACTATGGAATCATCATTTTTTGATGGTTCATTAACCATGGTAACTATAACCCATATTGGTTAATTTATTTAGGATTTTCTTTATAATTTAACCCTAGTTATAAATCATTAAAGATATTAGAGTGGCACAAAAGGCCTAGTCACAAGGACAATTTTAAAAATTTAAGCCATGATCTTATAAGATCAAGGCATTAAGGTTTAAACATAGTTCTTCACCCTTTTCTTGACAGGGAGTCATAGACTACAACTGTCTTTTGTCTTATTGGACAATGAATATGGCCCGCATGCACTTTATCACTAATGGATATTTTAAATTTGGTTAGAATAAGGAACTAGAAGAATCCAATACAAGGATGACCAGTGTGATTTTATCGAATCACATTTGCCAGGAGTGTTAACATGTTTTCAGATGTTAACAAGGATTTGAATCTTAAAAAGGTTTTACCATCAGGGCCATGTCTAAAATGACATATGGGCTAGGTTATACCTTTAAGAATCCCTTTAATATTTTATTGGCAGATCAAATGTAAAATGGAATGATATTTTGATTTATAATATATTCATACATATAATGACAAATGAAATTTAAATTAAAACATCCATAAGTTAAAAGCAGTACATAATTGCCCTAAACGGGACTTTTAAATAAATAACATTGTTCTCGCAGGGACCGAAATAGAAAGATAAGTCTACGCAGGGACTAAGTACATAATTAAGATGTCCACACAGGGACTTAACTGAAAATAAAAATTACAAAACAAAATAAATAAGGAATTTTCAATAATCCCTCCTCCCGTACCTGTTGCTCCACCTTGTGTAACCGTTGAAGGATTTCCTGCTGCTGCAGTGGTTGGATCTGTGGCGGCTGCGGCGGTTGCTGCTGCGGAGGTTGAGGATGTGGCGGGTATTGATACCCATATGCTGGGTACCCAGTTTGGTATGAAGCTGCGAAGGGTCCCTTAGGGTGGAGAGCATTGTAGTTTGCCGCTTCGAGGTACGGGTTGACAACAGGGGTATTGTAGTAGTTGTAATCCGAATAAGCCTGATGTTCAAACGGGTTATACGCTGCTGCACCGGCGTAAGAAGGAATTGAGTTTTCATAACCCATGGGCGGTGGTGGTGCAACTGGAGTAGAGTGGACTTCAGAAGCTGGGTTTGAAGGCCCACCCATTTGCGGGTCTTCTATAGCGGCGGGTAGGGGCTGCCGCTGGAGTGTTGAGGGGTGCTGAAATGAAATCCCCTACGCACGGACATCCGTGCACTGGTTCTTCTTCGCCTCGATGGTTCAGGAGGCAGTTGCTGCTCTAACGGTGGCTGTAGTGGTGGCGTGACCGCCTCAAAATGTGGGTACTCGGAGGGGATCTGTTGGTGTGGTGGTGAGTAGCGGTGAGGGGGAGTATACTCCCACTTGTATGTAGCCCATCTTTCAACAAAGATGTCTGGGCCTCTGTAAGGCGAACCATGAAAGGATGATCCGCTAGATATTTCGATGGGATGCGTGGGCGTCCCTGTCGGTGGTAGCTCGGGATCTGGATCCTCGTCCATCTCCATATCCTGCATCTCAAGATAGTGGTCAGCTGGCCCCAAAGGGTTTGGACCCTCTAGTTCTTGCACCTGGTTCATCGGATTGAACCAGCTCTGGAAGTATGGGGTCGGGTCCTGGAAGGCACGGTGTGAACTCGACCGCTGCAACGGTATGAAGGAATGGTGCGAATTGCTATGCTCCTCGTCTTGATGAGGTCTGAATGAGTGATGATAAGACAGGGAGGAACTAAGGGAGACTGAGCGTCTCGCTGGCTCCAAATAAGTTCTCCAATCCTCATGGGGACTAGAGCTAAAGGTTGCCGAAGGTGTTCGCCGGTGGGATGGCCCGGCTTCATGATCATTCCCTGCAGTTATTGGTGCCTTTCCTCTTCCACCTCTACCTCTAAAACGTGGCGGCATTGTCTTTGTTCCTATCAAAACAAACAAAAGAAACCAACAAAAAGAAAACAATAAGATTAGGATTAGTCCTAAGTCATTTGACTAGACTCGAAAGTCAAGGAATGTGCAAACTGTGTCATTGAGATTAAACACAAAAGGCTAGTGTTTAATTCCCTCAATGTTGGCTCTGATACCAACCTGTCACACCCTGATATTTCCACGTATTACCGGTGGGCCCGGTGGGGAGTATCGTGACATAGTTGATATCATCATAGTCAATTAATCACAGTTTAATGCACAGCGGAAGTCTAAAAGTAATTTATTCAAACTGAGTTGAAAGTATAATAAAATATTACACAACAGATTGTAAGAGGATCCACAGGTGGATCTAAAACAGAAAGAAATATTGTTCAATAGATTTTAAGTATCAAAAGCTTGTAAGACTCTTTATTTGATACTAGGAGTAGCCAGCCCCTTACGCGTAGTACCTGCACTTAATCTTTTTGAAAAATACGTCAGTTTACACTGGTAAATACAATTAACTGACTCTTTTGAAAACATTTATAAAATTAGTTTGGATGCATAAGGCATAAAATCTTTTATAACTTGGGACAATTATTTAAAAATAATCTTGTATACAGATTTATATGTTTGTCATCCGTTCATTAGCCAAGGTTAGAAGTACCAGGTTAAGATTAATAGACACACCACTAATATAATCCCACGGCGAGTTATCCTCAACAAGTGGTTATATCTTTTAAATACGCAACTGTCAGGTGTATGCCTACACCCCGTGCTTAAGTCGTGGCCATTTCAAATGAATGAGCCGAGGATATCCAGGACACGATCATTAACCCCCCAAAGGCATTGCATCAAACAAAACAGATTAAAATGGGTTATCTCAATGATTTAACCACTAATCGATTAAATATTCAATACCCGACCAAGCGGTAATAATTTACCATATCCCAAGCCCGTATAAAGGAAAATAAGTTAAAAGTATTTACCTGAGATAAAATATAATTTTATTCTCAGCCATATATCAATCAGCAAGTACAAGTAGCTTTAATTGGGCTCCTAATTTGGAACGAAGGTTTTAATAACCTATTAGATTCCAAACGGGTCTTATTTGAGTCATAACTTAGACCGGTTAGTTTTAAAGAAAGGTTTACGGTTCAAAACGCAAGATTAAGTGAAGACCGGATTAGAATGTGATTTAGACCCAATAAGTATGAAGAATTGTATAAAATGGGTAAACTAACACACATTCTGGATTTTGAATTAAAAATGATAAGGTTTGACCCGTTTCGGTTAATTTTTGCAAACTAGTTACATAAATCGTACCGAACGCGAATACGCATGACGGGTAACCAAATGAGTCATGTACAGGTTCCATAAGTTATTATGCTTAAATTATGTTGTGATATCAGTATGCCCCAAACGAATTTAGAACCAATTTTAGCCCGTAAGAGTATTTTGGTCATTCTAAAGTTTATAAAAGAGGTTAAATAGAAATATGAGGTTCTGGTCTAAAAAATCAGTAAAAATATTTATTTTAACAAGTTATATCAGTAAGATATCATACATATGTGAATTTTATCATTTATGGCCAAACTATGCACCGTAGGGGCATTTTGGTCATTTCACATATGCTTTAAGGGTTAAATTTGGAAATCTGAGTTCAAAACTTGAACTTATTGTTAAAGAATAAAAATTTATCCGTAACATCAGTAGGTAATAAGTCTTAGGTGCCAAATATGGTTTTAAACCATACTATGCACCTAAATCGCATAAAAGTCGGTATTTGAGGATATTCGGGTTGAAAAAGGAAATCTCAGATTTTGATCAGTCTAAAGTGTTTGAAATATTTTGTTTAACATATGATATCAGTAGAAAAAGGTTTGGTATCAAAAGGTTATGTAAAACTCATTTTATCAATGAAAAGGGCAATTTCGTCAATACCGAATTTATTCTAGAACTGTATAAAATTAACCAGTATAAAATTTGACAAAAATTTACAAAAATCCCTAAATATTATATTATAACAGTGGGTAGCAAGTTTTGTGCCAAAAATTGGGTTTAAATGTGATTTATACTAAAAATAGCTTTCATTTTACGATATTTCGCATAACTTCTATTTTAGACCATAAACTGATGTCAAATTTTTAGGACATGCTTATAAATCAGTAATAAATGTTTTTGTCCTCTCACATTTTTTAAAATATCGTTTTTATATCAAAAGGGCATAATGGTCAACTTTTAAGCATTTAACGGAAACATGTAAATGATTCAGATTTCAAAGGAACCATAAAGTATAATCTCAGAGGGTTATACTCATATGTAATATGGTCCTAAAAGAACCCTAAGGCATATCTAATTTAAGCTAAATCGGGTCAGAACTGAAAGTCAAAGCAAAAGTCTACTTTCGCGACTTTCGGTTGCGAACCGAGCCTAAACTCAGAATTCTCGGGTTGAACATGCCTAGACATGTTCTTATATTATTTACCAAGTTATTTAAGTGTTAAAACATGATCCATAACTTCAGCATTATTAGTTATGAATTATTTTGCAAAAACTGTCCCATTTGACTTTTTGTTAATAAGTTTGACCTGACAATTGACTGAGATAACGTGATAATTTGAAGGTGTCCTTTTAAGGGTTTAACACCTAGATAATTACCAACACATAGCAACTTTCAATTCGAATAATGGGTGGACCGTTAGTGATTAATCACCAAGTCAAAGCTTAATTACGATATCTTTGACTTTCGGTCATTAAGCTAATAAAACTTTAACTAAGGAAGCTTAGAACACTTACTAGAGTCCTTACCACGAATTTAGAACTGAAGAAAACTTCCTTGAACACCAGGAGGCTCCAGAGAGTGAGCTTGAGTGAAATTCTTTCAAGTGTGCAAGAACAAGTGCAACAATGTGAGTATATATAGAACTTTGGGAGCTCTAGGATCAATCCATTTGTACCTATGTAACAACCCGCACTTTCGTGCGTTGTTACTACTCGTTATACTCGTTACGTCTAGCACCAGAGATTCGAATCATAATGTAACTATATCGCATACATCGCTATATCGAAACATTTTCGCATATTATCAGATATTTTGTCACTATCACATCACATTGCACTTGCTGACAACCACGAAGATGTCAAGTGAGGACCAATTCTACCCTCCTTGATAGCCGTGATGTGTAGCAAGGCAACTCACTACTCAAAACGCACATTAACGTTCACGATAACATTGAAAGAGGACCTATTCTACCCTCCTCAATGACCGTGAAGCGTCGCAAAGTAATCGCATACTCGAAACTAAACCCGGTTATTGTATCGCAACTTTGAATAATTAAATATATAATATGGATACGTAAATACGGCCCCTTGTGATTGAATATATATATATATATATATATATATATATATATATATATATATATATATATATATAAATATATATATATATATATATATATGGAGGGGCTCATGCGAGAACCACCCTTATTGTGAGAACCTTGAGAACCAATGTGAACACAACCTAAAATAGCTAAAAAAACCTAAAAAATACCTAAAAAAACCTAAACCCCACCCCCCCCCCCCCCCAAAAAAAAAAAAACCTAACCCCCCCCCCCCAAAAAAAAAACCTAACCCCCCCCCCCCCCCAAGCTAAAAAAAACCTTAAAAAACCTAAAAAAAACCTAACCCCACCCCCCTCCCCAAAAAACTAAACCCCCCCCCCCCCCCCAAGCTAAAATGCTAAAAACTAAACCCCCCAAAAACCTAAAAAAAATCTAAAAAAATCTAAAAAAAATCAAAAAACATTTTTTTGATTTTTTTAATATTTTTTAGGTTAAAATCGCTACTTTTCGAAGCAATTTTTTTTTTTTTGTTTTTTAAAAAAAAAAATTTTTAAAAAATATTTTTTTTTTGGTTCGAAAAGTAGCGATTTTAACCTAAAAAATATTTAAAAAATCAAAAAAAAAATTTTTGTGTGATTTTTAGCTATTTTTAGGCATTTTTGGTGTGTTCAAATTGGTTCTCGCGGTTCTCACAATAAGAGGTGGTTCTCGCATGATCTTCTCCCTACATATATATATATATATATATATTTATATATATAATAATTAAATATAGGAAACGCGTACCCAAAACTATCGCAACGCTCAAAACGATGAAATTCTCCGCACCAAAGATCCAACCGGAATGGCTATCCGAACGGATAGGCCATCCGAACGGATTGCCATCCGAACGGATAGGCCATCCGACCCAGATCCCCTCATCACCTCCACTCGCCCCTCTTGCCTATAAATAGCTTGTCACTTCACTTGAACAGTGATGTGACAGCTCCCACTCGACCAACATGCTCTTGGAACCTTTTGCTCTCGATTTCTCGCAATTCCGGTAAGATCTCAATCTAAATCTTGTATTTCTATGATCTACACTCAATTCTACACCTTTCTATCTTTTAAAACTCAACCTTTAACCGTGAAATCTACTGATTTGAGATGTTTAAAGATGATGTCATCAAGAGTTCATATGAACTTCAAAGTGTGACCTCATTTCATCATGAACAACTCAGATCTGGGTGATTTCCACATGATTTTATAACAATCTCACCTAAAATCTATGTATCTAATCAAAGTATTGTGCGATTTCGGGTTAAACATAGAAAAACCGTCAAGAACGGCCAGATCTGATGGAACGGGGTGGTTCCCGGCCGTCAGAACGGGTCAGAACTGATGAAATTTCATTTGTTTAACACGATGTTACACCATTTCGGTAAAACCACCTGTAATCTTTCCAAAAGCCATCTATTTGATCAAGACATTGGAACAGATTACTGTCATCCGACCGGATGAGGTTATCCGACCGGATAGGTCATCCGTCCAGATCAGGTTATCCGACCGGATAAGGATATCCGACCGTATAGGTCATCCTTCCGGATCAGGTTATCCGACCGGATAAGGATATCCGACCGGATAGGTCATCCGCCCGTATCAGGTTATCCGACCGGATAGGTCACCCGTCCAAATAAGGTCCTCCGTCCGGATAGGGTTATCCGACCGGATAAGGTTACCCAACCGGATTGGTCATCCGTCCGGATCAGGTTATCCGACTCCGTATCATCAGCCCGGTCAGACCATTAATGCTGTCCGACCGGACAGACCATTCGGTTAAGCCATCCGACCGGATCGATAACCGACCGGATTGCCATTAAGCCGATTACTTGACTCTTCGCGTTTAGCACGCCGTGCATCGCTTACGATATCATTCTATGTTTAGGCTAATTCAAACGTACTCTCAACCGATCCAATCAAGTTGTGTCTCGCTGAATACGAACTGTGAGTATACTCGAACCCCTTTTTAATAACATTTTTGGGTGTAACATACGTTCCTAATAAATTGAGCTTATCAAACGAATTATTCAACCAATCTATTTATCACACGCGAATAACTGTTATGCATATTTACACGTGATGCTAGTTACATATGTGTTAGGACTTGAACTTGCGAGGTCCCGCCTTAACTAGTATAGTACTATAGCACCCGACGGGGTCTAGTTAGGATGAATAGCAATCGCAATCGCAGCTCGAGTGACTTAGCTGGTAGTATCTGTCTTTTTGCATGTATGTCAAGGTATCTCGTTTATGTATTTGGTAATTCGCAACACTTTTATCTATTTTATTTTATCGCTACACTATCAAACTTGTATACTCGCCAATACTTTTGTATTGACGTTGTTTTAACGTATGTTGCAGGTTAGATCACTATCTACATCAAATCAAGCTAGGACGTCTAGAAACTCGCCTAAAATCTAGGTTATCAGATTTGTATTGTTCGAGAGGACAAGAAATCTATGATAACTTATGTGATTGTATTATTTGTTAGTATGGGATAACGAATGTAATAAATATTATCGCAATATAGTTGTTATGGATTCTCTTGAGCAATCTGATTCGCCCAGTGCCGCGCCCCGATGATTCCGCCATCGGTTGGGGTGTGACAGATTGGTATTAGAGCCATAACTATAGGGAATTAGGCAAGACTCGACCTAGTCTGGGTCAACGTCTTAGAGATTGACCTAGTCTATTGTCTAAGTACCAATTGGCCGACTCGTACGAACCCAGTAGGGTTTGTATTGGGCCTACTTGATACTCTTGATCGAAGTTGCTAAAAACTACCACTTTGTGTGAACACCGCATACTACAATTTCATGCGAAGAGCCTTTCCTGAGACTTGAATGTTACCTTGCCTTTCCTAAGGCTGACACAACACACATGTTTTCGAATATACTCGAATATCACAACCGAGTGATCCATTCGAGACCAGGTGTGAAAACCAAGAACTCTCGATAGGATTGCTCACCCAGCGCATTTTTCTAGCACGAGAACCTTTCGTTGAGTTAGGAGTGACATCCATATCTCGACAAGGGCCTCCATTTCGAAATTCTAGTGGAACTCTCAGATTTATTCGATGAGCATAACCACAATTGGGAACAAAGCTGATTAGTCAGGGGTGAAACCCGTACCTTAATAAATCGTTCCACTCTCTAAAATAGTTTCGAAAAGCTCTCACCAAGGACTCAACCGTAATAATGACACGAGCCACGCGATGACTAGGAAGACGAATGCCGTGAGCTGCATCCCAGTGGAAGCATAACTCTTCTAGGTTAACGCGTGTGCACGAACTTGTTGGGTATAGTTGGGTTACCTTGGATAGTCGACCCCTAAACACCTGAGGCACTCCGATTATTTTACTAAGCCTACGACTCGCCAGTTTTACGCTTTGATGAACTTACTTACACTTTATGTGTTTATTTTACGATTTATCAATTTTCGCTCCCTGTTTTACAAAACGCACAACTCGCACAGCCACCGTAATCTAAAACGAAGAACGAATGTTCGCAACGAACCTAATGTCTAAATTACTCGCTTATACTCTCGCTCTCTCTCCCTCTCATCGCGTCCTCGCGTATTCTACACCGATGTGTATGTGTGTAAGTATAAACTATAACTATCTATATCTAAATACAAACAAAGCATTATGTGAGAACCTAGGGATTTCGTGTCTCCTATGTGGCTCCTATGTGAAATCTAATATATTACACGCTACAAGTTTTGATCGCCCTCAATCGCATCGCAAACTCAAAAATCATTATGAATCGAATCTCATTCCAAATCTCTCTCTGTCTAGATGCCTTCCCACAACTCTACCTCGAGACGAACAACTAGGAGAAGAGTCAAACGAAGCGCCGATAAGAGGATTGCCTCGCTAGTGGCTAAGGAAGTGGCCAAAGTCCTTCCTTAAATTGTCGCTCAAGTGCACTCTCTCAGCCACTCTCGAACCACAGAAGACGTCAAGACGGAAGCGCCGCAATCTGCTTTTCTCTACAAACACTTCAAAGCCTGTGATCCGATGGAATTCACGGGTGAAGGAGGTGTGACCCAATTACTCCAGTGGTTCGATTCTATCGATGTTACCCTTCGTCAAAGTGGGTGTCCCGATAGTTTTCGTACTACTTGCGCAACCGAAGTATTTCAATCACGAGCACTCGACTGGTGGACCGCCGAACGCAACAAACGTGGAATCTCCGCAGCTTACGCTCTCTCTTGGGATGAGCTGAAAGAGCTCATGAAGAAAGAGTACTGTCCTCCTCACGAAGTTCAGAAGCTAGAAATTGAATTTTGGGAAATCAAACAAGACGGAAGTGACAATGCTGGCTACACCACAAGGTTCAAACAGCTTAGCGTAATATGCCCAAGTCAAGTCAACACTTCAGAAAAAGCCATCCCAAAGTACATTCGCGGCTTGCCTGAGTATGTGGGTGATTTTGTTGAAGCTGCAAGATCTGCTACCATCGAAGAAACCTACCGTTTGGCCGCAGAGATCAACGAACGTTTCTTGGACGGATTCTTCTCCAAGAACCCTGTCAAACAAGCTCATCAAGCAATCATCATCAATTCTTCTGACGATTCTTCCAGCGAATCTACCAACGATTCTTCTGAAGATTCCTCCGATGATGTCTCCAGTGAATCATCAGACGAGCCCGCCAACAACCCTGTATTATCTCAGGAAACTCAGCCCAGCCGTAAACGAAAGACCATGAGCCCAGACTCTTCAACAACTGGACAGTCGCAAACATAACCACTCCGAGCCGCTCCAGTTCAATTGAAACGCACCTACAATGGGTCTCATCCCCTGTGTCTCACGTGTACGTATCATCACCCGCCAGAAGCTAACTGCCGCTACAGCGCAAATTGCAACTGGTATGGTCATCTTACGCAGCACTGTCGCACGGGACCGCAACCTTGAGGAAATTCAGCAGCAATCGCAGTCCCGCAGAAGCCCTCCATAGCAACGTCATTTTACTTCTAATGTTGTTGTAATAATACGACTTATCGCCGTCAATTTCTTTTATGTGTGGAACTTACTTTATCTATCGTCGCATGTGGATTCTACTTCTCTCTTATACTCGCACACAATCTTAATGCTAGCACTATGTACTATATAATGTATTTTACCCTTATTATGCGTTCTTGAGATAAGGTACGATAAACGTGCAAGAATCAGATTAATCACGGGTGCACACGGGATTATTTTGATTAGTGCACGGAGATCGTAGTGGGTATTCAATGATGCCTTAATGTTCAGGGCATGGTTAAGCGTGGTGGATACGCCGCTGGTACTTCCTATATATAAGCGTCTTGACCATGTCTGATGAAGTGTGACATCTATTCACGGAACGAAGGCGTATGGTTGAAACATGATGGTGCTTCGCCATGCTAACCGGAGTTTTGTGAAGAAAGTGCCATGTGGAGTTTGAACGTAGACCTATTATACTATTGTGGTTATTTTCTACACACTAAACTATACTACATCGCAAGGCGTAACAATCTCAATCGCAACTCAAAGCGTGTAATCGCTAGACTTTTCGTAAGTCAACACGCTCACAATCGCATTATCGCTAGAATCTCTCTCGCAAATCACAATTAGTCTATTATGTGTCTCATGCTATCGCATATTGTGCGTATCTCGCAATCTTTACCACTGATTATCGCTTGTTGTGAGAATCGCTATCGCTTTAGTGTGTCTTCGCTATGTGTGGGTGCGTCACGTGTTATGCATCGCTTATTACGCGTGTATCACTCTATCGCTTACCGCTATTGTGTATCACTTACTGAGAATCGCGCATCGTGAATCGCTTGACGAGCATCGTACATCACTCGCCGCTTTTCGCCGTAACGCTTCTCGCACATATCCCATCGCTTCGATATTTTCATCGCTTATCGCCATCGCTATTTGTGTTATCTATGTTATCTGCGTTATGTTAGCACTCATGACCTTGCTTCACGAGACGAAACTAATAGGGTTAAGACATGGTGGCGTCTTAGCCGTATCAGCAGACTTTCATGGAAAAAGGCCATGTGGGCTAGCGTTAGTCTAAAAATTGTGGTGTTATTAAATCTAATCGAATCGCATGTCTCCATCCCTTGCAATGCATCGACTGTCGCTTATCACTCAACGGTTGCCGCTATCATTTCACTTATCGTCGCCGCTTTCGCTTAGTGTATTATTTTGTGTTATCAATCGATTAATTACCTCACTTGTATCGCTGAACTGAGTTCGAAAATGACTTCATCGCTCAGTTCTCCCTTCCAAGACTTAATCCTACCCTTATCGTTTGGATCAAGTTCTCGCAATTCTGTCTGTACTATGTCGACACGGATGACACCGCCTCGCGAGACGAAAGCCATATGAATAAAACATGGTGGATACGCCGCTGGTACTTCCTATATATAGGTGTTTTAGCCATATTGTAGAACTTTCGTGGGAAAGTGCCATGCAGGGCCGACCTTAAATTTAAATTTAAATTTTTGGTATAATTAGAAAATTTTAAAACTGACCTTTTCTTGCAAAACTTTTTTTAAAAAAACTAATCAAAACCTTTGTACAAAACAAGATTTTCTTGAGACACTGGTGTGACAATCGACTCAAGTCAACGCCGTGTGGCGAGAAAGTTTCGTAAGACGAGTTTTAATCACCTTAAAATCTTTTAGTAACCTAACAAAACCCTTCTCATAGCGCTGGTGTGAACATCGCTACAGTTAATGCCGCATCGTGAGAAGATTTTCGTGAACAAGTTTTTCCAAATTAATCGAATTTTCGAAAATTCAAAACGCCTTGGAATCGCATTCTTGTGTGTTACCGCCCTTAATCATACGAATCGCTTCAACCCGTCGCTCTCGCTTAGTCTTCGCAAAGCTCTCGCGCGTTAATTCTCTATCGATCGCTCGCTATCTCGTCGCTTTTAATCGCTACTCTCATTCGCATCAACTCTCGTGACCCTCCTTGTGGATTAATTTCGGGACAAAATTTCCTAAAGCAGGGGAGACTGTAACAACCCGCACTTTCGTGCGTTGTTACTACGCGTTATACTCGTTACGCCTAGCACCAGAGATTCGAATCATAATGTAACTATATTGCATACATCGCTATATCGAAACATTTTCGCATATTATCGCATATTTTATCACTATCACATCACATTGCACTTGCTGACACCCACGAAGATGTCAAGTGAGGACCAATTCTACCCTCCTTGATAGCCGTGATGTGTCACAGGGCAACTCACTACTCAAAACGCACATTAACATTCACGATAACATTGAAAGAGGACCTATTCTACCCTCCTCAATGACCGTGAAGCGTCGCAAAGTAATCGCATACTCGAAACTAAACCCGGTTATTGTATCGCAACTTTGAATAATTAAATATATAATATTGATACGTAAATGCGGCCCCTTGTGATTAAATATATATATAATAATAATAATAATAATAATAATTAAATATAGGAAACGCGTACCCAAAACTATCGCAACGCTCGAAACGATGAAATTCTCCGCACCGAAGATCCAACCGGAATGGCTATCCGAACGGAGAGGCCATCCGACCCAGATCCCCTCATCACCTCCACTCTCCCCTCTTGCCTATAAATAGCCTGTCACTTCACTTGAAAAGTGATATGACAACTCCCACTCGACCAACACGCTCTTGGACCCTTTTTTCTCTCGATTTCTCGCGATTCCGGTAAGATCTCAATCTAAATCTTGTACTTCTATGATCTACACTCAATTCTACACCTTTCTATCTTTTAAAACTCAACTTTTAACCGTGAAATCTACTGATTTGAGGTGTTTAAAGATGATGTCATCAAGAGTTCATATGAACTTCAAAGTGTGACCTCATTTCACCTTGAACAACTCAGATCTGGGTGATTTCCACATGATTTTAAAACAATCTCACATAGAATCTATGTATCTAATCAAAGTATTGTGCGATTTTGGGTTAAACATAGAAAACCCGTCAAGAACGGCCAGATCTGATGGAACGGGGTGGTTCCCGGCCGTCAGAACAGGTCGGAACTGATGAAATTTCATTTGTTTAACACGATGTCACACCATTTCGGTAAAACCACCTGTAATCTTTCCAAAAACCATCTATTTGATCAAGACATTGGAACAGATTACTGTCATCCGACCGGATGAGGTTATCCGACCGGATAGGTTATTCGTCCGGATCAGGTTATCCGACCGGATAAGGATATCCTACCGGATAGGTCATCCGTCCGGATCAGGTTATCCGACCGGATAAGGATATCCGACCGGATAGGTCATCCGCCTGTATCAGGTTATCCGACCGGAACGGTCACACGTCCGGATAAGGTCCTCCGTCCGGATAGGGTTATCCGACCGGATAAGGTTACCCGACCGGATAGGTCATCCGTCCGGATCAGGTTATCCGACTCCGTATCATCAGCCCGGTCAGACCATTAATGCTGTCTGACCGGACAGACCATTCGGTTAAGCCATCCGACCGGATCGATAACCGACCGGATTGCCATTAAGCCGATTACTCGACTCTTCGCGTTTAGCACGCCGTACATCGCTTAGGATATTATTCTATGTTTAGGCTAATTCAGACGTACTCTCAACCGATCCAATCAAGTCGTGTCTCGCTGAATACGCACTGTGAGAATACTCGAACCCCTTTTGAATCGCATTTTTGGGTGTAACATACCTTCCTAATATATCGAACTTATCAAACGAATTATTCAACCAATCTATTTATCACACGCGAATAACTGTTATGCATATTTACACGTGATGCTAGTTACATATGTGTTAGGACTTGTACTCGCGAGGTCCCGCCTTAACTAGTATAGTACTATAGCACCCTACGGGGTCTAGTTAGGATGAATAGCAATCGCAATCGCTGCTCGAGTGACTTAGCTGGTAGTATCTGTCTTTTTGCATGTATGTCAAGGTATCTCGTTTATGTATTTGGTAATTCGCAACACTTTTATCTATTTTATTTTATCGCTACACTATCAAACTTGTATACTTGCCAATACTTTTGTATTGACATTGTTTTAATGTATGTTGCAGGTTAGATCGCTATCTACATCAAATCGAGCTAGGAAGTCTCGAAACTCGCCTAAAATCTAGGTTGTCGGATTTGTATTGTTCGAGAGGACAAGAAATCTATGATAACTTATGTGATTGTATTATTTGTTAGTATGGGATAACGAATGTAATAAATATTATCGCAATATAGTTGTTATTGATTCTCTTGAGCTATCTGATTCGCCTAGTGTGGCGCCCTGATCATTCCGCCATCGGTTGGGGTGTGACAACCTAGGAGGTAATTCAGATGATCCCAAGTGTCCCTAGGGCAGTAAAAACCAGTTGCTCAGACCCTGGTATCGAAAACAGCCATGCAATGGCGGTGGAACAGGCTGCAACATGCAGCTGTCCCTTTTTTGGTCGCTAGAACCTTCTACGCGGCCCGCGTAAGAGATGGAAAAGGCCTACGCGGCCCGTGACGATGGGTAATTCCGGTAAAAAGTTTCCAAACTTTGCAATTTCAGTCCCTGGTCCAATTTAAGTTTATTTAACTTTCTTTTATTGCACTTTTGACCCCCATAGTTAACTTTTAAGAGTCTTGGGTCACAACTTAACTCCGTTAAGCTCCCGGTTGGTTGTGATATCACCCGAAAAGTCTTGTTTTCATCGAAAATCCATGAAATTACTATCCAATAATCTTGAGAGTAAAATATACAAATATTACAATGCTTTCGGGATCGTTAAAAGATCACTCAGAGGTAACATTTAACATGTTGACACTTTTAACCCCTATGCTTCGTAGAATCCTTAATTTAAGCACAAACGACTTTCTATGTCCGATAATTTATTCATTAAAGAATGCGAATGTCGTGTGAGGTCAATCTGAGGCATAAGATTGGCATGTTGACACTTTGGATCCTTTTACTTACATATTTACATTGTTTCACAATTTTAGTCCCTCCAGATCAATTCATTACACATTTAACCTTCATGGCACGTGTCTTTATTACATTGGGCGTGATTTTGCGAGGTGTTACAATCTTATATATGGTATCTTTTTTTTATTTCTATTTATTCCATTTTGTGTAGGCATTTGGACTTGATTTACATCAAGGTAATGTTTCAAAATGATTTCTTCAACATTAATAGTAGATTTAATATTTGATTTTTACCGGTAACTGTTTCTCTTGTGGGTACACAATTGTCGAAATCGGGGAGAGGATATTAATGGATCAAGGGACAAGCTTCGTTATCGGAGAAATTGATGTCATTGGACCTACAGTTTCACTAATGCTTGTAAGTTCATTTTGGTACTTGATGTGGGGTAAAATACGCATATTTGTCCCGTGTAAAGTGTATAATTTTTGTATATGTTTTATTTATTTTTATTTAGTTTTTAGTGTATATCATATTGTTTTGTGTTTTGGCAGGTCCTGGTGCAAATGAAGCGAAAAGGAATAATAAATAAATAACCAGCCAGTTGAGTAGAATGGGGCGCCAGTGACTGAATTAAAATTACCGCATGAAGTTTGGGCTGCTAAGATACCCGTCAGACGAGAAGGCATACGCAAGGCCCAAATTGTGAACAATGTGTTTGAATAAAAAAAATCCAATACCTAAACAAAGAAATATAAGTGGACGTGAATTGGCAATTTATTTATATTTGAAACATTAAAGGCTGCCATATTATACATATACTTTGGGACGAAATCATTACCTTGGGGGGATTCCTAGAATTCTAAAGGAGTGGACGGCAATTAACAGCAATAACAGAAGAGGCGGTTGCCTTATTGATAATTATCTTTGGATTGGGCGATACAATACTAACTGGGCCAAGCCCATTTATTTGGCGGTGCACTAAAACATCAAATAGAGATCAGAATCTGGAGGCGAACATAGTCAACATCAGACGTAACAACATAACACATCAATTACGAATTTTGGAGTTTTTATACGAGTTCAGAGGCTGTTCTAAGGAGTTTTAAAGGTTCGGGAAGTCTAGGAATCATCTGAGATCGTTCGGGAGCATTCGGGATCGAAGTTTACGGGTTCTTTAATCTTGTCTCTTCGTTTGTCGTTTGTTTTTGATTGTTTGATGATGAATTCAGATTTGATTATGATTTGTGACTTGTTTTCGAATATGATTATCGGCTAGAAACCTTTACTACCTAGGCTATGATGAATGTTTAACAAAGTTTGGATCTTTATTTGATTTTAGCGTGGTTGTGGATCTTTCTTGTATTGTAAAAGCTTTGGATTTCTAACTTGGTGCGTATGTGTGCTTGTGATTATTTTATTATTGTTTGTTGCTTCGTTCGAATCTTGGTGACGGTCTTTATCACGGAATAGTTTCGGGCTAGGGTTCTTGATTTAGGTGACTGTCTATATCACATAATAGATCATTAATCCTTTAGGGTGAAATCGCGTAAGTAACCTTAGAAGTAATATTCGGTAATCTAATAAAATCAAGTGTGCTGCTAGACTCGTCGCGGAAAGGCTCGAGGATATTAATAGGTCTAGGTTTGGTTATAAGTCCTTAACATTCCATAGCTTATTAAACCAAGATTAGAACCCATTGTCGCTTTAGACGTTCGCGCGGCAAAGTAGAGCGTCTTATATAGGCACTTTCAAGAAACTAGAGGACGGAAAAGAAATCTAGCAAACCGGTAAGCGTAACAGCCTAGGTAGTGCCACAAGAATCGCCTTGAGAGTGTTCGAGGGGCTTAGTGGTGTCTTAATAGGTTTAGTATCTAAAGATCCCGGTTCCACACCACAAAATCATCGAATAGAGATCCAATCCAAGTTAAACAGGAGTCTAGCCTAGGTAGCTTTCATCATCTCTTGAGTTCAGTCGTCGTTCGAGTTTGCGTCTAGTTCGTCTAGTTTAGTTAGTATTTATTATTTGCATTTTTAGGATTTTTAGAAACCCCCCCATCAATAAACATTTAGTTAAGTCGAGTCAATTTAAGTCTAGACAGAGTCTTAGCGTAATCAGTAGAGTCTCTTGGGTTCGATACTCGGACTTCCTTAGGCTATACTACACTCGATCGGTACACTTGCCGGTTGTGTGTTTTAGGGTTTAGAGAGTCTTAGTCTTATAAATTTAAAACTTAGAGAGTCTAGATTTAGGGTAATTTTAGTTGTTTTAGTTGACCCGTTTCGAGCACATCAAGTTTTTGGCGCCGTTGCCGGGGATTCTTGCCGATTGCGTTGATTTCTTTGTTTGGACTTATTTGACATCATACGTGCTATTTGTGTTAGTTGAGTCGTAGGAGTCTAAAAATTATAAAAAAATCCAAAAATATTTGCTTTAGTGTCTTTTCTAGGTTAGTGAGTCGTTGTTAGAGTCTTTTCGTAGTTCGTCTTTGGTGGATGCCCCATACGCGTTCACAGGGACCGCCGCCACCTTTGTTCACAGTCAAGTCTTCTGAGTCGTCTTCTTCGTCTTCTTCAGTTCCACATTCCACCCCCGCTTTCGATTTCACACCGAAGCCCTCACCTCACGTTTCACCACACGTTTCCCCACCACCCTCCCGTTCTCGTACACCTAGTCCTCCACCCGTAGTTCTAATGGCGAACCGCACAGTTTACCAGCAGGCTACCACCGGTTTCACCGGTGCCACTTCACCCATCACCCTTCCGAACATCGCGAATGATGGGTCCTGGCAGATTCCTTCCTACATCATGACCGCCATTACCAATTCTTCCCAGTTCCATGGTCGTGACGACGAGGATGCACCCGCCCACATCAATCGCATCACTCGTCTTTGTGGCACCTACTCCATAGAGGGTGTCAATCCTGTTGCTAGGTACTTACAGGTCTTCCCCTTTTCTCTCGCTGGACGCGCAGCTGTCTGGTTCGATTCTCAGCCCGCAGGCACTTTCACTACTTGGGCTGGTCTTCGCGATGCATTCTTAGCCAAGTATTTTCCGCCAGCCAAGGCGTCTCGCCTTCGTGATCAGATTCACTCTTTCCGTATGGAGCCTGATGAGCCATACCACTTAGCTTGGGAGCGTTTCCAGACGCTTCTTTCTCGTTGTTCACAGCATGGTTTGTCCGACTGGGCGTTAGTTGAGAAGTTTTACAATGGTCTTACTCCTGAGATTAGAGCACGATTTGATACTTCAGCAGGAGGGCAGCTTATGGGAAAGAAGACAGTTACTGAGTGTAATGATTTGTTTGAGAGCTTTGCACATTCTGATATGGATTACAGCACTACTGGCAGGACTTCCATTCCTGTTACTACCACCTCGGCCGGTCGAGGGGTAAACCAAGTTAGCTTGGGTACATCGGTAGCTGCTATAGTCGAGAGTGTGAAGCAAGACTTGAGGCAAGAGATAAGGCGAGAGATAGATGAGATAAAGAAGAAGGTTGATAGGTGTGAGTTTTGTAGGGGAGGTCACGACACACTTGATTGTCCCACACTTACGTTAGAGCAGGTAGAGTATATAGCAGGCCAGTCCAGGGGTCAGTTTGGTAGTAATAATAGTTTTAACCCTGGCTGGCAGCATAGTAGTAGTGGTAGTTTTCGCCCTTCTGGCAATCCCCCTGGTTTTCCATCTGGTCAGTATCAAAATAGGGGACCGGGTCTTTATACGAGTAGTGGTTTAGGTTCGAGTGGTCAGTTTGCGATTGGAGGGTCGAATCAGGAGAGTCAAGATAGTCATAAGGCTTTACAGGGTAGTTTGAGTAGGTTAGAGGAGATGATGGCTCAGATGATGACGCATACTCAGATTGCAGCTAAGAATCAGGAGCAGATTAATCAGAGACATGAACTTCAGCTTAAAAATCAAGAGTCCACTCTTCTAGATCTTCAGAGAACAGTAGGGGATATAGCTAGGCAGTTGAAAGAGTCTCCTTCTGGTCAGTATTCAGGTACTACTCACCCAGTCCACCATTCTGTGAAAGCAATTACTACTCGTAGTGGGTTGAGTCTAGGAGAGGTTGTGAGAGAGAGAGTAGAGGAAGGAGAAGATGATGATGTAGATGAGGTGATTGAGATGGAGGCTCCAGGCAAGGTGCAACATAGGTTAGACCCAGCAAGTACCGCACACGCCGAGAAGCCTCAAGTAGAGAAGAAAGAGGAGAAGCAGCCGAAGAAGGTTCGGCCATCACCGCGAGTGATTGATATTTCTCGTCTTCCGTTTCCCGCTCGTGCTAGGCAGCATATATATGCTAGGGAGTATGAGAAGTTTCTAGAGATGTTCACCCAGCTGAAGGTGAATCTTCCGTTCATTGATGCGTTGAGATCCATGCCTAAATACGCCAAGTTCCTTAAGGATTTTCTCAAGCATAAGGGTAAGGTAGGTGAGAGTTCTAGTAATTCATTGAGTGGAGAGTGTTCTGCTGTGCTCCTAAATAAACTTCCTGAGAAACTCACTGATCCAGGCATTTTCACGATTCCTTGCTTGTTTGGTGGTGATGTTAAAAACCACGCGTTAGCTGACCTAGGTGCTAGTATTAATTTGATGCCATATTCATTTTACGAAAAACTAGGCCTTGGTGATTTGAAGCCAACTAGGATGACTCTCTCGTTAGCAGATAAGTCAGTTAAGTATCCTAGGGGGATAGTAGAGAATTTGTTGGTGAAAGTTGATAGGTTTGTGTTTCCGGCCGATTTTGTAGTGTTAGATATGGAGGCCGATGATAGAGTACCGTTGATTTTAGGGCGCCCGTTCCTGAATACGGCTAAAGCGGTTATAGATGTCTTCTTAGGCACGATTACACTTAGAGCGGAGGATGAGTCGGTAGTTTTTAAGGTAAATAATGCGAGAGGGCCTAGTGAGAGCGTGGAGGCGATCGAGTCGGTGAAGGAGAGTGAGAAGGTTGAGAGAGATGAGAAAAAAGTAGTGAGTGAGCCGAGTCTAGAAAAGGTGTTAAAACCCAAGTGTGGGGATCCACCTGATAGGAGAGTAGAGGAGTTGGAAGAGAGATTGTCTAGGTTGGAGTCTAAGGTAGAGATACTGAGTCAGGCTCAGTGTGGGGATAGGTTTCGGGATGATATGTTTAGATTTAAACCGCCCGATGACGATTTGAGAGAGTATGAGAGAGATGGAAGGGATACGAGCGATGATAGGAATGATAGTGCTATAGCCCGTAAGGTGCGGGCAATGCTAGAGGGTGAGCCCCGCATGTATGATCCTCCGTGAGTGCGTGAATAGTTGTGAACTACTTGTAGAGTTTGTATATTGAGTCATTGTTCGCGTCGTGTCGTTAGTTAGAGTTTTAGTATCGTTGCGTCATTTTTAGTGGTTTATGTGTTTTTTTTGCGTCATTTGTCGTAGTGTCGTGTTTTTGCGTCTTTTATGTGTTTTGTCAAGTGTTTTGCAGGTTGCATCACCTTCACGTGGCCGAGATCGAAGTTCGAATATCATCACAGGTTTGCTGAACGTTAAAACCGACAAAATACGAGCAGGGGCAGTTCGGGAATAAATAAAAAATGAATTCTGCACAATTCTGTTGCTGCTGCGAGTTACTGCTATTATCTGTTCTCAGGCGGCCCGCGTGGACTTAGGTCTTCTTTTAAGCGGGCCGCGCGGGATCTCAGAAGTTTTAACGGTTGATTAAGTTAAAGCGGCCCGCCTCATATTATCACATTTCTCATGCGGGCCGCGAGCCCATTACAGTCGACGATGGGTCGGTCAGGCCCAATCGGTTCTGCTCTTGGTCCATGTTCCATATTCACATTCATCCATTTATCATCACCATTGTTCGGGTTGGTTCGGGTCGACGTTCAGGTATGTTTCCTGTATTTGTTGTTGTTGTTGTATTTGAGTCGATTGTTTCTGGGTTTATTTCAATCTTAAGTGTGGGGAAATGGGTTGCGTATTTTTAAGGCGTTAAATTGTGATTTTTCACTAAATTTTCAACCCATTTTCCGTTGCATCCACACTTGGTTAGGTATGGCACTCGGAGGAGGTAAGATGGAAATTCGGTGGTGTATTTTAAGTCTTTTATTTTGTACCATGAGTCTAAGTTAGTAGTTTTTGAGTCTTTTTGTGTTTCGAGTCGGTATTGCTTTGGTATTTTGCTTGTTTTTGTTGATGCAGGTTCGAATATGTACCACCCGTACTCAATCTCCATTCGGGTGAGTTTGGAGCTATTTATTCAAATTTCGGGCATTTATCAAGCATGTCAGTGGAGTCAAGCCGATCGCGAATGAAATGCTATACGATCGAGCTGGATTGGACGAGATTTTGGAGCTTACGCGTTATAAAACCAGCTAAGTCCTTTCCAATTTGCCCTTTATTTTTTATTTTTTATTTATTTTTAGTTTTTTGAGTCGGTTTCCATCCTACATTGAGGGCAATGTAGAGTTTAAGTGTGGGGATGAGAACTATCGTTTAGTGTCATTAGTTAGTGTGTCTTGAGTCATAAAAAAATTAAATAAAAAAAAATCGAAAAATACAAAAAAATTAAAAAATCGAAAAATTCAAAAAAAAAAAAAAAAATTAAAAAAATTAGAAAATGTCTTTTGAAATAAGAAGTTTGCAAAATAAAAATGGAAAATGATAGAAAGTTGGGTTTTTGTTCGGGTTCAAATAATGATAATATGAGATAAAATAATCGTGCTTGTGTCTAGTTTGGGATGCGCGGGTAGGCTCGGTTCGGTTCTGGGTTCCTTTGATTTAAAATATACCTAATTGTCGGTCTACTAGTGGGTTCTCATCTAGGGAGAGTGGGGAAATTGAAACCGCCAAAAATAGTATAAGGGATGCCGTTATAAGCTAAGATAGTTAGAGTTTTTTGTCATATCTCGCTGAAAAAAAAAATAGAATAAAAAGTGAGCTAGAAACTAAATGAAAGTAGCACAGGTCTATGTATTCCGAGTTGGGGATAGCGACTCTACAGCCGGTTTACCTCTGGGATGTGTGAAATCGCCTTGCCGAATAAAAGTACCGAAACCTATGTAATCTGTGATTGGGGATCGCGACTCTACAGTCGGAATACCGCTGGGTTAGGGAAAGCATCGTCTAGTCTCACGAATGAAAAAAAAAAAAAAGAGAGAGAAAAAGCAAGCAAAAGAAAAAAAAAATAGAAAAAAATAGATGTGATTTTAAACTCTCTTTATCTTGGTATAAAACGGTTAGGAAATAACCCAGTGGTTGTTCCTTTTGTCCTATAAGCTTGAGGGGGGATTAGGTGGACTTGCAATTCTTAGTGTGAGACCCTAGGTAGATTGACCGAACTTGAACTAAATTGCATGATAAGGGCTTGGAACCGGGTTGGGTTTTAGAGGATCGATATACTTGCAATCGCGGCTAACACGAGATTCGGTTTTAATAAAATAACTTATACTTTGGCCCGTTCGATTATTCCGACTATGATTCCGTTTGCATAAATCTTTTTCGGGGACGAAAAAAGGTTAAGTGTGGGGATATTTGATGTGGGGTAAAATACGCATATTTGTCCCGTGTAAAGTGTATAATTTTTGTATATGTTTTATTTATTTTTATTTAGTTTTTAGTGTATATCATATTGTTTTGTGTTTTGGCAGGTCCTGGTGCAAATGAAGCGAAAAGGAATAATAAATAAATAACCAGCCAGTTGAGTAGAATGGGGCGCCAGTGACTGAATTAAAATTACCGCATGAAGTTTGGGCTGCTAAGATACCCGTCAGACGAGAAGGCATACGCAAGGCCCAAATTGTGAACAATGTGTTTGAATAAAAAAAATCCAATACCTAAACAAAGAAATATAAGTGGACGTGAATTGGCAATTTATTTATATTTGAAACATTAAAGGCTGCCATATTATACATATACTTTGGGACGAAATCATTACCTTGGGGGGATTCCTAGAATTCTAAAGGAGTGGACGGCAATTAACAGCAATAACAGAAGAGGCGGTTGCCTTATTGATAATTATCTTTGGATTGGGCGATACAATACTAACTGGGCCAAGCCCATTTATTTGGCGGTGCACTAAAACATCAAATAGAGATCAGAATCTGGAGGCGAACATAGTCAACATCAGACGTAACAACATAACACATCAATTACGAATTTTGGAGTTTTTATACGAGTTCAGAGGCTGTTCTAAGGAGTTTTAAAGGTTCGGGAAGTCTAGGAATCATCTGAGATCGTTCGGGAGCATTCGGGATCGAAGTTTACGGGTTCTTTAATCTTGTCTCTTCGTTTGTCGTTTGTTTTTGATTGTTTGATGATGAATTCAGATTTGATTATGATTTGTGACTTGTTTTCGAATATGATTATCGGCTAGAAACCTTTACTACCTAGGCTATGATGAATGTTTAACAAAGTTTGGATCTTTATTTGATTTTAGCGTGGTTGTGGATCTTTCTTGTATTGTAAAAGCTTTGGATTTCTAACTTGGTGCGTATGTGTGCTTGTGATTATTTTATTATTGTTTGTTGCTTCGTTCGAATCTTGGTGACGGTCTTTATCACGGAATAGTTTCGGGCTAGGGTTCTTGATTTAGGTGACTGTCTATATCACATAATAGATCATTAATCCTTTAGGGTGAAATCGCGTAAGTAACCTTAGAAGTAATATTCGGTAATCTAATAAAATCAAGTGTGCTGCTAGACTCGTCGCGGAAAGGCTCGAGGATATTAATAGGTCTAGGTTTGGTTATAAGTCCTTAACATTCCATAGCTTATTAAACCAAGATTAGAACCCATTGTCGCTTTAGACGTTCGCGCGGCAAAGTAGAGCGTCTTATATAGGCACTTTCAAGAAACTAGAGGACGGAAAAGAAATCTAGCAAACCGGTAAGCGTAACAGCCTAGGTAGTGCCACAAGAATCGCCTTGAGAGTGTTCGAGGGGCTTAGTGGTGTCTTAATAGGTTTAGTATCTAAAGATCCCGGTTCCACACCACAAAATCATCGAATAGAGATCCAATCCAAGTTAAACAGGAGTCTAGCCTAGGTAGCTTTCATCATCTCTTGAGTTCAGTCGTCGTTCGAGTTTGCGTCTAGTTCGTCTAGTTTAGTTAGTATTTATTATTTGCATTTTTAGGATTTTTAGAAACCCCCCCATCAATAAACATTTAGTTAAGTCGAGTCAATTTAAGTCTAGACAGAGTCTTAGCGTAATCAGTAGAGTCTCTTGGGTTCGATACTCGGACTTCCTTAGGCTATACTACACTCGATCGGTACACTTGCCGGTTGTGTGTTTTAGGGTTTAGAGAGTCTTAGTCTTATAAATTTAAAACTTAGAGAGTCTAGATTTAGGGTAATTTTAGTTGTTTTAGTTGACCCGTTTCGAGCACATCAAGTTTTTGGCGCCGTTGCCGGGGATTCTTGCCGATTGCGTTGATTTCTTTGTTTGGACTTATTTGACATCATACGTGCTATTTGTGTTAGTTGAGTCGTAGGAGTCTAAAAATTATAAAAAAATCCAAAAATATTTGCTTTAGTGTCTTTTCTAGGTTAGTGAGTCGTTGTTAGAGTCTTTTCGTAGTTCGTCTTTGGTGGATGCCCCATACGCGTTCACAGGGACCGCCGCCACCTTTGTTCACAGTCAAGTCTTCTGAGTCGTCTTCTTCGTCTTCTTCAGTTCCACATTCCACCCCCGCTTTCGATTTCACACCGAAGCCCTCACCTCACGTTTCACCACACGTTTCCCCACCACCCTCCCGTTCTCGTACACCTAGTCCTCCACCCGTAGTTCTAATGGCGAACCGCACAGTTTACCAGCAGGCTACCACCGGTTTCACCGGTGCCACTTCACCCATCACCCTTCCGAACATCGCGAATGATGGGTCCTGGCAGATTCCTTCCTACATCATGACCGCCATTACCAATTCTTCCCAGTTCCATGGTCGTGACGACGAGGATGCACCCGCCCACATCAATCGCATCACTCGTCTTTGTGGCACCTACTCCATAGAGGGTGTCAATCCTGTTGCTAGGTACTTACAGGTCTTCCCCTTTTCTCTCGCTGGACGCGCAGCTGTCTGGTTCGATTCTCAGCCCGCAGGCACTTTCACTACTTGGGCTGGTCTTCGCGATGCATTCTTAGCCAAGTATTTTCCGCCAGCCAAGGCGTCTCGCCTTCGTGATCAGATTCACTCTTTCCGTATGGAGCCTGATGAGCCATACCACTTAGCTTGGGAGCGTTTCCAGACGCTTCTTTCTCGTTGTTCACAGCATGGTTTGTCCGACTGGGCGTTAGTTGAGAAGTTTTACAATGGTCTTACTCCTGAGATTAGAGCACGATTTGATACTTCAGCAGGAGGGCAGCTTATGGGAAAGAAGACAGTTACTGAGTGTAATGATTTGTTTGAGAGCTTTGCACATTCTGATATGGATTACAGCACTACTGGCAGGACTTCCATTCCTGTTACTACCACCTCGGCCGGTCGAGGGGTAAACCAAGTTAGCTTGGGTACATCGGTAGCTGCTATAGTCGAGAGTGTGAAGCAAGACTTGAGGCAAGAGATAAGGCGAGAGATAGATGAGATAAAGAAGAAGGTTGATAGGTGTGAGTTTTGTAGGGGAGGTCACGACACACTTGATTGTCCCACACTTACGTTAGAGCAGGTAGAGTATATAGCAGGCCAGTCCAGGGGTCAGTTTGGTAGTAATAATAGTTTTAACCCTGGCTGGCAGCATAGTAGTAGTGGTAGTTTTCGCCCTTCTGGCAATCCCCCTGGTTTTCCATCTGGTCAGTATCAAAATAGGGGACCGGGTCTTTATACGAGTAGTGGTTTAGGTTCGAGTGGTCAGTTTGCGATTGGAGGGTCGAATCAGGAGAGTCAAGATAGTCATAAGGCTTTACAGGGTAGTTTGAGTAGGTTAGAGGAGATGATGGCTCAGATGATGACGCATACTCAGATTGCAGCTAAGAATCAGGAGCAGATTAATCAGAGACATGAACTTCAGCTTAAAAATCAAGAGTCCACTCTTCTAGATCTTCAGAGAACAGTAGGGGATATAGCTAGGCAGTTGAAAGAGTCTCCTTCTGGTCAGTATTCAGGTACTACTCACCCAGTCCACCATTCTGTGAAAGCAATTACTACTCGTAGTGGGTTGAGTCTAGGAGAGGTTGTGAGAGAGAGAGTAGAGGAAGGAGAAGATGATGATGTAGATGAGGTGATTGAGATGGAGGCTCCAGGCAAGGTGCAACATAGGTTAGACCCAGCAAGTACCGCACACGCCGAGAAGCCTCAAGTAGAGAAGAAAGAGGAGAAGCAGCCGAAGAAGGTTCGGCCATCACCGCGAGTGATTGATATTTCTCGTCTTCCGTTTCCCGCTCGTGCTAGGCAGCATATATATGCTAGGGAGTATGAGAAGTTTCTAGAGATGTTCACCCAGCTGAAGGTGAATCTTCCGTTCATTGATGCGTTGAGATCCATGCCTAAATACGCCAAGTTCCTTAAGGATTTTCTCAAGCATAAGGGTAAGGTAGGTGAGAGTTCTAGTAATTCATTGAGTGGAGAGTGTTCTGCTGTGCTCCTAAATAAACTTCCTGAGAAACTCACTGATCCAGGCATTTTCACGATTCCTTGCTTGTTTGGTGGTGATGTTAAAAACCACGCGTTAGCTGACCTAGGTGCTAGTATTAATTTGATGCCATATTCATTTTACGAAAAACTAGGCCTTGGTGATTTGAAGCCAACTAGGATGACTCTCTCGTTAGCAGATAAGTCAGTTAAGTATCCTAGGGGGATAGTAGAGAATTTGTTGGTGAAAGTTGATAGGTTTGTGTTTCCGGCCGATTTTGTAGTGTTAGATATGGAGGCCGATGATAGAGTACCGTTGATTTTAGGGCGCCCGTTCCTGAATACGGCTAAAGCGGTTATAGATGTCTTCTTAGGCACGATTACACTTAGAGCGGAGGATGAGTCGGTAGTTTTTAAGGTAAATAATGCGAGAGGGCCTAGTGAGAGCGTGGAGGCGATCGAGTCGGTGAAGGAGAGTGAGAAGGTTGAGAGAGATGAGAAAAAAGTAGTGAGTGAGCCGAGTCTAGAAAAGGTGTTAAAACCCAAGTGTGGGGATCCACCTGATAGGAGAGTAGAGGAGTTGGAAGAGAGATTGTCTAGGTTGGAGTCTAAGGTAGAGATACTGAGTCAGGCTCAGTGTGGGGATAGGTTTCGGGATGATATGTTTAGATTTAAACCGCCCGATGACGATTTGAGAGAGTATGAGAGAGATGGAAGGGATACGAGCGATGATAGGAATGATAGTGCTATAGCCCGTAAGGTGCGGGCAATGCTAGAGGGTGAGCCCCGCATGTATGATCCTCCGTGAGTGCGTGAATAGTTGTGAACTACTTGTAGAGTTTGTATATTGAGTCATTGTTCGCGTCGTGTCGTTAGTTAGAGTTTTAGTATCGTTGCGTCATTTTTAGTGGTTTATGTGTTTTTTTTGCGTCATTTGTCGTAGTGTCGTGTTTTTGCGTCTTTTATGTGTTTTGTCAAGTGTTTTGCAGGTTGCATCACCTTCACGTGGCCGAGATCGAAGTTCGAATATCATCACAGGTTTGCTGAACGTTAAAACCGACAAAATACGAGCAGGGGCAGTTCGGGAATAAATAAAAAATGAATTCTGCACAATTCTGTTGCTGCTGCGAGTTACTGCTATTATCTGTTCTCAGGCGGCCCGCGTGGACTTAGGTCTTCTTTTAAGCGGGCCGCGCGGGATCTCAGAAGTTTTAACGGTTGATTAAGTTAAAGCGGCCCGCCTCATATTATCACATTTCTCATGCGGGCCGCGAGCCCATTACAGTCGACGATGGGTCGGTCAGGCCCAATCGGTTCTGCTCTTGGTCCATGTTCCATATTCACATTCATCCATTTATCATCACCATTGTTCGGGTTGGTTCGGGTCGACGTTCAGGTATGTTTCCGGTATTTGTTGTTGTTGTTGTATTTGAGTCGATTGTTTCTGGGTTTATTTCAATCTTAAGTGTGGGGAAATGGGTTGCGTATTTTTAAGGCGTTAAATTGTGATTTTTCACTAAATTTTCAACCCATTTTCCGTTGCATCCACACTTGGTTAGGTATGGCACTCGGAGGAGGTAAGATGGAAATTCGGTGGTGTATTTTAAGTCTTTTATTTTGTACCATGAGTCTAAGTTAGTAGTTTTTGAGTCTTTTTGTGTTTCGAGTCGGTATTGCTTTGGTATTTTGCTTGTTTTTGTTGATGCAGGTTCGAATATGTACCACCCGTACTCAATCTCCATTCGGGTGAGTTTGGAGCTATTTATTCAAATTTCGGGCATTTATCAAGCATGTCAGTGGAGTCAAGCCGATCGCGAATGAAATGCTATACGATCGAGCTGGATTGGACGAGATTTTGGAGCTTACGCGTTATAAAACCAGCTAAGTCCTTTCCAATTTGCCCTTTATTTTTTATTTTTTATTTATTTTTAGTTTTTTGAGTCGGTTTCCATCCTACATTGAGGGCAATGTAGAGTTTAAGTGTGGGGATGAGAACTATCGTTTAGTGTCATTAGTTAGTGTGTCTTGAGTCATAAAAAAATTAAATAAAAAAAAATCGAAAAATACAAAAAAATTAAAAAATCGAAAAATTCAAAAAAAAAAAAAAAAATTAAAAAAATTAGAAAATGTCTTTTGAAATAAGAAGTTTGCAAAATAAAAATGGAAAATGATAGAAAGTTGGGTTTTTGTTCGGGTTCAAATAATGATAATATGAGATAAAATAATCGTGCTTGTGTCTAGTTTGGGATGCGCGGGTAGGCTCGGTTCGGTTCTGGGTTCCTTTGATTTAAAATATACCTAATTGTCGGTCTACTAGTGGGTTCTCATCTAGGGAGAGTGGGGAAATTGAAACCGCCAAAAATAGTATAAGGGATGCCGTTATAAGCTAAGATAGTTAGAGTTTTTTGTCATATCTCGCTGAAAAAAAAAATAGAATAAAAAGTGAGCTAGAAACTAAATGAAAGTAGCACAGGTCTATGTATTCCGAGTTGGGGATAGCGACTCTACAGCCGGTTTACCTCTGGGATGTGTGAAATCGCCTTGCCGAATAAAAGTACCGAAACCTATGTAATCTGTGATTGGGGATCGCGACTCTACAGTCGGAATACCGCTGGGTTAGGGAAAGCATCGTCTAGTCTCACGAATGAAAAAAAAAAAAGAGAGAGAAAAAGCAAGCAAAAGAAAAAAAAAATAGAAAAAAATAGATGTGATTTTAAACTCTCTTTATCTTGGTATAAAACGGTTAGGAAATAACCCAGTGGTTGTTCCTTTTGTCCTATAAGCTTGAGGGGGGATTAGGTGGACTTGCAATTCTTAGTGTGAGACCCTAGGTAGATTGACCGAACTTGAACTAAATTGCATGATAAGGGCTTGGAACCGGGTTGGGTTTTAGAGGATCGATATACTTGCAATCGCGGCTAACACGAGATTCGGTTTTAATAAAATAACTTATACTTTGGCCCGTTCGATTATTCCGACTATGATTCCGTTTGCATAAATCTTTTTCGGGGACGAAAAAAGGTTAAGTGTGGGGATATTTGATGTGGGGTAAAATACGCATATTTGTCCCGTGTAAAGTGTATAATTTTTGTATATGTTTTATTTATTTTTATTTAGTTTTTAGTGTATATCATATTGTTTTGTGTTTTGGCAGGTCCTGGTGCAAATGAAGCGAAAAGGAATAATAAATAAATAACCAGCCAGTTGAGTAGAATGGGGCGCCAGTGACTGAATTAAAATTACCGCATGAAGTTTGGGCTGCTAAGATACCCGTCAGACGAGAAGGCATACGCAAGGCCCAAATTGTGAACAATGTGTTTGAATAAAAAAAATCCAATACCTAAACAAAGAAATATAAGTGGACGTGAATTGGCAATTTATTTATATTTGAAACATTAAAGGCTGCCATATTATACATATACTTTGGGACGAAATCATTACCTTGGGGGGATTCCTAGAATTCTAAAGGAGTGGACGGCAATTAACAGCAATAACAGAAGAGGCGGTTGCCTTATTGATAATTATCTTTGGATTGGGCGATACAATACTAACTGGGCCAAGCCCATTTATTTGGCGGTGCACTAAAACATCAAATAGAGATCAGAATCTGGAGGCGAACATAGTCAACATCAGACGTAACAACATAACACATCAATTACGAATTTTGGAGTTTTTATACGAGTTCAGAGGCTGTTCTAAGGAGTTTTAAAGGTTCGGGAAGTCTAGGAATCATCTGAGATCGTTCGGGAGCATTCGGGATCGAAGTTTACGGGTTCTTTAATCTTGTCTCTTCGTTTGTCGTTTGTTTTTGATTGTTTGATGATGAATTCAGATTTGATTATGATTTGTGACTTGTTTTCGAATATGATTATCGGCTAGAAACCTTTACTACCTAGGCTATGATGAATGTTTAACAAAGTTTGGATCTTTATTTGATTTTAGCGTGGTTGTGGATCTTTCTTGTATTGTAAAAGCTTTGGATTTCTAACTTGGTGCGTATGTGTGCTTGTGATTATTTTATTATTGTTTGTTGCTTCGTTCGAATCTTGGTGACGGTCTTTATCACGGAATAGTTTCGGGCTAGGGTTCTTGATTTAGGTGACTGTCTATATCACATAATAGATCATTAATCCTTTAGGGTGAAATCGCGTAAGTAACCTTAGAAGTAATATTCGGTAATCTAATAAAATCAAGTGTGCTGCTAGACTCGTCGCGGAAAGGCTCGAGGATATTAATAGGTCTAGGTTTGGTTATAAGTCCTTAACATTCCATAGCTTATTAAACCAAGATTAGAACCCATTGTCGCTTTAGACGTTCACGCGGCAAAGTAGAGCGTCTTATATAGGCACTTTCAAGAAACTAGAGGACGGAAAAGAAATCTAGCAAACCGGTAAGCGTAACAGCCTAGGTAGTGCCACAAGAATCGCCTTGAGAGTGTTCGAGGGGCTTAGTGGTGTCTTAATAGGTTTAGTATCTAAAGATCCCGGTTCCACACCACAAAATCATCTAATAGAGATCCAATCCAAGTTAAACAGGAGTCTAGCCTAGGTAGCTTTCATCATCTCTTGAGTTCAGTCGTCGTTCGAGTTTGCGTCTAGTTCGTCTAGTTTAGTTAGTATTTATTATTTGCATTTTTAGGATTTTTAGAAACCCCCCCATCAATAAACATTTAGTTAAGTCGAGTCAATTTAAGTCTAGATAGAGTCTTAGCGTAATCAGTAGAGTCTCTTGGGTTCGATACTCGGACTTCCTTAGGCTATACTACACTCGATCGGTACACTTGCCGGTTGTGTGTTTTAGGGTTTAGAGAGTCTTAGTCTTATAAATTTAAAACTTAGAGAGTCTAGATTTAGGGTAATTTTAGTTGTTTTAGTTGACCCGTTTCGAGCACATCAGTACTTTATTTGAAGTTACATTTCTGGATGTGGATAATGATAATATACATATAGGTATTCTTATTGGATTGGATAGTATGGTGAAATTGTGCCAAAAAGTATCGGTACGTTGAATTTTTTTTTTCAATTTTGTGTTTGATCGTTTTTTTGTTGTTATTTGCCCGTTAAAGTATGCATATTGCTCTCTAGGCATTTTAAATATCAAAAGAATATTTAAATTTTCAAAACTAAATTATCTGCCAACTATTTTTTTCATCTTTTCAGGAAATTTCAGAAAACAGAGAGCGCTGATGTAACACCCCGGAAATATAAAACTTTATATTAGAATTATAAAGTTTAAATAAACAAGAATTAACTAACTAGGAATTTATAACCTAGTTAACTACAAGTCTAGAAATAAATTAAAATGGGGTTAAAACAACCAAACTTTATGTTAAACAAAAGTGGAGGGGCCTATGTTGTTAAATTTGAAACTATATTATTAATTTTAATAAAAACAAAACCAAACACCCCATTTGAGGTGTCTGGTTCGATTAGGAGCAGGAGAGGGGCGATTCCCCATTCTCAAAACCCTAACATCACTAAACTCACAAATTGAAGGCTCAATCCAAGTTGAAATCGAAATCTGAACATAGATTTGTGATCACCTCGTCAAAGGGATCATAAGGTATGTCAAATTAGGTTGTTTTGATTCAACCCAAATTCCTTGCATGTGATAGAAATCAAATGTTGAGCTTGATTATGTGTTATAAACATGAAATTGGAAGTGATATAAGGTTTAGGGACAAACCCTAGGTGAATTCTTGCCAAAATCTTGCATGATATTTTAAGGTTCATAATCACCATAGTGAGAGATTAATAAGTTAGTAGAACTTGATAAACACTAAGACTGAGACTCTTGTTTTAGTGTAAACTGAATATATGAGATAATCTCTGAAAATATTGATGTTAAAATATATATGTATTTGCTTAATTGAAGTCAATTTGGGTGATAAATTCAAGTCATGAACTTGGTTTTGATAATGTAGAAATCTGAACCGTTAGGTGTTTGATAAAACGCCTAAATGGGGGTTAAATTGTTAAAAGTTGGGTGAAAACGCAGATTTGACTATGTTTAGAAAATAATGCGTTAAAGCTTATGAAAGAGTTCTAAACTTGTTATGAATTGAACACTTTAGGCAAAGAATCCGGAACGTCGAGCGGACACGCCGGAGGGGATACGCGTGGAAAAGGTGTGCTTTAAAGGTACGTGACTTTAGTCTCGTTAAATTATGCGTAAATGTTTGGATTTAGTGTATAAACGAAGTCATAGTGTAATAGATGCGTTTGATGTGTCTTTAAAGTGGCGAAGTCCATTCGACTATCAAACGGATCAAAATAAAGATTTGGAATTGGGTTCGACTAGTTAATAAAGTGATGGTTTTCACTAGATAGTCAAACAGGTTGAATTGATGTCATAGATAAAAGAATCATGATGTAGCGACTTGAAAGTCTTGTAAGTCATTAAGTGTTGGATTACACTACGTTTATGAATTTAGCTATGATACCTTAAGTTTGTGAATCCAGGATATTGGATCCAACAATAAGGAGTAAATTGCAAATGACGCTTGAAACGGAATGTTTAAATTCCGAGGAAAACAAGCCTTTAGTTCTAAGGGGACGCAAAGCCATGAATGGTGCAATCACGTCATGGTTATAAGCCCGGGAAATTGGGTAATCATGCCTAAGGGTAATAAGAAACTAAAATGTAGTTTAATGCAACTGTTGTTGATGGGTCGGATAATTGAAATAAGGAAATCGGGAATGAATCGCTGGTAACTCGGTTTCCGTGATGTGAAATTTACATGGTTAGATCCGTAATTTTATTACGGACTCATAGGAAAAAGAATCGGTTAAAACGGACTAGCGAGTAAAAAGTTATGATAGTTTAAAGTTGAAAAGTTGTAAATTTCGGAGCTGGGTAGAAATGCAGGTTTCAAACCTGCACTTGCTGGAAATAGGTTTCCCCCGCGCCACGCGGAAGAGTTCTTTGGATCCGCCGTGACACGCGGAAGCCGTCGTGACACGCGACGGGTTTAAAGATTTCTGTCTCGGCATGCATGGGAAGAGCGTGTTAACACACTCAAACCCGGAAAGTGCATTAAAATAGAGCGGTGAAAACAAGTTATGAACTTGAATAAACCAAAGTAAATAAACCATATGCTATAGAAGAAATGTTTAACGCTTGACGTAAACATTTCAGTTAAAGATGACGGATAAAGGTAGCGATGATGCGGTGTCGAGAGTCACCGAACAAACGAGAGAAGTGATTTCTGAGGAGGTAGGAAAAGCAATCGAAAACAGTTTGTCGGGTTTCATCGATAAAATCCAAAACACGGTATTATCAGTGGTGGAGGAAAGAATCAAGAAATTGGAGGATAATACCAATTTAGCAAAGGAAAAGTCGGGAGGACGAAAGTCTTGTTCATATAAAGAGTTCATGGTGTGCAAACCGCCAATTTACAATGGGGAGGTTGACCCGATAATATGCCAGCGGTGGCTAAGCGATATGGATGGAGTATTCGAAAGGACTCATTGTGATACAGATGACTACGTAGCCTATGGCACGGGTTAGTTAAGGGGTCAAGCGAAAGACTGGTGGGATAACAAGAAGAAAGAAATTGGAAGTGAAGCGGCTAAAGCTATGACATGGGATGAGTTTAAGACGTCGTTTCTTAAACATCATAGCCCCAAGGCAGTCATTAATAAGATCAAAGAAGAATTTTTGTAGCTTAGACACAAAGGCGAATCCATCGACAAAATCACGGGAACATTCATGAATAAAATGAAGTTTTGTGATGAACTGATAACAAACGAGGAGCAGAAAATATATTATTACTATAATATGTTGAACGCCGAGTATAGGGAGTTTATGACTCCTTCAAAGTATGAGACCCTTACCGAGATTATAAACGTCGCTCAGGAACGGGAGATAGAGTTGAAGAAACAAATTGAAAGAGGCGAAAGAAGGGCGCAGGTAGTTAATCCAAGCCCGACGAAAAAGGCGCGCACGACCGAATCATCAAAGAAACAAGAAGGAAATGGCGGGTCGCCAAGCTGCAGAGTATGCGGGAAAGGGCACAAGGGTGAGTGCCGGTTTAAAGATAAACCATGTCCAATACGTGGGAAAACTGGGCACACAGCTCCATTATGCCCGGGGAAGGTATCGGTGTGCTATAAATGCTATCAACCGGGTCACAAGAAATCAGAGTGTCCGGAACTAGTCGGGAAAAAGGAAGGTATGGATTCACACACGGAGACTCTTAAAGCAAAAGCCAGATCCTTCCAGTTAACGGCAGCCGAGGCAAAGGTGGAACCCGATGTGGTCTCAGGTATATTCGCCATAAATTCAATTACCGCGCATGTGTTATTTGATACGGGTGCGAATAAATCCTTTATTTCACATGGATTTGTTCGACATCCTTCATTTGAATTGACAAAATTACCTGTGCCTTTAGAGGTAGAAATATGTGATAACAAAAGCTTTATCGTATGTGATGTATGCCAAAATTGTAGAATGAATATCGATGCTGAAGAATACTTGATAGACGTAATTCCAATGTCGATGGGAGAATTCCAAGTAGTGGTCGGGATGGATTGGCTATCCCGACATCACGCAAAAGTCGTGTGCTTCCGCAAGGAAATTAAATTAACATCTCCAAGTGGAAAACATGTTACCATCTATGGAGAAAAAGGGGGTAAACCCGTTATGTGCACGATGCTAAAGGCTCACAAGCTCATGAGGTGAGGATGTAAGGCGTTCATGATATATGCGAATGAACCAGACAAAGGATCGCCAAAGATTGAAGACGTACCAGTAGTACGTGATTACGCCGATGTATTTCCGGAAGACTTACCGGGAATACCGCCAGAACGGGAGGTAGAGTTCGGAATCGAATTGATTCCGGGCGCGAAACCTGTGGCCAAGGCGTCGTATCGGCTCGCGCCTTCAGAATTGCAAGAATTGATGTCCCAAATTCAAGATCTCCTCGAAAAAGGGTTTATTCGACCAAGTGTATCTCCGTGGGGCGCACCGGTGCTGTTTGTGAAAAAGAAGGATGGGAGCATGCGGATGTGTATCGATTACCGGGAGTAAAATAAACTCACGGTGAAGAATCGATATCCACTCCCAAGAATTGACGACTTATTTGACCAATTGCAAGGCGCAAATTGGTTCTCCAAGATCGACCTTAGATCAGGGTACCATCAGTTGAAAGTCAAAGAGGAAGATATACCGAAGACGGCTTTCCGTACACGGTACGGACACTACGAGTTCCTTGTGATGTCCTTCGGGTTAACTAATGCACCAGCGGCTTTCATGGACCTCATGAACCGGGTTTGCAAGCCTATGCTAGATAAGTCGGTGATAGTGTTCATTGACGACATCTTGATATATTCGAAGAATGAAGCAGAACACGCAAGTCATTTGCGTGAAACATTACAGACGCTCAGAAAAGAGAAATTGTATGCAAATTTTTCAAAATGTGCCTTCTGGTTACGACAGGTGCAATTTCTCGGGCACATCATTAGTGCAAACGGGGTGTTAGTAGACCCGTCGAAAATAGAAGCTGTGGCAAGATGGAATCCACCGAAGAATCCTTCGAAAATTAGAAGCTTATTGGGGCTTGCGGGTTATTATCCAAGATTCATACAGGATTTCTCCAAAATTGCTATGCCATTAACCAAACTAACCCGTAAGTATGAAAAGTTTAATTGGGGCCAGGATCAAGAAAGGGCGTTCCAAACACTTAAGGAAAAACGGACTTATGCACCGGTATTGTCATTACCGGATGGGACAGATGATATGGTAGTTTACTCGGATGCATCGCATTCGGGGCTTGGCTGCGTTTTGATGCAACGAGGCAAGGTTATAGCCTATGCCTCGAGGCAACTAAAGACTCATGAAAAGAAATATCCTACACACGACCTCGAGTTGGCAGAGGTAGTGTTCGCCTTGAAAATATGGAGGCATTATTTGTATGGGGTAAAATGCACTATCTTTACCGACCATAAAAGCTTGAAGTATTTCTTCGATCAGAAGGAATTAAATATGAGGCAGAGGCGGTGGTTAGAAACTATCAAAGACTTTGATTGTGATATACATTACCACCCCGGGAAGGCTAATGTAGTGGCGGACACGTTGAGCCGAAAGACAGATTATACGCCTATCCGAGTGCGATCGATGCAACGAATTGTGACATCGGGTTTGCTTGACCAAATCTGGAATTCTCAAACTGAAGCAATAAAGGAAGAAAATGTGAAAAAGGAAAGAATAGTTGCGCAGTTAAAAGACTTGGTGGACGGTAACCAAGGATTGAAAACTCGATTTGGGAGGATTTGGGTTCCAAACTCATGTGGAGCCAAGGCGCTTCTACTTGACGAGGCCCATAAATCCCATTATTCGATCCATCCGGGGGCAACTAAGATTTGCTTGACCAAATCTGGAATTCTCAAACTGAAGCAATAAAGGAAGAAAATGTGAAAAAGGAAAGAATAGTTGCGCAGTTAAAAGACTTGGTGGACGGTAACCAAGGATTGAAAACTCGATTTGGGAGGATTTGGGTTCCAAACTCATGTGGAGCCAAGGCGCTTCTACTTGACGAGGCCCATAAATCCCATTATTCGATCCATCCGGGGGCAACTAAGATGTATAATGATTTAAAACAAAACTATTGGTGGCCCGGAATGAAAAGAGATATTGTGAAGTATGTGGAGAAGTGTCTGACTTGTTTGCAAGTCAAAGCAGAGCATCAGAAGCCATATGGTAAGTTACAACCATTGGATATTCCAGTTTGGAAATGGGAACAAATTACAATGGACTTGCTGACCAAACTGCCCAAAACCAGCCGTGGTTTTGATGCTATATGGGTAGTTGTGGATAGATTGACTAAAAGTGCTCACTTCATTCCGATTCGTGAGACTTATACATCGGAAAAGATGTCAGAAGTATATACCAATGAAATTGTGGCACGCCACGGGGTACCGATATCCATTGTGTCCGATAGAGATACTCGGTTTACTTCGGACTTTTGGCGCGAATTCCAAGAACAACTGGGAACTAAACTGTTCATTAGCACTGCTTACCATCCTCAAACGGATGGGCAAAGTGAAAGAACAATACAAACGTTGGAAGATATGTTGCGTGCTTGAATTATCGACTTCGGGGGTAGTTGGGATGTCCATCTACCCTTGGTCGAATTTTCATATAACAACAGCTATCACGCGAGCATTGGAATGGCCCCATATGAAATGTTGTATGGTAGAAAGTACGAACCCCGGTATGTTGGGGAGAAGTGGGTCCACGAGGACTAGCACCTACTGATATAATCCGAACTACGAATGAGAAAATCGACTTGGTCTGAACTCGCTTAAAAGCAGCTCAGGATCGACAAAACTCGTACGCGGATAAACGAAGGAGGCCGATCGAATTTCAAGTGGGCGATAAGGTAATGTTGAAAGTATCGCCGTGGAAAGGAATAATTCGGTTTAGAAAAAGAGGCAAGTTGAGCCCAAGATTTATTGGGCCATTCAGAATCATCGAACGGGTAGGTAAAGTAGCATATCGTCTCGAACTGCCCGAGGAGTTAAGTGGGATACATAGCACATTCCACGTGTCACATCTCCGAAAATGTTTAGCAGACGAAACTGCTCGTATCCACTACGATGATATCGAGGTGGATAACAGCCTCAACTATGCAGTAAAGCCAATTGCGATTTTAGATTGTAAAGAGAAGAGTTTGAGGAACAAAGCGATTAACCAAGTGAAGGTTAAATGGGAACACAGGAAGGGTGCGGATACCACATGGGAAGCCGAAGAAGAAATGCAACGGCTCTACCCTATATTATTTGGTACGTAATTCGGTTTCGGGGACGAAACCCTTTTCATGGGGGGTGGACTTGTAACACCCCGGAAATATAAAACTTTATATTAGAATTATAAAGTTTAAATAAACAAGAATTAACTAACTAGGAATTTATAACGTAGTTAACTACAAGTCTAGAAATAACTTAAAATGGGGTTAAAACAACCAAACTTTATGTTAAACAAAAGTGGAGGGGCCTATGTTGTTAAAATTGAAACTATATTATTAATTTTAATAAAAACAAAACCAAACACCCCATTTGAGGTGTCTGGTTCGATCAGGAGCAGGAGAGGGGCGATTCCCCATTCTCAAAACCCTAACATCATTAACTCACAAATTGAAGGCTCAATCCAAGTTGAAATCGAAATCTGAACATAGATTCGTGATCACCTCATCAAAGGGATCATAAGATATGTCAAATTTGGTTGTTTTGATTCAACCCAAATTCCTTGCATGTGATAGAAATTAAATGTTGAGTTTGATTATGTGTTGTAAACATGAAATTGGAAGTGATATAAGGTTTAGGGACAAACCCTAGGTGAATTCTTGTCAAAATCTTGCATGATATTGTAAGGTTCATAATCACCATAGTGAGAGATTAATAAGTTAGTAGAACTTGATAAACACTATGATTGAGACTCTTGTTTTAGTGTAAACTGAATATATGAGATAATCTCTGAAAATATTGATGTTGAAATATATATGTATTTTCTTAATTGAAGTCAATTCGGGTGATAAATTCAAGTCATGAACTTAGTTTTGATCATGTAGAAATCTGAGCCGTTAGGTGTTTGATAAAACGCCTAAATGGGGGTTAAAATGTTAAAAGTTGGGTGAAAACGCAGATTTGACTATGTTTAGAAAATAATGCGTTAAAGCTTATGAAAGAGTTCTAAACTTGTTATGAATTGAACTCTTTAGGCAAAGAATCCGGAACGTCGAGCGGACACGCCGGAGGGGATACGCGTGGAAAAGGTGTGCTTTAAAGGTACGTGACTTTAGTCTCGTTAAATTATGCGTAAATGTTTGGATTTAGTGTATAAACGAAGTCATAGTGTAATAGATGCGTTTGATGTGTCTTTAAAGTGGCGAAGTCCATTCGACCATCAAACGGATCAAAATAAAGATTTGGAATTGGGTTCGACTAGTTAATAAAGTGATGGTTTTCACTGGATAGTCAAACGGGTTGAATTGATGTCATAGATAAAAGAATCTTGATGTAGTGACTTGAAAGTCTCGTAAGTCATTAAGTGTTGGATTACACTACGTTTATGAATTTATCTATGATACCGTAAGTTTGTGAATCCAGGATATTGGATCCAACAATAAGGAGTAAATTGCAAATGACGCTTGAAACGGAATGTTTAAATTCCGAGGAAAACAAGCCTTTAGTTCTAAGGGGACGCAAAGCCATGAATGGTGCAATCACGCCATGGTTATAAGCCCGGGAAATTGGGTAATCATGCCTAAGGGTAATAAGAAACTAAAATGTAGTTTAATGCAACTGTTGTTGATGTGTCGGATAATGAAATAAGGAAATTGGGAATGAATCGCTGGTAACTTGGTTTCCGTGATGTGAAATTTACATGGTTAGATCCCTAATTTTATTACGGACTCAAAGGAAAACGAATCGGTTAAAACGGACTAGCGAGTAAAAAGTTATGATAGTTTAAAGTTGAAAAGTTGTAAATTTCGGAGCTGGGTAGAAATGCAGGTTTCAAACCTGCACCTGCTGGAAATAGGTTTCCCCCGCGCCACGCGGAAGAGTTCTTTGGATCTGCCGCGACACGCGACGGGTTTAATGATTTCTGTCGCGACACGCGACAGATTCATAACTGAAAATTTATTATTTTTTTTATTTTTCAATGCTGGAACTTGTTTATACACCCTATTTCAATGTCAAAACTAACATTATAATGGTTTTGACTCTAGGTAATGATGGGGACTATACGGATGGTGATCAAGCATAGTTATCAAGAACCGAACACGCATTTTGAAAGCTTCCGCGCCAACTTAACTTTGTCTAGACATGTTTTTGATGTAAACGAATTGCTAAACATGTTATGAATGTTTAAACTAGTCAGTAGTTGACTAGAAGGTGTTACCTTGAAACTTTTATTTTGTATTTATGTTAAACCAAGGTACTTAATATATATAAAATGAAGTATCTTTTATTATATAAAATTTGAAACTTAAACGAGTGTTACAGCTGATGATCCGTCCCGCCCATTCCAAGGGAAATCCACCTCCTTAATATAGGTTTGCTTTGTTTGTCACGTTGTTTATAGGTTTATTCATGTTGTTACTATATAATACATCAATGTAGCCCGTCCACCGGACGGGTATTAAACTAGTTAGAGATGGTGAAGCTAACTTCCATTATGGATGCTCCTAGAGTTCAAATTATTTCTCTGACGGAGTTCTGTAGACAAAGTGTGCGGATGAGGATGAACTCGATAGGCAAGGAATAATCAAATATGGTGTAATGGTCTACCCAACTGGTTACAAAGTTTTAAACTGGGTTGAGCCATTAAAATGACAAAACCGTTAAGTCATTAACCGAACCGTATGGATCTCAAAAAAGTTGAATCGATCGACATATTAAATCCCTATTTTTTTATTTGAGTCCGTTGCTGATTATTTGGCTTTAATGGATGATATAACCAAAGCTGCACGAAATAACATCAAATGGGTATTTGCATTCATTGACTCCACGATGTTATTTGATCACGTAACAAAGTTAACCAAAGTCTTTTAATTAGATTTTGCAATCTTTAAGCAAATTTATTGTATGTATAACACTACATGTGTGTCTATATATTTATTTTATATACACACACTAAATAATATGTCATTTGTGTTATTGATTATGATATAAGTGATGGTATGTTAGATTACAACTAAATAGTATGTCATTTGCGTTCTTGAGTGTTAACACTCGAGAATCCACTTTAATATGTTGTGAAGACAAACTAACATGGCAACACCCATGATTAATATCATAAAATACTCACAAAATTTTGTTCATGTTGCATGAAAGGTTAGCCTAAGATAGGAATGGTGTTATTTAGGGCAAGCTCTAAGAAGACGGAATTAGAATGTCATATCTGTGATGTTTAGCTACTATTGACCGAATTCCAAGACCGTTCCATGTTGAACGGATACCACCAAATTCTTGTGTGAAGCGTGGGGAAATATCACTAGTTTTTTTAATTAAAGATATGTATGGTGTATTTTATGAAATGTTTTGATAGTGTGTTGTTATAATATATTTTTCTAGAGTTAAGATATTGTATTACTAATATTGTTTTATTTTTAGTTAACCTAATGGGGAACACTAATAAAGTGAGAAATCGGGGAATAATATATATAACATGTTAAAAATTCAACTTAACATGTTAAAAATCAAATTTAATATATATTTTTTAGAGCTTTTGCATATTAATACATGTAGAAGCCTTTTTAAATAAAATATTCAAACATTAAGAAATTAAAAAAAAAATCTTAAAAAGCACTAATAGAAAGGTAAAAAATAAATTTACAAAAAATGATTTTCAGGGTTATTGGATTTATTAATCCTAACTTTCACCCATTTGCAGACACTAATCCCAACTTAAAAGAAATTCCCTGACAATCCCGACTTGTAATAATTTGGCCTTCGTCGATCTTTTTCTAACTAGGTTATAACTCAATTATTTTTTTGCTGACGTGACAACTTATGTGGCACAAACCTAGTTATTAGCTGATGTAGCTGCTTATATTGCACAATCTCCCACCACCACCATCTCCCACCACCACCATTAGCCGCCACCACCATCACCATTACCATTAACAACCACTACCATCAGCAGCCGCCACCACCACCACGATCAACAACCACCACCACAGCACCATCACCCACCACCCCCATCAACAATCACCACCATCAGCCGCCACCACCACCATCAGCTGATGGTGGTGGTGGCGGCTGATGGTGGTGAAAGTTAGGATTATTAAAATCCAATAACTATGTTTATGTCACACACTACTAGAAAAAGGGGGATTTCCTACCAAAATTTCCGACAAAACCAATTTGGTCGGAAAATTCCGACCATTTTCCGACAAAATAACAACTAAAAAAATAATCTGGTTTTACCAACTATTTTCCTACAATTTACCGACCAAAAATAAGAATAAAAGAAGAAAAAAATTGGTCGGAAAATGGTCGGAAATTTCCGACGACTTACCGACGAAACATAACATTTGGACGGAAAGTTGTCGGAAATTTCCGACCAATTTCCGACTAAAACAATTATTCTTTTCATATTTAATTATACCGAGGTGTATATCTATATATATAAACGTATTTCTTGTCTCTATATGTATATGTATGTGCGTATTAGTATGTAGTTGTATTGGTGCATACACATACATACATATACATATATACACACTTATACAATAGTAAAAGCCTAGTTTAAGTAATGGGTCCTGATAGCGTATACATATATATGACTGGGTATAATTATACGTATAAGTTGGTAAAGTAAGAGCTTTTCATATATATGTATAAGTATTTGTTTGTCCAAGTGTACACACACGCATACATACACACAAACATATATATACACATACTTAGCCTGTTTTAATTAACGGGTCCCGATAGTGTACATACACGTATAAACGTGTACAATGCGTATAAGTTGGTAAAGTAAACGTATTTCATGTATAATTAATGTGTACAAAAGAAGGAATGGAAAAACGATTTTAAAGGTTGAAAAAATGAAAAAAACCGAAAATTGGTGTCAGAAAATGGTCGGAAATTTCCGACCACTTTCCGACGAAACACAACATTGGTCGGAAAGTTGTCGGAAATTTCCGACCATTTCCCGACTAAAACCTTTTCCGACCATTTTCTGACAAAAACATTATTCTTTTGTTATATAATCATGTGGGGGTATATGTGTGTATGTAAATGTATATGCTTGTGTCTATATGTATGTGTATATATATATATATATATGTATAAGTATGTGTTTGTCCAAGTGTACACACACACGCATACATACATACACACATACATATATATACACACATACATATATATACACATACTTAGCATGTTTTAATTAACGGGTCCCGATAGTGTACATACACGTATAAAAGTGTAGAATGCGTATAAGTTGGTAAAGTAAAAGTATTTCATGTATAATTAATGTGTACAAAAGATGAAATGGAAAAACGATGTTTAAAGGTTGAAAAAATGAAAAAAAAAAAAGAAAATTGGTGTCGGAAAATGGTCGGAAATTTCCGACCACTTTCCGACGAAACACAACATTGGTCGGAAAGTTGTCCGAAATTTCCGACCATTTTCCGACTAAAACATTTATTCTTTTGTTATATAATCATGTGGGGGTATATGTGTGTATGTAAATGTATATGCTTGTGTCTATATGTATGTATATATATATATGTATAAGTATGTGTTTGTCCAAGTGTACACACACGCATACATACATACATACACACATACATATATATACACATACTTAGCCTGTTTTAATTAACGGGTCCCGATAGTGTACATACACGTATAAACGTGTACAATGCGTATAAGTTGGTAAATAAAAGTATTTCATGTATAATTAATGTGTACAAAAGATGGAATGGAAAAACGATGTTTAAAGGTTGAAAACATGAAAAAAACGAAAATTGGTGTCGGAAAATGGTCGGAAATTTCCGACCACTTTCCGACGAAACACAACATTGGTCGGAAAGTTGTCGGAAATTTCCGACCATTTTCAGACCAAAACATTTATTCTTTTGTTATATAATCATGTGGGGGTATATGTGTGTACGTAAATGTATATGCTTGTGTCTATATGTATGTATATATATATGTATAAGTATGTGTTTGTATACATACACACATACATAGATATACACATACTTAGCCTGTTTTAATTAACGGGTCCCGATAGTGTACATACACGTATAAACGTGTACAATGCGTATAAGTTGGTAAAGTAAAAGTATTTCATGTATAATTAATGTGTACAAAAGATGGAATAGAAAAACGATGTTTAAAGGTTGAAAAAATGAAAAAAACGAAAATTGGTGTCGGAAAATGGTCGGAAATTTCCGACCACTTTCCGACGAAACACAACATTGGTCGGAAATTTCCGACCATTTTCCGACTAAAACCTTTATTGGTCGGAAAGTTGTCGGAAATTTTCGACCATTTTCCGACTAAAACCTTTATTCTTTTGTTATATAATCATGTGGGGGTATATGTGTGTATGTAAACGTATATGCTTGTGTCTATATGTATGTATATATATATATATGTATAAGTATGTGTTTGTCCAAGTGTACACACACGCATACATACATACACACATACATATATATACACATACTTAGCCTGTTTTAATTAACGGGTCCCGATAGTGTACATACACGTATAAACGTGTACAATGCGTATAAGTTGGTAAATAAAAGTATTTCATGTATAATTAATGTGTACAAAAGATGGAATGGAAAAACGATGTTTAAAGGTTGAAATATGAAAAAAACGAAAATTGGTGTCGGAAAATGGTCGGAAATTTCCGACCACTTTCCGACGAAACACAACATTGGTCGGAAAGTTGTCGGAAATTTCCGACCATTTTCCGACTAAAACATTTATTCTTTTGTTATATAATCATGGGGGGTATATGTCTGTACGTAAATGTTTATGCTTGTGTCTATATGTATGTACATATATATATGTATAAGTATTTGTTTATATACATACACACATACATAGATATACACATACTTAGCCTGTTTTAATTAACGGGTCCCGAAAGTGTACATACACGTATAAACGTGTACAATGCGTATAAGTTGGTAAAGTAAAAGTATTTCATGTATAATTAATGTGTACAAAAGATGGAATGGAAAAACGATGTTTAAAGGTTGAAAAAATGAAAAAAAAAGAAAATTGGTGTCGGAAAATGGTCGGAAATTTCCGACCACTTTCCGACGAAACACAACATTGGTCGGAAAGTTGTCGGAAATTTCCGACCATTTTCCGACTAAAACCTTTATTGGTCGGAAAGTTGTCGGAAATTTCCGACCATTTTCCGACTAAAACCGTTATTCTTTAGTTATATAATCATGTGGGGGTATATGTGTGTATGTAAATGTATATGCTTGTGTCTATATGTATGTATATATATATATATATATGTATAAGTATGTGTTTGTCCAAGTGTACACACACGCATACATACACACATACATATATATACACATACTTAGCCTGTTTTAATTAACGGGTCCCGATAGTGTACATACACGTATAAACGTGTACAATGCGTATAAGTTGGTAAAGTAAAAGTATTTCATGTATAATTAATGTGTACAAAAGATGAAATGGAAAAACGATGTTTAAAGGTTGAAAAAATGAAAAAAACGAAAATTGGTGTCGGAAAATGGTCGGAAATTTCCGACCACTTTCCGACCAAACACAACATTGGTCGGAAAGTTGTCGGAAATTTCCGACCATTTTCCGACTAAAACCTTTATTGGTCGGAAAGTTGTCGGAAATTTCCGACCATTTTCCGACTAAAACATTTATTCTTTTGTTATATAATCATGTGGGGGTATATGTGTGTACGTAAATGTATATGCTTGTGTCTATATGTATGTATATATATATATATATATATATATATATGTATAAGTATGTGTTTGTATACATACACACATACATAGATATACACATACTTAGCCTGTTTTAATTAACGGGTCCCGATAGTGTACATACACGTATAAACGTGTACAATGCGTATAAGTTGGTAAAGTAAAAGTATTTCATGTATAATTAATGTGTACAAAAGATGGAATGAAAAAACGATGTTTAAAGGTTGAAAAATGAAAAAAAAAAACGAAAATTGGTGTCAGAAAATGGGCGGAAATTTCCGACCACTTTCCGACGAAACACAACATTGGTCGGAAAGTTGTCAGAAATTTCCGACCATTTTCCGACTAAAACCTTTATTGGTCGGAAAGTTGCCGGAAATTTCCGACCATTTTCCGACTAAACCATTTATTCTTTTGTTATATAATCATGTGGGGGTATATGTGTGTATGTAAATGTATATGCTTGTGTCTATATGTATGTATATATATATATATAGGGTGGGGTTCGGCTACAAAATCTATTTTTTCTACAAAGTGTACAAAGTCATAAAACACCACAATTTCAGCCATAAAAACACTCAAAAGCCAATAATAAAATAGTAAAGACCACTAAAACACAATATCCAAACCCTAACAGTCCATAAAAACTTCAAACACACCATCGTAAAACTATGAATATAAAACACAACATGATAATCAACATAAAACACACTAATGTTAGTCATTCGATAATCAAAGCCTTATCATCCAAAACACAACACAAAACCCACAAATATGACGTTTTAGTGATCTTGACTCTCTTATTTGTGAGTTTTGAGTGTGTTTTATGGTTAAAATTGTGGTGTTTTAAGACTTTGTACACTTTGTAGGAAAAATAGACTTTGTAGCCAACTCACACCCTATATATATATATATATATGTATAAGTATGTGTTTTTCCAAGTGTACACACACGCATACATACATACACACATACATATATATACACATACTTAGCCTGTTTTAATTAACGGGTCCCGATAGTGTACATACACGTATAAACGTGTACAATGCGTATAAGTTGGTAAATAAAAGTATTTCATGTATAATTAATGTGTACAAAAGATGGAATGGAAAAACGATGTTTAAAGGTTGAAAAGTGAAAAAAACGAAAATTGGTGTCGGAAAATGGTCGGAAATTTCCGACCACTTTCCGACGAAACACAACATTGGTCGGAAAGTTGTCGGAAATTTCCGACCATTTTCCGACTAAAACATTTATTCTTTTGTTATATAATCATGGGGGGTTTATGTCTGTACGTAAATGTATATGCTTGTGTCTATATGTATGTACATATATATATGTATAAGTATGTGTTTGTATACATACACACATACATAGATATACACATACTTAGCCTGTTTTAATTAACGGGTCCCGATAGTGTACATACACGTATAAACGTGTACAATGCGTATAAGTTGGTAAAGTAAAAGTATTTCATGTATAATTAATGTGTACAAAAGATGGAATGGAAAAACGATGTTTAAAGGTTGAAAAAATGAAAAAAAAAACGAAAATTGGTGTCGGAAAATGGTCGGAAATTTCCGACCACTTTCCGACGAAACACAACCTTGGTCGGAAAGTTGTCGGAAATTTTCGACCATTTTCCGACTAAAACCTTTATTGGTCGGAAAGTTGTCGGAAATTTCCGACCATTTTCCGACTAAAACCTTTATTCTTTTGTTATATAATCATGTGGGGGTATATGTGTGTATGTAAATGTATATGCTTGTGTCTATATGTATGTATATATATATATATATATATATGTATAAGTATGTGTTTGTCCAAGTGTACACACACGCATACATACATACACACATACATATATATATATATACACATACTTAGCCTGTTTTAATTAACGGGTCCCGATAGTGTACATACACGTATAAACGTGTACAATGCGTATAAGTTGGTAAAGTAAAAGTATTTCATGTATAATTAATGTGTACAAAAGATGGAATGGAAAAACGATGTTTAAAGGTTGAAAAAATGAAAAAAACGAAAATTGGTGTCGGAAAATGGTCGGAAATTTCCGACCACTTTCCGACGAAACACAACATTGGTCGGAAAGTTGTCGGAAATTTCCGACCATTTTCCGACTAAAACATTTATTCTTTTGTTATATAATCATGTGGGGGTATATGTGTGTACGTAAATGTGTATGCTTGTGTCTATATGTATGTATATATATATATATATGTATAAGTATGTGTTTGTCCAAGTGTACACACACGCATACATACACACATACATATATATACACATACTTAGCCTGTTTTAATTAACGGGTCCCGATAGTGTACATACACGTATAAACGTGTACAATGCGTATAAGTTGGTAAAGTAAAAGTATTTCATGTATAATTAATGTGTACAAAAGATGGAATCGTCGAAATTCCTGTTCTTTGTTGAACCCCTGTCAACTTAGTCACACTGGTGACTGTATCGGCACGCCTCGTTTCCTTTGACAACAACTTCTGAAAACACATTTCTTTTGCCCGTTGGGTTCTTATTTCTATAGCATGTCCTTAAATTCACATAATTCGAATAAGTCTTGTTTCGAATTCTTGTTCATTAACTTTGACACTATTTGTATTATCTATGCATAACACAACTCTGAGGAGATAACATAGTCTAAATTTCGAGGATGAAATTTCTGTAACAGGGGGGGGGGGGGGGGGAATGTGACAACCGGTAATTTACGCCTTTAATTGAGCGATTAACATGTGTTTAAAATGATAATAAATATTGTTTACGACGCAAATTAACTTAATTAGGCCTTTGGTATGCCTAGGAACGTCTATTCGACTTTATAGTACGCGTATGACGATTTGTGTGGAATCTGCGAAATATTAAACGGTAGCGAACGAAAACCGAACAAAATACTGACAACGCCGAAAATTACGAATTTTGTACGCGTATTTTATATTTATTAATTTAGTTTTGCGAATTTATCGTGCTTCCGTACGTCACAAACGCAAACATGAACGAGAAACGCGACTGCAAGAACGCACCGACAACGAAACGGAAGCATCGGAAATGCGTAATGTCTTCAAAACTAAAATTATACGATATATTTAGCTTCGTTTTAGAATTTTAATATCCGCAGACGAAAATGGATCGAGAAACGAATTTAAAAACGACAAACTACACGGTTTAAGCGATTTAACGCGACCAATGGGTATACGCGTCTAATAACGGTATATGACATAATTTCACATGCTTTCGACCCTAAAAAAATATTCTACGACATATTACGGAATTCGGGAGTGAAAACGGGCTTCGAGAACGCCATTGGGCCACTCAAAGCACTAACGGGCATTGAGCCCAACCCAAAAATAAAACCTAGCTATATAAATGTATTTTACTCCTTCTCCTTCATTTGTTTTGTAGAAACCCTAGATCAGATACTATAGCCGACACCTTGTCTCTCTCTCTAAAACCTAACTTCTATTCATCATCTTCTCATTTCTTCAAAAACCTAATCCCCTCTCCTCTCATTCGATCCACCCACATATCCTCTATTCACCCCTCTCGACACAACCGACCACCGTCTCCCCTCTCCGACAACATCCCCAGCAGATGACCCCCCCCATCAGTTGACGGCCGGCCACCGCTGTGGTGGCGGCGCATGGTGGTGCCTCCGACAGAACAAGAAGAGACGGAGAGAGAATAGATCGAGAGACAAGCAGACCAGAGAAGGAAGAGGGCTGCGACGACAATTGTGTCGCTCCGGCGAGGCATTCAGGCGACGGTGCCACTGTTAGTGGCGGCAGCGGTGGTGATTTTGGGTTCGACAAGCTTCCAATCGGGTTTAGGTTGCGTTTGGCTCAGACTTGGTGAAGATTCGAGATGTGTTTTGGCTCAGGTTCGTTCAACCCGATTTCTATTCGATTCAGTTTTGGCTAGGGTTTCATCATCTAATCTGTGAAATTTGAGCATACAACTGTTAGTTGTTTGTTAAACTACTTTATGATGTTAATAGGTGTAGATTGGATTGATTTTTGTTGAAATAGGTTGTGTATAATTTCTCCGTTTACTGAATCATGAATAGGTTTTGTTCACCTGCAATTGTTGTGAGAGTTTGAATAAGTAGTTATGGAGCCCTAGCTCTTTGAATCAGAGGTTGTTTAGGATTTTTTTGAAATATGTTGATTTTTTTTAATTAGATTGAGTTTTCCAGACTTACGGAGTTATGATCATTGTTTGAAGTGAAATATATCTCTTTAGCACCAGCTAGGTCCTTATACAAACTCATAAGTTAGAAAAAAAAAAGAGTTTTTCCTTTTTGGTCTGTTGTGCTTTGAACATTTAGTTCTTTTCATTGATACTTTTAACAATTAAATCACATCTCAGACCAATTAATAAACCTTTTTTTAACACCAAACCAGTTGATCGTTGTTGCATAAATTTCTAACCCTGAATTGATTGATACTTAGGGTAGCCCCTTAGAAGCTAAGGCGAGGTCGTTGATGTTACCTTAATCTCGCACAATCTGAACAGAGTTGGTATAAGGTATGATTTTCCAAGGCTGTTAATTTTATTTCCGTTAGATGATCATAAAGTATAACTTTTCTGATCATTTTTGTTTATTTTCTAATTTTGAAAAGGAACCTGGTATATATTCTATGTTGCCACATGCATGTAACATTGTGGATAAAGGAACCTGGTATATATTCTATGTTCTTTATACTTCATTTGATAATACTTTGTGGATTTCTAATTGTTTATAGAAGAACATAGGAAGCTGCCTGGTGACATGTTTGAGGGGGGTTCATCTATATGATATTGCAGTCGTTCAATGAAAAATCTAGACATGACATGAGAATCTGCACTACTCTATCTTGATGTTTGATCGAGTGTTTTAATGGCAAACCATTCAGTATCTCAAATTACATACTACGTTTTCTGACGAACCATTGTACACGTGTGTAATCGGGGCTATATTCAACAATATTTTTTTGTCGTTTTGCTTTTTTCTATTTTTTGATCAGTTTTTTCTCTACGCCTCGATGTAATTTTTTTCCTAGATCATGTTATGTTATCAAACTGAGAACGATTCTGTTTAGCGCGCCGCAACACGGGCGGGTGTAAGACCCTAATTCATGTTTGACCAAATGTCGCAGCGAAAATACGTAGCATAAAATTTTCTTTCATTACAAACATCTTGACGTACTTAAATTCATTTTTAAAGTTAACTCTTTCTCAATAAATACATTTAGTGAACTTATTTACAATAAGAAAACCTAACTTAGCTTCGCTCAATTACGTACTCTAACACTCCCGTACAATCTAACTTGTGACTCGGTCTTCGATCTCTACTCCTTGATGACCCTTAGAGTCTCGTACAACCTACACTTACCATAAACATTCATAACATTAGCTCACATTAAAAATATAAACAAAGATTCATCCTCGTATACTTTTCATTTCGTTATCCTTTTACATTTAAACATTTCATCCGTGCATCAATACCCTTGGTGAGGCTACAATATTGTACCTGCATTACTCTTCATTCCCAAGGTACATTATTAATAATATCAATATTCGACCACATTGAAGCCTTGCGTACATACATTCGTACATGCATACTTACATACCTAGATATCTACCTACGTACATACATACACACTCATGTACATTCATACATACCTACTTACATGCCTTCACGTAACCCTACATGCATGCATACGCTCATATCTGCCTACTTGCATACCTACACACATACATTCGTTCATAGACATCACTTATATTCATACCTACATACATACATACCTTCATACGTATCTACATTTCCTAAAACAAGGAATAAATTAGTCATTCTTAGCTTATACGCGTTTAAAAACGGTTCAGACGGGTTCGCATTGCATAAACTGATAAAAACGGTTTTTTTGCGAAACTGACACATGCTCGCGTAGCGCTACCGTCCGTCACGCTACGCTAGCACCTCATATTATCAGAAAGTTGCAGCTGGTTGCTGCAGATTCCCAGCACGATCCGGTTTTACGGAAACGAGCATAACTCTCTCGTTTTTGATCCGTTTTACCCGATTCTTTTTCCTACGTGATCGTAATCTAATTCTCCATCACATGGAGTGAAAATCCAATATTTGGACTACCAAAATTTGGGACTTTTAGCCTTCGGCTTATTACCCTTTTTACCAAATTTTGACCCGTTCATGCATTTAGCAACATAACTTGTTGGTTTGACCTTAACTTCATATGAATTAATAATTTCAAGGTCATTTGTCATAAAAGATTCATTCCCGGATACCTTACATCTTATTCCACCCGTTTTCGCTCAAAAGCTTATTTTGACCTGTTAAGGGTAATTGCGCATTAAAACGTTTATGACTTACAAAACCATACTCCCCACTTTCATACTTGACCAAAACATTACACTAATCGAATAACTTGTTTCTAAACTACTTTTAAGATCGTTTGCCCAAAATACCCATCAAGGGCATTTTGGTCAACTTTAATCCCATCATTTTAGACAAAAGACTACGACACATATTTGACCTCCACCATCATGTTTAGCTAATTAAAACACCATATTACTTAATCGAACAAAGAAGTGATTACAGAAATCACTTACCTTATGCGTCCGTGCTCGTATCCGATTCCTTGCCTCTTCTTGACCCGTTAACACCTCGTGCTTAAGCCCGTCTCAACGTGATTCCTATACTTTCATTTCATCGAAATCACGCTCTTATTAGCATACTTATTTGTACACGTTAACAATCATATCAATCGCATATTTCACACTTAACTTTCCTTAGTCATTTCTAACAAGCATAAAACATATAATCAACTTCATATCCTTTCCAACACATGTACTTCATCATGTAATCACAATTAACGCATATTAACATAACATGCACCAAACGACTTCCTATAATCCTGCTTTTACAACAACGAGTTAAATCATGTTTCTTATACTTATTGACTTTCAAGAGTCAACTATTAACCATATGTAACTATCGACTTATCAACATAAACTCGTAACATCATAACGACTATACGGACGTCACCATATACATTTTATCATACTTGATGTGTTTGCCACCTAACATAACGTGCACTACTTTCATCTTTTAATACTTTTGACCATACCCTTAACTAGGTTAAATAGCCTAGTTATTTATTTCATGACGTGTCATATAGGAACACACGACAATATTAACATTCGGATTTTGGGGCGTTACAAGTCTACCACCCTTAAATGAGGTTTCGTCCCCGAAACCTTTCTCACTTCCGCTTAACACTAATCATCTTTTCTTCTAATTCCTCAATACGACCACTAGCCCATCTTAATGACGATCTTTTATCTTAAAGAACCCGTTCCGGAGTTCTTATTAGTGTCGCTTTCACTAATAGCGCTAATTTCTAACAACCTTCATAGCTAGTGGTTTATTCCTTGTTCCAATATTCATTCATCATGTGCAATATATACTTTTGTTTACTTAAACAATTCCAACATTTCATTATTAACATTCTTTTTGTTTATTTGCATACTCATATTGTTTTTGTAGACTATACGATCTTACTTTGTAATTTATACATACTCATATATGCCTAACTTTAATTGGTACATAAAAAAAAATGGATAACTATTCATTCCTGATTCATAAACTATTCAAATAATTGACTTCTTCCTAACAAATCCTTACTTTCCTTATCATACTTTCACATATCATTTTCATTTCCTTGGCCTGTCAATAACGGGCCAATACACATACTACTTCAACCTGTAGTCATACTTACATTCGTATGATCCGTTCTTAACAGATCTAGTATCTTCATCTCTTCTTTTAAAATTACATTCTCTACATGCACTGTATAACATTTACTTTTGTTTTGTCACCACAACAAAACTACTATTACATAATCACACCTACGTGCTTAACTCTAACGTTAACCTCATTCTACGTCTTCTACAGTTACTGGTACTATACTTTCCTTTCCGTTACCTTTAAACCATCTCATTAATTTTACAGTACTTTTCTCTTATTTATACATTACTTAATTTACATAAATAAACGTGTCGCACTAGTTCATCATACGACAGTTTAATCAATACCCGACATCTTCACTCAAAAGTCTTGTGAGTAAATTTCTACATTTTCTTCTTATGCTTAACTGTTAAAGTCAGACATCATGCACCATACCATGCCTATCCTACATTCATTTTACTAACCTCTTTTCATTTCACAAACCAACGATCCGTAACCCAGATCGATCATCTTCTCCTCGAGTACTAGCGGTACAGGCTAGGTTTCATTCATTCGTGCAATGAGCTTCCGCTCGTGCACATCCTTTCACCAATACGATTGGTTTCATCACATCATTAGTTCTAACATTATCATCAACAACATCGGCGGTTAGCATATGTCATTCAAACATTCGTTACACTAGGTGATTACCCACCTATAACTCTTCTACAATTTCCTACGTACATGCTATAACGTACCACACATTCTATTTCTTACATGCAATCCTTTCATTCTATTAATCATTTCTCCAACTGAAGTACACACTCGTACTTCCTTCTATTCATGCTTACTTGCAAAGACCTTATTACATCGTTTCAATATTTCTTACCAAACTTACCATTCCGCCCATACTTAAGTTATTGTTCGGGTCACAGCCCGTCATCATTCTGACTTCTAAGAGTCAATTACTAACACATCTAACACGTAACTTATACAGAACTTCATCTATTATACTATCACCTTTTACTTTATACTTATTTCTATGACCCGTTCGACTCAAACATGGTCAAACTGTCGACATCTTCTTATACGGATTAATTTCATCTTTTTATATTTTTAAATCCGTCTCACGGATTCAGACGCATCTTTCATGCTTTTTCATTCATTAAATCCGCCTTACGGATTCAAACATTACATTCATGCCTTTTATTACTTCTGTGTTTTGAATCCTTCCCGCGGATTCAAACATATTATCCATGCCTCTCATCCTTGAATCCGTCTCACAGATTCAAACGTATCATCCATGCCTTTCATCCTTGAATCCGTCACACGGATTCAAACATATCATCCATGCCTTTCATCCTTGAATCCGTCACACGGATTCAAACATATCATCCATGCCTTTCATCCTTGAATCCGTCTCACGGATTCAAACATTGCATTCATACCTTTCATTCCCTGAATCCGTCTCACGAATTCAAACATATTATTCATATCTTGTTGATCCGCACTTAATCACGGATTCAACATTCTTCATTCTTATCAGGCATGTTTTTCATTCTTACATAGTACTCTCAATTTCCCAAGAGTCTTACTTCCCATTTCTCCCACACGCCCGCCTGCTACCCAACTCTACCGGACATACCTGTAACAATTATCATGATCTCACGAATGTCATACGTTTCTCGTGTACTGGCCAGGTACACAATCCACATAGTAGTTTCGTGCCTTCATGTAATTGTCACCTTATGTCCGTAGACTTAGGTTTCGGCGCGTGTATCACTTTCAGTACTTCATTACTATACTATCATTATCCTTCATTTTAAAATTTTCCTTCCCTTAATGAGTTTTACTATTACATATACCCACATATCGAATTTACGTACCTGGATTCAAATTTGGCTTATTACCTCTTTGCCTGTCTTAGTATTCATCCTAGACTGCATTCACATACCATCCTCTTCAAACACTTATGCTTACCTTGCACATACAAAACCGTCAGTTTCTTTATACGTATACATAAGTACATACTTACATTAGCTTTTACCTTTGGATCTTGATCGAGTCTTAGATTGTACGGGTTTCTTATCTCAAGAGCACACAAGTTTGAGTTCAAGTACTTACCTTCTCGTACTTGATTCCCTCAAACCAGGGCTCTGATACAAACTTGTAAGACCCTAATTCACGTTTGACCAAATGTCGCAGCGGAAATACGTAGCATAAAATTTTCTTTCATTATAAACATCTTGACGTACTTAAATTCATTTTTAAAGTTAACTCTTTCTCAATAAATACATTTAGTGAACTTATTTACAATAAGAAAACGTAACTTAGCTTCGCTCAATTACGTACTCTAACACTCCCGTACAATCTAACTTGTGACTCGGTCTTCGATCTCTACTCCTTGATGACCCTTAGAGTCTCGTACAACCTGCACTTACCATAAACATTCATAACATTAGCTCACATTAAAAATATAAACAAAGATTCATCCTCGTATACTTTTCATTTCGTTATCCTTTTACATTTAAACATTTCATCCGTGCATCAATACCCTTGGTGAGGCTACAATATTGTACCTGCATTACTCTTCATTCCCAAGGTACATTATTAATAATATCAATATTCGACCACATTGAAGCCTTGCGTACATACATTCGTACATGCATACTTACATACCTAGATATCTACCTACGTACATACATACACACTCATGTACATTCATACATACCTACTTACATGCCTTCACGCAACCCTACATGCGTGCATACGCTCATATCTGCCTACTTGCATACCTACACACATACATTCGTTCATACACATCACTTATATTCATACCTACATACATACATACCTTCATACGTATCTACATTTCCTAAAACAAGGAATAAATTAGTCATTCTTAGCTTATACGCGTTTAAAAACGGTTCAGACGGGTTCGCATTGCATAAACTGATAAAAAACGATTTTTTGCAAAACTGACACATGCTCGCGTAGCGCTACCGTCCGTCGCGCTACGCTAGCACCTCATATTATCAGAAAGTTGCAGCTGGTTGCTGCAGATTCCCAGCACGATCCGGTTTTACGGAAACGAGCATAACTCTCTCGTTTTTTATCCGTTTTACCCGATTCTTTTTCCTACGTGATCGTAATCTAATTCTCCATCACATGGAGTGAAAATCCAATATTTGGACTACAAAAATTTGGGACTTTTAGCCTTCGACTTATTACCCTTTTTACCAAATTTTGACCCGTTCATGCATTTAGCAACATAACTTGTTGGTTTGACCTTAACTTCATATGAATTAATAATTTCAAGGTCATTTGTCATAAAAGATTCATTCCCGGATACCTTACATCTTATTCCACCCGTTTTCGCTCAAAAGCTTATTTTGACCCGTTAAGGGTAATTGCGCTTTAAAACGTTTATGACTTACAAAACCATACTCCCCACTTTCATACTTAACCAAAACATTACACTAATCGAATAACTTGTTTCTAAACTACTTTTAAGATCGTTTGCCCAAAATACCCATCAAGGGCATTTTGGTCAACTTTAATCCCATCATTTACGACGAAAGAGTACGACACATATTTGACCTCCACCATCATGTTTAGCTAATTAAAACACCATATTACTTAATCGAACTAAGAAGTGATTACAGAAATCACTTACCTTATGCGTCCGTGCTCGTATCCGATTCCTTGCCTCTTCTTGACCCGTTAACACCTCGTGCTTGAGCCCGTCTCAACGTGATTCCTATACTTTCATTTCATCGAAATCACGCTCTTATTAGCATACTCATTTGTACACGTTAACAATCATATCAATCGCATATTTCACACTTAACTTTCCTTAGTCATTTCTAACAAGCATAAAACATATAATCAACTTCATATCCTTTCCAACACATGTACTTCATCATGTAATCACAATTAACGCATATTAACATAACATGCACCAAACGACTTCCTATAATCCTGCTTTTACAACAACGAGTTAAATCATGTTTCTTATACTTGTTGACTTTCAAGAGTCAACTATTAACCATATGTAACTATCGACTTATCAACATATACTCGTAACATCATAACGACTATACGGACGACACCATATACATTTTATCATACACTTGATGTGCGTACTACCTTTTAAGCATAACGTACAACTAATTCATGCATAATTCTTCTAAACTCATACATAACCCATCAAAACCTACTACTAACCATCATGGATCATTCCCAAATAAACATCAAACATATCATCATCATATTTCTCGTAATTCATCTAACAAGAATTCATCATACCCACATAATACATCAATCTTTCAACAAGACTCGGACATGGGAGGTGATTCTAGTCATCATCTTCACCCTAACTAACGGGTTTCACCTCTAATCATCAAATTAACACAAACCATACGTAACCCGTGTTCTATACAATGATTCTAACCCTTATACATGATCAATTTCATATTAACTCACGGATTTGAACATAACCCACTTCACACATGATCACCAATCTTAGATTTAAGACATACCTTATGATCCCCTCGTGAATGTAATCATTAATCCGTGTTCCTTCTTGAATTTGAGCTTCGATTCACCCTTCAATATGGTGATTTAGTTGAGTTAGGGTTTGGAGCTCTTTGGAGCTCCTGAACATTCGTGAACACACACGAAGTGTGTGTTTGTGTGTGTTGAACTTTCATTTTAATAACTCAACTTCCATCTTGTTCCATTTAGCCCCTTGTGTTTGCCACTTAACATAACGTGCACTACTTTCATCTTTTAATACTTTTGACCATACCCTTAACTAGGTTAAATAGCCTAGTTATTTATTTCATGACGTGCCATATAGGAACACACGACAATATTAACATTCGGATTTTGGGGCGTTACAGCGGGGGTATAAAACTAGTTTATTGATAGAGATCAATAAAAAGGAAAATCGATAAAATGTGTTTTTGGTTTTACATTATATCCTTAGATCCTAGTATCTTACAGATAGTTTTGTTAATTATATAATTGGATTAACGTATTATGTCAAACGGGTTACATCGCATGGGTTTCCTACTAGTGTGTCTATATATATAGCTTTTTTACAAATATTATGTATGCTGTTTAGGTGTGGAACTTGCAATCCCAAGTGGAAAAGTTAAATAAATGATTCGAAGAGGCGCAACAACCCCACACGGAAGTGTTGCAAAATCGAGTCGAAGAGATGCAACACAAATGAGAGAAGATATGCAACGGCAAATAACCGAGTTGATGAAGCAGTTTGGTAATCCTAGCAATCCTCAACCATAGTTTAGTTTTGTTTGTTGTCTTTTGCGGTTGAAGTTGTAATTTAAAAACCGTGGCATATTTGGTTGTGGAACCTATAATTTGACAACCGTTTTGTATTTTGTGGATGAATTTTCAGTTCTATAATCGTGTCGTATTTAGGATTTTTATTGGGTTTTTTTTCTGCATTTTTAGTAGAAAAATCTGGATTTTTAGTTTTTTTTATTAAAAAGTTTTTTAGTCGAAAATTGGTCGGAAAACTGTGGTCGGAAAGCTGTAGGAAAATTGTGGTCGGGAATTTGTCGGAACCTTGTGGTCGGAAAGCTGTAGGAAAACGGCGGTCGGAAAGCTGTAGGAAAACGGCGGTCGGAACTTTGTCGGAACCTTTTGGTCGGAACATAGTAGGAAAACGGCGGTCGGAAAGCTGTAGGAAAATTGTAGTCGGGACTTTGTCGGAACCTTTTGGTCGGAAAATAGTAGGAACACGGCTGTCGGAAAGCTGTAGGAAAGTTGTGGTCGGAACTTTGTCGGAAATAGTAACTTTTTCTTTTTGTCGGAAATTTGTCGCGAATTTAGTCGGAATGCTTGTCGGAAATATTTTCCTACAAGGCTTTTTCCTACAAACGTATTTCTGTCAGAAATTGGTCGGAAACGCTGTTTTCCGACTAAAATCTTGGTCGGAAATGAGGCAGTTTTTTAGTAGTGACATACGCAGTCACATCAACCAATAACTAGGTTTGTGCCACGTAAGCTGACACACTAGCAAAAAACTAACTGAGCTATAACCCCGTTAGAAAATGATCAATGAGAACCAAATTCTTACAAGTTGGGATTGTGAGAGTGAGTTTTTTAAGTTAGGATTAATGCCGGCCGATGAGTAAAAGTTATGATTATTAAAATCCAATAATTTTTTTTTATTGGAATAACTTCTACACATTTTAAATTGAATTTTATCAGTTTGAAAAAAAAAAATTTAGCATTCTGAATTGAATTATTTTTTTTGGAAGGCTTCTGAATTGAATTGTTAAAATATATTTAATGTGTTAAATACACTCTTTTATTGTTTTCCATTAAACCTTTCAATATATATATACACAGTAATTGTCTGGGGTGTTTCATGAAAATGTTTACAAGGGGTTATATAGTCCGTCAACATTCAAATAATGCAGTATTTATTTCGAAAAAATATGTTATTTCTTTTTCGTTATTAATAAGAAATAAACATTCAAATAATGCAGTATTTATTTCAAACTTACATCACCAAACACCCATTTCTGCTAATGCTGTTATGGCTTTCAATCTCGCACGTTTTCTGGAAACCCAGGTTAAACCTATAGTTCGTAATCAGTATTTTACACATTCTCGTGTTTTACGTACTTTTAGAATTTTAACTAAAAGATGTACGTACAATATATATGAAATTTCCCCATTCCCTAAATTATTTATAGAGTAAATTACAAGTTTTGTCCTTTACGTTTACACTAAATTGCAGGCGCTGTCCTTTTTTCCAAAAGTTTACAGGCGGTGTCCTTAATATTTCCAAAATCTTGCACGTTATGTCCTTTATGCCAAACCCAGTTAGATTTTTTGGTTAAATTTGGTTACCCAAGGACATTTTAGTCTTTTTACCTCATTTATTTAACATTATTTAAAAAAATAAAACAAAATAATTTGAAATATTATTATTATTTCATATATAAATAAGTTTTTTGTGCATAATCACTTGTATAGTACACAAGTAACCATTAGACGGGGTTCAATTTTGTTTTTAGACGCGGTAATGCACATAACCCCGTCTAAATATACACACACAATCTCATGACATCAGGATCTTAACGAAATATCCTTACGAACTCTGACTTAAAATATGCTTACATAGCTTTAGACGGTGTTTTACAAACCCTGACTTAAAATATAATTTAACACTAATAAAATTCACGTATTTTGATATGAACCCCGACTTAAAATATGCTTACATAGCTTTAGACGGTGTTTACAAACCCCTGACTTAAAATATAACTAAAGGGCTCAATCCGTGTGCTTCTTCCAGATTTGTTGCTGATCATTGATTAAAAATAGATCCAATGGCCACCATCAACCTCCTGCTCAAACAAACACACATCCCCTTATACCTTTTCCTTCCTATACCTTTTCCTTCCAAAAACACAAACCCATTTCAACCTTCACCTTCCTTCATCAAACTCCAACAGGTGTGAGTATGATCGGTAGTTTCTTGTAGTTTTTTTTTCACTTAAAATAAAACCCTTGAATTACATAAATAAGAGAACTGTTTTTTTTTTTCTTGTAGTGAGTATAATCTTTGTTTATGATCTTTGTTTATCAGTGCTCCAAGGTTTGAGGCATCTTCGTCACCGTCATCAGCGAGCATCTTCGTCACCGTCATCATCGCTGAAGCTTCAGCCGCCAACCGCCACCATCGACCTCCGGCACTGCACCGTACCACCACCGCCACCGTCAAGCTCCACCGGACCACCACCGCCACCGTCAAGCTCCGGCGAGTTAATCGTGTTTTGTTGAATTTGTAGAAATCATGTAAACAAATTTTAATGAAAACTATTCACGTTTTGTTGGATTATTGACTTCAACTTGGTTAATAACAAAATATCATGCGAATTCAACTTGTAGTGATGTTTTGATATGAGATTTGAATGAAAGTTACGTAATCTTCAAATTATTATAACTTTGCTGCAAATTTTTTTTGAATGTTTTGATATGAGATTTGAATGTTTTTTATATAACTTTGCTGCAAATTTTCCGGCAAGAGGTATCCCTTTCTTAAGTCGCGGTTCATCCAACACTGACTAAAAAGTTTTCCTAAAATTGTAAAATGATTTTAAGTCGCGGTTCATAATGCTGACTAAAAATATTTCTGTAAAAGTATGAACATATTTTTAGTCGCGGTGGTTTATTTTAAGACAGGGTTCAGCAAACCGCGTCTTATAAACAACCCATTTTTAGCCACGGCATTTTAAGTCGGGGTTTGAAACCGCGACTAAAAACTATTTTAACCGCGTCTAACGCTCACTTCTGTACTAGTACTTTAAAAAAAACTTGATTGTTTTACTTTTAATCCAAATGTTTTTACCTTTTGCAATTTTAACCCTACATAATTTTCTTTTAAACTTTAACCCAAAACTTTTCATTATTTGCAATTTAACTTCACAATTTTTGTCACTTATACTTTTCATCTTTGGCAAATTTTCGGTTTACGTATAGTTCTAAATTTTTCGAGTTAATACGACGCAACGTAACCCTAACTCACCACCACCTGCAATCACACCACAACAGCCACCTCCACCACGTCCATCCACCCTGTACCGTCATGAGCCGCCACATACCACCTTCAATCGCCCACAAAAGCCACCTCCACCACCTCATCTGTTAGAGAGAGAAGATATAGAAAGAGGGGTTTTAGATAGAGAGAGAAGAGAGAGAATGTGTTTATATAGTGTTTTATTTTTAAGTTGGTATAAAATGGCATGTTAATAAAACTTCATTACAAAATAGCCCCTGGAAAGATAAAATGACAAAAATACCCTCATGTGCAAGACACATGACCTAATTTAACCAAAAAATCTAACTGCGTTTGGCCTAAAGGACAAAACGTGCAAGATTTTTGCAAGATTAAGGACACCGCCTGTAAACTTTTGGAAAAAAGGACAGCGTCTGCAATTTGGTGTAAACATAAAGGACAAAACTTGTAATTTACTCTTATTTATACTATTAGTTTCATAAACATATGTCATATAAATACAGTGCTTATTTATATTACATGTCATCTGAGGATTGCAAAGCTGGGATGCCTTGCTCATTGCTAAAGAAATTATTGGGATCAACCATGGTCTTCACCCTCACAAGCCTATTATAATTAACCTCTTTGAAATACCTGATCCCATACACCATCCCTTCTTCATAACTGTATTTCCCATGATGGTTCACACCATTGTCCAAGTCCCTATAATTGTAAAATGCTTCTCTAGGGTTATCGGACACATATGGTGTCATATGCTCATGCATCTTCCTTGCAAACTCTAAGTTTTTTTTTGCAGCTTCCGTCCCTAGATCGTCCCAGTACGTTTCATACTCAATCATTGCAAGATTGCCTGCTCGATGCGGGAATGGTTTTGCAAACTCTGAGATCTCATCCATTCGTCCACCGAACGGACTGAAAGTGATCATCTGGTTTTGGAGTTGCTTCATTTTCTTGAATATGGATTTTAAACCTTTTTTCGAAATAGGGTTTTTTAAGTAGTCTGATTTGATCTTGAATGGTCTATCTCGTTCAGGTTGTTGCGTTCGAGAAAGTAGAGTCTCGATGGGTGTTCCAACCGGGAACCCTGCATAAACCAACACAGACTCGACCCAACTCATTTCAACAATTTCTGAATCCTGTAACCCTAGTTCTGGAAAACTATCGTCCATAAGACTCAAGAGCCTTGTGGAGTTTCCCAGAAATAGGCTTGGGAATGAAGCACGAACGTGCTTTATTCCCTTTCTGTCTGTCAAGACATCAAAACTCATTCGGATGAATAGATCTTTGTCTAATTTATGAGCAACATGAAACCATTTTTCGGCAATCTTTATGATTTTTCTTTCTACCGTTCTTTTGGAATTGAAAAAAGTAACTTGAGGGGGGACACTAACCAATTTAAATTTAAATGCAAGAACAACACCAAAACTTGCACCTCCACCACCAGTAATAGCCCAAAACAAATCTTCCCCCATCGACTCTCGATCCAAAACCGCTCCATTCACATCAACTAACAGCGCATCGACTATGTAATCGGCAGTTAGACCGTACTTTCGAAGCATGTTTCCATAACCAGCCCCACTGCAATGTCCACCAACCCCAACCGTAGGGCAAACTCCACCAGGGAGACCATGGATTTTGCTTTTCTCAGCAATTCCATAGTAAACTTCACCAAGAGTGGCTCCGGTTTGGACCCATACGGTTTCTTGTTCGATGTTAACATCGACTGAGCGTAAATTAAACATGTCCAGGATGAAGAACGGGGTGTTGGAGTAGGAAAGGTAAGAAAGCCCCTCGTAGTCATGGCCACCGCTTCGAGTTCGCATTTGCAGCCCGTGTAGTTGGGCGCAGATGACCGCGGCTTGGATGTGTGAGACGTGCAACGGAGTGATGATCAAGGAGGGTTTGGTTCTGGTGGAGTTGTAGAAAACAGGGTTTCGGATGTATGCATGGAAAACGAAAGAGAATGAAGAGTTGTCTGGAGTGTAGATGGTTCCATTGATGGGAAAAGTTGGTTCTGAAAAGCTGTTTAGGCAATCAATGAAGGTGTTTGTCACATTATTTGCAGAAGATTTGATAGAGATGAAGAGAAGGAAGAGGGATAAAATGGGGACTGCCATGTTTAGATAAATTGAGTGTGTATCGTGGGGATGTTGTAATATTTATAAGCACTAGGACAAGGTGCAAGGGTTTGTAACAACATACTGTTCGGAGCTGGAGGGTAGTCTTCAAAGGAAGCTCCGCCACGTAAGCGTTCACGTAAGCGAGTATGAGGATGTGCCTAAATATGTACATATGTGTGTGTGTGTGAGTGTGTGTGTAAAGAAGAAGAGGGAGATGAGAGGAGAGGCACGGCAAGATCGGCGAGCAGACGACGTTGAGGACGGGGACGGCCCTAGGGGGCGGTGTGCCGGGGCGTCGCCGGTCCTAGACTGCTCCCCACACCGAGTAGTCTAATACGGTGCGTGTGGGCTTTACGTATGTTGATGACATGACATTTACATTTATTCATCTAGCGTTGCGTCAACTTATTTAATATTTATTTGCAAATTTAAGTAATAATTTGTGAATTATTAACAATTTAAACAATAGTTAATCTAGTTAAAATGAATTTATTTTATACTTAATCGTTTAGTCGTTTATTATTTTCATCTCACATTCCTAAATTTAGGGTAGAATTAACGAATTGAAATAACTAACGAATACTAAGTTAGAATATGGTTGTTTGATGCTAAAACCAAAAGAGTAATTTTAAATTTTTACACATTTTAAATTACACACTCTCAATGTTCTAAATAGAAACTCTTTAAAAAGCTTAACATATACTCATGCATCTAGGTTAACCAATTTCTTAAACGGATTTGTTCACATGTTTATAACACGGGTTACATTAGCTATCCAAAAAAAGCTAATTTTTTATATTGCTTCATATTGTGTTTCGAGTGATGTAATACCAGACCGCGTGGAGGTGGCAAAGGTGGCGTGGATGTTTCAACCACGCCGGCAAACCACCCAGTGACCCATCTGGTGTGGAGGGGCTTAAGGTGGTGAGGTGGAGGCAGGCGATTGGTGAGTGGGGTGAGAGGTTTGTTTTAATTAGTTGGCTTATTATTATTTGTTTATTTTATTTTTTCCCTTTTCATACCATTTTCACCCCGTGATTTTTTTAAAACATCCTCTGCTAACATAATTTTCACGTGACGCTTTATGCCCATCCACACCAAGTAGTCTTGACGCACTTACTTTTTACGGCTATTAAGTGGGATTGATTTTTTACCACTTTTTCCCCACTTTCTTCTAAACATAAAATTTGATTTTTATTTTGCTCAGTCAAATTGAAATAATAGGGGCTCACTCTTTGATCTCAGATAGGGGTATCTCATGGTGTTGTTCAAGAGATGAATTTAGCCGAGTTAGGGCAAGCCCGGGTTTGGCTCGATCATAGACCGAGCTGGTTTGGCTTGGCTCGAATTTAAAACTGAGCTGGAAATCTAAGCTCGAGCTCGGCTTGTCTTGGTTTAGTTGATTTGAAAAGAAAAAATAATATATAACTATCAAATTCAATAGTCTAAAATATTATTCAATAATTCAAAAGAGTATATAAAAATTAAGCTCAATCTAATGCATTACAAGCCAAAATCAAGTTCAATAACACAAAACAAGTTCTAAATTTCAACTAAATACAATATAAGTTCATTAGTATGATAATAAACCTTCATATATACTATAGATATCAAATTACACTCCTCAATACATGTAGATAATAATAAGTTTTTTGTGATATATTATAATAGGGTGGGGTTCTAGAGTGAACATTAGTGAATTTGCGAACTGAGTGAACAAATCCTGGCCATTGATCTACACACACGTGTATGGCCAGGATCTCATCATCAAATCGTAAAATACGCTAGTGTTTTTCAACATCAAATCATGACCATTGATCTACACATGTGTATGGCAAGGATTAGTTCACTCAGTTCACAAGTTACACTAGTGTTCACTCTTAAACCTAATTCTATTATAATATATATATTATAAAAAAGTAAAATAATCTAAAATAAACCTAGTCGAGTTAGCAAACGAGCAAAACCGAGCAAATCTGGCTCATTATGAGCCGAGCCGAGCTAGGATCACTTTCTAACCGAGCTGAGCCATATCGAGCGAGCTTTTTTCTAGCTAAATCCGAGTGAGCTCCGAGCCGCGAGTTTTTTAAACAGCCCTAGTATTCCAATAAATTTTATTATTTCTTTTCTTAATATATTCAAATATAATTTAGTTTTTTATGTTTAAATCATAGAACTACCACCAGAATAACAAGTTACAAAAACTTAGTATTATCATACTTTTTAGTTTCAAAAAAAAATTAGTATCAATTTGATAATTCTTTGATAACTTTTAGAGTAAATTGTTATTTTAGTCCCTGAGTTTTTGTCTAAATTGCCATTTAAGTCCAAATAGTTTTTTTCTCCTTTGGGTCCCTGACTTTTCCTATTTCTTGTCATTTTGATCACATTGTCTAACTTAGTCTAAAAACCAGGTTATAATCAGGGGTATTTTTGGCATTAAATTATTATGAGGTTTATAAATTATGTTGTAAACTAACCCTGGTTATCACTACACAACAGTTATGCCAAAAATACCCCTAGTTATAACCAGATTTTTAGACTGAGTTAGGCAATGTGATTAAAATGGCGAGAAAATAGAAAAGTCAGGGACCTAGAGGAGAAAAAAAAACTATTTAGACTAAAATGACAATTTGGACCAAAACTTAGGGACTAAAATGACAATTTACTCTAACTTTTAATATATATTCTTTAATAAAATTTTGAACAAACTAATTAAATATACTTATATTTATTTACATTCCTGCATAAATAATGTTTAGAACGGAGCCATGTTAACGCTTTAAAAGGTTCACTAGCTACATATTCATTCAATAACTATATAAAAAATACTCTATAAAATTACTCAACAACTTCTTACCATAAACACATATTAAAATACTTTGCTTAGGCACCGATGAATATCTCACAAAACAAAAAACCCTCCTATTCAGTGTTGTAGAGATCGCTAGGCGCTAGTCGGGCGGTGGAGTACTGAATAGAGATTAATTGGGATTAATCGATTAATCAGGATTAATCGGGATTAATTGGATCGGAATTTTTATATATAATTTTAAAATTTATATATACACACGTATATTAATATCAATATAATACTTAAAAATAGTATAAATTTAAACAACTAAGTTTAAAACACAACAAATCAAGTATTTAAACATTCAATACACACATTAATATCAATATGATACTTAAAAATAGTTTAAAATTCAAAAAATAAAGTTTAATACATAGAAATTTAAGTATTTTTTTTATAGAACTGCAATATCATTCCACACGAAAAGGGCTAGAAACATGTTTTAATGGGTTAGAAACATGTTTTTCTGGGCTAGATTGGAACTAAACAACTTGGGCCATGTATTTAATGGTTAAAAACATTTGTTTGGGCCAGATTTAAACAAAAAAAGAGTGGGCCGACTAGAAACGATTTGGCCGACTTGGGCCGATTTGGGCCGCCTTGCACCAACTAGGACCGACTTGGACCGACTAATGGTCCGACTAGCTCAAAATTAATCAGCCAACGGCCAACTAATTTTTTTTTGGGGGGATCAGGGGTATTTTTTATATAAAACAAAAAAATATTACACTATGTAGACGGAGTTTAGGGGTATTTTTACACTACTGGGAGGGAGCTGAAAGGTAACATGGGCTACCCCTGCTTGCACACTACCTCCGCCACTGAGCTAACATAAGTTTGATATTTGATGAAAATAAACATATTTAACATAAGTTGGATATTTGAAAATCGGCCAATTTCGGGCGAGATGGAAGACAATGACTTTTGATGAGCGGTTAAAATTTGATGTAAACCTTTTCTAGTCAATTTTCGTTATATTAGTGTAAGCATGGCCTCTGCTAGCACTTAGTTGGTTCGAGGTTTTTTTTTTGCTTGATTTTGGTGTTTTATGAGATGGCTTTGTTTGTTAAAAGAAAAATAAACTAACTTTCGAGATCAAACTCATCATGTTTTTGCTAGATACCACAAATGAATGAAAACATATATAAATCAAGAAAAAAAAATTAGAAAGCACTTACAACCGCATAAACACATGATTTATAAATGTATATAGGATTATACTGTAATAAGTGTAAATTAACAAAGTAAAACTAGTAGTTTATCCGTCCGCTGTCCGGGTATATATGATTAACATCATCCAAACTCACTGCTGTCCGTGTATATATGATTAAAATCATCCAAACTCACTGTATATTTTAATATCACGATGACTACTTATCTACCTATTAAGAACATAAATAACTATGTCTATATTTAAAATAATGTTGACTTTTAATTTGATTTCGATTAATAACTATAACTCTTCTTGAATTGTCATACATACTAATTTAAAATCTTGCATCTAATTCGCACAATTTAAAATATTTAGTTAATTATTTGTAATTGACAAACGTAGGAATTGCTAACACCATTAAATGAAGATAAATGAGATCTATCAATGTTAGATGTTTACAAAAGTATTAAAAAAAACTATCAACACAACCAAACGTAGATTATATTTATGTCATGAGAATATTATTTAAGAACATCAATAACACTGTCTACATTTAAGATAATAATGACTTGTAATAAATGATAAACATGCAGGATACATCTACAATAAAAAGCAGATAATGTTATCAAGATCTCACAAGTATATTACAAAAAAGCCAAAAAAACACAATGTATACTATAATATACAATAAATCATAAACATGCAGAATACATATACAAAAAAAAGCAATTGATGTTATCAGGATCTCCCAAGGATATTACACAAAAGGGAAAAAAAAACACAATATATACTATAATATACAATTTCGTTGGCAAAACACAAACCGTTGAAACAAACACAATGACTGGTTATCCAACTATTAAGAACATCAATAACCATGTCTATATTTAAGATAATAATGACTTTTTATTCGATTGCGATTAGTAACTACAACTGTTCTTATATTCTCATACATCGAATTGTCATACGTACTAACTTAAAATCTTACATCTAATTCACACAATTTAAATTTTTTAAGTAACTATTTTTAAATTGATTAACATAGCAATTGCTAACACCATTAAATAAAGATAGCCGAGATCTATCAAAGTTAGATCAACATAAACTAAATCAATTACAATTCTCTCTATGGTCGCTCGAAGAAAAGGGAGCATATGAAGAACTAAACAAAAAAGTCGGCATCATCAGTGATAACAATTACAAGCGAACCTGGAGCAGCATCGGATAGCTTGATGGAGTCCTCCACTCTCCCCCATCAGATTTCAAGAACAACGCAGAAGAGTTTATCACACAACTGTTGAAACAGGATCAGAAAATCTGCGACATCCTCGCCGATCTGTAAAACAAAAGAAAGAATAAAATCGCATGGAAGAAGGCGAGAGTCATTGAAATCTTTGGAAGTGTTAATTGTAGCGTATAATATTTTATACATATTTCACTCTTTAATCTTTCTTTATATTTAATTTAATAAAATTAATATCCATTGCATACAAAGTAAACACAATGACAAGAACACATAACATAATGTATAGAAAATCCACCTAGTTGCAAAACACAATAATCAGACACAATAACACGATATATAGAATCAGTTGCAATACCATGGCTAATATTAACACTATCCATACCACCACTATTCAACTATTTGTTTATTTAATTAAACAAACAATAAAATATAATAAAAGGAAACGCAATCAACATCATATCTATCACAATCAAAACAACTTCACCATCATCGGCGTTTCATATCTCCTTGAAGATCATCGCCGCCGAAGATTTGATCGACAAAAAGGTAACTTCCGATTGTAAATCTTAACGGTTTAATTTCTATTAGATTTCTAAACCTCTGTTAGATACTTAATCAGCGACATATGATGGTTACTGCAGCGAATAACTTGTTTGTAGACGTCAAATATGATTTTAGGTTTCAATCATCTTCAACCTCTCATATGTTATGTATAGTTGATATATATCTTATGTATTGCATGTTATGGACATTGTCGAACTAATGTTTACAGTATAATGTGATAATAATATATGAAAAAGTTGCAATCAAACAAATGGGGGTGTTTGGGTTAGCTTATTTTGGAGCAACTTATGACTTATTGACTTATAAAAGTTAATAAGTTGTTTTTTGAGTGTTTGGGTTAGCTTATTTTAAAGGGTTTTGTGTGTTGACAAGCCATTTTTGAGAAGTCAGAATTTCTAACTTTTCACTTGTCACTTATATAAGTTAATAAGACATTTTTAAGAAGGAATCCCAAACACACACGGATGAAAACATATGATTCTGTTATAATTTTTTTTTATTTTTGGGGTTCCTTCTCTAAAAGTACTTATTAACTTATATAAGTCATAAGTGAGGAGTTACAAATACTAACTTATCAAAAACAATTTCTCAACACACAAAAATAACTTAAATAAGGTAACCCAAACACTATAAACACAACTTATTAAATTTTTTAAGTCAATAAGATATAAGTTGCTCCAAAATAACCTAACCCGTGTGCGATTACGCAAAAAGAGATATTTTACGAATATGTATATCTATAATATACTATATAAAGCATTTCATATGGACAAAAATGTAATTTACTCTAAATTTTTTAAGACGTCATACGAAAAGTCATGCCTTATTTCCCAGTTTTTCATCCCCCACTTCCAAATCTGCCCTTCTTCAAAGAGGATTTAATGATTTATTCGGTTTATTTGATCATGGAGTGTGTAATCGATGGCCTCATTGAATGTTCATTCAATTTTTCGCATTGAATTTAATTGAAGATGTGGATTGAATCCCATTTAACCCGTGAAACCCTTCGTCATCCAAACGCACAACCACATCTTCATCATCATCTCCTGCTTCCAAATTCTGATCTATACCCGTGAATCGGTGTTTAAAAGAACGGATTGAAACAACCCCTCTTCATCTCGCCACAACCCTAATCGATTCGTCAACCACCACATCTGCAAGTTTCTCTTTCCCTCTCTACTGGTTTTGTTTCTAATTTCTTCTAATATATGAACTCATTCATCATTTCTGTTGCAGAAATGTGTTATGATTCGAAATTGATGGTATTGTATGCTTATGAACAACATGGAAGAACCATACCACGTGCAACCAGTCGTACAAGACTCGTAGGAATGGCATCAAGATACCACAGAAAGACCCTCACACATCCACCACGAAAGGGGTCAGTTGCTTCAATCTGTTAAACAGGAAGAGGGGATAGAAATAACTGCAAATTCTCTTCATCCTGGAGTAGTCTCAACAAACTTGTTCCGCCACATATTTACTCCTCCGAGCTTTGCTGAAGGTCATGTTTCTTGAACATTTGCCAGAAAAGAAAACAAAATTATTTAAGCTACGTTACCTTAGAAATCTTGCTTACATATGCACCATTACTGCTATGTTAAAATGCAGGTTTTGTTAGCAAGCTCAGCAACCTTCTGTTGAAAAATGTTTAGCAGGTTAGTGTTTACCGCGTTTTATGTATTTAGAGGTGACAAAAATGGGAGGGTGGGTATCAGCCTATCAGGTTTGTGTCATAACAAGTAATATTTAACACCTAGGTTGGGAAGAGGAAGGTCTTGGGTTCAAGTCTCACAGACGACAAGGTCTTAAAAAGAAATTAGCCGTTCAAAAGAAAAAAATGGGTCGGGTTGACCTACAAACATTTTTCTCGTATATATATATATATATATACTGATATATTGAAACGGTATACAGAAGAGATCTATTGCACATTATGAATTAGGAATAATATTCTCATGACATAAGATTACATTTTAACACATTCTCTATTAATACTAACAGTTAATATTAAATGTTATATATCACAGGTATACAAAAATGATTACGTCCTGCCTGTCTCTATTACAAGACCCTAAATCATTGAAACTGGTATGCTGTAATGCCTTCAATAAGTAAGTGTAAACTTCATTACGTAAACTGAAATTAGTAAATGTAACTACAGGCATTACCAATTGAGTTTGTAAAGCTTGTGGGAGGAGATTACTGGAACAGGACAAAGGTAACGATAAATCATGAAAGCGGAATAAGCTGTACAGCATGGCTGAGAAGTGTAAGAGGTGAAAGTGTTGTCACTGACGGATGGATAAGTATTTTAAAAGGTCTTAAATTGACAAAGAACACCTTATTGGTTTTGAGGATAATCAAAGAAAAATGTCTACAAATACATTGTTTCATACAAAACGTTTGTGATGAATCGTTCTTGACAGTCAACCGTTACGGAGATTTAAAGATCATAGTAAGTATAGTTATATGTTAGTAGGAATTTGTTTTTTGTTATACTTGTCAGCAAATGGAATAAATGAATATATGTTTATAAAATATTACACAACTTTTCAGGTCATTCCAGAAGCTTATGTGAACAAATTTTACTGTTACTAGCCAGTAAAAGATTCTTATAACATATACGCAGCAGGTCAGTGTTGGAAAGTTGAGACCGAAAAAATAAATGCATGCTACGTTTTTGCTAAAGGGTGTCCGGAGATGTTTGAATATATTGACATAGAAGACGGTGATATACTGATGTTGATGAAAACAGACAGCGAATCGTTTGACTAAACACTTTATCGTAACGGAGTTGAGGTTGTTTTTAGAAAGAAGGAGACAACTAAAGACAACTCAGTTGTTGAAATACCTAAACATACATACTATGAACACTTGAACTCTGTTGTATGTAATTTAAAGTAAGTTAAAATGGTTTGCTATTCAATACGACTTATTTACAGATGTTATCGTATAACAGATCTTCACTGATCAAGAAGACTCAATCGACCAATTCATTACTGGGGTAATCAGTTTACATATTTTTACAATACAATATATTGATCCTCAGATGTTAATGAATTTTAAAAATCTTGGATGCAGATGAATGATGAGAAACATGAAGTGAATAAGAAAAGTGTTGAAAAAGAAAAGTTGAAGTCTGAAAGAAAGAGTTTTGTAAGTGAAGGAAATAACAACAAAAAAAAAGAAGATGTAAGTCTTTGAAACATAATAACGGATAAGTTATTTGTTCATATTATTATACATACTTAGTTGACGATTGTAGTTTAATTTGCTTTAATGTTACGGGCTGTAATAACAGGTTAAAAAGAAAGGTAAACAGATTGCATCCGATTCTACATCTGAAGAACCTAAACAACTAATATGTTGTACAACTTATGATCATTCTACCGTGTCAGCAACTGGACGATAAGCACGAGATCGTTTGGTAAGTTAAGCATAAGTTAACAAAATATTCCAATAAATATTTCTTGTACATTAACATATATACTATATATATATATATTGAAAGGAAATGCATGTTTGAAATGATAAGGTTAACAAAAACGGGAAAAGAAGTCAGATGGCGTTGAAGGTAAGCAATGAAGACGAAAAACGTGTTGCACATCAAAATTATGATCAAGAAAGTGGTGCGTATCAATTCAACAGGAAAGCAAATTATCGAATGGTATGTCATTTCTGTTATTTAATGAGAACAATTTACAACACCATTCATGAGGCTATTTATACGTATAGAATTACCAGTTAAACACATAACAATTGAACTTGGTTTGCAACAAAAAACCTTAAAACAGTTGTTTTTTTTCTAAACAATAAAGTATAACTTCACTTATAACCTTCATAGAATAACTATAATAGATAATAGATACTAAATTATGTTTATTCAAAAATTAACAATTGATATTTGTTGCTGCTGACAATTATATCCAACACGGCTAATATACTTGTTAACTCTTACATCAATGCAGCGATTACCTGTAGAAGTTGCAAACAGAGCAAGGCTAACAAAGAAGGTACATCAAATGAATGTCAGAAACATGGATGGGAAAACAGTTGTGAAGATAGTTAAGCGACAGAAGGATGGAAATGGATTTAGGTATGCAATTGAAGGGTGGCCAAGTTTCATAAAGGAAAATGATATTAGCGAGGGTGACAATATGCATTTAACTTATCTAAAATCAGGAAATCTCCTCATGTTGACGCATGTGGATGCAGTCAGCCAAGCTTAGCAGTTAACGTTATCTGCTAATGATGCAGATTTCTGCGTATATAAACTAATGCCTTTTGTCGTCATCATTTGATGGTTTTTGGTGGGACATGTTGGAACAGCTTATTGTGTTTTTTTGGTTGGTTGGTAGCCTAACCTTGATGACAATTATTACTATATTAGGGCATGGATGACATATTTTGTTTAGAATTATAATTTGTAAACAGTAGTCGAAGTTCATATTTAGTTATAAATTTAGTTGTGATTTCCTGTATACAACATTAGAAGTCTTATTGGTAATATTTCCATCATCCAAATGCACTGCATATTTTAATATTATAATGACTTCTTATACAACTATCTAGAACATCAATAAGTGATTCCATAAAAAAAGGGTCTCCATATTTAAGATAATAATGACTTTTTTATGCGATTGCAATTAGAAACTACAACTATTCTTGTATTGTCATACATCGAATTGTCAAACATAGTAAATTAAAATCTTACATCTAATTGGCACAATTTAAAATGAATTAGTTATTTGTAAATTGATAAACGTAGAAATTAATAACACCATTAGATGAACTTAGATAAGATATATGAAAGTTAGATGTTTTCAAAGTGTTGAAAGAACTACCGATGTCAAACAAACGTTGATTATATTTACTGGCATAAAATATTACACACCAAACATATTATAAACATAATAGAACAATTAAAATAACACATTAATTTCGAATATTGATTCTCCATATACAAAAAAATACCAACCACAAAAACAACCACAAACATAATACTATGTATATAACACAATGATAACAACAAACAACTAAATACAAAACCATAACTAAACATGTGGTGAAACTACAGTTTCAATATAGCTTGCACCTACAATGCCTTGTGTAAAGATGATAGGAAAATAACCATGCATCTTCTTTGCCCTTACGTTTATCTGAGCAACATCACCCCATTCGTGTACTATAATTAATTTGTTATTACCATCAATGTAGTGCACAGATGACCCTATCATCAACGGCATAAACACACGCAGTACAAAAGACACCACTTTCGACCAAGTATTATTTTGTAGACGCCACAATTGAACATCTACACTACACATTCCAATACTAACCAACATATGAAGTTCATCTCGTATAGTCACCAACTGACCTATAGATTCCACACTCAATGTATCTGGGTAACCTACATTTTCTATTACCTTCGACTCAACATCCAAACGAAGAACAACTGTGTTACCCATACACCAGAATTTGGTCAGTACAAAATACAAACTTTTCCTACAAAACGTCCCAACGGACCAACTATAAACAACAATATCATATGGACTATCAATTAAGAACCTTGGAGTTGACCATGAACCTTCACTAAACGAATAAATATTAACAGTCAACCTGAAATGAGTGCGTTTAATATGCACAATTTTGTAATCACCAGCAGAGTCAACACAAAACCCAAGACTATCATCATCCATATTGTAAAATCCCTGATAATTAGAATTTCTCAGCATCTTGAACACACGAGTTAGTGGATTCCAAACAACCAAATCACCAGTATTACATAAGCAAACACATACCATGCCATCCAAACTTGCTAAAAAGATCACATTACATGGATGACAATCGAAGGGAATGTGAATATTATTGCCTAAAACACATCTAGGAGATGCAACATCAACATAACGAATCGCACACGATGATTTATCAAGAGCAATTATTTTCTGGTCACCTAATACTCGCAAGAAACGACAATTATTCTTAGCAAACGCAGGAGTTGAAAGATAGGCTAACCACTCTTTAGACACAGCCTTGCACCGTATAACCTCCTTTGCCGAAAGTCTTGGAATAATCTTCATCAATATTAACAGAGATGGAAGATCCTTCATATTCACTTACGATTATACTTTAATTAAAAATACTGACGTTGATAGAAAGAGGAAGAAAACACATACGAAAAGCGATTCCTTTGAAAAATGAATACCTACATAGAAACTACCCCAATTAACAGTTGACACAGGTGAGTAAAACCTCCTAAAACTCCGAGTAGTGGTGGTAAACGGTTTTCACACACTATGGGCGATAGGGGGTAAATAAAATTAAATAACAATATATATTAGAAACCGTTTCTAATTTACAGGTAAACATATACACATACATGGAGATACTTTTTAATCAATCACATACACAAATATACTTTTTATTAATTAATCTTATTTTTATAAATTACTTTGTTAGTTGTCAAACATTGTGTTATTACAATTGTGAAAATAATTACATCGTAGATTTTTTTTGGCATTGGGTTTTATATATTATTTTGTCCTTTTTATAAAAATATTGTTTTTTATGATAATAGGATTATTGAAAAATAATGGACACCACAACTAAAAAATAGGAAGTTAGTTACACAATAGTACAAAATATAAAAATAGACACCTACAAAAAAATCAAATATATGGAAAACAGAAAACCAATAACACATTAATAAACAAAACATAAAATGACAATATTCCAGCAAAAAAAAAAAAACAAAAACAAAAAAATCCAGTAAGAACTATTCCTTAACTGGACATATTACAAAGTGGGAAGTTTCTAATTGTCCTTAACTGCACAATATGTAACCATTATTAAAAAAGAATGAGAAAGACAGCAAAAAGTAGGAATTAATTACACAGTGTTATATTTAAATATAGTCAAGTACAAAAGAAATCAAATATATAAAAAACAGAAAAACAATGACACAATGATACTCAAAAAACACAATGATTATACTAAAAGAAATCATTATTCAACTTATAAATTAGTAACTATCTTGTGCATCTTGACTTGTACCCCATGCTTGGGGGCTTTTTCAAAAAAAAAAAAAAAAAAAACTTCATTTTCCACTTTCAACCTTAGAGTTTTAGCTTTTATATTTTAACCCATTACTTGATTTTCCACTTTCAACCTTAAAGTTTTATCTTTCACATTTTAACCCATTTGAAATTTTTACTTTTAACTCAAACTTTTTCAACTTTTGTAATTTAACACAATACTTTATTATTTATAACTTTGGTCCCCCATACTTTTTATCTTTCGTAAGTTTTTCGTTTTACGGTTCGTTCTAAATTTTGTGAGTTAACTTGTAGTAGCGTGCATGTGAGGTTCAACGTTTTTGTTCTATTTTTCCATATTTGATAGACCCGTCGCAACGCGTCCATTTTTTCCCTTTTGAAAAAATTCGTCGCAATGGGCGGGTCCTAGATCGACTAAGTTATTATTTTCTACATTTTACGTTTCTGGTTAATTTCTTCACATTAACACACTGTAACGGGTGTGCGTGGTTCAACGATTTTAGTCTCCTTTTTGTTCAGTGTAATTTTTACCATTTTATCTATTTTATTTTTACGATGTTAAGAGTCGATGTCGTTGTGGCATTGGTGCTACTTGGCACGGTTTTACGAACGTTTTTAACCTATTAAATCTTTACTAATATTTTGTTTCGGTTTACCCCTATACTTCCTTTACTTAAAAACTATTTTTTGCGTGCATATTTTATGTATGGGTATGTATAAATATGATTTCTTCTACATTCCGACGTAAACTTTTTTTATAGACGAGCCAGGTCAAATATAATACGTTTTCGTTTAAAGAAACCATTTTTACGTGCATATTTTTATGTACGTCTTCGTATAAATCCAAGTTATTGTTCGATATGAATTCCATTTACTTTACGTTTGATCAAATGACCATGCTTATACAGGTTACATTGAGTTCAACTGGATATGTCGAAATGTGTGTTTTCATATGGTTAATGCATCATATAACGTTTGGACTAATACATTCAATGTTTACGATGTACCCGCGCCGCAACGCGGGCGGGTCTTAACCCTAGTTCAACTAAAAACTAATCATTAACTGCACCTATTACAACGTGGGAAGTTTTTAATTCTATGTAACTGCACAATGGTAAGGGCTTCCGAGCTGCTCTAAGGGCTTGGTCTCCAAGGGCCCATTGTGTTTTTTTTGTAGATCTTTTTGTTTTTAAACCACAATCACATGTAATCATAATTAAATACGCACAAAGCAAATATTAAAATCATACACTCTCAATGAATATTTAACATGATAATATAAGCACATTAATTCATAAAGATTCAATCTCATTGTGACAAACTATACCACACATAAAAAACAACCACAAACATTAATTACTAACTGATCAAAACAACGAAGAACAAAAAAAGAACTACATAAAATAGCATAACTAAACATTTGGTGAAATTGTAGTTTCAAAATAAACAGATCCATTCACACCTTGAGTAAAGATGATAGGCAAAAAAAATGCATTTCCTCTGCCTCTACAGTTACATCAGTAATATCACCCCATTCTTGAACTATAATGAACTTCTTATTTCTGTTGATATAGTGCACAGACGACCCAATCATCAATGGCATAGAAATAGCAGGTGGACAAAAAAATACTTTTGAACACTTTTCATTTTCAAGTTTCCACAATTCCATATTCACACTATAGAATCCGATACTAACCAACATATGGAGTTAATCTCGAATACTAACCAAGTGACCTGTAGCTTCCACATCCATTCTATCTGGGAATCCAACATCAGAAATTACCCTGCTATCAACATCTAAACGAAGTACACATGCGTTACCCACACACCACAACCTAGTCAATACGAAATACAAACAATTTGCACAAAACGTGCCTACAGACCAACTATAGACGTCAACATTAAACAGACTATAGTTTGAGAACATTGGAGTTGACCATGACCCTTCACTGAGAGAATAAATGTTAACAGCCAACATCATATGTGTCCGTTTAATATGCACAATATTGTAATCACCAGAAGACCTGACGCAAAACCCAAGACTATCCTGATTCGGATTAAAAAAACCCTGCGAATTAGAATTTGATAGCATCTTGAACACACGAGTTAATGGATTCCAAACTACCAATTCACCAGTATTGATTAGGGAAACACATACCATCCCATCCAAACTTGCTAGAAATAAAATATTGCACGGATGAACGGTGAGGGGAATGTGAACTTTATCACCTAAGAAACATTTAGGGGATTCATTATCCACATAACGAATATCACACAATAATCGGTTAACAGCAATTATCTTATGATCACCTAATCTGCGCATGAAACGACAATGATTCATAGCAAACTCAGGTGTTGAAAGATAGACTAACCAATCTTTACACACAACCTTGCACTGTGTAGCAACTTTTGACGGAAGTCTTGGGATTATATTCATCAGTATCAGCAGAGACGGAAGAAACTTCACAATCATTGTCAATGTAGGTTAAATAACAAACACTTTGACGATCAATACAACAAATATGAAAAGAGATTCCTAAGAAGATGAAAGTCCAACAAATATTATCACAAGCAGTAGTTAACACACGTTTATTAGAGCTCCTACAATTACGAGTAGTAGGTAGTTATTAAATAGATAACTATCCAGATTTTTTAAATCGGTTAAATTTTTAGTACACATTTACATTAATTTTATTTTTTGGCAAATATTCAGTTGAATAATAATTTACATAACTAGTAATAACAACTTTTGATTCAATCGTATTTTTAAGTATAATATGGCAACTTTCTCTTATAAATACATACTCGAAATATTTTGTTTCATTGTGTGTGTTGCAAGTACTATTTGATTGTTAGTCTTCTTTCTGATTTTTCGTGTTTGGGTTAACATGTATCGTCATGGTCCGAATTTTATCATAACTATACTTGATCCGCTATCCCTTCAACAGGTACATACCTTTCCGAATTATTTGTTTAAAGTAACGATTCCTATTGTTTCATCCTTTATTCAAAAGAAATTTGCCTTTTTTTTTTTGGTTTTCAGGCTATACCTATATGTATGAGTAGATTTATATGGATGAATAAGTTAGAATCTTCAACTGTTAGTCTTAAATTTGATGAAACGCATTCATGGTCTGTTGTTATCAAATTAATAAAAGATGTATTCTACTTTACGGATGGATGGTGTGAGGTTTTAAACTGCTTCGGCCATGAATCTTTCTTCATGATTTTCAACTATCTTGGTGATCATACTTTCAAGTTCAACCTCTTCTCTCATGATCCAAATAAAGAGTTTGGAAAATCGTTTTGTAAAATTATTCAAAATCCTATACAAAGTCCAACGGTACGTAATTTTCTTATACATTTTATTTTTTATTTTTTGTTATTACGATTTATTAAAAAACATAATACGCATAAAATTGTAATAATTATTTTTTTACAGGTTCTACCAGATACTTTTATTTCAAAACATTATGATTATCGTTTACCGCATAACATGGTTATACTTAATGTATCCGAGTATCATCAATGGGAAGTCCGTATTAGAAAGATTGGGCCAAATTATTGTATTTCTGATGGTTGGTTTAAATTTATTGAAGATCTAAGGTTAAATCCTGGGGATATTCTGTGTTTTCAAAAAAGGACATGAATCATATTAATATTATCATATTCAATAAAGATGGTCGTCAAGTTTTGTTAAACAACACTCCTTTGATTGAGCCAGAATATGAACATATTAGCAATGTGGAAGGTTATCGACAAGTTAGTGACGATCCTAGCTACCCTTTTTTTGCAATGACAGTAACTCATCAATTGGTATTATACTATCCTGTTTTATGTTAATTCTTTTTTTTGTTTTTTAGTGTTTTTCATTTAATAACATTTACATATTTTTAACATTTTTACAAAATGTAGATCCTTCCCAAGTTAATTACTGACTTAACTGGTTTAAATGAGTTTTCTGAAGTAAAGATCAAAGTTGTTAAAGGAAATATTTGGGTTACGAATCTTCGTACACACAACATTGATGGTCAAATAAGGTTTGTCAATCAATTTATTATCTTAGTTATTATTTCACATTTACCCAATGTGTATAGATCACTAACAAAATTTTTCATATTTTTTCTACCATAGGTACGGTGTTGTTGGATGGAAACATATACTTCAAGCTGAACATATTTCCTTAGGTGACGATTGCTTTTTCAACTAGTCTAAAACGAATTCGAGGCTATTGGTTACGAAACTCCAGCAAGCAGAAGTGTTACAGCAATAGAGTTTCAGTTTATATTGAAAACCCGAAAAACATATATCTTACATTTACTTTTCGATCCCCCTTTTTTATGTTTGTAGTACAATGCGTTGGTTTTTTTTAATATTTAACTTCAGATTGCCATTATAATTTCATCCGTACAGTCCGTTTATGATAAGTAACACAAATCTACTTAAAAAGAATGGTATACATAACATACAAACTACTTAAAAAGTACCAAAATAAAAAACACAATGACAAAAAACACAATTGTATAACATATATGATTACACACAACACAGAGACTTCACGTTTACTTTTATTTTTGTTAGGATCTGAGTTTCTTATGATTGAGTTTGTTTGTCATAATTGAACAAATGAACGAAAGTAAAATGATATTAAATGCAGCGGAAGTGGAATCAAACTTTGTAAACACAATCTAAGGGAAAATAGTTTTCGTAAACACATGTTTCTCATTACAAACCCTGTTTGGGGGGTTTTGATCAAGGTTTTATAAAGGGAAAAGTGAATGCTGACGTGGCAACGATTACAAAAGTCCACGTGCCAACCCTTGGTGAAGGAATTAATAATGGAAGACAGTTGATTTATGAAACCACTGATGAAGCAAGATCAATGGTTGCAAACGGTTATACTGGAAACAGTGGGTGATTCTAAGCTATCAGTGGACAGCCATCAGTGGGTTAAAACACTGATTTTGAACAACAGTGATTACCAAGGAAATGAGAGGAGAAGGGTTGACTTTCAGCAGTGGACAGTATTAACAGAACAGATGTTTGAACAAAAACAGTGATGTCTGATGGTGAATCAATGAGATATTGAATCTTTGATGATATATTTCAGCTACTTGTCTATCAGTTGGACTTTACAGCAACAGGAACAACATCATAATATTCTTCAATCAGTGGTTGAGAAAACATCTGCTGCATGTGTACGGTCAAAACACTAAGCTTATTGCCTAGGAATTGATATCCCCCTAATGTAAGCTTTTCACACTCTTGGTATCTGTACTTGTTTGTGTATGATAAATCTTGACAACCATACTCCTAGCATATGCTATGTTCTTTGAGTGTGGCAGAAGTTTTTCAAACTTGTTGTCACTGAACTGCAGAAGCCCCTCTTACAAGACATCTACCCAACTTTCTGTCTTTTTAGTACCCCAAGGTGCATGACTTGTTGATGAGATGACAAATGTTTCAGGATTAACCTTTTCAAAGAATCCTTTTTCATTGAAGAAGTCAAGTGTTTGGTGAAATGAATGACTTGTAAAGGATTGATGTTTTTAAAAGGTGAAGCTGCACATGTAATATATGACACACACACACATACACAAAAATAATGACATAAAAACACAATGACAAAAACAAAATTGTATAACATATTTGTACACAACCAACACACGTTTGGTTTTTTTTATAAATTATGAAACAATTTAAAAGTTAGTAAAATTAGATAAACCTGGATCTGGGTACACTAAACGGTCAATGGCAGGAACGGTTACATAATGTAGAAACTGCTTGGGGAAACGATGCGAATAACTGAAGAGACACACGTTTACACACAGTTATTACTACACACACAAACCCATTCAGTTAACACGGGAAACTTAAACTGATACACGCTTTATTACGCATGAATAAACGAAAAATATTAATAACCTTTGTAATTATAACATAATAATCCAATCGCTTTTTTTTAACGGAATAATCCAATCGCTTTACCGCCTATTCAATTCCCTACCCCTGACCACCTATAAAATAAACTAACCCATAAGTCCATAACACATCACCTATCTTTTAACACTAACTCGAAACATCTCTACATTCAACACAACTACAATCATGCCTGGATCACACTACCATTTCGGAGACACAACAGAGGCCAAGAAAATTATAACCACTGCACACTTTGTAGAGGATCAAAAGGATTCAGAAATCTTACGAACACTACAGAGAATGCATAACACCGCCACTGCAGATGTAGAGAGAAACAATACTGACATGAACTACAACGTTCTGCAGTATATTTCGAATGGGCTACAGAACGAAGATCAAATAAAGATTATACAATATCTGGATAAACAGTTACAGATAAAGAAAAACATAGCAGTTTCGTTAGAAGAACTCAAGGATACCTTGTGGGAGTACATGAAGACGAAGACCGAAAGGGTTACTATAATGAAGAACTATTAGAAACGTTTAATGATTACATTTATTTTTTTTGATCGCTCATGTATTTGACCTTCTACAAGTGTTTCCTATCTACTTAATGTAATAACATATTTAAATATTGACAATGTCTTATAACAAATTTACCTAATGACTCTATTTTACCATTTTACCAAAAATTTTATTTGTTTTGCTTAGAATTTAGATGTATTACATATAGTAACATATTACAAAACACATGATCAAGTAACATATAGAAGAATGTATACTAAGTGATTGTAAAGTATTAACACAACTATAGTTAATAAACGTTTATTTTCTTACATAACTTGTGTAAGATTGCTCTACAATATTTAGGTTGATTATTTTACGTGTAAAATATCAATAAATATAAGACAGTAGATGAAACGTATTTGTTAATTTACAAATGCCTGTTGATATTACAAAAGAATTGTATTTAACGTATACCATTGTGTTATTGCCATTGTGTTAATAATAACAATGTGGTTTTGGGAAACATTACCATAAATACTGCATTTTTGTTATATGTTAAATTTGTTAAATATTAATCTAATATAAATTTCTCTATTACAAAAGTAATTAACTATTATCTACACACAAATTGACATCTATGAACATTAATAACAGCCTAATACAAATAATAGTCACACAAAATACACCAGTCAAAAGTTTTGAAAGTAAATACAAAAAAAAACAAAGAAAACAAAATATTTCGCAATCACAAAAACGGCATTACAAGGTACAAACATAAAGTTAACAAATTACTTGAACACACAAACATACTAACTGCATTAAAATAAAATAAAAAACATAAGCATAAACCGTTTATGGAATGTGAACAGACAACGACGGAAACGAACTACTTCTTAACGCGTTTCACCTTCTCCAAATTATTCCTAAGTCTCTTCTTGTAGTTCCCTCCAATTTGTTTAGCAACCATAGAATCACCAACCGTTGAATTAGACATATTGTTGACAGCATCTTGCACTCCTATATGACTTTTGTTAGAATCAGTCATTTGATCATATTGAACAGCACCCTACATGAAACATAGATAACATGAAACACTTCTATAATTTCTAAATTATTAAAATGATATACAAAAAACCAATTACCTCTTTATTGATTTGTCTGGCAGAGCCCTCATATTGCTCAGTACCAACAATACCATAAATGCAACAAACCAACATGTTACACTAAAAAAATAACCAACGTAATAAAATAAAAATAAAACAATTTATTCACCTTCATCACAAATTGACCAACACTGTCATCATGCTTCTTATCATTACCAATATCCTGCGATAACAAAACAACCAATATTACATTCAAAGTACATAAAAAAATAACCAACAAAATAACATAAAAATAAATCGATTTATTCACCTCCATCGTAGATTGACCAAAACTGTCATCATGCTTCTTATCATTACCAATATCCTGCCATAACAAAACAACCAATATTACATTCAATGACATTTGTTTTGTCACTGGCAGTGGCTCTGGGATCTCATCTTCCAGAGTTGCCTTTTTAGTGGGTTTGGGGGGATTTTTGGATGATTTCTTTTTGGGCTTTTGGTAATGATAGGTGTGGGTTTCATAGTAGTGGTTGTGCTACTATGATCACCTGGAGCAGTGGTAGCTGCTAAAGTTTGCTCAGGAACCTCTGCTTGTCTTTTGGAAGATTTCAACATTCTTGTGAATGTTTCTGCAGTTAAACTGTTTATTTGAAAAGGAACCCCCTGTGTAAGCACATGGGCATTATTTTTTGAAAACTTTTTCTCAAAATAATAACTCAAAAACCGTGAAAATAGTAAGAAAGCCTTTTTATCAACATTTTTGACCAAGTAATTAAAGATTTCCTAGGAGTAATTAAAATTTTCTCCTTGCAGGATAGCATAACCCAGATATTGAATCTTCAAGGGGATTTCATTGAAAGCTGTGGTTTTGTTGGATACACACATAAGGTGGGTATGAAATAAAAACCTTGTAGCAGATGGAAAACTGCCTTTTTTGTAAAGTATCTTTCTTCTTCATACCCTCTTTCAAGGAAATCCCTTTGGTACTCTGTTTTAGGAAAAGAACTTTTACCTTCCAAATCATTGAGTTCAAAAACTTCAGAAATCGATTGAGGTGTGATGGAGAACTTTACAGCCTTGATTGAAGAATTTATGGCTACAACCTTTTTGTTCACCTTTTCTAGGGTTGCATTTTTCCAAAACTCCCTTTGTGTAGCCAAGTAAACGGTTGCATCACAAGTTAACAAAGTTTTGTACTTTGTGGATGAAAGTGTGTCGATGATGGAATCAAAGATTCTGGTTTCACTGGGTTTTTCAAAGATACCCAAGTAATTGTGTGAAAATTTAAACGGAATCTCAATTTTGGGTGAATCCTTTTGTGTGGTTTTACTGGATTTTTTCACCATGATTGAATCGGGGATGAAGAAGATAAAATGAAGGCAAAGAGGATTGTGTGAAAGTTTTGAGAAAAACTGTTTTAGAAGGGAATTTTGAAGTACAGTAAAAACCCTGTTTGGGGTTTTTGATCAGGGTTTTATAGTCAGGAAAAAAAAAATATATATATACATACTCATTAATAAAATAAACTACCATGTTGAAGTAAAACAATGTTATCTTACAATTATAAAAGAATTATTACATACATCTCTAGTTTCATCAGATATCTTACTCAACTTTTGAAAATGATCATCCACAAAAATGTCGTCAGCCACAACATGAAAAAAAAACAACTGTTAATCACTGTTGTCATAGTATATTTTAAAATGATTTTTAAAAATAAACAACATGATAAAATATTTTACAAGAATTACCACGCACGTTTCCAACTTCATCACATGTCCTGCTCAACGTTTGAAAATGATCATCCACAAAAATGTTGTCAGCCACCACCTGGAAAAGAAAAAAAAACAACTGTCAACCACTGTTCTCATAATATATTACAAAAAACAAAAAAACCGTCACAAAAAACACAATAGCTGTAAATAACACAATGATTCTAAGTAACACACAATATCATAAATAATAACAGAAACTTCATCATAAACTTGCTTCTAAATGTACATTCTCATTAGAGCAATAAGAAAATTCATGCAAATGACCATCCACACACTCGTCAGCTACAACCTGACAAAAAAAACATGTCAGTGATTTTTTTATTATAATAACACAAAGGATTACTACAAACACAAAACGATTGTAAAAAACACAATGCTATCTAAATCACAATACTTGACAAAACAAAATGATATTACATTTCCAACTATATTAGAAGACTTCATATCTGCTGGCTGCTTCATTTCCACAACGCTGTCCAACCCAGAAAACTGAAAAACTAAGCATCATTATTCAAATGAACAAACATGGTTAAATAAACACAATACCATATATTCAAATGAACAAACTTGGTACACTTTGTGGATGAAAGTTTGTCGATGATGGAATCAAAGATTCTGGTTTCACTGGGTTTTTCAAAGATACCCAAGTAATTGTGTGTAAATTTAAATGGAATCTCAATTTTGGGTGAATCCTTTTGTATGGTTTTACTGGATTTTTTCACCATGATTGAATTGGGGAATTTTGAATTACAGTAAAAACCCTGTTTGGGATTTTTGATCAGGGTTTTACAGACAGGAAAGGTAAATGCTGACATGGCAGCGGTTACAAAGATCTGATAGTCGAAACACTGTCCACGTGACAACCTCTGATGGAAATGAAGGACAAGTATTTTATGAAAACCACTGATATAAGAAGACCAGTGGCTGTAATGGTGACAAATGAAAGCAGTGAGTGATTTTTACTATTAGTGGATAAAAACACTAATTTTGAATAACAGTGCTTATCAAAGAAAAGAGGAAACAGACTTTCAAGAAACAAAACAAAACATTCCATTAAAATAAAAATGAATTTGAATAACAGTACTTATCAAAGAAAAGAGGAAACAGACTTTCAAGAAACAAAACAAAACATTCCATTAAAATAAAAAATACATAATAATTGAATACAAACCACTTCACTATAACAACTATCACTAAACTTAACAAAACTACTTATAAGGAAACTAAAAACCTACGCTTCAACTCCATTGACTCATTAACTTGTCTATATATCTCTAACATCTGTGCCATTAACTGAACATCTTTATTCCCACTCTCACCATTATTCAACAGTGCCAGGTCACGAACAGCAGTTGGAGGCAATAAACGCAACGTCTCAGTTACATCATCACGAGAGCCAACTCCAGTCTTCAAAGATTGAAAACATTTCCTCAGATCTTTAGAAAACTCTAACTCAGCTTCCAAATCTTCCAACACTGCTTTATAAAACAGTTCCTTCAAATCTTCTCCTTGATTACTTGATGAAGCCATTGAAAAAAGTTAACTTTTTAATTAGAAATCTGTAAAACTTAAATAACTTGAGATACGATATACATGAAATGTCTGCATATATATATATATATATATATATATATATATAAAAGGCTTAAGGATACTAACGCGGAACCATTAATGGCATCAATGGTTACAAGATGTAAAAATTGGTCCGGCAAACGATACAATCATACAAAAAACTGAAGAGACACACGTTTACATACATCTACTACTATAAACACACAAACCATTAATTAAACACGGGAAACTTAAACTGGTACACGGCTAACTATGCATCAATCAACGAAAATATTAATTACCATTAAATTATAACGAAAATATTACAAACAAAGAAAAACATGCATGTTTAAGAGAAAAGAAAATACACACATAAAAAAACTCCAACTCAACAGAGTATCATTACCAAAATATAATAACCATCATCATACATAAAAAAAACAACATAACTAATCTTCGCCAAAACTGTCGATTTCAATCACCTCATCCCACTTCCAATTCTTCAGCGCCTTTACCCTTTGATTAATTCTTCTGAAATTACGAGGCTAGAGAATAATATATCAGTCATTCATCTAGAATATTAACTAAACACAACTAAACATAAAGATATGGAACCAACCTTGTTAATCTCATGCTTTATAGAATTGTCGGGACATCCAACCAAAGCACCAAACTCCAAGTCAAAGCCTTTAGATTTGTTCTGAAATTTACAAAACAAAATATAAGCAAACATAATAAGATTCAGCATAAACATCACCATCTATCACTAACAAAATAATTTAAATACTTTAACATAAACGATTTACCTTTGCAGCTCCGATTGAAGACATAGTCAAGTCAGGAAGTACTCCAAACAATTCTTCAAACTGAAAAACAATATACTCATTAATAAAATAAACTACCATGTTGAACTAAAACAATGTTATCTTACAGTTATAAAAGAATTGTTACATACATCTCCAGTTTCATCAGATATCTTACTCAACTTTTGAAAATGATCATCCACAAAAATGTTGTCAGCCACAACCTGGAAAAAAAAAACAACTGTTAATCACTGTTGTCATAGTATATTACAAAGATAAACCAAAAAACACAGTATATGTAAAAAAACACAATGATTTTTAAAAATAAACAACATGATAAAATATTTTACAAGAATTATTACGCACGTTTCCAACTTCATCACATGTACTGCTCAACGTTTGAATATGATCATCCACAAAAATGTTGTCAGCCACCACCTGGAAAAGAAAAAAAAACAACTGTCAACCACTGTTGTCATAGTATATTACAAAAAAAAAAAAAAAAAACCATCACAAAAAACACAATAGCTGTAAATAACACAATGATTCTAAGTAACACACAATATCATAAATAATAACAGAAAATTCATCATAAACTTGCTTCTAAATGTACATTCTCATTAGAGCAATAAGAAAATTCATGCAAATGACCATCCACACACTCGTCAGCTACAACCAGACAAAAAAAGCATGTCAATGATTTTTTACTATAATAAACACAAAGGATTCCTACAAACACAAAACGATTGTAAAAAACACAATGATATCTAAATCACAATACTTGACAAAACAAAATGATATTACATTTCCAACTATATTAGAAGACTTCATATCTGCTGGCTGCTTCACTTCCACAACGCTGTCCAACCCAGCAAACTGAAAAACTAAGCATCATTATTCAAATGAACAAACGTGATTAAATAAACACAATACCATATAAATTAACAACTTACATTTTCCCCGTAATTGAATCCTCAACATACACAGCATTATCCATCGATCATAACTGAAGCAAAACAAACAAACTAAATAAGAAACTATTATCGAAATATAACAAACATCATAAACACATAAAATATGTAACCACCTTACAGTGATATGCTTTATTGAAAAGGATGTAATGCAACGCATGCACGGACATATATATACATCTTGTATGCTAACTACCACGTAGAAGTTATTCAAGATGAACCGACAAGGTTGAGGGAGCGTACCCACGAAGCGAGAAACATGCAGAAAACACAGCAAAATTTAACTGGCGTTGAAAAAACAAACTGCCAATTTTTTTGGGTTTGAACGGATGAGATTAAATCTTGAAGATGGTATTATTACGGTCAGGATCTACTTGAACGTGGTTTTGACTGACGGTTGTTTCGCGGCGAACAATTTATTAATAATGCCTTTTACAAATGTAGCAATTGATCTTCTAGAGAGTTAACAGGAACATCTATGCTTGGAACAACGGTTTCATCATCGGCTTCTTTTGTAAGAAACGTCGTATGCACATGGAAGAGATAACTCATATATGGCCCCCCATATGGACCACCTTGTGACTATTATGTCCATATTATTGAAGATCTAGTCGAACCACCGTGTTTTGATCAGGGGGCCGGGCGTAAGATGAGAAGGTATAGATTTCGTACCACGACAACCTTATAATCGCATAAACAACAATATAGATAAAAGGTACAAAGAAAATTGATGTGACAATACTAAACGTACAACACACTCATTATTAGATCCCACCAATGGTAGAAAGGACACTGAAGGCAAAATATCATGATTGAAGCTAATGTTTTTACCGTCTAGTGGAATATTTAGAGAGATGGAAACGATAGAATTCATGGTCGTCAAAACATGAATAAAGCCTTTATTCTTGATTCAATTATTTCTAAGTTCTTTTTCGGTGTTCTAGTCATTTTAGTAAACTCAAAATTGGCTAGACAAAGTGAATAAAGAATCCACTCATTTTCAAGTAACTAGCTTAATGAAATGCTAGTTATTATACTGTTTAAAAATCTATTTATCAATCATCAAGGTTTTGTTTTTGACAACTTCTTTATATTTAATGAAATGAATTAATTGGATGATCCATTGACGAAGGTAAAGCCTTGGTTAGGGCCAAAGGACGTAGGGTATAATGAGTTTTACAAATAAAAGATTGTGACTTTAATTGTTGAAGTTAAAGAGTATCAATTGCAAGATACAAAAATAAAGACGGAAAATATAATTTACCCTTTAATATATAGTTGTTTACTATTCATAAGAATCGTTTTTTAATATATAGATATAGATAAAGTTGTTTACTATTCATAAGAATCGTTTTTTAATATATAGATAATTGATATGTTGTTTCTTCTGGCTATTGATCTGCTAGTTGGATGTGTGATTTGTAAAGTTTTCCTTTAAAGAAAAACACAACTTTTATGTAATAAAATCTAATACCATACCATTGTAAATAGCATTTTATATTTTGTGCATATAGAAGATTCTCACCGCACCACATGTGAAATATCCACTAGTATATATTATTAAGTGAATATGTTTTAAAAATTTACAAGAAATCGACATTGTATTGTATACAAACAAAGTCGGTAATTGCATTTGTAACCCCTATACTACAATTCCTACTTTTTCAAATGCCAATGCATTGTATTTTAGAAAATGTGTTAGCCATTGTGTTTTACACTTTGTGTCTACATTTATGTTTTACACTTTTTTTATAATTGTGTTTTACGCACTGCGTTTTACGAATCGTGTTTTGCCTTACTATATGTTTCCACCCGTCGCGCGCCGCCGCAACGCGCGGCGGGCAAAATACTAGTTTAAACTTATTTCTCTATATACGGCACACCTCCTTTTCTTTCTCACGTTTTATCCGATTATCTTTACATATACTACATTTAATTGCTTAGGCGGTTCTTGCAGTTTTTCTTTACTGAGAAAAGCTTATTTATTGAACATATGTGTGTGTACGTATAAGGGTGTTTCAGTATATAACCAACATCAATCAATAAACCTTATAACCACTTGTACATTGTACTAAAAGAATACAGTGTGAAAGAGAAACACATGATATTACGTGGTTACATGACAAATTTAAAATATAACAGCTAAAACAATATAAGCAAATATTTATACAGTTTCATTAAATTCAAATGAACTAACACACACATTTATATATATATATATATATATATATATATAGGAAGAAGATCATGCGAGAACCACCTCTTATTGCGAGAACCAATGTGAACACAACCAAAAATGCCTAAAAATAGCTAAAAATCACACAAAATTTTTCTTTTTTAAAATTTTTTTTTATAAAAATCGCTACTTTTCGAAGCAAAAAAAAATTAATTTTTTTTTGCCACTAAAAGTAGCGATTTGAGCATACAAAATATTAAAAAAAAATTTTAGATTTTTTTTTTTATTTTTTTAGGTTTTTTGGGGGTTTAGTTTTTAGCATTTTAGCTGGGGGGAGGGGGGTTTAGGTTTTTTTTTTTTTGGGGGGGGGGGGGGGGGGGGGTGGGGGTTAGGTTTTTTTTAGCTATTTTAGGTTGTGTTCACATTGGTTCTCGCGGTTCTCGCAATAAGGGTGGTTCTCGCATGAACTCCTCCCTATATATATATATATATATATATATATATATATATATATATATATATATATATATAGGGAGCCGCTAGAATGAGAACCACCACGAGTTATGAGAACCACGAGAACCGCGCCCCGCGGGTGGCCGTCGGCGACGAAATTTTTTTTACACCTAGATCCGAATATTTTAGCGGGGGGTTTAAATTTTCGGTTCAAACGGCGCGCCCGAGGGGGTAGTTTTTTACGCCCAAAGTTTGGTAAAAAAAAAAAGAAAAATTAAAAAAACCCAAACTTTGGGCGTAAAAAACTACCCCCTCGGGCGCGCCGTTTGAACCGAAAATTTAAACCCCCCGCTAAAATATACGGATCTAGGTGTAAAAAAAATTTCGTCGCCGACGGCCACCCGCGGGGCGCGGTTCTCGTGGTTCTCATAACTCGTGGTGGTTCTCATTCTAGCGATCCCCTATATATATATATATATATATATATATATATATATAGGCTAATTATAAGGAGAAAACTCACTTCAGTTGACTAAACCCTGAAAACCCATTAGATGGACACCAAAGTGCCACGTCTCAGCTCTTGAAAAGGATGTTGAGGGCATATAAGTAATTTCCTTGCCTGACATACTTTTTCTTAGGATCCATGTTAACCACCACACTCCTCATTAAATGCATGCTCCAGAGATAGGTACTTTGTCACTCTTTTTTTTCACTGTTAACCACCACCTATTTTATTTATATAATAATCACATCAGTGAATTGATACTTTGTCACTTTTTTTTTCCTATTGTGTAATTTGATTTATGTCACTTCAAAGTGTATGTCATAATTTGCTAAATCTTTTTGGTAATGAACGGTTGTTAAAGACCCTTAATAATATTTGCATCCATTTTATAGGAACATTTTATACAAAAAGTGTTTTGATGTAACAACTGATTGATGTACATTTTTTCACTTGGCGTATGTAAGACCAATTACAAAAATCATTTTTTTCATACGTTACACAAACCGAGTCATATGTTACAAAAATCATTTTTTCATATTTTATCATACATAGAAATACACATTAATGCTACAACATAGACATTTTTTTTGTTTCATTTCACATTTGTACATATAAATAAAAAACAAATCCCAAAAGTTTTTTTATATAACCAGGTAATAAGATATCTAATCACAGCACCATACATAAAACAAAACATTTCCGCAATGTTACAAAAGAAATCCGTAAACACAAGCTATACAAATTAATGTAATAATAATTTGAGATTAAATACTTATTAGTTTCCCTTTAACACCTTTTTTCCAATTTTGTGGTAGATCCCTTTTTTCCTGCATTTCAATTAAAAAAAACATCAACATTCCTCACAATACGAAACGTTTTTGAAAAAAAAAGATATTCAAGCAACCATCAACAAAAGCACATGATCAAACACACATAGAGCAAAAATGTACAAAAATCTCAGTGAAAAAAAAATGTAACACGGATACAGCAAAAATGTACAAAAATCTGAGGCAAAAATAAAATGTAACATGGTAAAAACAAAACCAAAAAATCCATAACATATAAAATGTAACATAAAAAATGTAACAACACACTTATTTTTACAATAATCTAAAAAAGTGTAACAATACACTTTATTTTATGTAAATACAGCAAAAATGTACAAAAATCTGAGGCAAAAATAAAATGTAACATGGTAAAAACAAAACCAAAAAATCCATAACATATAAAATGTAACATAAAAATATAACATGCATTTTTTCTTCAACAAATTTTACACAAAAAATTGATAAATCAATAAATTAAAAACATTCATCTTCTTGAACAAAAAAAAACATATCCAGAAAAAAGTTGGAGCATCTGGATGATGATCTTTTGAACTGGATCATCTTTTGGATTCAGATCACTTTTGGATTCATCATCATCATCATCATCTTCATCTTCATATTCATATTCATATTCATATTCATATTCATATTCATATTCATGTGAGATTTTCTTCAACCTGCCAGATCTATTTAACATCTGGATCTTAACTCACACACCGGATCTGGTAACCACCGCTGCAATGGTTCCAGCCCTAATTTTGGTAACATCATTTGTTTTCCAAACCAATACACACAAACCCCCGAACATCACTTTTTTTTTGCAATATTTAGACAAACAACCACCTGCATCTCAATAATGGAGAAGTATACAATAAAACCCTACATTTTTGTTTCAAAATGTAAACAACCAAAAAAACACAGATTTCTACAGAAAAACAAAGGTGTTACCTTTTTCTAAGAACACCGACGCATTTGAAACTCCGATGGTGGTGGAAATCTCCGGTGAAGTTGGTGTGGGGGAAGATAATTTGCTGATTTTTTTGGCGGTGGAAATCTCCGGTGAAGGTGGTCTGGATGGGATGAAGAGAGAGAGAGAGAGAGGGATTGTTAAAGAATTGTGGAAATGTCAACTGTTTTGGCGGTGCAAAATCTCCGGCGAAGTTTGGTGTGAAGGGGATGAAGAGAGAGAGAGAGATAGAGAGAGAGAGAGAGAGAGAGATAGAGAGATTTGTGAACTACATTTGGGGCATTTGTTTTTTGAATTTTTGTTTTGAATCAATACTTAATATAGCTAGGAGGCATAGGTTTGAAGTGTAATAATGAATACTAGTCTTCTGATCATACTCAACATCAACATGCAATGCAGAGATAAATTGTAACATTTCTCCCCATTTTACCCTTTAGGTGTACTATCATCTATATATTATACCAAAAAGTAATTGAGATCAGGACATCACACCAAAAAATCATCCTAGCCATCCATCAAGTATCATCAATGGTGGTTATCGGGTTTCTAGGGTTTAGTCAACTCAACCGGGTTTTCGATTTATCCTTCCCCTATATATATATATATATATATATATATATATAGGGGCTGGTTAACGTACAAATGCGCTTATCGTACATTACGTACGCTACAATCTCAGCCGTCAGATCATCTTCCCGCATTGAAAATCGCGTGTTGGTTTTTTAACATGCGATTTCATCATAATTACCACATGCGAAATTGTTACAAAAACCAACATGCTATTTCATCAAAATTATCACATGCGAAATTGAATTATCACATGCGAAATTGTTACAAAAACACAACCTGCTATTTCATCAAAATTATCACATGCGAAATTGAATTACCACATGCGAAATTGTTACAAAAAAACAACCATCTATTTCATCAAAATTATCACATGCGAAATTGAATTATCACATGCGAAATTGTTACAAAAAAAACACATGCTATTTCATCAAAATTATCACATGCGAAATTATTACAAAAAAAAAAACAACATGCGATTTCATTGCGGGGAGATGATCTGACGGCTGAGATTGTAGCGTACGTAATGTACGAAAAGGGAATTTGTACAGTACCCTTTACCTATATATATATACATATATATATATAGAAAAAGTATATCGTACATTACGGCTTAACGTACTTCATGTACAACAACGTGCGTGATTTGTTCTATAACATGCGTGATTAATGTTTTCAATATGCGTGATTATTGTGTTTCAACATGCGTGATTTTAGATTTTTGAGTTATAACGTGCTTGATTTTAAAATGAACGTGCGTAATTACCTGTCGCACGTGATGCACGTTAAGCCGTAATGTACGTTAACCTTCCTCTATATATATATATATATATATATATATAGAGGGAGATTCGAATAAGAAATTTTTTGTTATATATATATATATATATATAGGTTATTGTAAAAAAAGTTTAAAAATGTGAAAAGTGTGAGAAATATTGTGGAGATGACTTGTGTCCTCAATCTAAATTAATTCAAAAGGGTAAATACGTAATTTTATCATTGATTCAATTAATTCAAAACCTTCCATAATCGCCACCTTATTTATAGAAACATGATTTTTTTTAAAAGATCTCTACAAAAACACTACGAATAACACTGCAACCACCATTCAACACGTATATAATACCATTCAATAATTACATAACACCATTCAATAAGTATATAACACCATTTTAAATATCTTTATAAAAACGCTACGAATAACACTGCAAAATCACCATTCAGCACATATATAACACCATTCAATAAGTATATAACACCATTCAATAATTATATAAGACCATTCAATAAGTATAAAACACTATTAAAGACACTACCTCCATTTCTAGAATGTGTTCTTAGTATAATGTTCATAGTATGGTTATTGTACATGGTGTTTTAAACTTGCATGCATTGTGTTTTACATCTGCATGCTAGTAGATGTTCCAGATTCCATATGTTAAAACACCATGGTGTTTTAAACCTACATTCCAGTAGATGTTATTCGCATGTTCATCATATAGTGTTTTACACCTACATTCTAGTATGTGTTTAAAGCACCATGCTTTGAATCCCAATACAATTAAAACACCATTGTATGAACATAGACAAAACATCGTGGACTAAACATTTGATCGAAACATATTTTTTTCTCTATATAAGTATAGCAATATGGTACTCATATTAAAGATAAAAAACGCTCGTTATTATGGTGTAATTTTTTTTAAAAAAAGTTACGTATAAAAAGTTATTGACGTTTAAAAAAGACAGGGGGAAGTTGCATGTGCATTAATGTTAGTTTCTTAATTTAAAAATTTTAAATTTACCTGTATACTCTTAATCTAGAAAATTAATATGTTTAATAGTAAACATTATTTACAATTTTGCCATTATGATCTCAACCATTAGATCTTGATATAACGGTGTAAATTCTTTTTTACCTTTCTCACAAAAAAACCCATTTTTTACAGGAACCTCTACCTATATCTATAATATATTAAAAAGGAAAAGTGATGTACAAAAATGTAATTTTGTCATATGTACAAGTTTTGAATCAACATGTACAAATACATCTAAGCAGGTAGAATAGGAAGGGGAACACTTTTTAAGACGCTAAAAAGGGCAATATAGTAATTTTACCCCTGAAATATAATTGCCTCTTTCATTGCCATTGTCTGTTCGTGTATATAATTTGCCAAACTGGTGGCCTCCCTCATCATAAATAGAGAATTTGGATGGTCTTCTCCTTCACATACTCCTATCTAATTGGTATAACTGCATCAAATCCATTTAGTAAGGTCGTTTCTCGTCTGATTTCGATTCGTGTTGATGGAAAGAATCGGTGTGAGCGTCTGATCACTCATCTAGGGTTAGGGCTCCGACTTCGTCTTCTTCGTTTGACGGATTCACTTCCTGCTGCTTCGGTTGCTCCGTTGATGCCGCCAGCTGGAGGTCCCGTGAAATGTAATTGGACGGAGCATACATCTCCTGATGGATACAAGTACTACTACAACAGAACAACTGGTGAAAGCAAAGTAAGTATTGTTAATTTTTGCAGTTTTTTTGTTTTTTATTATATTATCTTTATTTTTTTGGTAGTAAGATTGGAGGTAAATAATTGTGGAACAGTGGGAGAAACCAGAGGAGTTTCGTATGGTTGCATATTTGTGTTTTAGACGAATAACATGAAGCCGGTTTCTTCATCCGTATGCGGACAACCAGGTAATCGAGTCATCTTTACCTTGTATATTTCTCTAAATCGTTTGATTCATTTGTATTTTTTATTATTTAATAATATTTTTTGTGTTGATTTTTGGTTTTAGGTCAGTGAAATTTGAATCGCCTTTTTGAAGGTGATCTGAATCAATGGCCAATTCCCTGGTCCTTGGCTTGATGCTGTCACAAATGTCTAGGTAATGTTTTTTTCTTTCTATCTACAAAAGCACTTCTTCCCAATTTATATTCTAGGTAATGTTTTTTTCTGCAAGTTCCACAACTCTTCTTGTGAAAACGATGAGATTATTTTTTTTGCTTAGTTAACATAACTTCATGGACATAATGCAGAAGCTACGAACTAATGGAAAAGACTCTTAGGTTTACATATACAAAGAAGGAGATAAACCTTTATCGTACCGGTATAATATTTGTTAGTGGCTAATATTTGAATATAATTTGTGATGAGTTTGAAACTGTTTTGAGTTTTTTGTGATTGATTTTGTTTTTTTTAATGATTTTTAGGATTAAATATTGGTGGTTTGACTTGGCTTATTTTGGTGTTAAAAGAAAGTAAAACATGTTAACGCCAAAGACATGACTCAATGAAACTACTCGAATAATAGGTAAGTGATTCTAATCAAATAACACTATTTAAACTGATTTAAACCTTAAATGCATCACCAACTTCAAACCAGTGATGCAATACAGAAACTAGGTGACGTTGTATGACAGGGCGAAAACGGACATACGGGTGTTATAAAGTATAAACATTAGTAATTAATGTGACAATCAAACAATTCATACGAGCTATATAAATTTAGCGCACTTTACCTCATACGGACCTGCATACAACCTATATGACCCGTATGACATGATATGGCCCGTATGAGTGTATGACATGTCAATGGTGTCTGGATAGTGTGGGTAACTGGTGTTCCAATAATGTCAGCCTTTACTTCATGCTGGACATATAATGATACGGGTACCTATAATTTTGTGTAGGCTACTGGAAAAGCAATACCGTTAGCTGCTGGATCTGTCAAACAGGTGGCGGCAAGAGAGGCTGGTGGTCTTGTAGTCTATATGATCCGCCAGAAAAAGATGGCTGGAAGGGCACTTCTACTTGCTGGATCTCCGGGTACGGGTAAAACCGCCCTTACCCTTGGTATCTCTCAAGAAATTGGCACTAAGGTATGTCATATTATACAACATACACACCTTATTCGCCTATTATCCGAAATCGGCAATCATTATATATATGAGGGATAAAGTATAATTGTTATAAATAATTATATGCAGGTCCCATTTTGTCCCATGGTTGGATCAGAAGTCTACTCATCGGAAGTAAAGAAAACCGAGGTTTGATGGAGAATTTCAACCATGTTACCAGCTCGTATTGTCGACTCCACCAAACGCCCGGGTTCCCACTATTTCAAATAGTTTACCTGTTTTACGAAATTGGTATTAAAAAAGATTACGTAAAATCGGGCATGCAACGTGCGCCAAAAAAACATAATTAGAGCAGAAGAAAAACAGGTGGATTCTGATGTTGGTCATGTCATGTCTCCTGTTTCGACCAGTGTTATACAAAGTTTACCTGAAGACTGACTTGAATGTAGAAACTATTAAGCATTATTGGGAATTGTTATGAATGTAGAAACCCCCGTCTTCACTATTCAGTTTTTTCTTTTAAACTGCCAGCATTAACTTGGATCAACTCTATGCTATAGTTGGTTTCATGCAGAAGATAATGTGCTTACCATATTTTGCGGATTTCTTATTTTATTATGTTTATGAGATTGCACATTCAAAGGACTTGATATCACCTTATCAGGTCAATCTATTTGACCTTCTATTTTTCAAACACGGTATATATTGTTTTTTACAGATCCATTGGCACTACGAATGGTAGACTTCTGGGATCTGTATTACTCGCAAGAGAGACTTGTAGAAAGACTTAGGATGTCTCTATTTCTGGAAATCGGTCAGTATATTTACATGGGTTCATGGGAAACCTGTCAAATGGGCAGGGTTGGGTTGGTCACTTAATTATCTCTCTTTCATAGCTTTCTTTTATGTTTATGAACAACCACTATAAATAATATCAACGTAATTATAAAAAAAAACTACATTTTAGTAAAAGTAAATGTGACAGTTAAACGCAGCTTCTATTATCGAAATTATTTTTTACCAAATTTGTGTGCAGCAAGAAAACGATGGAAACCTCACCACTTCCATTTCAACTCGCTGGGCAGTTTTAAAAATGGGTTGCTTTGATCGAGCATGTGCCATTTTACATCTATACCCTTTGTGGTTGTGAATATTTACATAACTACTGTTCTATCTAATCGAATTAAGCAAATCGAGTCAACCCAAGGTTGAAAGTATGAAGTCATCAACCTGAGGTTCGATAGCATCGAGCTGATTAATGCTAACCTTGATTAATATTATTATTAGTGTTTTGGTATTGATAATCGAATTGATTCCAGTGGAGGCTTGATTAACCTCAAGGCAATTTTCAAACTTTGATGTTTGTATTTGAGTCAAACTCCAGCTTGGATCTGTATTGAGTCTACTCAGCTCGGTTAAACCTTTAAATGAAATCAAACTCATGTTTGTCAAAACGACAATAAGCTTTCATTTCTTTACAGGAAAAAAAGCGGGTCATCTTCCACCACTCATCAGATTGACTTCTCTACCCATAATGTGTTGGAACTCAGAAACAATACTAGGGCAGAAATCATATCTGAATCTTGGCAAGAGATTAATGAGGGTGATCTGAAGTGTTTACAGCTAGAGGCTTTCAGTAGTGAAGTTGCAGAAAATACGATGAAAGCTTGAGTGCGTCAATTTGCCTTGAAGGTTTCCAGGATGGTGATAAGATCGTATGTCTGCTTTGCACACCCAGGTTCCATTCCCTAAAGCTGGAAATAGGATCAGTTCAACCTGTTTACCATTAATGTAAGCTATGATTCAGGTATATGATAGGTGTGAATTCCTTGAAGTTATCAGTTAATAATTGCAACAACTTATTGACTTGGTTCTTCTTTATAATGTAGTTGTAAGGATCAGGGAACCGGCCAATGGATGATGCGGAAATTGAAAAAAGTGATATAGTTATTCTGGGGCAACCTAGGGTTTTCACCCATTGAATGGGATTCGATGCGAATGAAGCGTCTCTCCAGTTTTGCATTAAATTATCTTTTGTGTTTTCTTTTTCGAGCAGATTAACAGCCCGTAACCCTTGAGTGGAATCAGAAATGTCTAGAAGATGGTGGCAGTAGGCCTTATTTGTGGCGCAACAACTCCTTAACAAACCCAAAAGCTTAATGAAGTGTTGATACACGGCTTTCAAGGATTCGGTCTCTGGACCATTGAAGTTGGAACATCTTTTCATATAAATGGTTTCTTATAACTATACAAATCTCATGAAAATTAACTAAAGACCAAATCCTTGAAATGGTTTCTTAAATGAAGAAGTCTTTTATATATCTAAATCCTTACTCCGCTCTCTAGCAAATTGCCTGATGCGTAGTGTGTTTCCGCCGCAACGCGCGGGTTTCCCACTAGTATATATATATATATATATATATATATAGTGGGAGGTTCGAATGAGAAAAATAAAAACATGTAAGAAGACTAAGAACAATATCTAACTAATAAAACAATAAAAATTTTAACCATGCATTAAAAAAAACTACATACTTTCATCAATTACATCAACAATAAAAAAATATTGAATTTTTATCATATATCATCAATCACATGATGTGTAGGATAAATGCCGGATAATGAGTCTATATGTGCAGCATAAATTCTGATATCTGTAGAATAAATTTTGATATGTATGAGATAAATTTAGATATGTGTAGTATAAAATGTATTGGACTAATTAATTAGAGAGATAAAAATTAAATGTTAGAATTTTTTTTGAACAGTCAACAAATCAATCCTGAGCACTCTCGAGGCACCCATTGGACAAACGGAGTACTCCGAGAGTAACCCGATTCACCCACAACTAATTCCGGGCAAAACCCGGTAACCCACCCGCTCGTAGGCACGATGGTAAAATTACCGGTAAAACCCGTTTGGCTCAAGTATCCAACCTAGATTTCCATAGGTCTCTTATCACTGCCCACCAGTGTCTCACTCCTTTTTTGTACACAATGGGAATTGAACTTGAGTCTTTCAAAGAAGAACTCAAATCCTCCTACCACTTGAGCTAGAGGTCATTGGCTATTAAATGTTAGATTTAAAACACTTCTACCATAATCTCCAAAATTAGAAGTGTAACATTATTTACAAAATTGTCACCATAACTTATAACCATTGATATTATTAATGTTGGATAAAGATTACTTGTTTCTCTTATCATACTACAAAGTCTTTGTAAAAGATCCCTTGCCTATATATGTATGTTGGTTCTGAGAGTGTGCAATAGTATGTGTTTTTGATAAAACAGTTTTAATCAATTAAGAAAATTAATCAAACAATGATAATAAACACATTAACATAAACACAACTGGAATTGAGAATGATTTTAATTAATCAAATGTTTCAATACAATCAAACAGTACAAAATACTCCCCATCACTAGGTTAACTCTTTCTCTAAGTTCTTCTGTCTTTTTGGCTCTTAGATATTTTTATTACAATATATATATATATATATATATATATATATATAGAAGAGAGAACGGTTTGTGACATCACTATAAAAGTGATCCGAAACAACCCATTAATGATGTAACTGCTTGTAGTTTTGCAACTACTGGACACTTAGTAAATAAACGTTGTTACATAAAACTACTAAATAAACAAAGAAACAACTTGGGTTCCAAAACTGACTTTTGGAATCCAGTAATTCTGGTCTTGTTTGACTTGTTGACTTGGTCTTCTAGTATTCAGACTTGACTTATGTTGACTTGACTGTTGACTTTGTGAGCCAACATTTTTCCAAACCAACACTATGTACTTGTCTTTAAGTTTATTCAATCCAGGAGTTCTATTCCAGTAGTTTAGGGTGGTTGATTGGGAAGCCTTCAAGGGGGAAACTTCTTGATTGTTGTTTGTACTTCAACTTATTCCATCAGGCAGGGAAGATGGTTCCCTTGGGTTTTGGCTTTTATCATCAGTAGATCTTACATAACCTAACAAATTCCCACTAGATCTACTGATGCCAAAATATCTCTTATGAATGCATGTCCTTTATTCTCTTATTCCGCTAATGAGAACTTTAAAATTGATTTCTTCTAGTGTTCCTCTTCACACTAATTTTGTCTCACCATGGTCAACCATCCTAACCTTAAAAGAACATATCATCATCCATTATAATCCGTAAGTGCTTGTTTTCTCACAATCTTTGGGTTAGGGAATATACCCTTTGGATCTCAGTGTTACTGAATGGTATGTATCTTGTTCTAAAGGATCCAAGTTCATTGTGAGGTTCCTGCAGCCACACCTTCATTAGTTCTAAATACACGAGTAACTTGGTATGCAGACTAACATGAATCATCTATCCCAGAGATCCAGTTAACATAGTCATGTTTTTCATTAATAAGAATGGACTTTTTCCCTCTTAAAATTGAACTCTTATGTGTCCATTCAGCCTAGATGAGTTCTTGTCTCATTTTAAAAAAAACTTTGATGATGATTTCTTTTCCTGCCCAATTCCCAGTTTGGTCACTTTAGCATTTGGATCAACAATCATCTTTTTAACCCTCTCCACCTCATCCAGCAAATTCTGAAGACTCCAGTAGTAGTTGTAGATATAGAAATTCTTAACTGGATAAGGAACATGCCTTTTAAGCCAGTCAAGACATTCTTCTCTTGATAATTTAGCAACTGGTGGATCCTTGAATGGTGTTATTTGTGAAATTCTCTGAGATTCCTCATACAAATGTTGTTCATAGGCCCTAACTTCCTTCATTCTTCTTTCCAAGATGTACTGAGTCATTTCAGTTGATTTTTAGCTTGGATGACCTCCTCCTCCATTCTTTTTTACATTATCCAAATAGTTCAGCTTGGTATCTATTTTAAGTAGATGCAGTCTTTTGAGTTCAAGAACGAACTTTGATAATGGAAGAGGATCTTAAGTTGTTTTAGAAATTATTAGCTTGAAACTGTCAGTGAAGGTGGTTGTTAAGACTGGATCTATTGTAGTTATTCCAATTGGTGTTGATGAGGAGTCTTCTGGATCATTTTGCAACATCAACTTCCTTTTACTTGAGAATTGAACCAAAGGTTTTGCTGATTTTTCTTGAATTGTTGGTTCTGTGACAATTGCTGGTTTTGCACAAGACTGTTTACGAGTATTTTAGACAACTGGTTTTGTACCAGGCTGTGCTTTTGGAGATGAACTCTTTGTTATGCGTGGTTAAGTTGGTGGAGTTCCAATTTTGCCTGGTCCAGCTGTTTGAGCTTTGACTCATGCTGTTTGACTAGTTTTGGTAGTGTGGTAAGTGTTGTTGTGGATATAACATCTGTTGTTAGTTTTGTAGTGCTAACAGATGTTTGATATGAAAGCGCAGTGCTTAGAGAATTATCTGTTGAGAAACCTTGATTCTTTTGAACTCACTTTCTTTCAAGGATCTCTTGCACTGTAAGCATGTCTTTAGCTTCCCTTATATCCTTTCTCTTCTTATTTTCAAGTGCATCTGTTTTAGCCTTTTCTAGCTGCAGATGTGTCAAGTCGCTTTTCAGCTCTTTTGACTTGAGGAGGGAGCTTTCTTAGGCTACCATTCTCCCCCTTTTTGGTATAATCTTTTGGAAGCCTAGGTGTTAGAGTAGTGCCTGTTGATTGAAGAAGATGATCTTCAATAGCTTTCATTTCTACTTTAGTATCATTGTACCTTGCTTCAATCATATTCCTGATCAGTGGCATTTGCAGACTGCTCTAGAAGTTGTAGATAGGATTAGGCATGGGACCATATCTTTTCTGCAAGTTCTACATTAATTAGTTGGTGGAGATTTAGAGTTTTTCACTAGAGTGGTCACCATTCATTGGATTTGATCAATTGAAGATTCTAATTTGGCTACACTGTCCGTCAAGTATTGATATTTTAATCCATCACCTTAATTAATAGGATCATCTGAATTCCCACCAAAGGTGGTTATACTTGGTTCTGGGACTTCCAACTGTAATAGAGTGTACTATTGTAGACTCAACAGTTGTTTCCTTCAAGAAGGTCTTAGCTATGTAACCATTATCCAATTGTGAGACTGGTGTCCCTACAGTTGTAGTGGTTGTCTCACTTGAAAAACCTGCACGTGCCACTTTTGACACAAGAGGTGTACCCTCCCCTGCTTGTGGGATAGCAATGACATGACCTGAACCAATCACTTTCTGTGGTATCCTCCCAGAAATAGGTGGCTGGGAGGAACTAGGCCTATTCAAGTCACATTGGTCAATTGCATCAAGCAATTGGTTGTATAGTGGATAGTATGGGTTTTGTGGGTGGTGGAGTGAAAAGAGAAACAACCCTAAGTGAGGGGATTGAGAAGAAATGTTCAAGTGAATCATCTCCCTCTTGACTTGGTTCTCCTGTGATTACAACACAATCCTTTTGTGAGGATATGTGAGGAGTTAGGTTGGTTGGAGATGTTTCGATATGTTATGAGAAAGTAACAACATATGTTTGTTGCTTTTGTGTTGCAGCAGGTTCCTCTGGCATCTCAACCTCCAGAGTGACCTTTTTATTGGTTTTCCTTTTGGATTTGTGGATGGGAATAGAGATAGTTTATGTGGGTACCACAGTGGTGGGTTAATCACTATGGGCATGAGGAGCAGTGGGCTCAACAATAGATTTTGTAACAGTTGTTGCTTGATTTTCTAAAGCATTTTCTTGACCTTTGTTGGTCATCATTCTTGTAAATGTTTCGTGTGAAAGACTATTCATTTATATGGCTTCACTTAGTTCAAAAATTTATTTTTTTTTAAAACCTTTTGTAGGTAGAAACTCTGTAGTCTTGGATATAAAAGAAACATCTTGGCAGTTCCCATCTTGATTGTTTTATGTTACCCACCATGTCCAAAGATAGTGTTTGGGATAGACTATAATCAGTATTTGTAAGAATAGCATATCCCAAATATTGAGTTCAATGGCATATCGTTAAAAGAGGTGGTTTTTGCAAATAAGCACACTAAAAGAGTATGGAAAGAGAATTTCATATCTGGTGGAAAGTGTGTTTTAAAAAGTGTAGTTCCCAGTTGAGCATCATACCCCCTATTAATGAATTCATGCTAAAGAACATTTTGGAGAAAGTTTCCATACCTGCCAAGTCATTCAGGTTGAATGTGATGGAGAGTGATTCTAGTGTGATCTGGATGTTAACACCATCAATTATTGAAATGATTGAGAAAGGCTTTTTGTTTCTTAGTAGAAAGTCTCCAATTGCCCAAAATTTCTTCAACGTTTCGATATAGATTGGTGTATCCACTGTCAATATATTTTTATATTTTGATGCTGAAGAATATCTATAATGCGATGGAATGCCGTGTTCTAATCATGTTTGACAATATACGGAAGATAATTATGAGAAGATTTGAGTACAAGCTCCATTTGATTGTCGTAGGATTGTGATTTCTGAGTTTTTCATTTTGTGAAATGCTTTATATTTTGAGAATTTTACAACGGAAAATGTAAGCTCTGTTTGGCAAGGGTTTTTAAAAGGTTTAGTGAACAGTGACGCCGACGTGGCCAATGATTACTTTTTGAGTGATGTGGCAAGCCTCTATATGTGTAAAGCAAAACTCTGTTTATCAAATCTCTGTTTTACATAAAGACTGGGCCCTGCTAAGAAAACCCTTTGGTGAAGTAATGAAACTTCTGTTTAGCAAAGGCATGTTTTATACTTTGAAAACTATGTTTGTTATTAACAAATGTTAGGATATAGAACACTGGTTAGTACAGAATGGAAACAAATGTTTGAAACTACTGTTGGGTTAAAAAACAGTGTTTTGGAGAGAAAACCGTGATTGCTTTTGCATAATTGTAGTTGTGACTTTGGTCAAATAGGCTTTTGAACCACAAAACAGTGGTTTACTCCGTTTGAACAGAGTTTTTGTTTTTGGTGATTTTTAAACAATCTTTCAATGATTTTAAAACATAATATTGAGATTTTTCAAAGCAACATATTAGTGTTCATATTGAATGCTTGAGAAACTTTTATTTCAATCCATGTTTATCATCCCAATAATGGAGATCAGGTTTTCAAAAGTAGAAGCATCCAACGCTTTTGTGAATGCATTTACTAGCTGATCTATAGTGGAAATATGGTGAAGTGCTATTAATCATTTTTTCTAACAATCTCTTACAAAGTGATGACAGACGTCAATGTGCTTTGTTTTGGAATGCGCCACAGTATTTTTGATGATGTTTTCAGGTGCTTCACTGTCCAATTTTAATGGTGTTTTTAATCACTGATCCCAAAATCAAGCAATTGGTTTTGAAGCCACAACAATTGAGCAATACAACTTGCAGTAGCAATATATTCTGTTTCTGCTGTAGAGTTTGAGACTGCTATTTGCTTTTTGCTCTGCCAGGAAACCAAGGCATTTCCAAGGAACTGACATCCACTTGCGGTGGGCTTCCTTGTGATGTGACAACAACAAAATCACTATCAAAATACCCTGAAAGCTCAATATTACCATTAGCAGGATACAAAAAACCAAGTGTGGGTACACCTTTCAGGTATCTGAATATTAAGTGAGACTTCCAAGGTTCTGCTTGGTATCTAGCACAAACACAGGTTGCAAAGATGATGTCTGGACTTGATGCAGTTAAGTACATCAAGGATCCAATCATGCACCTATAGTGTCTGATTTACCAAATCATCTTTTTCATAAAAAAATGAATGGGTTGCTTGTGCATCTGGGGGTGCTACATGGTTTGCAATCATTCACGTCAATTTAAAAAAAATGTTTTAACATATTTGGTTTGATGAATGAAAGTTTCATTTTCAAGTTGTTTTACTTGTAGTCCAAGGAAACATTGCAACTCACCCATGACTGATGACTGTCGAACGGGTCATACAAAAACCTAATTAACCTAAGTAGCTAGGGTAAGCAGGGTATCGAATCCAGATGAGTCTGGTGCAAAATGTTATGGATTAAGTAATGGTTAATTAATTGCAAAAATAAAACTTTGGTTGTTTGAGAGTTGATTAAACTACGAATTAGTAAAAACAAAGTTGTAAACAGTTGGAGAAACAATAGTTCATCCAAATTTCAGATTCAAAGCCAACTTCAATTATGTGTTTTATTTGTATAATCACATAGACATGATTGCATAACTTGATTAACTGACGGTGATTACCCTAAGACTACTTACTTATATTGTAAAAACAACGGAAGATTATCATAAGAATAATCAATTGGAATTACTAACCCTAACCCTTGTCAAATGTGTCCAGAAATCTCGGTAATTGAATGAATTGGAATCAAGAATTAAAGTAAGACCAATTGTTTACAAATCAATTAATCAAATTAAATGGTAAAAGTATCGAATGCTTAGATTACCAAGTTCACAAGCTGTTTCAAACACATAAAAAGTCGTTAACTTACGAGAATCCTTCATCCAGAGGAAACCACTAAAACTCAGCCGCTCATTGTGGTTGGTTGATCTTTGACGTGTGCGTATATATACATAATTTTGCAATGAATTTTCACACGATTTGGTTTTAAATTTATAAAAGTGATTATTACTTTTACATCAAAACACACACGAAAGAGGCAAGTGTACCCCGTCACATATGTAATAAAGTATCGGTAAGAACCAAGTATCGATCCAAGGAAATGGGTGGAGAAATAATACTAGACCTTTGTCACTAAACTACCGGTAAAAACATAGGTTTGTTTGATTTAAACTAAACTAAAGTAAGCATAAACAAATACATAATAAAAAATATAATAGATAATAGATAAAAAGCCTTACTTAATACACAACCACAGCATGTCAACTAAGTCGGTTTTGGCACTAGAAGCATTCGGTCAATATTCCAATTTAAGACAATTAGTATCCCTTTCGGGAATCCTAACATGACAATCATTCGGAAAGCTAAAACGATAAACACACTTTAACCACCTAAAATTGTTCTTTAACGTGCAATTGATAAATGTCTATGAAAATCTCTTAAAAATAAGTTAGTCAGCCGTTAGGATTATTCTACCCTCACTTAAACAAGGAAAGCGACACCGATAAACACAATGCAACCACCGAGACAAGCATAAACTAGATTAAATCACAACCGAGTTCATTTTACAAATCTTGCACAATAATTCACTAAGATAGCAATTTTGGCCTAAACTACTAACTAAGCTAACAAATCATGGCAAGAATTTATAACGACACCATCTAACCCGTTAAGGTCCTTACGTGACGGCAAGCTCTCTTGATTAACAATAATTACATTTTATTAAATCACTAACCATTTCTAGTATCATGATGTATACATTTAAACCAAGCTAATCTAGTTAACTAAGTTCAAAGTTTACTAATACAAGATTAATTAAGCTTCATTTTTAACTATCTTAACTAACCAAGCATCAATCATCCAACATAATGACCTATAATCAAGAAATCAATATCAATAACAAGGTTGCAAACTAATCATCAAAGATTAACATAGAAAATACTTCAAGTGTCATTACAAACAAAGCTTAACACACTAATGGCTATAATCTAGCAAGGGATTGTTTGTGTTTTTGCCCAAAGGCTACAATAATACATAAACATTAATCTAAGTACTTGAAAGATTAACAAAAACATGGAAAGATTAGAAAATCAAACCATAAACAAGTACTAGACTAAGGATCCGGGTAGTAATCGAGCTAAACGGGACAATGTGGCTTGAATCCGGGTGAAAGCTAACGCCTCCGGAGCCTGAAAATCGCCTGTGAAGCTCTCCAAAAATCCAGAATGTCGAACAGAATGTTTCTGTTCTGTTTTTATATTTTTCGCTGTCGCACGGTCGTTCTCCATATGGCACGACCGTGCACTTTAAGCAATTATTGGGGATGGGTCACCATACTGCATACGTCATCAGATCTTTGACCGGATACGATATCGCACGACCGTTCTTTGGATGGAACGGTCGTTCAGTTCCGGGTTATTGTTGCACGCCGAGTCGCACTGGTCGTTCATCACCGAGACTCTGTTGGTTCATCGGATACGCACGGTCGTTCCTCAGATGGAACGCCCGTTCTTCACCGAGCCGCCTTGTTTTCCTAGAACGCCCAGTCGCACCTCTCGTTCATTGCCGGGTTGATCAACTTTGTCGGAGATGCACGACCATGCATCAGGTGGAACGGTCGTTCCACACGCCCAGGTCAGAATCCTTAACAGAATGTCCGCAGCTTTGTCGTTTGGTCCGGAAAGTCCTCGTTTTCGCTATCATCTTGTCTGGTATGCTGTTTTAGGCCTGTAAACAAAAGTGTAGATAATTAAGTATCCGAATGACGGTTTTACGGCCAAAAACGCATAAAATAGGGGTAAAACGGGGGACTAAAATATGTGTAAATTAGAGTGTATCAAATCTCCCCACACTTGAACCTTGCTTGTCCTCAAGCAAGCTAAACTAAAAAGCAATAAAAGACATAAACAAACAAGAACTATAATTTACACACTATTTTATTGAAAACTAATATAAACGGTTAGCCGGTTTGTCGAAAGACAACATCAAAAGACTCAAACCCAACAAGCATATGCAATTAAAAAGCGACAACCAAAAAGCCGTGACTTCACATTTAATTGACTCACATGTTAATCTTCACGCGACTCACAATGTTCACACACTCGGTTTTATTTATGAAACATACATAAAATGTGTATGTGTAAACACTCAAGGCCTAGTCAATGAAATGTGCAATATCATAAGCTTGTCATAAGATCTCGTCTCCACCAACTAACATGCAAACAAGTGTAAATCAAGAGGTCTTTACGGGTTATAACGTTAGGCTTGGGCGAAGGGTATGGAAGTGGACATTTAAAGTGGCGAAAATGGTTAAAACTCGGTTTTAGTGTTTAACTAGCAAGAAAATAATACAACTATACATACAAACGCCTTAAAAAGGCGACTAAAGCGCAATCGAGCTTATCAACAAAATTTTAACATTTAAGCATTCAAAATTGCTCGATTTCTATCAACTTCACCCTATTTTAGGGTGTTTTATTTTCTGTTTTTTTTTTTTTTTTTACAAACTATACAATGAAATATAAACAATAACAAGCTAGTTAAACTATTATTTTGACCGAGTTTCAACACTAAAAAGGTTTAAAACATATAAAGGCTAAATTTGGTTAAGTGGGCGATAATGTGGGTAAACAAAGGTGAACGGGAAGGCTCGACATGGTTAATCCTAAAGGGTAATATAAGGTGAACGGGAAGCACAACACAAAGAACAAGTACACAACGAAGGGGAAATCTAAGTGCCTCTATCACTTTTACACAAATCCGCACGTTCATGGTCTTAACAAGTATACTAGTGACAAGTTCTAAATTACACAAAACATCCGGCTCACTCCTATATCCGAAATGAACAAATATATAACAATAGGCTCAAGTATGCTCACGTAACGGAAAAGAATGGGTAAAAGTGTGAAAACTATCATGTAAGTCTTTCTTTGTTTGTCACGCTTTCCGGTTTCCTTTTTCAAAAATATTTTGCTCGTCGAGTTTTTATCAAGTCCGACGCTTTCTAAAACACAACCAACCGGTTTATTTACTAAAATAAATACAAAATACAAGTATTTTTGAATGATTTTTCTGATTTTCTGAAAAAAAAATTTATATAAATATGAGGACAAACAAAGTTAATTTAACAAAGTTAACCCCCTCCCCACACTTGAACTTCGCATTGTCCCCAATGCGAGACCCGAAATATAGAGAAAGGGATAAAAAAAAATACTCCCCTCAAGATGATGTGGATGCCACGAGACTTCCGAAGTTGTATCTGGTACGTGCTCCGGTCCAAGATCCGATAGCTAAAACCTGTCAGTATGTCACATGTGCACCCAAAATATAACAAAAACAGAAAAATCACAAATCAACCATAATATACATAAATACTAAAATCCAAACAAAACACAAAGGAAATTGTCTGAAATACATAACTGGGGTGTTTTAAATAATAGTCAAAATAAACACCCAAAAGTAAATAAAGTACTGAAACAGAAAACACCACCAACTGCTATCACCGCTGCCAACTACTCATCTCCATCATCATCATGTCTCGTATAGGATGGGCCGGCATCGCCATGACCAGGGGGTTCCATGGTGGGAACTGCGGAGGGTGCTGAAAGTAGTCGGGGTATGCGTGATGCATCTCCCCAAAAAGATAAGAAAACCCCTCACTGACCCCCTGGTATAGAGTATCCTGGCGATGCTGAAGCTGGTCATGTGTGGCCCGAAGCTGTGCCTGACTGGCCCGAATCTCGTCCTGGCTAGATCTGATCTGGTCAAAGTAGGTACCGTGCTGCTCCTGCGTCACACGCATATCCTGGAACTGCTGGTAGAATGTGGGCCAGTCCTCATGCTGATGAAATGCATGGTGCTGCGGCGAGTGCGGTGGTGTCGGTGGCTGGTGCTGGTCTCCCATCTCAACGCCCTCATCTTCCTCCTCATGCTCCTCCTCAGCTAGAGGCAACGGGTCCCAGACCTCGTTGTTCAATCCTCTCAACTTATCCCCCCTATCAAGCTCTACAATCACCCCCATGAACTTCAGTGACTGAATATCGACATGAACCCCCTCGGTAATCAAAGTGAGACCCTGAAGCACCCCCGGCGTCATATAGCGCTCATTGTACGCTATTTCGGTCACAAACGAACCGCCATGTATCTCACTGTTCGCATGTCGCCCCGAGCTCTTGACGAAGTACTCAGCCATTCGAGCGGCTAGGTTGATTGGTGCTTTGTCAACCAACGCATATAAAAAGAGCAAATCAGGTGTTGGACAGTTACCGAGACTGTCCATGCGACCGCATATCGAATGGCTGAATACATGGTGCATCACTCGCACCAGAGGGTCTCGGAGTCGCGAGGCCTTTGACATCCTCGGGTTGTAGGGCTCCCCAATAGCGTTTTCTGCCAAGAATGCATCCCGCGCTGCATCATTAGGGAAGTTGAACTGATCATTGAAGACGTCGGGATCATCCATGTCCTCCCTAGTATAAATCCCGAGCCTTCTTCTCAAACGACCAACCGACCACGTATGCCATCGTCTACATAACCTGAAGGTTACCCGCTCCCTGTAGCGGAAATCAGGCTGTGCATAGGCATACGATGCGAAGAATTCAATTGTCAACTCCCGGTAAACGGGTCGGTTGCATCCGACCAAATTTGCAAGCGGGCGACTCATCATGTCGTCCAGTCGATCATACTGATTGAGTTCACGCATGACTTCCCAATCTAACCATCAGGGGACTCCAAACTGCCCCCGTCGCGCCCACAATGCGTCGCGCTTCGGTATGCACAAAGCTTCTTTGTCAATGTTGGGGTCAAACTGAAGGAAGGGATGGTTCATCTGTAATGGGGAACATTGTTAGAAAGACAGAAACAGGAGATATATGAATTGAAAACAGCCGAGCAGCAAATTATGAAGAAACTGTCAAACTGATCTGGGCATATGGCACGGTCGTGCGACGAGACGCACGGTCGTGCGTTACCGACGACAACGAAACATCTGCCCAGAAATGTCGGAACTATCGTGAAACACCGGCGAGGCACGCCCGTTCCATACGAGGAACGATCGTGCAACTTGGTTTTCTGCAGATTTTTGACCCAGGCTCTAAGTAGCCCGATTTTTTCACAAATCTTCAAGTTTTTACACAAACGGGGGTCAGAAAAATGCACTAGATGTTCACGATACTACGATTCAACAAGGGTTAGGGTTTCGATTTGTTTATGAAGAGAACCCTAAAAATTCCTTGAAAAATCGGAAGAAATCTAACCTAGAAAGCAAGTAAACAAGAAATCTACAACTAGGAACGTACCGTGCGAAGAAGGGTGTGAGATCGTGCGAAAAATCGTGCGATATGATGAAGAATCGCCCTGGAACGGCCTGCAGCGACTAGGGTTCGCGAATGAGGGATTTTGCAGCAGATGAGGGTATATATAATGTGCAAAATGACAAAATTGCCCTCAGCCTGACGCACGGTCGTTCGACCTATGGCACGGTCGTGCGTCACCGACATCGTTCAAACCCAGCAGCTTCTTCTCGGAAATGCACCGAGGGTGCGACTAACCGTTCCGGCTTGCTCGGAATCGCACGGTCGTGCGACCCGAGGAACGGTCGTGCATCAGGTGCAGATACAGAATTTTTCGCAGAAGCTATTTCCAGCAACTGTTTCGGCCGTTTTTCGCCATTTTTCGACACACCAACTGTTCTAACAATATTCCAATACAGAACCTTCGCTCGGCACGTACTAAAACTAAACAAACTAACGTAAACTACCTAAATTACGCTAAAACTACAAAAATACAAAAAAGGACTATTTTACCCTTATAGCGCCAAAGACGCTCCTGCTACATTTTTGTCGGCGAGTCAGTAGCGTAGACTCATGCTAAATTTTTTTTCGGCGAGTCGATAGCAAGACTCATGCTAATTTTTTTTCGGCGAGTCGATAGCAAGACTCATGCTAAATTTTTGTCGGTGAGTCGATAGCAAGACTCATGCCACCACACTTTACGTGTGCGGGCCATTACCACGCCCCTTCGGATTCTGCTCCGTGTTGCCTGGAAGTCCACCTGGGGGTCTCTCCGACAACATTTTTGCTAACTGGCCCACTTGATTCTCGACATTCTGAATGGAAGCCTTTTGACTCCGCATTTCTCCTTCGTTGACCAAGAATCGCTCCTCATGCTGCTGATATCACTTTTCAGCCATTTGATTAGCACTATTGGAGTTGTTCAGCAGTTGTGCCATCATTTCCTCTAGCTTTGCGTTGCTTTGAGAGGCGTGCGGCTGTGAACTGCTTCCTGAGCCTTGATTATGATATTGAGGCTGAAAGGATTGACCGTGAGATTGTTGTGGCACGGGAGCATGTTGAGCAAAACCGGGCGCGTTTTGGTTCCCAGAACCAGATTTCCACCCAATGTTTGGGTGATTTCTCCACCCTGGATTGTACGTGTTGCTGTAGGGGTTATTTTGGGGCCTGATTTGATTGCCTATGTAGTTCACCTCTTCGTGACCGGTAAACATAACACCCTGCTCACACGTACCTGGCACATGTGACACTCCACACTGGTCACATCCAGGGCCAACTTGCGCGGCTGTTTGGGATTTATCGAATTTCGTCGCCAGAGCCGAGATTTGCGCAGTAATGGCTGTGTAATCGTCCACAGCGTGAGCTCCTGGGAGAGATGATGATGATGTAGCCCGATCTCTATCGCCTTCCCGACGCGAGCTGGATTTCAACGCAGCTTTCTCTATGATATCGTAAGCTTCCGTCGGCGTCTTCGTTCCCAGATCGCCTCCTGCGTTAACATCTAATCGCTCCTGCGTGTTGGAGCTGAGCCCCTGATAGAATGTCAAAACCAGCTGTCTTTTGGAGAAACCATGATGTGGCACATCAATCAACAAATCCTTGAATCTCTCCCAAGCTGCATGCAACGATTCGCCCTCGTCCTGGCGAAATGAAGTAATCCGGTTCCGTAGCTTGTTCGTTTTCTCAGGTGGGAAATATTTATGCATAAACTGCTCCGCCAACTGATTCCAGGTCCTGATGGACCCGGCTGGAAGTGACATAAGCCAAGCCCTAGCTTTGTCACGTAACGAAAACGGAAACAACCTCAACCGAATCGCATCCTCCGAAACATCCCTAATCTTGAATGTGGAGCAAACATGGAGGAAAGCTGCAATGTGTCTACCGGGATCCTCGTGCTCACGCCCGTCGAACTGCACTGAATTCTGCACCATGTTAATAATACTAGATTTTATTTCAAATGAAGGTGCATCAATAGTTGGTCTAATAATACTGGGCTCCAAGCCCTCTCGTCCGGGCTGATTCGTCTCATTCAAAGGTTGATTATCGTCTGCCATGATTTCGTCCCCTGAGTTTTCGTTTTCAGAAAGTATCACCGGGTCGTCAATCGCGTTTGCAATCCGTTGTGCAATGACACGTGCCCTTTCTCGCAGCCTCCTACTTCTCCTAAGATTATGCACTGGTTCGTCAACCGGCTCAGCAATATTAGGCGCGGGAGTTGAGGACATTAACCTGCAAATGAAAATTTGACACAATGAATATTTTATTAATATAACAATTCTGCCCTTTTTTTCAGCTGAATAGAAGCAGAAAATTATTATAAATGGGCTAAATTTTTTTTTTAAAATCCGAAAATGTGCCCGACTTTTTATAAAAATCAACACAATAAAAATAAATGAATCGGCTAATACAAAAATGGTTTCCCGAAGCCGAAAAATCAAAGAATAAATAAATAATAAATCCGGATTAAATAAATAAATGGAACAAAAATCTACAAGTGTAGAAAATAATCACGAAAACGAATAAATCGAATTAAAAGCAAGAAATATTAACAAATAAATAATCAAGAAAGTATACACAAATATTAACAAGTATATACGCCGATAACACAATGACTCGGGTCGTTCCTAAAGCTCGCCATTTCCCCGGCAACGGCGCCAAAAACTTGACTTGTGCGTATATATACATAATTTTGCAATGAATTTACACACGATTTGGTTTTAAATTTATAAAAGTGATTATTACTTTTACATCAAAACACACACGAAAGAGGCAAGTGTACCCCGTCACATATGTAATAAAGTATCGGTAAGAAACAAGTATCGATCCAAGGAAATGGGCGGAGAAATAATACTAGACCTTTGTCACTAACTACCGGTAAAAACATAGGTTTGTTTGATTTAAACTAAACTAAAGTAAGCATAAACAAATACATAATAAAAAATATAATAGATAATAGATAAAAAGCCTTGCTTAATACACAACCACAGCATGTCAACTAAGTCGGTTTTGGCACTAGAAGCATTCGGTCAATATTCCAATTTAAGACAATTAGTATCCCTTTCGGGAATCCTAACATGACAATCATTCGGAAAGCTAAAACGATAAACACACTTTAACCACCTAAAATTGTTCTTTAACGTGCAATTGATAAATGTCTATGAAAATCTCTTAAAAATAAGTTAGTCAGCCGTTAGGATTATTCTACCCTCACTTAAACAAGGAAAGCGACACCGATAAACACAATGCAACCACCGAGACAAGCATAAACTAGATTAAATCACAACCGAGTTCATTTTACAAATCTTGCACAATAATTCACTAAGATAGCAATTTTGGCCTAAACTACTAACTAAGCTAACAAATCATGGCAAGAATTTATAACGACACCATCTAACCCGTTAAGGTCCTTACGTGACGGCAAGCTCTCTTGATTAACAATAATTACATTTTATTAAATCACTAACCATTTCTAGTATCATGATGTATATATTTAAACCAAGCTAATCTAGTTAACTAAGTTCAAAGTTTACTAATACAAGATTAATTAAGCTTCATTTTTAACTATCTTAACTAACCAAGCATCAATCATCCAACATAATGACTTATAATCAAGAAATCAATATCAATAACAAGGTTGCAAACTAATCATCAAAGATTAACATAGAAAATACTTCAAGTGTCATTACAAACAAAGCTTAACACACTAATGGCTATAATCTAGCAAGGGATTGTTTGTGTTTTTGCCCAAAGGCTACAATAATACATAAACATTAATCTAAGTACTTGAAAGATTAACAAAAACATGGAAAGATTAGAAAATCAAACCATAAACAAGTACTAGACTAAGGATCCGGGTAGTAATCGAGCTAAACGGGACAATGTGGCTTGAATCCGGGTGAAAGCTAACGCCTCCGGAGCCTGAAAATCGCCTGTGAAGCTCTCCAAAAATCCAGAATGTCGAACAGAATGTTTCTGTTCTGTTTTTATATTTTTCGCTGTCGCACGGTCGTTCTCCATATGGCACGACCGTGCACTTTAAGCAATTAGTGGGGATGGGTCACCATACTGCATACGTCATCAGATCTTTGACCGGATACGATATCGCACGACCGTTCTTTGGATGGAACGGTCGTTCAGTTCCGGGTTATTGTTGCACGCCGAGTCGCACTGGTCGTTCATCACCGAGACTCTGTTGGTTCATCGGATACGCACGGTCGTTCCTCAGATGGAACGCCCGTTCTTCACCGAGCCGCCTTGTTTTCCTAGAACGCCCAGTCGCACCTCTCGTTCATTGCCGGGTTGATCAACTTTGTCGGAGATGCACGACCATGCATCAGGTGGAACGGTCGTTCCACACGCCCAGGTCAGAATCCTTAACAGAATGTCCGCAGCTTTGTCGTTTTGTCCGGAAAGTCCTCGTTTTCGCTATCATCTTGTCTGGTATGCTGTTTTAGGCCTGTAAACAAAAGTGTAGATAATTAAGTATCCGAATGACGGTTTTACGGCCAAAAACGCATAAAATAGGGGTAAAACGGGGGACTAAAATATGTGTAAATTAGAGTGTATCAATCTTCAAAAACTTGAAAGAAGGTTGAATTCTTGCTTGATCTTATGGGTTTGATGCTAATTGTGATGATGATGATGATGAATAATGAGTGCCAAAAATTCTAATTGCCTCCAAAAATTCGTAGCTAACGAAGTGTGTATATGATTCAATGATGTCTTGATGATGATGGAAATTAATGTCCACCCAAAAGTCTCATATGTCAGCTAAGAATATCTGCTCCGAATGCCTGCGTCGATGATGAGTATAATATTCTCAAAAGTGTAAAAGATCCCCCCTCATGTCCAAAGTCTGCGTGTATATATGATTCTTCTCCCCAAGTCTACATGTGCGTGTCTTTTTATATATTAGGGTTTTCAACCCATTTAATTCTTTGAATAAAACAATCACATGTGCTGCCAGATTCCCACAACCGTAGCTTACGGGTTAAGACCGTAGGCTACGGTTTTCACATGCTGTCTAATTGTGTTCATTATATCGTATGCTACATGCTTGAAGTGCTAGAACCTTTTTTGACCCCCTTTTTCAACTGTAAGCTACTAATTTGGAACCATAGCCTACGCCGTATGTCACGAATCCTCTCTTTTCACAATATGAACTTTCCTTAAATAGCATTTAGACCCCTCGACTTAGATCTCTCGTGTTTTCCACATTCCCAAAGTATCTTGCAACCCGAAACACGTCCAGGTTACTTCAGTATGTCTCGATTATCATCCTTAGCAGTTCTGCTTCATCACTATTCTCTCTAACTATATCGAATTACGCGATTAACCTGTAAAACCACAAATACTCGTAGTTACTGCATTCAACGCGCATAATCGCTTAAAACACAATAAAATGCATAAGATAAGCACTTTAACACTTGGGTTTCAACCTCTCCATCAATGACACTCATTTCAAATTGTGTTGTCATCAATTTTCTAAAATCTTCACACATTTTATCACATATGGATTCAAAAATGATATCATCTACATAGATCTGTACTATCAAAAGATCCTTCCCTTTTTAAAAATAGAATTTTATCAATTCTATTTCTTTTGAATCATGTGATAAGAGAAAAGTGGATTAGGTATCATACTATGCTCTTGGTGTTTGTTTCAGTCCATACAAAGCTTTGTTTAGCTTGTAGACATAACCAGGATGGAATGTGTCTTCAAATCCTGGTGGTTGGCACACATAGACTTCTTCTTGGATTTTTCCATAAAGAAAAGCACATTTTATGTCCGTATGATACACCTTGATGTTGTGGTGATAGCAAAGCACATTTTATCATAGTCTATCCCATCTTCTTATCTGTATCCTTGAACCACAAGCCTTGCTTTATTTTTCTATAACTATGCCCCCTCTCATCTGTTTTATTTTTTAAGACCCATTTTGTGCCAATTGGACATGTGTTTTTTGGTAATGGGACAAGTTCCCACACTTATTATCTTTTAGTTGTTGTCTCTCAATGCCTCTTGGTACTTGACAGGTTGAGTTAATGATAGGAAACCAGCAAACAGACATATGTTAGAGGTTTGTCCTCTTGTGAGCACACCATCATTGATATTTCCAATGATTTGATTTGGGGGATGGGATCTGAGAAAGGGATGGTTACCAGTGTATGGAATGATAGAGTTTTGTGGTAAAGGGCATAAATGAGAATTATCTGGTGAAACCTCTGTTGCCATTGTATTATGGTCAACAATGGTTTGGAAAGGAGGTGGTGGAATTGGTCCAAGTGGTGAATTTGTTGTAGAGGATACATTAGTGGTTTGACCATATTTTTGATCAGTGGTTTGAAGTTGACTTTGGTCAACAATGGTTCAGTTGTTGTTGATTGACTGTTGTTCTGAGCAGATAAAGTTTGCGGATCAGAAGAAACTTTGTATTGAGAAGGCATCTCAATGTCAAATTTGTAGTAAACTTGCGTTGCTTTTGATTTTCCTGTATTAACATCAGTCTTGGTCGTAATTTCTCCAAAATTAAATTTATAAAGATCAAACATTTCTGCAAGTTTTTAGGGATTTTCATAGAAGAAAGTTCATTGAACTTTACATTTAGGGTTTCTTCTATAGTCATGGTCCTTGTGTTAAACACTTTATAGGCCTTGGCTGTAGAATAATATCCCAAGAAATACCCACAATCAACCTTGGCTGCAAATTTTAAAACTGGATATTTAAGATTTAAAATGAAACATGGGCAACCAAATATTTTGAAAAATGAGATTAGTGGTTTGATATTTAACAAAATTTTATAGGCAGTCTTTTGATGCCTAAGGTTAATCAGGACTTTGTTTTGATCATAGCATGCAGTATTCACAGCCTCAGCCCAAAAGGACAAAAGAAGACTAGAATCTGCTGGTGTAGTTTGCACCTTAATTAGGGTTCTGCTTATTCTTTCAACTACCTCATTCTGTTATGGTATTCTTGGAATACCGAATTGTCTCATTATTCCTTTTGATGTACAAAATTCATCAAGTTCTTAATTTCTGAACTCTGTCCCATTATCACCCATGGAGATTTTTACTGGCAGGTCATATTGTTTTTCAACTTTGGTAACAAAGTCCTTCAAAATACCTACAGTCTCATATTTGGAATGCAAGAAATAAGTCCATGTAAACCTTGAAAAATCATCAACTATTACAAGACAATATCTCTTTTTGTTTAAGCTCATGATTTTTACAGGGCAAACAAATCCAGGTGTAGCATTTGTAAATAATGGTTTGTTTTGGACTCATTAATGGGTTTGTATGATGCTTTGTGTTGCTTTCCTTTTGGGCATGAAACACACTTTTCATCAATTTGAATTGTTTGATTGGCAAGCCTCTAACAAGATTTTGTTTTGTTAAAGTGTTAATTGTTTGTAAATTAACATATCTCAACATTCTATGCCATAATTTTGTTTCTTTTGTTGAAGCAACAGAAAATTGGCATACATTTGTCATGGGATTATCTTTAGCATGTCCTCTATATAAATATTGCCACTTCTATGAGCAACAAGTTGTGCAATGCTGTCAACTATAATTTTGTGAATCTTTTTTCACTACTTCTGGTCCAACATTTTTACAAGTTTTCATGGTAAAAAATGAACCATAACCTTTATCACTCATTTGTGAAACACTAAGTAGATTGAATTTTAGCTTATCAATAAGATTAACATTTTCAAACTTTAGCTTACCAACTGGAGAATTCCAAACCCTAACACTTTACCTTTTGAGTCATTTCCAAATGATATATCACCTCCTCCATGTATGATGTATCACCTCCTCCATGTGCATACAAGTTTGTTAGTAGAGCTTTGCATCTAGTCATATGTCTGGATCCTCCACTATCAACATAGCATAGACTATCAAGACATGTAGAGGCTCCATTTTTGGTGGCCATTAAAGCACGATCACAATCAAATTCACATTCAGTAGAATTCTAGGGATCATTCTTTTTTACAACTTCTGCAATAACCTTTTCACAAATTGTTGTTTGTATCATGCTAAATGCATTCTTAATAATATGTTGATTGAGAATCTCTTGGTTGTTTTTGACAATTTCCTCTATTTTACTTAATTTTTCTTTTTAAATTCATCTCACACCTGTTTTGCACTATTACAATGTAATAGCTCAGCAAAAATCTCATCTGCTAAAGCCTTTTCAACAATATTGAGTGCTTTGGCATCTATCTCAAACTTTTGAAAATCTAGCTTAGAGTAATTTTCCGCTTTCTTTGGCTCCTGAACATTTGGATTTTTGGTACTAGGTACCATTGGAATGTGGGGTCCAAATATAACAGATTTCCAACATCCTATGTTCTTTTGAGTAATCATGTGTACCACTCGACGTTGCCAAATATTATATTCAGATCTAACAAGCATTGGTGACTTGTTGCTGAAACCAATATTATGGGGATCATGATTGCTTTGTGTCATTCCTTTTGATCTTTTGTGAAAACAAAGTACGTAACTTTTGAACTTTAAACTCTGAATTCAGATACAACAAACAGATTGGATCTCTTTGTGAGCTGATCTATGACTATTAAACTGATTGTGAAATCGAGTTTAATATGACCAAGCTCTTATACCAATTGTAGGATCTGAGATTGTAATACTTGTGACTTTAAGCAAAAGAAGAACAAACAATCAGTAAATTATAATATAAATGAAATAAACACACAACCAGTAAGTTATATTAAGACTATTTTATATTGAACTCTAATGATTTTAAATAAAATATAACGATTATACAAACTCCCCCTCAGCCTGATCACACACTTTGTTGTTCGCACAAAAGTAATGAATGTGATGAACATGAAATCTATTTATACAAGTACAAGGCTCTATTCTCAATCACCTGAAGTCATCTGGATAATGACATCTAACAATCCTAACATAAAAGATTCCACGGATGTTAGTACATATGCGGGAATCTAACATCTGATCTGTTACATTAAACATCTTTTCTAAGCTAAGTATTGTTACATTGAGTAAATCTATGTTCTTCAAACTATTGTTATCTGGTATCAAACATCTGTTTGGCAACAACAGATGTTTGGTCTTCATAATTAGTGGTTTGCTTCAACAGAGCTTTGAACTTGAATAAGTGGTTTATTCTTCTTCAACAGTGGTTCCAAGGCTTCAAACAGATCTTTGAATATTTCAACAGATGTTCTGATTAGTGTTCAAGATTCACTATCTTTGAGAGTAGAATGCTTCATCAATTTTTTATTTCTTAACCAGGAGGTCGTGTTTTGGCTTTTGAATATCATTTGTTGTTTTGTACGTCCAACAAAATAAGAATAAGAATATGAATTTATGTGTTTTTAATTTACGGCCATATTATAAACTTTAACATATATTTATTACTTGGTTTTAATACCATCTAAAAATTAACATAAATTAAAACCAACCATTACATTTACATTCAATTATTTTTCATCATAATACATGCACTAAAATATATAAAAAAATACAATACATTATAATACATTAGAAAGCATGCAATCCGTTTTTGTCGGTTAGCCAAAACTATAATCTTGTAAAAAAACTTGAATAAATTTGAGTAACCATGCAGAGGCTAGCCATGGTGAACAACCTTAAATTTGGGCTTCTATCCTTAGAACCCGGCCATCAAGCATCCTAAAACTAAAGCTTAGAAAAATGTCATAGTTCCAGTAAACCTTCTCTAATGCATTACCGTCGTGTGTATCGACAACCTAACAAAAACAAAACATTATTATTAATAAATCATATAAAACAATTAATTAGCTATGATCATAAAAAATACAATTACATATAGTGTGCTCCCCTGGTGTAGAATTCTCGTATTTGCATATTGATGTGCGTGAGTGTTATTAGTTTTTAATGTATATTTTAAGCCCTTTTAACACTTTTTAGCCAAGTTTTAAATTTATAAAACACGATATTTACTAACACTAAACACACATATGGGCAAGTGCACCCATCGTGAGAGTAGTATAGTGTTGGTAAGATACCAAGGTCGTCCCAGGACACAAGAGCTTTTAATACCGGTTTATCCTCAACGTCTAATCAAATCAAAAAGTTAGAAAAAGGTTTTTAAACAAGAAAAATAAAACTAACTAAAATGCTGAAAAATAAAATAAAATAAAAACAGATAGACAAGATGAATCACTTGGATCCGACTCGTGTTTAGTGTAACCTTTGATTATTTTCGCACTTTTGCACTTTTTAAGAGATTATCTTAGTTATTGTAGTAGGCCCCTCTTTTGAAGGTGACGTTACCCTCAACCCAGTAGTTTGAGTCAGCAAGGATACAATCCTAAAAGGTCGGATTATTGAAAGATAATTAATTATGTTATTAATGCATATTGTGGTAGGCCCCTCTTTTGAAGGTAACGTTACCCTCGGCTAAGTAGTCTGAGTCAGCAGGGATACAGTCCTAAGTAGCCGGGTTAAAGTTTTAATAGTAGTTTACTTATGAGGGGATCAAAGAGTTTGGACCCCCGCCATCCAATACCGGTGGGTATTGAAGGAGGTCCTACTAAATTTGACCCAGGTCCTTTGCAGGATCTATACACTGAACAATGGCAAGACTCTTACCAAACCGTTCCCTTAACCCCCAACCAGGTAGCCAACTTATCTCCATATAGACCGTGGAGATATGAATGGTGAAAATCTTTTATTTTATATAGACAGTAAAATAATGCCAAGACACCACGGAGAAACGATAAGGAAGAATCACCTTCAACATAAGAAACTAGTTATTAAAGTCATTAATACATAACCAAATAAAAAGTGCGAAAATATTAAAAATAAAAAGTATTACACTAGACACTTGTCTTCACCAAGTGATGTAAGAGACTTAGGCAAACATGGCCTTTGATTGCCAAGAACTCTTACGATCAATCTTGGATCCCGATACGACTCACACACTCTATGATGGACAATGGATGATGGCGGTGGATGATGGTGTTGTGATGGTGGTGGGTGGTGGGTGAAATGTGAGAGAGGTGGTGTGCCAAGGGATGGTTTGCAAGTGAGCCAAGCACCCGTATTTATAGCCTGAACAGCAGCTCGGGCACGGCCCCGTGTCCATCTTCCTTCTCTTTCTTCATTAATTGTAGTTTGGCTGCATTAGTTGACCACGCCCCCGTGTGCAGAAGCATATCTGTACCATCAAGATTTCCCCAAATTCTGCGAATCTTAGAGTTGATCACGGCCCCGTGTCCGCTGGGCACGCCCCCATGGTGGGTGATAGAAGCTTCTACAGCTTTGTCTTTTCTGCTGTCACTTGGGCACGCCCCCGTGCTCACTAAGCACGGGGTGTGTTCAGCCTTCTGTTCTCTTTTTTTTGCTTGGGAAGATGCTGTCGGGGGGTCGGGCATGCCACGTTTGTTCATTTTCTTATATTTATGTTAGATTTAGCTGTCTTTTTGCTTCTTTTGTTCATTTGAGCTCATCTATTCCTGAAAATACAAAAGGAAGACAAAAACACACTTTTTCCAACATTAGTACTAAAAAAGGGTTAGTTTTATGCCACAATTGATGTAATTTATATGTTGCATTTTGTGCACATCAAATACCCCCACACTTGAATCTTTGCTTGTCCTCAAGCAAAACTCTTTATAATGTGGCTTTACACTCACAAATGGAATGGGTAGAAGAGAAGGTTTTTGGATTTGTCATAGAGTGTCGGGATTTCCAAGATTCTTTATTAAGTTTATTTTTATTTATTTACAATCCTATTCGTCATGATTTATTTAAAACATTACATAAGATAAATTACTTATTAGGGCATAACATGCCTTTTTTTTAAATTCCATTTATATACAAGTTCACATACCTCACGGGGAATTACTCAACACTCAGCCGAAGATGTATTTTTGTGAATCACTCGAGAGCGGCATGGAACTTACTCCTACCTGTAACACCCTTAAATTTTTACTAGAATTAATCACTAAATTTTATACATTTTTATACCAAAAGATATTAAATTTACATAAGTTTCATAAGTAGCATAAACCTTAGTCAACTAATGACTAAGTTGGAACATTCAAAATTCGTTTAAGAATTTGTTTACAACCCATGAACAAAATCTAAGTATGATTAAAACATTGCGGAAGCTTCAAAAAATCGTGTTCGGTTCTTCATCATTCGCTTGACCGCCATCCGTAAGATCCACCTTGTTACCTATGGTCAAAATCTTTAAAACATTAGATCTGACATAGTTATATAGCACATAAATACAAAATGCAACATCAAAATTTAGATAACAAAATATTTTTTTTTCTGGTTCCACCGTAACTTACGGTGTCACCGTAAGTTACGGTAGGTTCTGGAATTCCCTGGATCACCGTAAACCAGGGGAAAACTGCCGTAAACACTTGATCCCTACCGTAAGTTACGGTACTACCGTAACTTACGGTAGTTGCTGGAAATCCATCATTTGTTTCTTTTGTTCATTATTCTCAAACCCAATTATCGGATTTCGCTTTTCTAACAACCTATACAATGAATTCTCGTATTTCTAACATGTTATATATATTAGCCTATATCAAAGATCAATCCGTTATATTCTGAAACACTAACCATGCTTTACTTGATTATTTGACCCGTTGGCTCATCTAAGGAATCCTTCCATATGACGACTACCAACGAGTTCCAACCAAATTTCGACAAATCATTCAGTATAGCAACTTCATTGCTAATATTAAACAACTCTTATCCAAAATTTTAATTACGCATTATATAATCATCAAATCTACTTAGTGTAACGGGTCAAGTTACATACCTTTAAATCAAGCCCTTCAAACGTGCGTCCACATTGGTTTGTCCGCTAGATGCCCCGGCTTCCTTTCCTATAGAGTCCAATCACCTTATGTTTAGAACTCTATGTTTTACATACATAACGCACATTTCTCATACTTCTTAATTATGCGTTTTTAACTTAACAATTCAGTTTCAAGCCTTCTTTGAGGCATTACAACAAACACTATAAGGGCAGAATTCTTACATCTTTCATATTCATGTTTATAGCTTGCTAATTAGTTAACTTAACTTCTATAAAGCCATCATATAGCATTTAAACATCATACTTTTCTGAAATTACCTTCTAAGATCGAATTACACTAGAATAATCATTCTAAACCCTAGTGTTCATCATCATCATGTAAAACCCACAACCCACCTTCAAGGTGTTCATGGAACTTCCTGAATTTGGTCATGATTTCACATGCAGTTGGCTAGGTTTCACTTCTAAACACCATATCAACTCTAATCTAACCAAATAACACACATGCAAAATCAAATTTCAGATTTTCCAAAATCATGAGAATTTCAAGTTGAGAGATTTCATCAGATTTTACATACCTTACAATCCTCTTGTGATGAGGATCATGATTCTAAGCTCAATTTTCGATTTTGACTTGGATTAATCCTTCAATTTGCAAGATTAATGAAGTTTTAGGGTTTTGGAAAATCTCCTGGTCGCCCTCTCTCTCTGTTCGATCGATGCCCACCCACAATGGGTGGACTTTGTGTTTTGTTTATTAAATTAGTACTAAACTTTCAGATTTTGACTAGTTTAGTCCCTCAACTTATCATTTAGCTTTAAGTTTAAGTGTTTTAACTTTAGAGTAAGTTATTTCAAGACTATCAACTAACTGGGTTATAGTTTCCTAGTTAGTTAATTCTTGTTAAATTAACATTACATATTAAACGCAAAGTTTTATATTTTTGGGGTGTTACAAGTCCACCCCCCTTAAATAGGGTTTCGTCCCCGAAACCGTAGTACGTACCAAATAACGTAGGGTGGAGACGTCGCATTTCCACTTCGGACTCCCACGTAGTGTCCGAACCTTTCCTATGCTCCCATTTGACTTTGACTTGGTCAATTTGTTTATTTCGTAAAAGTTTGACCTTCCGGTCTAAAATCTCCACCGGTCTTACCGCATAATTCAGATTATTATCCACTTCGATGTCATCGTAATGGATATAGGTTGTTTCGTCTGCTAGGCACTTTCTTAATTGTGACACGTGGAACGTGCCATGGATCCCACTTAGTTCATCCGGTAGCTCAATGCGGTAAGCTACCTTGCCAACTCTTCCGATAATTTTAAATGGCCCAATAAACCTCGGGCTTAGCTTCCCCTTTTTTCTGAATCTAATAACGCCCTTCCATGGGGAAACTTTTAGCATGACCATGTCACCAACCTGAAATTCGATTGGCCTATTCCTTTTATCAGCATACGCCTTTTGCCTGTCTTGAGCTGCTTTCAAGTGTGCCCGAACTATATCGATCTTTTCATTCGTGACTCGCACTATATCTTGATGAGCGAGTTCACGTGGACCCACTTCACCCCAACATACTGGGGTTCGACACTTCCTACCATAAAGCATTTCGTACGGTGCCATCTTAATACTAGACTGGTAGCTGTTATTATATGAAAACTCGACTAACGGTAGGTGAACATCCCAACTTCCCCCAAAGTCGATTATACATGCCCGTAGCATATCCCCCAATGTTTGTATCGTTCTTTCACTCTGTCCATCCGTTTGAGGATGGTACGCAGTGCTAATGAACAATTTGGTTCCCATTTGCTCTTGGAAATCTCGCCAGAAATTTGAAGTAAACCGGGTATCCCTATCAGACACGATGGATACTGGGACCCCATGACGTGCTATTATTTCATTAGTGTAAACTTCTGACATCTTTTCTGACGTATAAGTCTCACGAATCGGAATGAAGTGAGCACTTTTTGTCAATCTGTCCACCACTACCCAAATGGCATCGAAACCACGATTCGTCTTAGGCAACTTGGTTAATAGGTCCATTGTAATATGTTCCTATTTCCAAACCGGAATTTCTAACGGTTGGAGTTTGCCATATGGTTTCTGGTGCTCCGCCTTGACTTGTAAACATGTCAAGCATTTTTCCACATACTTCGCCACATCCCTATTCATTCCGGGCCACCAATAATTTTGTTTCAAATCATTGTACATCTTGGTCGCACCCGGATGAATTGAATAACGGGATTTATGAGCTTCATTAAGTAGAAGCGCCTTCACTCCACAAGTATGTGGGACCCATATCCTTCCGGATCGAGTCTTCAACCCGTGATTCCCATCCGACAAATCTTTCAATTGACCGATTATTCTTTCTTTCTTCCAATTCTCTTCTTTTACTGCTTCTAACTGCGCCTCTCGAATACGTTCAAGTATACCCGAGGTCACCACGAGTTGCATCGACCTCACTCTTATTGGGACGTAGTCCGCTTTTCTACTCAGAGCGTTCGCTACCACATTTGCCTTTCCGGGGTGATAATGTATCTCACAATCGTAGTCTTTCACCGTTTCCAGCCATCGCCTTTTTCGCATATTTAACTCCTTCTGATCAAAGAAGTATTTCAAGCTCTTGTGGTCGGTGAATATGGTGCACTTTACCCCATACAAGTAGTGCCTCCATATTTTTAATGCAAGTACCACCGCAGCCAACTCAAGATCGTGTGTGGGATATTTCTTCTCGTGTATCTTCAATTGTCTCGAGGCATAGGCTATTACCTTGCCCCGTTGCATCAACACGCAACCGAGCCCCGACAGTGAAGCATCTGAATAAATCACCATATCTTCAACTCCGTCCGGCAATGTCAATACCGGAGCTCGAGTTAACTTTTCTTTTAGCGTTTGAAACGCTTTTTCTTGATCGACACCCCAAATGAACTTTTCTTTCTTTCGTGTTATCTTTGTTAGCGGTGACGCAATCTTGGAGAAATCTTGAATGAATCTCCTATAATATCCCGCAAGTCCCAAAAAGCTTCTAATTTCCGAAGGGTTCTTCGGGGGATTCCATTTTGACACAGATTCGATCTTGGACGGATCCACCAATACTCCGTCAGCACTTATGACGTGGCCAAGAAATTGTACCTCTCGTAGCCAAAAGGCACACTTAGAGAATTTCGCATACAGCCTTTCTCGTCTAAGTGTCTCTAACACTTCTTGTAAGTGGTGTGCGTGTTCAGCTTCACTTTTCGAGTACACCAAAATATCATCGATAAACACGATGACCGACTTATCCAACATTGGCTTGCAAACCCGGTTCATGAGGTCCATGAAAGCCGCGGGTGCATTTGTTAGCCCAAATGACATCACGAGGAATTCATAATGTCCGTATCTCGTGCGGAAAGCCGTCTTCGGCACATCCTCTTCTTTGACCTTTAATTGGTGATACCCAGATCTAAGGTCAATTTTTGAAAACCAGTTCGCACCTTGTAATTGGTCAAATAAATCATCTATCCTCGGAAGCGGGTATCGGTTCTTTACCGTGAGTTTGTTTAACTCCCGGTAATCGATACACATGCGCATGCTCCCATCTTTCTTTCTCACGAACAATACCAGTGCGCCCCAAGGAGACACACTCGGCCTTATGAATCCCTTGTCAAGCCGGTCTTGGATTTGGGACATCAATTCTTGTAATTCCGACGGTGCAAGTCGGTACGGGCCTACGGGGCCTTTGCTACGGGTTTTGCGCCCGGAATCAATTCGATCCCGAACTCTACTTCCCGTTCAGGCGATATCCCCGGTAAATCCTCCGGAAACACATCTTCATAATCTCGTACTACCGGTACGTCTTCAATCTTTCGTGATTCTTTTTCGGGCTCATTAGCGTATATCATGAATGCCTTGCATCCTCGCTTCATAAGCTTGTGAGCTTTCAACATTGTGCACACTATAGGGTTGCCTCCCTTTTCGCCATAAATGGTAACGTGTTTCCCGCTTGGAGATGTTAGTTTTATCTCCTTACGAAAACACACGACCTTTGCATGGTGTTGAGATAGCCAATCCATCCCAACGACTACTTGAAATTCTCCCATTGACATCGGGATTAGATTTATCAAATATTCTTCGTCGTCAATGCTCAGTTTACAGTTTTCACATACATCACAAACAATAAAGCTCTTGTTATTACCTATCTCTACTTCTAAGGGCACATGTAATTTTGTTAGAATAAATGAAGGATGTCGAATAAATCCATATGAAACAAATGATTTATTCGCACCCGTATCAAATAACACGCGTGCAGGAATCGAATTTACAGCAAATATACCTGAGACCACGTCAGGTTCAACCTTCGCTTCTGCGGCGGTCAATTGAAAAGATCTTGCCTTTGCTTTTGGGGCTTCACCTTTCTGGTTCTGCTCATCCTTCTTTCCAACCAGTTCCGGGCATTCCTACTTTTTGTGACCCGTTCGATAACAATTATAACAAACCGTCACTTTCTCCGGGCACGATATAGCCATATGTCCCGTTTTCTTGCATATGGGACAAAGCTTATCCTTGTAACGACATTCGCCTTTATGACCCTTTCCGCAGATTCTGCAACTTGGTGACCCTCCTTTCGTATCGGATTTCTTTGCGGTTTCATTTGTTCGTGCCTTCTTAGTAGGGCTTGGGTTTACATCTTGTGCTTTCCGTTCACCCCGTTCAATGCTCTTTTTCAGTTCGATCTCCCTTTCCCGAGCAGCATTTATGATCTCGGTAAGGGTCTCATATTTTGAAGGGGTGATAAATTCCCTATACTCAACAATCAACATGTTATGGTAGTAGTATATCTTTTGTTCTTCATTCGTCACTAGATCATCACAAAACTTCATCTTATCCATAAACGTTGCCGTAATATTGTCTATGGTCTCATTCTTGTGCCTAAGTTGCATGAACTCCTCCTTGATTTTATTCATAACCGCCTTGGGGCTATGATGCTTAAGAAATGGCATCTTGAATTCTTCCCAAGTCATGACCTTAGCAGCTTCAATACCGATCTCTCTCTTTTTGTTATCCCACCAATCTTTCGCTTGACTCCTTAGTTGACCCGTACCATAGGCTACGTAGTCATCTTCGTCACAATGGGTCCTCTCGAATACCCCTTCGATATCACTTAGCCATCGTTGGCACACTATTGGGTCAACCTCCCCATTATATATTGGTGGTTTACAAGCCATGAATTCCTTGTATGAACAAGGCTTTCGTCCTCCATGCTTTTCCTTTGCTAAATTTGAATCATCTTCCAATTTCTTAATTCTATCTTCTACTATTGATAAAACTGTGTTTTGAATTTTATCAATAAAGCTCGACAAACTGTTTTTGATCGCCTTTCCAACCTCTTCGGCAATCACTTCCCTCATTTGTTCGGTGACTCTTGGCACCGCATTATCATTACCTCCATCAGCCATCTCTATTTCTGAAATGTTTACATAGGTTGTTAAACATTCCATTTATAACACATGCTTTACTTGTTTTGATTCAATCAAGTTCATAACTTGATTTAATCATTCTTGTTTCAATTCAATCAAGTTCATAACTTGATTTAATCATTCTTGTTTCAATTCAATCAAGTTCATAACTTGATTTAATCATTCTTGTTTCATGCATTTCTTGTATTTGAGTGAGCTTACACACTCTTTTCATGCATATTTGTTCATTTCTCATTCTTTACATAGTACATAATTTATTAACAAAATAAGTTAATTCTTACCGGACAATCGATCAAGCTTGAACCGAACACTTATTGACAACCTTGAGCTCTGATTACCAACTTGTAACACCCTTAAATTTTTACTAGAATTAATCACTAAATTTTATACATTTTTATACCAAAAGATATTAAATTTACATAAGTTTCATAAGTAGCATAAACCTTAGTCAACTAATGACTAAGTTGGAACATTCAAAATTCGTTTAAGAATTTGTTTACAACCCATGAACAAAATCTAAGTATGATTAAAACATTGCGGAAGCTTCAAAAAATCGTGTTCGGTTCTTCATCATTCGCTTGACCGCCATCCGTAAGATCCACCTTGTTACCTATGGTCAAAATCTTTAAAACATTAGATCTGACATAGTTATATAGCACATAAATACAAAATCCAACATCAAAATTTAGATAACAAAATATTTTTTTTCTGGTTCCACCGTAACTTACGGTGTCACCGTAAGTTACGGTAGGTTCTGGAAGTCCCTGGGTCACCGTAAACCAGGGGAAAACTGCCGTAAACACTTGATCCCTACCGTAAGTTACGGTACTACCGTAACTTACGGTAGTTGCTGGAAATCCATCACTTGTTTCTTTTGTTCATTATTCTCAAACCCAATTATCGGATTTCGCTTTTCTAACAACCTATACAATGAATTCTCGTATTTCTAACATGTTATATATATTAGCCTATATCAAAGATCAATCCGTTATATTCTGAAACATTAACCATGCTTTACTTGATTATTTGACCCGTTGGCTCATCTAAGGAATCCTTCCATATGACGACTACCAACGAGTTCCAACCAAATTTCGACAAATCATTCAGTATAGCAACTTCATTGCTAATATTAAACAACTCTTATTCAAAATTTTAATTACGCATTATATAATCATCAAATCTACTTAGTGTAACGGGTCAAGTTACATACCTTTAAATCAAGCCCTTCAAACGTGCGTCCACACTGGTTTGTCCGCTAGATGCCCCGGCTTCCTTTCCTATAGAGTCCAATCACCTTATGTTTAGAACTCTATGTTTTACATACATAACGCACATTTCTCATACTTCTTAATTATGCGTTTTTAACTTAACAATTCAGTTTCAAGCCTTCTTTGAGGCATTACAACAAACACTATAAGGGCAGAATTCTTACATCTTTCATATTCATGTTTATAGCTTGCTAATTAGTTAACTTAACTTCTATAAAGCCATCATATAGCATTTAAACATCATACTTTTCTGAAATTACCTTCTAAGATCGAATTACACTAGAATAATCATTCTAAACCCTAGTGTTCATCATCATCATGTAAAACCCACAACCCACCTTCAAGGTGTTCATGGAACTTCCTGAATTTGGTCATGATTTCACATGTAGTTGGCTAGGTTTCACTTCTAAACACCATATCAACTCTAATCTAACCAAATAACACACATGCAACATCAAATTTCAGATTTTCCAAAATCATGAGAATTTCAAGTTGAGAGATTTCATCAGATTTTACATACCTTACAATCCTCTTGTGATGAGGATTATGATTCTAAGCTCAATTTTCGATTTTGACTTGGATTAATCCTTCAATTTGCAAGATTAATGAAGTTTTAGGGTTTTGGAAAATCTCCTGGTCGCCCTCTCTCTCTGTTCGATCGTTGCCCACCCATAATGGGTGGACTTTGTGTTTTGTTTATTAAATTAGTACTAAACTTTCAGATTTTGACTAGTTTAGTCCCTCAACTTATCATTTAGCTTTAAGTTTAAGTGTTTTAACTTTAGAGTAAGTTATTTCAAGACTATCAACTAATTGGGTTATAGTTTCCTAGTTAGTTAATTCTTGTTATATTTAACATTACATATTATACGCAAAGTTTTATATTTTTGGGGTGTTACACTACCATAGGCTTGCCAAGCAATCAATCCTCCTCCTTTATAACTATATACCTTTGTAAATATCAAGAGGACTTTTGGGTGAAGGGTTAGGCTTGGGTTAAAGGTAGGTGGTTGAGTTAGTGGTTAGTAAAAAGGCGAAAGGCGTAAAAAGCGTCGGTTTTTGTAAGACTTTTTATTTTTTGCAATTTTTATTTTGATGAAGCCGTTATTCAAACAAAGTTATTTTTGATAAACTTGTTTGTTTATTTCTCTTTTGCTTTATCATCATCATTATTTTTTATTTTTTTTAAGTCAGAAGAAAAACCTAGCTTGTTACTAAAACAAAGGGTTAAAAATAAAAAGGTTTTGGTGGGTGAAAGGGTGTTTGTTTTGGGTTATGAAATGAAAATGTTTAGGCTCAAAGGGGTTAACTAGGGGGATTTTGGGTAGATGGTAAAAAAAAAGAAAAATAATGGTGTAGAAATAAAAGGGGTTAGTCCTAATGCCTCCGTCATTTACTTACTCGGGTTTAAGTTGGTAAGGACCGGGAATGTATCGTCGTGGCAAGTTCTAGAGTTGTAAGAACCAAGCGGCTATTCACACAAGAAACGAAAAATGAGCATTTAGTTTAAAGATATGTATTTGTATGCTCAATAAAGGCTCAAAACTCACTTTTTGTAGGAATGGAATTTTATGTGATCAAGTATATATAATCAAATTTTAACTAAACTTGTCATGCCGTTTCATAATTTTCTTATGTTGGTTCTTTTTATACGACGCTATCGGTTGTAAATTTGTAAAAATATAACATTTTTAAAACTTGAAATTCCCAAATTAAACCTAGACAAGTAAAAAAAATGAAAATTTTTTGAAAAAAATTTGGGGTGATTAGCGGTTCCAATAGAGTTTTGTGTAAGGCTTGTATTTAGGACTTGCAAGATTCAAGGTTTTAGCATCCCCCCACACTTAAATTACACATTGTCCTCAATGTGTCCCAAAAATAAGTTTTTAGGTTGATTAAATGTGTAAAAGGTGTGAAAAAGCAAAATTTTATGCTACTGGGCGTCTGGACACGGCCCCGTGGTAACCGGGCACAGCCCCGTGTTCAGATCGCTAGTAACAAAAGTTAGTAAAAAGAAACAGAAGCCTGGGCACGGGGGCGTGTTCAATGAGCACGCCCCGTGTCCAGTTACCTGAACTGGACATTTTCTGCAGATTGTGCAGCACGGGGCTGTGTTGGGCGGATACGGCCCGTGCTGAACTTGCTGTAATGAAGAAAATTTTGTCGGATGGCTCTGTTTTTGTGCATGGGGTGCTGGTTCAAGTTTCCCTTAGTATCCTTCACCATCCCGAGTGTGTTTTATTCATTACAACATCATCCAAACACCAAATTAGTTAAAACCATCATTCATTAAAACATAGAGAGAATTACATAATAATCCTAAAAAATAAAAACAAAGTAGAAAAATAAAAGTTAAAAATCCTAAACTAGATAGGTCAAGTGATACATAAAATCATTCTAAGGAGCTCTACTTTTACATTAAGAATGAAAATTCCGGAAATAGTTTTCCGGTATCTTTGTAGAACTCCAAGCCGATGGATGCTCCCTAGATGTTGTCAAAGCCATTCTTCTATCTCTCTTGGGAGGAAGAAGGCGGCTTCATTTTCCTCAACATCTTGTGGAGGGGGAGTGACACCAACCGAACCCCTTGTAGTATATCACGAGGAGGTCCCGGGTGTATGGTGTACCACTCAGCTGGTATGATGACTTCAGGCACCTCGTTCCATGCCCTTTGGGTGATGATTGGTACCCAAGGAGGAGATGCGAGAATGTTCAACCTTTGGTGCAAAAGGTTGACCTCTCGAAGACACCCTTCTAGTCCCACCGTTAAGTGATTGATACGGTCGACCAATGCTTCTTCCACCCCCGTCATTTCATCAATAGCCTCTCTTAAAGCGTAAACATAGTTTACAAGAGAGTCCTCTACCGTTGATGACCTCCTCCCCTGTCGGTTGTTCATTGATTGCGACGAAGATGTTCAGCTAGTTCTGCTCGCCATTCTGAGCAAACAGACCAAAAAGAGTTAAATTTTTATGGAACAGTACCTCGGACACGGCCCCGTGTTCAATGAACACGACCCAATGTTCAGCCGTCTGTAGGTTTTTAGAGCAAGGAATCTTGGAGTTTTAAATTATTTTTTCAATTTATCAGGTACTTTTAAGCATAAATAATTTAAAACAAAGTTGTACCACTTATTTTAAACAAGATTACTTGAATTATAACCTTACAAACATTACAATAAAGCTTGGAATCATGGAGATTTCAAGCTTTAATGGAGGTATTGAGTGAAAATTGAAGAAGAAGGCAATGAACAAAAGTGGAAAAGACAAGATGGTTGTTGAGAACCTTCTTTAGAATATACCTAGGATGATATGAATGAAGATCCCAGCAAATCTTTGTCTTTGGAGTGGTCCAAATGAGCAGGAATCTTGCTGCATTTATAGAAAACGACAGCACGCTGCACACAGCCCCGTGTCGGCTGGACACGGCCCCGTGTGCAGACAGAATCCTGACACATTTTGTCTGTATTCTGATAAAAATCAGAAAGGAATCTTTTGGTGGACACGGGGGCGTGTTGACCTGGACACGGCCCCGTGTCTAGAAGCTGTCTTATGGAGTTTTCCTATTTTTAAGGAATTTATCCAGATCGGGTGGTTCCTTACTGGATGGAACAACCCCAAAGTGCCTGAGATACCTTAATTGTTCTAGGTTAAGACGAGAACGCAAGAGGTTGTCGGTGAGGGTGATTCCTATGCTATATGTAGGTGGACAAGTCCAACCCTTTCCCGGGCTCTCGTTAAAGAAGGTGTATGCCGAATCACCCAGGTCTATGTATGCACCGAACGAAGTCGATGGAGAGTCCTTCACGGCACAATCGGCACAGGAACGACTATCGCTCAAGTCCTCGCTAGAGTTAGAGGTAACATTGGGAACAACGAAGTTGTTTTTATTCGAATGTGATCCCAACAATTCTTCTTGGGTATCGTCTTGAGATGAATCAATGAAATCCATCTTAAGTTCTTTTAACCAATTAAGAATTAGATCTTCTAATTGAAATAGTTCATCAAGAAGCATTTGTCCTAGAAGGTCCGATTGAGAGCATTCGAGGGAGAGATAGGGATTATTTTTACTTTCGCCCCTTTTAAGTCTACAGGAAAACAATGGGTCTATATAGTGGGACTTATAATTTAGAAAATAACATTCTAATTCTTTATGAGAACCACCACATATTTGACACCACGTACCATAAGAGTGCCGAAAGTAAAAAATATCAGTATCACTCATGTTTGTGTCAGAAATTACCAACCGTTGGGATCTTACGGTTCTGTTTTCAGTAACTGAAACTTGGGTACGGGGCGTGTTCAGCGGGCACGGCCCGTGCTAAGTTCTGCAGAAGCTGAAAAATCTAAGAAAATCCTAAAAAAACAGAAAAATAAGAAAAAACGATTAGGCCGTTGATTCCTAACTTTCTTAAAATCCTTGTGTCCCCGGCAACGGCGCCAAAAACTTGATGTGCGTGAGTGTTATTAGTTTTTAATGTATATTTTAAGCCCTTTTTAACACTTTTTAGCCAAGTTTTAAATTTATAAAACACGATATTTACTAACACTAAACACACATATGGGCAAGTGCACCCATCGTGAGAGTAGTATAGTGTTGGTAAGATACCGATGTCGTCCAAGGACACAAGAGCTTTTAATACCGGTTTATCCTCAACGTCTAATCAAATAAAAAAGTTAGAAAAAGGTTTTTAAACAAGAAAAATAAAACTAATTAAAATGCTGAAAAATAAAATAAAAATAAAAACAGATAGACAAGATGAATCACTTGGATCCGACTCGTGTTTAGTGTGACCTTTGATTATTTCCGCACTTTTGCACTTTTTAAGAGATTATCTTAGTTATTGTAGTAGGCCCCTCTTTTGAAGGTGACGTTACCCTCAACCCAGTAGTTTGAGTCAACAAGGATACAATCCTAGAGGGTCGGATTATTGAAAGATACTTAATTAAGTTATTAATGCATATTGTGGTAGGCCCCTCTTTTGAAGGTGACGTTACCCTCGGCTAAGTAGTCTGAGTCAGCATGGATACAGTCCTAAGTAGTCGGGTTAAAGTTTTAATAGTAGTTTACTTATGAGGGGATCAAAGAGTTTGGACCCCCGCCATCCAATACCGGTGGAGATATACACTGAACAATGGCAAGACTCTTACCAAACCATTCCCTTAACCCCCGACCAGGTAGCCAACATATCTCCATATAGACCGTGGATATATGAATGGTGAAAATCTTTTATTTTATATAGACAGTACAATAATCCAAGACACCACGGACAAACGATAAGGAAGAATCACCTTCAACATAAGAAACTAGTTATTAAAGTCATTAATACATAACCAAATAAAAAGTGCGAAAAGATTAAAAATAAAAAGTATTACACTAGACACTTGTCTTCACCAAGTGATGTAAGAGACTTAGGCAAACATGGCCTTTGATTATCAAGAACTCTTACGATCAATCTTGGATCCCGAGACGACTCACACACTCTATGATGGACAATGGATGATGTTGGTGGATGATGGTGTTGTGATGGTGGTGGGTGAAGTGTGAGAGAGGTGGTGTGCCAAGGGATGGTTTGCAAGTGAGCCAAGCACCCCTATTTATAACCTGAACAGCAGCTCGGGCACGGCCCCGTGTCCATCCTCCTTCTCTTTCTTCATTAATTGAAGTTTGTCTGCATTAGTTGACCACGCCCCCGTGTGCAGAAGCGTATCTGTACTATCAAGATTTCCCCAGATTCTGCGAATCTTAGAGTTGACCACGGCCCCGTGTCCGCTGGGCACGCCCCCATGGTGGGTGATAGATGCTTCTACAACTTTGTCTTTTCTGCTGTCACTTGGGCACGCCCCCGTGATCACTGAGCACGGGGCGTGTTTAGCCTTCTGTTCTCTTTTTTTGCTTGGGAAGATGCTGTGGGGGGTCGGGCATGCCACGTTTGTTTCTTTTCTTGTTTTTATGTTAGATTTAGCTGTCTTTTTGCTTCTTTTGTTCATTTAAGCTCATTTATTCCTGAAAATACAAAAGGAAGACAAAAACACACTTTTTCCAAATTAGTACTAAAAAAGGGTAAGTTTTATGTCACAATTGATGTAATTTATATGTTGCATTTTGTGCACATCACATATTCACCAAAATGGTAAATTTATGTTGAGGAACATCATGACTAAAGCCTGCATATCGTTGTTATCTATCACGCTCCATGTTCACATGAATGAATTAAGTTATTATACATGTAGGAGAAGAATATAATATGGTGGAGAAAAGCAAAAATGCATTGTCAGGTCCGCTATCGCAAATAGCAAATCTTGCCATGTCATTTGCGATCCGTCATCTATAGCAAAATTTTCCATGTCATGTAAGATCCACTATCTCAAATAGCAAATCTTGTCATGTCATGTGAGATCCTCTATCTTAGAAGCCAAATCTCGCCAAGTCATATGTACGTTGTCAACTTAGCATTACACACGTCACTAATAAGTAAAGTTCATCCTCCACCTTACTAGACAACTATGCCACATCACAATGATTTTCCATCTCAAATAGCAAATTCTCTAAATGCACAAATTGTTCCATAACACATACCACAAACACCTTTTTTAGTCCACCCCACCAAAAAACCAAAAAAAATCCATCATCATAATCCGATTTTGAATTCCATATATAACTAAGATGATCAATTCTTTATATTTTCTTTAGTTCGGTGAAAGTTATTCACACACTCACAAAAATTCATTGAAGGGTCTCTACGTATTAAACCTTTACATGTGTTACTTTCATATTGAGCATTCACACACGTTGCTTATATATATATATATATATATATATATATAGAGGCCGGTTATCATACAAATCCTCTAATCGTGCATTATGTACGCTACAACAACAACCGTACGATCATCTCATTAAAAGCGCGTGTTTAAACAATTAAATTCATCTAATTAAAATTAATAAAAGAAACCGCCCAGGTTATAATTTTCCATAGCGAGAACAAAACCCCTGATTATTAACACCCAAAAAACTCAAAATCATTCTCCTTCTCCAAAACATTACCTGCAACTCATTGCGATTCAACTACGATTCACTACTACTCTCCATTGCGATTTCAACTACGATTCAATGAATATTGAGAAAAGAAGCAAAGCAAACAACGACAGACCACAAGTGAAGAATATGAATCCAGGTATCTATTTACATTTGCGATTTAAGGTGTAATATACAGGGGCTTTAAAGTCAAATGCGATTTTGTTTGTTTATTAACGTTTTACCTGAAACATATAGTTCTATAACATTATATATTGATAACAACTTCAATTTTGCTAGGGTTTATTGCAGGAATATTTATTTGTTAGGTTTTGCATTTTTTATGCACTTTTCTTAATGATACTGATGGGTGTGCGATATCATAAAGGATTTTGTTGTGGTTTTAATGACATTTGCGATTTCATATGATAAAAAGCTAGTATGTATAAGTTTTTTTGTTTTAGGTTAAATTAGATTTGCGAATTGATATAAATGCAAATGCGATTTTATATGAGAAGTTAGTTGTATTGCTTAGGTAATGCTTATGAAACAAATGCGAAATCATAACTCATAAATGCAAATTGATAAAATAACACATGCGAATTGATGGTATGTATGAGTTTTTTTGTTCTAGGTTAAATTAGATTTGCGAATTGATATAAATGCAAATGCGATTTTATATGAGAAGTTAGTTGTATTGTTTAGGTAATGCTTATGAAGCAAATGCGAAATCATAACTCATAAATGCAAAATGATAAAATAACACATGCGAATTGATATCTAACACATGCGAATTGATGACTTGTTTTGCATGATTAACTAACAAATGCGATTTTGTACATGTTTTTAACTATAGCTTCCGATTTTGTAGAAATAGAATCTGATGAAGACTTTGAAGGACCAATATCAACTCTGATAAAAATTAAAAAGAATAGAAAGAGATTGGTGATTCAAGAAAGTTCAGAAGATGAAGAATTTGTTAAGCCACCCCCAAAAAAGAAAAAACATGAGAAGAAAGAAGATAAGAGAAAATCAAAGATACTCACAAAAAAACATTCAAAAAAAGGGCAACAACCTAAAACAGAACATAGAGAGTTTTTCAAATACAGCAATGAAGCAATACTGCTGAGATGCCAACCTAACTCATATATGGATACTGTTAGAAGATTTTCAAAAAAACAGATAGATAATGTTAGGGATATGGGGTTTGGAGCTATTCTTGATATCAACATCAACCATATTTCGACAAGATTGGCATATTGGCTAGTGAGAAACTTTGATGAGAAGTTCGATAAGCTAAACTTGGGAAAAAACCAAATAAAAATAACATCGGACACAGTTTATGAGGTATTTGGTATACCAAAAGGTCCAAAGAAGGTTGAAATAATAGCCGATAAGAGAAAAGTCAAAAAGCAAGACAAAACTGAAAAAAGTCAAGAACCAGGAAATGCGGTCCGGGATACATTCATCCACCAGTGGGGACAAAACGCGAGACTTACCCATGGCTTAATAGCAAATACAATGGAAAATCAAAGAGACGGCGGGAGCCTGTTTAAATTAAATTTCCTTGTATACTGGATGACGTTCTTTGCAGAAATTACAAAGGCAACACTTGCAAATGATAGATGTTTGCTCGGTGTAGAAGATGTTGAAGAAATAAAAAATCTAGATTGGTGCTCATATCTACTCGAAACCTTGCGCCGGACACGAGCGGGCTGGAAAAACTATAAGATACAGTTCGTAGGACCTGTTGCCTTTCTTACGGTATACATTACTACATTTAATAACACATTTAGAATACTAGTTTGTTTTGTTATATAATTAAATGATCTTGCTATTCATACAGCTTCTGTACACGCATGAGTACAACAAGAGGCTTAACTTGTTTGAGAAAGCTGTGGAAATACCGGTTATTCGTTATATCACATCTTCAGAGATTGATAAAGTCGAAGAACATATTTCGGATAACAGACCTCTATGGATATCAAGTGAGAGTGAAGAAGAAGAAGAAAGTGAAGAAGAAAATGAAGAAAAGAATGAAGAAGAAAAGGGTCCTCCGGAGGATGATTATACACTAAGACCACCGGTTGACACGACGATAAGCTACAAAAGAAGGACTGCGCGCGCAGTACACAACGAAGAAACCGGGGAAGAGCCAAAAGATAAGGAGAACATTGATGAGTTCATGGATTTCGGTTTTGAAATCAATGAAATGTCTCAGATGAACATTGACTTTGAAGTTGGAACGCAGACGCAGAAAATGATGGATTATTGCAACACTCCTGCTCAACTTTCACCGTCAGTATTCTATGACACAGCCAACGAACAACAACTAGAGGCTTCGAGAGCAAACAAAAAGGTAAGTGTATAAAAATGTTAATTTAACTTATTTAAGTTTATCAATTATATTTAACTTCTATACTGATATTACAGAATCTGTTGAAAAAGATGAAAGGAAATGTCAAAAAATACCTTAAAATGGTTCGAGATGTTCAAGAGATGAACAACTTAGTGTCAGAGGCAAAAACTAAGTGTTTTTGGGATGTTGATGTTATGAATGCTTGTAAGGAGTGGGATCAAACGCTTCAGAATAATCCCATCTGTCTGCCACCTGAACCGGTTCAAGAGCATGGACCTGCAGCCTCTCCTGTTCATCAAGAACCTGAAAACCCAGCTTCTGAGGTTCATCATGAAGTTGCTACAAACACAGAAGGTAAAGAGGATGAAGAAGCACAACAAGTAATATCCAATGTTTTGCTACAAATGGCATCAGAAGGTAACACATGCGAAATCAATATTAACACATGCGATATAATGTAACAATTCACTAAAAATTATACATTTGCGAAACCTATGAAAAACACATGCGATACTATGAAAAAACATTTTAGCTTTGATTTCGCACACGATGTCATGTATACACCTGCGATTTTGACTCTGCTGTATTAAATAAAATGATTTTAATCTATAGGTACACTGCAACCAGATGATGGAGGAGTCACAGACACCCTTATTGCAAAAATTCAAACAGTGGAACCGGGTGTATATGCTTACCAAACAACTGCCAATGGTAATAAAAACCCTTTACTTTATGACAAAAATTAAACATCATAAATTATTGTATATCTTAAATTACTCTAGCATGCAGAAACTGGTGAAAATGAAAGTGTTGTCGAAGAGACAGTGAACTTGGCAGAATCTACACAAAAAGTCCAGGAAGAAGTGCCAGAAAAAGACCCCCAACAACTCAATACGGACGTTGAAACTGAAAAGGAAATGGAACTTGAATGCCCTCAGGTAACTGCTGAAGAATTGCATTCAGTTGAGTTGGTTTTGAGCATAGTACCAACATTGGTGGAAGATAAAGGAAAAAAACCAACTAGAGGGAGAAAAACCACAAAGCCAGATCAAGTTCCAAAACAAGTTATACCAAAAGGGTTAAACGAACTACTTTATAAGACAATAGAACAAGCAAAAATAAGAGGTGAAAAAAGATGTGCAGATCTTGGAGACAAATTTTGTTCACCTTACTGCAATAGAGTGGTGAACATGCATGAAGCACTCTTGACCCAAGAATTAAGTGTGATCCGCTTCACATTTGCTACCTTTGCAGGCTTGCAGTAAGTAGAAAAACATATATCAACAAACAAACATCTAATAAAAATATACACAAAACAAAAACTAATTATTTATTTTATGCCTGGCAGAGAAGAGTTTTACCGATCCAAAACTGAGGTTGCAACATTCAAAGCTGTGTTTGAAAGCTTCTTCAGGGAACAATACGTAGCATCAAACGGAATAGATGCATTTGTAGATATTCTAAACCTTGAAGAGAAGAAAAGGGATAGAAAATCATTACCACACCAAATATTTTTTTTTAAATATTTTAGGCATTTTTGGTTGTGTTCACATTGGTTCTCGCGGTTCTCGCAATAAGAGGTGGTTCTCGCATGATCTTCTCCATATATATATATATATATGGAAAGTGTACTGTACAAATGCGCTTATCGTACATTACGTACGCTACAATCTCAACCGTCAGATCATCTTCCCGCATTGAAAATCGCATGTTGTTTTTTTTGTAATAATTTCGCATGTGATAATTTTGATGAAATAGCAGGTTGTTTTTTGTAACAATTTCGCATGTGGTAATTCAATTTCGCATGTGATAATTTTGATGAAATAGCAGGTTGTTTTTTTTTGTAACAATTTCGCATGTGATAATTCAATTTCGCATGTGATAATTTTGATGAAATAGCATGTTGGTTTTTTGTAACAATTTCGCATGTGATAATTCAATTTCGCATGTGGTAATTTTGATGAAATAGCATGTTGTTTTTTTGTAACAATTTCGCATGTGGTAATTTGATGAAATCGCATGTGTATAATCTGTGTGTGTGTTACTGTTCATCTTCTTCGATTGTTGGTCGATCATTGTCAGTCTTCTTCCGTTTGACCCTTACAACTCCCAAATTAGTAGTTCTTATTATCGATATCGCACCAAAAGGAACGAAGGGAGGTTGGGGAAGAAGAATTTCAGGTTTTTGAATTTGATTTAGGGTTTGATTTTGAACTATCATCGGTCAATTACAGAGATTTATGACCTCGCAATGACGTTTTTAACCTTCCTGGTATGATTTAGATATATTAAAATGATTAATTTAATCATTTAAATTAGTTCGCCCGCGTTTGATCGATTGAAGATCGTACGGCTGAGGGCATCGCGTACATAATGTAGGATAAGATGTATTGTACGTTAACCGGCCTCTATATATATATATATATATATATATATATATTACCAAACCTCATATGCATGTAGATTTGTTGTAGCATTTATGCATAATAAACCTTAACATGTGCAACTTTTACCAACATTTAGGGAAACATATGTTCTACTTTCACTTGTGTTGCTTTCTGCACCATAAAATCTGTACTAAACCTTCACTTTTATATAGCTTTCCACAAAACTGTTAAAAGTCCTGGAAAAACCTCATATTATAATCGTCACATGTGTAACTTACATTTTGGAAATTATATAGCTAAAAAATTTTCAAAATTATACGACAACTCCTACCATAGATTTTCGTCTTTATATCAGTCAACTATTAAAACCCATGTATATTCGAGTGTTGATTCAGTAACCCTAAAAATACATCAATTCATACCATAAATTTCCGTCTTTATATCAATCAACTATTAAAAACCCCGTATAGTCAAGTATCGATTTAGTTACCCTAGAAATGACGGTAATTAAACCTTCATATATGTAGCTTATCTTTTTGAACATGCAGAGCTAAAAAGGATCAAATGCGAAGATTACTTCATTGTAGATTTTTGTCTTCAATAGTATATAGCTTCTTTAAAACTCCTAAGTTTTAAATAGTGTAAAGAGATTTTAGTTCTCTAAAGAGAGTATATGAGACTTTAGAGAGAAAATTAAAAGATAATAAAGAAAATGGATAGAGAATAGAAGATACGTGATACATAATTACAAACATATATACATGACTATATGACTTAAGGGGTAAGATCAAATAAAAAGTTGATTTTGGCTAAGTAGGATGAGAAAGAATCTTAACCATTCATTTTTCAAATTAGTGGTTAAGATGAAAGTGTAGGAGAAAGGAGGAGTGCAAGGGTATCTTGGGAAAATCCTATTTATGGACTTTCTATCTCCACATGCAAGTCACATGCATATTTCACCCTTATTTTTTAAACTTTCATAACTTTTTATACGACATTATTTTTTCATAAAAATTTCACCATAAAATCGAGTGTCTTTTTATCTTTAATTTGAGTACCATATTGCTATAGTAAATATGAAGACTAAAAAAACCCACTAAAATGTGTTGTATTTCTATGCTGTATAACATTTTTTTGTTCTGGATTTTTGTACTATATTTTTGTGCTAAATTTTTGTACTATATTTTTGTGCTAAATTTTTTGTGCTGGATTTTTTTAACTTAATTTTTTTTTCTCAATTTTTTGTGCTGGATTTTTTTATACTACATTTTTTGTTGAATTTTTTTGCGTGCTATATTTTTTTGTACTAGATTTTTTTGTGCTATATTTTTTTGTACTACATTTTTTGTGCTATATTTTTTTGTACTAGATTTTTTGTGCTAGATTTTTTTACTAGATTTTTTTACTAGATTTATTTTGTTGTATTTTTAGAAAACAAAAGGGGTGACACATGTCATTTTCACTCATATTTATAAGGACCAAAATGCTCTTCATTCCTAGTTATTAGGAGTGCCACATGTCATCATCACAATCCTTCTTAGGCTACTTATGCAAAATTCACTTTTTAGTGGATCCTTCCCCTATGACTTAATACATGGTTATATGTTAACGTTTGTGTCACTCATTAAAGTACACATGTCATATTTTGTTGGAAATATTGTGAAAATAGGGTTTTCACAAATGAGTAAATTACGAATTTGGCCCTTGTGGTTATATCACTTTTACTATATTAATCCAAAATAAGAATTTTTAACATATCTGCCCCCATGATCTCTATAACTAACCATTTTGGCCCCTAAGTCTAACCAAACCCCCAAATCTGGTTAATTAATTCGCATGTGACTTGTACATGATGTCTAAAATTGTAATTTCCCCTCCCCCTTTACAAACCCCTACACTGGCACATAATAAAAACAAATTAATCCTCATTTACACCACATAAACCCCTAAATTCATATCATCTTCTCCAAGAAACCCTCAAATCTACCATTGGAATTCCACTGATCAAACCAGGAGATAACAACGATGATCAAGCAGTACGACAATGGTTCTAACCCTGTGGTGGGTGTGTTCTTAACATCAAAAAAATCTTTGCCTTTAGATTATCACAGTAATGTGTTTAAAATCTTATACTTTATCACTAATTTTTTAATGGTAATTTCTTCATAACAGGGGATACTCCTAATATATTCATTTTAAGAATCAACCATGGTGGTGTGTTTGGGAATTCCCCTGTGAAAAGGTATGTTGATGGAACGATCGACCACGTAGATATGGTGGATTCTGATGCATTTTCTGTCATTGAGTTAAATCACATGATTACGGAAATAGGTTATCCCAAGGAACAAATTATGTTCTATCAGTTCTTAGTTCTAGAAACACAAATTAGTGATGGGTTAAGACCATTAGGAAATGATCAAGATGTGATTTTGTTGATTGAGCATGTTTCTAAGTTTAAAGTGATAGAGGTGTTTATTGAACAATGGTCGTCTAGGTCGGGTGTTGAGTACCATTTTACATCTCCAGTTAAGACATCTAGTGTAGTCATTAAGGAGTTAGAAAATGAGGATCCACAACCATCTAAGTCTCAGCCATCCCACCCTAGAAGAAGACAACTAGCCCTAGAGTATTTTCTAGATTTTGAGAGTTCAACTGTTAATACTGATACTATAACAACCTTAAAGAAAACCGACACCCTCGAATTATTTTCGATACCCTAATATATTTTAAAATATCCCAATATGTCCCAAAATACACCCCATATGTGAAAACGGGCCCCGAATACCTTAAATAATATTAAATTTAATTAAAAATATGATTTTTTGAGTAGAGGCGGGCCGCGTAAACCCCACCCCAACTCTTACGCGGGCCGCGTTAACTTAAAACCTGGCACGACCCTGGGCCGCCACGTTGCCCAACACACGGCGAGTCTAGTTGCTGATCCGGACAAGCTAGTCCGTTGACCAGCTTTGACGCGGGCCGCGTAGCCCCTTGGCTACATTTACGGGGGCCGCGTAGAATCCAAACTCAGCACCTATATATAGAAGGCCTCAGATCTTCAGTCGACTCGCTCAAATCTTTTTTTCTAAACGTGAATCTCTGATAATAGGCATTATACTCGGGTCTAATACCCCCTAAATAGCGAAGTTCTGCTCCGTTGTAAGTATTATAACCCCTGGATACGTATTAGATACGCTGCCCGATTGATCTAGGGTTCCGTAACGACTGTCGTGGTTCTGCCCGACGTAGTTGTTGGAATGCCGTCTCAGGGAGAGTATTGCTATTGTTAAAATGGGTTATTATACTAACACGTGTGCATTTGTGTAATTTATAGATTGTCACCTGGAAACCCTTACGGAAAATCTAAGACAGCAATGTGAGTTGATCCGCTTTTTGTAAACTTTTTGTAAATTGTTTTTACAAAACCTCATACAATTAAATATATATGAAGCAGTTATTGAGTATTTGTAAGAATACAATTATCATGAGTATGTTGGGGTTTTGTATACAAAATTTGTTACCACCTGGTCAAGGAGTAACATTTCCACAAGTCGGGTCTGACAGTACCATGGATGTTAATTGATATTACTTGGAAACAAATGTAATTGCGAGATCGCCCTCAATACTGTGAAATGGTTTTTATTTGAACTTGATTAAACTGGGATTCACTCACCAGTATTTCTCACTGACAAATGTTTTTAAAACGCGTTTTAGGTAAGAAACTGTGAAAGCCAAATAGAAGCCCGCTGGACAGCACTGAAGGCTTGGAAAAGTGGCAATAAAGTTACCTAAAATAAAATAGATGTTTTATTCCTATGAAAACGTGTGTACTGCGAACTTGGGTTTATCCCACGTGTTTAATGTTATGAAAATGTGGTATTTTACTCTGATCAAATATTTCCTAACTACAGTCCTGATGAAAATTCCGCTGCCAAATTAGACAAACATGCGATACCACCGAAACTGGCTCGCGGCCGCCCGTTCCTGGGGAATTAGGGATCGGGGGTTGCGACAGATACAATCAAGAAGGGTAATGAAGATGATATCAGTAGGCATGATGAAACCAGTAGGATTGATGATAGCAGTAGGATTGATGATACCAATAGGACTGTTGATCATTCATCAGCTAATGTTGATACCAATAGGATGGATGATCATGCAAATGCTGATGAAGTTGAAGATGATAGGATAGAGGATGTTGATAACATTGTTGTGGAAATACCAGTTAACATGGATTCATTCAGCTACAATGTTGGTAAAGACTAGTTTGTAGATGAGGATTTTGATGTTGATTTTGATTTAGATGATTTTGAAAGTGGTAGTGAAGATGAGGGTGGAAATGCTCTTAATTTAGCTATTAAGCAGAACAAAAAAAAGATAGAAAGAAAGCAAGGGCAAGTGTCTTGAAGAGCAACCTTTCATTGTTGGTCAAACATTATCAAACAAAGAGGACATCAAGAATATGGTCAAGTTACATGCTATCAGAAGTAAAAGATAGTTGTTTATCAGGAGGAATGAAAGCTACACGTTTAGAGTGGTGTATTTAGGGGTAAATCCTGTGTTTGTTTCTAGAGGGTCAAAAGGGAATAAAGTTAATTTTGGAGGGGCAAAGAAAAAACAGAAAAAAGGTAAGGAATCTTCAGCTGGAAAAGTGAACAAGACTTCACATGTTGGTAGGTCCACTTCTCTCAATAAAAAGGAAAAACCCACCGGTCCTTGGGCACTACACATTTCAAGGAAAAAGGATAAGCAAACATGGTTGGTAAAGACTTATCACCATGAATATAAATGTCTTCAAACCAGGAAGGTGAGGCTTTACACTGTAAGCTCTATTGCCAAAGAGATTCTACCAACAATTGAGTCAAACCCTAGTATACCCTCAAAGTCATTACAAGATCAGATAGAAAAGAAAAACCAGGTGCAAGTGTCTTTCTAGAAAATATCCAGGGGAATGGTTATGGCTGTAGAAAAACTGCAAGGTGACTACACTGCTCAGTACATGCTTCTAAGGGATTATGCTCAAGAGTTGCTTAGAACAAACCCTGGCTCAACAGTGAAGCTTGAGGTTGAAAGTGAACCCAATTCAAGTAGTAAAACAAGGCAATTTAAAAGGATCTACATATGCTTTGGAGGAGTGAAACAAGGTTTTAAACAAGGTGGTAGGGATATTTTGGGTTTGGATGGCTGCTTTATGAAGGGCCCTTATCCAAGACAGATCCTAATAGTTGTTGGTGTGGATGCCAATAATGGAATCTATCCTGTAGCATATGCCATAGTTGAATCAGAAAATACAAATTCCTAGCTTTGGTTCCTTGAATATTTCGGTGATGATCTTAACATTCATGCTAATTCCAACTTTGGTTCCTTGAATATTTGGGTGATGATCTTATAACTGTTCTTATGTGTGATTATAGTTTGTTTAATTCTAAAAATCTTATCTAACTTACAACTGTTTTTAGTGTCTGATACCTGCAATCAACAGGTTGTTTCCTGTAGCAGAGCATAGGTATTGTCTTCATCATATTCATGAAAACATGAAGTCCCAATGGAGAGGGGACCTTTACAAAGACATGTTATGAAAGTGTGCAAGTGCTACAACAATTCCCTTCTTCAATAAGTACATGGATGAGATCAAAGAGAAGGATGTGGGATTGTACAACTGGCTGCATCAAATCCCACTAAAGCATTGGACCAGATCCCATTTTAGTGGTAAGTTTTAAATAGGTCTTAACAGTTTTATATCTCCTAACAGTTTATAGGTCTTAACAGTTTTATATTTCTTAACAGTTTATAGGTCTTAACAGTTTATATCTGTTAACAGTTTATAGGTATTAACAGTTGGTTATATGTATTGCAGGGAGGGCCAAGTGTGATGTTCTCCTTAACAACTTATGTGAGTGTTTCAATAACAACTGGTGAGAGGCAGAGACAAGCCCATTATTACTTGTTTGGAATACATCGTAGAGTACATGATGAGGAGAATAGGTGTGGTCAGCAGGATGTTAGACAAATGTGATGGTCCTTTGACCCCAGGTGACACTATTACCTTCAACCAAATCAAGAAAGATGCTTCTTAGTTAAATGTTGTGTATGCTAGCCAAAACAAGTATGGAGTCAGTGGTGAAGGTCATAATCAGTGTGTAGTCGACATGAACACAAAGTCATGCACTTACAGGAAGTGGGAACTTACAGACATGTCATGCAAGTATGCAGTGGCTGTAAATTGGGATATGGTTAGGAATGGTATAGAAGTTGATATTCCAGAAGCATGGGTGGATGAGGTTTATTGGATAGATAACTGGAAAAAAGTCTACCAATTTACCATTGATCCAATCAATGGTGGGGAAATGTGGGAACCAACAAACTGCCCTACTACATTATTACCACCAAAACACCATAACCAAGTGGGGAGACCTAAAAAGGCTAGGAAGAAGAGTGCTGAGGAAATTTATGAGAAGAAACAGAAGACTGCTGAATTGATTTCACAGAACATTGAAAAACAGGGGAAGCTTACTAGGAAAGGTGGGTCTGTCACTTGTAAGGCTTGCAAAAAGAAGGGGCACAACAAGAGAGGATGCAAGGAGAAGGGAGGTTTGAAGTTTGTTCAAGAATCTGCATCACAAGTTTAAGTTTTAGGTAGTTGAAGTTATGGTCATTTTGTTTAAAAAAACCACTTCAGTGTTATGTTACTTTTGGATGTTTTAGATGTATTAAATACTGGTACTTTTGGATGCTTTAGATGTACTAACCAGTTATGGTTGTTTGGTCAATTAACTATGGTTGTTGGTATTGATTTCCATAGTTGGTATTAAATATGGTGGTTAGTATTTAATTCATCACCTGCAACTTATTTTTGGTCTAATCGTTTAAGTGCAGCTGCAACTTCTTTTTGGTCAAATGGTTTAATCGTTTATGTGCAAATGGTTTAATCGTTTATGTGCAGATGCAGTTCTCTTTGGTCTAATGGTTTATGTGGAGATGCAACTACTTTTTGGTCAAATGGTTTAAGTGCAAGTTTTTTGGTAAACTGTTTTAAGTGCAAGTCATATAAATTGTATCCGAAACAGTCAAACAACATTACATTGCATCTGAAACAGTCAAACAACATTACATTGCATACAAAACAGTCAAACAACATTACATTGCATCCGAAAACATTACATTGCATTAAAGGGTATACCATTAAATTACATTAAAAAATCATAAGTACATTACACATCCAAAAGAGTAAATTACAAGATTCTAATTAGTGGGTCAAGACATATATAACAAATAGCATCCAACTCATCAAAATTAGCACTTTCAATCTCTTATTTTCAGCAATAGTCCTTCCTACATCTTCGTTCATTCGGATAGACCTCTCTAGCACTGCTTTCACTTCTGAACAATATGGACATGTGGGGGGGGGGGGGGGGGGATGTCAGCCCAAGCAACAAAACCACAACCTCGACTACCCTGGAATTTCGAGTAGAAGATATACTTTGGTAGGATGGAAAGGAAAAAAAAATTGAAAACTTACCCTAATCAGGAAGCAGTGGAATCGTCTTCCAGGATTCGCTTGAGTATGGGAGGTTTGAATGACAGAAGGTAACCCATATCTGCAGATGACCATCTTTGAAATGTCTGGTCTGAAATTAGGGTTTTGAAAGAAATCACGAAGAAGATGAAATCAGGAAGAAGATGAAGTGACAAAAAACATCTAAGGTTTTATTTATAAAGTCATAAAAGGGGGGATGGGAAGTTACAATTTTAGACATCATGTGCAAGTCATGTGCGAATTAATTAACCAGAGTTGGGGTTTAGTTACACTTAGGGGCCAAAATAGTTAGTTATAGAGACCATGAGGGCAGATATGTTAAAAATTCTTATTTTGGGCTAATATAGTAAAAGTGATATTACCAGAGTGGCTAAAAATGTAATTTACTCTTCATAAATATAGGAAATTTTCCAAATTTTGGACTATAAATATATATAAGAAACTGAGGTTAATATATATATATATATATATATATATATCATTGTGGGTTTATGTTCTTTGTTGGAAGAGCTTCACAAAGAGCCAAACCACATCCAAAACAGAGCTAAGATGAATGAGATATCAATGCTAGAAGTTTGGCGTTTGAAACACACAATGTTGAAATATTGAAATGGAATGGGAAAGTTGCACCTTGTCTCACATCGGATGAGAGACAAAACTTTAGGTGGTAGATAAGTGGGGACACTCCTTCCTTATTGTTCCACATAGGAGGAGAGACAAAACTTTAGGTGTTATATAAATGGGCACAATGTGGCGCTTTGATGGCGCAATTTGTACTTGAGAGTCGCGTTTGTATTTTGACCACGTGTGCGTGGCCAGTACATGGATGGCAGGGACCAAGTGGCACATGGTCACCCTATCTAGTGACATGGTGTACACGTGTGGCGGGGGTGCGGGTACATGGCGCATAACCAGGGTGTGTCATGGTCTGCGCACGCGACTTTCCGAAAGTGCCTAAGTGGAACGCACGTGGCGTACGAAAGTGAGCCAATAAGGCGCGACTGTTTGGCATGTTCGTATAGGGTCACTGGCGACATGATGATGCATGACCAGGGTGTGTCCTGGTCTGCGGGCGCGACTTCCTATGAGCGCCTAAAAGGCACGCGCGTGGCATACGGAAGTGAGCCAATACGGCGCGACTGTGTGGCGTGTTCGTATAGGTTCACTGGCGACGTGGTGTGCGTGTGGCCTGAGTGGTGCAGGCTTGTGAGCTTGCACCCTCAAGTTAGTATAAACGGCGTGCGAGCACTATAGCGCCAGTTGATATGCCCAAAATAGAACATATAAATTGTATCACATACGGTATAAAAACAACCCTTTTCAGTATTAATATTGGAAAAAGTGCGTTTCTTTGCTTACTTTTGATTTTCAGGATAAAATAAGCTCAAAGGAACAAAAGGAACAAATTAACGACAAAAAACAGCATAAATACGAAGAAAGGAAGTTGACACACTATACCGACCCTTCAAAACTTTACCCCAAGAATAAAAGCACAAACCCGAAGCCAAACACGGGGCTGTTCCCGCCAGGCATGAGGTCGTGCCTCAGTCAAGATTCCTTAAAGATAAATACAAACAGAAAATGACAAGGGACAAGGGGCCGTGTCACCTAAGCATGGGTCGTGGTCAACTCTCAGATTTACATATCTGGGTTCGTACAAGAAGTATAAGGGCACGAGGCCGTGCTTTTGACACACGGGGTCGTGTGTGAAGAAGAGCTGATAAGAGCATTAAATGGAAACATAGAAGGTGAAGGACACGGGGCCGTGCCCACCAGGCACGGGGCCTTGTGAGTCTTCTGTTTCCAACTATAAATAGAGGTGTTTGGCTCACTTGCAAATCATCTCTTGGCAAACCATTTCTTTCACTTCTACCACCACAACACCATTATCTTCCTCTACTTTAGTTAGAGTTAGAGTAGTCTCGGGATCAAAGATTGACAGTAAAAGCTTTTGTCAAACTATGGTCATGTTTGGCTAATCTATTACATCACTTGGTGAAGACGAAATCTTTTATGTTTACTTTTGATTTCCAACCTTTGGTCACTTTTTAATTGGGCATGTATTAATGACTTTAATAACTAGTTTTTTTATATTGAAGGTGAATTTTTATTCTATCATTCTTCATGTTTTGTTAATTCACTCATTCATATCTTTACGGTCTATATAAACACGTTAACTGCCTGAAAGGGGGTTAGAAGGGTGGTTTGGGTAAAGTTCTTGCCTCGTTCAGTGTATAGATCTTGCGAGGACCTGATTCAAGCTTACTAGGACTTCTCTTGAGGCAAATAGCATCAAATCGGGGGAAGTAAGAACGGCTTGTAATCCCTTATAAACAAACTACTATTAAAACTTTAAACCGGCCTTGCGGGACTGTATCCCCATTGACTCAGACCAATATGGCTGAGGGTAGCGTTGCCTCCAAAAAAGGGACATGCCACATTTTGCATTAATAACTTAATTATCTTTCAATAATCCAGCCTTGCAGGATTGTATCCCTGCTGACTCATACCAATATGGCCGAGGCCTGAGGGTAGTGTTGCCTCCAAAAGAGGGACATGCCACTATAACTAAGATAATCTTTTAAAAAACCCAAAGTACGGAAATCATCAAAGGATACATAAAAGATGAGTTGGAACCAAATGATTCTTTCTTGTTATTTGTTTCTTTCATTTATTTTAATTTCTTTCTTTATTTTGCATGTTTAAAAACCTTTTTTCTCAAAATTTGGGTCGATTAGACGTTGACGATAAACCAGTATTAAAAGCTCTTGTGTCCTTGGACTACCTCGGTATCTTACCATTACTACACTACGCCAACGATGGTTGCACTTGCCCTAACGTGTTGTAGAGAGTGATAGTTTATATCGTGTTTTATAATATAAAGCTTGATAAAAAGAATAAAAGGTACTTAAAAAAATACATCAAAAAATCCGTACAGCTCGCACACGTCACCGTCCCTGCGTGCATATCTTGCACTAGCTTCCCAGACTTCAGTAACAGAGCAGTTTCAAATATGCAATTGAAACAGACGTGTCAAGGGCCTTAACTGAGAATCAAATGACGGAATAAAATACATTAAAGACGTTTAATTCTCCCATTTA